>CM053502.1:89434088-89543330 GCA_028627145.1 Eidolon dupreanum | reverse complement strand
TTTTCTTCCATCAGAACCTGTCTTGTTTCATTTATTGATTCTGAAATGCTGGTAGGCTTTTCCATTTCCCTTTTCTCTTAGGGCTAATATCCTGGATATTACAGTAACAGTCCTTGAGTTTTTCCTTTGAATCCTGGATAAAGGCCTGGAAGAGCAGCGAAACATTTAAGTGCCATTGCCCTTAATGCTAGGGTCAAAGCTTAGATCTCTTTCAGATGCTTGAAATGCACTAGTTAAAACCTGCTCTATATCAATGGATTTCAGATTGTTATTGTGAGTGAAAGACTGCCTTTTAAAATGTGAGCAGAGAAAACCTGGCATGTCAGACAAAGGTACACCCCAGTGTGATGACTCATAATGTGATGTGGCAGGTGGGAAGTCTTAAAAAAAAATCACTATTTCCTCATAAACCCAGCTGCAGATATCATATGTGGAGCTGAGTAGGGGCTGTACATGGCAGAGATGGTGGAAAGAGCTTCAGGAAAACAGCAGTTGTGCAGGGGGAAGGATCTCAGAGTATACAAGAAAAGTTTGTGGGCACCATCCATTCTGGAGTATTAACTCTGTGCGCTAGCCAAATATTTTGCTACTTGCTTCTCCTTCAGATTGTCTATTCTTTGTTCAGATCCCTTTACTTTCTTCCTTGGAAGGGTAGGCAGAAAGTCAGAGAGAAAGGGGAAAAAAATCTCAAATTTGTGGACTATAAGAAACTCATAGTTTCTTTTGCAGAGAGACAGGGAAGGGATAGAAGAACAAGACTATTAACTAAAATCAAGGTTTTAAATCATTTGTTATATTGATTATCTTTATGTTTATATATAAATGTGTGCATATATATAATATATATAATATTCATATATATATATATATATTATATATATATAACTTAAAAGGTAACAGAGAAGCCACAATAGGGAGAGAAAGGACCTGGGTTCTAGTTCTAGCTTAGTAAAGAAGCCTCGAACAAGCCACCTCCCTTCTCTAGGGCTCAGTTTCCCTGTCTGTAATACAGGATCGAGGATGACAAATCCACAAAAAGTGTGCCCTCTCACTCTGAGCCCATGGCAGACGTCTGTAATAGATTACGGTGCTCTCTCCCAGTGAGCCCAACTAGGCTTCAGAGTTTTTCTCAGCAGGACTCCAAGGAGCCACTAACAGTTGATGGAAGGGAGTCAGCACTCTAGATGAAACCTGCTGGCAGTTGCCAACAGTAGCCCTAAAATTCTGTCACTCAAACTATGTATTTTTTATCAGTTAGGTCATGGGCCCCACACTGCAGGAGGAACTAGTTGATGAATATCAAATTTAAGCCGAATTTTTCAAGGTATCTTCTACTTGGGTGTGTGGATGAGATTACAGCAACAGAAATAAGATGAATGTCTCTGGCTCTTGCCATCACCTACTTTCATCCTTAGCCTCCCGCAGAATCCCCCTCACCACCAAGGGATTTCTGACAGCCTCTGTGGGTATCTTACATTGTTCAAGAACTGATACATTTTGTAATTCCATAGCGGTCCCTCCCTGACATCCATGACTTGAGAAGTCATTTGTTCTGCCCTTGCCATGCTACCCTGCTCAAGCTGGCCTCTCACGCTCCCCAAAACTGCAAAACTCAAAAAAATGTCAAAGCCACCTTACATTTTCTCCATTGCTTACTGTCCCAGAGCCCGTCAACATGAATAGATGGCTCCCAAACAGACTCAGCATTGTATGTTGTGGCTCCTGGCATTCCTTATGGAAATAGATCTTTCAGATTTGACCTGCAGACTCTTGCTCCATGATGCTCAGACATGGGCTTAAAGGGATTGAGAGCTGAAGCTGTACCTTCTTCTCTCTCACCTCAAATGTCTTCCCTCACCTGGGGCGATAGTGGTAGTGGTGGCAAGGACCCACATACAAATGAGTTTCACATGGGACCACCTTCGAATACCCTAGGCACAACCAGAGATGTTTGGATTTCCATTTGATTTCAAGATAGAGTGCCTGTTATGCAAGTAACAGTTAAGAGGAATCTGGAGATTTTGGCTCCAGTTTCCAAAACCCCCATTTAAAGCAGCAAGTGGGCAATGGGTTGGGGTCTAGCCAGTCCTTACAACTGTGACCTGAACAACCTCTTCTTAGGAGGACCTAGAAAGCTGGAAATGTGTGAAGTTGATGTTGCTGCCTGCCAAGAGTCCCAGGGGTGTGTGTGTGTGTGTGTGTGTGTGTGTGTGTGTGTCCCCCATTGGCTTTATCTCTAAGAACCTAACAATCTCATTGTGGAATCAGAGTTAAGCATGGTAAGTATCATGGAGATCACGTAAAGGATACACCAGTATGTGCTCAAAGTGTAGCCATTAGGAATGGGAGAGGTGTTCAAAGAAGCAAAGCTCAAGATAGACAGAGGGAAGAGTGAAAGGCAACCTGATAGACAGGAGAAATAGCCCAAGGAAAAGCACAGGGACAGAAACATTCAAGAACAATGACAGGATCACAAAATTCTCATTGGGAATCACAATAGTGGACATTAGATTGCATCAGTTGGGTGGAGTGAGTTTGTGGAGAGCCCTAAAATTCAAGTGGATATGTTTGAATGTGATGGAGAGAATATAAGGAAATGTCTCTGGCAATCTATTTAAAGGAGTATTTGGGAAGATTAATCTGCCAAGGGTTTATAATCTGGAAAGGGTTTATAAGAGAAATTGGAGACACTGTCTAAAAGATTAGTTTAAAAGGCTCTTGTTTAATTCATCCCTCAAAGAGTTTTTAATTTAATTAGAAAATAAGGTAGCAATGTGTATTGTACATATTATTAGAGTATGTGTGTGTCTTCTTTAAAAAAATGTTAAAAACATACTTACTTTATATTTTGAATAAATAGTATATCCATGTGACTCGTAAATCTAAGCAATATAAAGAGGTATACAGTGAAGGGTTTTCCTCCCATCTCTGTCCCTATTTGTTTTATTCCCACCTGGCACTCTGCCCCCACCACCACAAATACCCCCCCCACTTTAAACCACTTTCATGACTTCCTTGTGTATTCCTCCAGAGTTTATGCAAACTCAAGCATATATTAATGTATATTCTTCCTTCTTTTTTACAAAAGAAAATTTAAAAGATAACATGCTGTACATAGTTATCTGGATTTTGCTTTTCTCATTTAAAAATAAATCTTGAAGATTTTTCCATATCATTTGGGGGGGGGGGTGCATAGTATTCCATTATATAGAGAAACAGATCCTTATTGATGAATATGTTTTTTAATAATCTTTTGCTATTATAGATGGTGCTATAAAAAATAACTTGCCCTTACCTCATTGTGTATGTGTGCATGTATATTTGTAGAATAAATTTCCACAAATGGGCTCATTGCATCAAAGTCTACATATATTTATAATTTTAATAGAGATTTGTGAATTGACCTTTTAGGGAAGTTGTGCTAATTTACATTCTCAGCAGCAATATCTGGTATTGCCTTTTTCCCTACAATCTTGCCAACACAGTGGGTGATCACTTTGAGGGCTTTTCCAGTCTATTAGATAATCTTTGTGCAGCTCTAATATGATTTTCTCTTACTATGAATGAGAGTGAGCATCTGTTTATATTTATGGGCCCAATGGATTTTAAGCTCAAGAGCTGACTTCTTCATTTTTGGATCCCTCCCAGAGCTTCCCCAAATGCATTGCTACAAAATAAGTTTTCAGTCAAGATTGGTAAATCTAATAAATGTTTGTACAAATGAGTAGATAAATTATTGAATAAATGCTCATGCAATTGGAGTTATAAATCTTCAATAGATATCATTCTCCCCTCAAGCACCATAAGATATGTTAAGCTCACAAGGCAGATAGAAAAGCAACATATATATGTTCAAAAATTACATGCAGTATTCTGAGTTAATAATTATTTGCCTTAGGCTGAAAAATGAAGACTCTTTTATGAAATACCTTGTTAATCCCCAGAAAGGTGAGGGATTGGAGGAAAAGGAATCCTACAGCACTTTTCTATGTTTATTTGAAGAGTGGTTTGGAGCTGGTGCGATTAAATGGTTTTCATAGAACTAAGTAGTAAATCAGGAGAGACAAAATAAGTTGCCAGCATGTGGCTTCCTCAGGCTCCTTCAGCTTCATTCCTCCTCAGAATCCACCCAGAAGTCAGTTCCTGTGGCAATGCAGACTGTCATTAGCTGGAGTTTAAGCCTGAGTTTCTTTGTTTTTCAGTTGTTTCTATGTATTCCCACATGAAAATAACATAAGCCACAAGCAAAACATGTTTGACTGTTAGTTTTATTAATTTTATAGAATTCCATTCTCCAGCAGCACATTTACAAACTGTTTGTTTCATGCTATCTTCAGTCAGAGAGAAGCCACTGTTATACAGGCAAAGGGTGAGAGCAATTGTCAGCAAACCACAGTAGAACTTTTCATGGTGCATTGTTATCTGAAGTGACTTTCCAGCAGCTGTGATCCAGCTGAACTGCAGCCCCAAAAAGAAAGCCTTCCCCAAAAGAATCATGAAGCCCTCCACTTGCTTATGAAGCACCTCCTTCCTCCTTAGAGAACAAGAGCTGCTTCCCCAGTCAAGGGGGGTTCTTAAAGCTGAATCCAGCCCAGAGTTATAAGCTCACATCAAGCCAGGGACTGGATCAGGAGCCACAGCCACACTAAGGAGCAAGGAGGCAGAAAGCATACAGGAAGAGAAGAATGAAAAGGCAGACCTAAACTTCAGGTTAGGATCCTAATTCCAGGCCGTCTGTGACTGAAAATAATTCTAACAAACAGTGTCAGGGATCTAGGAAAATCATGTGAATGAGGACTGTACTTGATATTTAAAATAGTTATGTTGATGTAGGTTAATTGTTTAAAATAAGGACTAATTAGTAGTTGATAGATGGCCACGGGGATGGGGAGTACAGCATAGGGAATGCAGATAGCATTAATGTATTGTCTAGGTGGAGAGCCAGAGGAAAGAAAGAGCAATTAAGGGGATTGTTTTATAAACTATATAAATGTCTAACCAATATACTGTATACCTGAAACTAACAAAATAAAATTTTAAAAAATAAATTAAAAAATAAAATAATGGAAATTAGCTCCCAGTTTAAAAAAAAAAAAAAAGACACTTGGAAAATTAGGTTACCTGTAAACTCTCCATCACTGGTTCTTTTCCTTTCTGTTGTTACTTTGGGGGTGTATGTGTTTAAATGACAGGTCAGGAAGAAACAACTTTAACATATGTTCAGCATTTAATAGTCTGTTTCATACATCTGTATTCATTGTGTCACTTCCTCCCCAGAACACATGCCTCTGTTATTTCCATATCTACCACCCACCTATTTTGTAGATAAGGAGGAGGCAGGAGAGGCTGAGTGACTTGCCTAAGATCACACAATTCATAAAGATGAGCCGGGACTTTGACTCAAGTCTTCTGAACCCCAAATTGGGGCTCTTTCCAGGATTTGTTTCTTAACTCATTGCAGAATTAGTTTTGAGAAGTACAAGAGAAGAAGCATTACCTTCACTTTCAGCAACAGAACCATTATAAAATTGTTTCATGATAATCTGAAGTCATAGCAATTGTTCTTGATTCAAACTCAGGGATAAATGAGTAATTAATAACTCTGGGTGATTTCGCTGGTGATATGCCACAGGGCAATGGATCCACTCCAAGGCAGTTCAATTGAAAGTCAGAGTTAGAACCACTTATTCAGAGATAAGCTTGTCCTGTCAAAATGCACAAATCACACATGACAACACAGTTCTTACCAAGTATTTATTTAGTCCTACCATGTGCCCACATTTCCCATAGAAACTATGAGAAAGAAATAGAGAAGAAGCTTCAGACCACAGCCCCTTCACAGAAGGAAGTGACAGTCCTGTCTGTTTATTATTATGTTTTTGTGATCAGTCACTACCCCCATAGAAATACTCAAGAATCTGGCTTTCTGACATGGAATATAAGATTTGTAAGATGTACTTCGTTCATGCAAGTAAAGAGGAAAATGTATTGAGTACTTATTCTGTGCCAGTTACCTTAGTTACTGGATCCCTACAATTAAAGAGACCTATTATCCAAGAAAGAAATTTGCTTTAAGAATAAATATGTTAGGGAAAGTAGGGAGGGGGAGAAGTTGGATAAGGGTAAAGGGGGTCAAATATATGGTGATGGAAGGAGATTTGACTTTGCATGGTGAACACACAATGAATAAACAGATAATGTATTACTGAATTGTACACTTGAAACCTATATAATTTTATTAACAGGTGTCACTTCAATAAATTTAATTTAAAAAAATGAAAAATTTTTAAGTTAAAACAATTTTAAAAGATAGAATATGTTAACCCTGAAATAGATAATATTGGTAATAACTTTATTAACTTATTATTTTACCTACTTAGCATTTAGCTGGCCTATACATCCTGGCCTACACATCATGGCCTACATATAACTAAAGATTTTTAAATATTTTAAACTCTCAATGAACCTCAGCAATCCAGAGAGGCTGGATATTTTTTCAGACATCTGTGCGAAACATGCTCTGTCAAGCCAGGGAGAAGAACAGTTTCTTGAGAGCTTAGGTTACATCTTGTGTTCAGTGAAGCACATCAGAATCATTTACATAGTGAAGCCATATTTGATTGTTTTCTTTCTTATTCTTCTATAATTTTATGTGTTTTTTCCAATTTTTATAATAATAAAATAAATCTGCAATAAAACAAAAAGAATTCAACCAAAATTACTTAATTAATTAATTAATGTAAATATTTTAAACTCTTACAGATACATCTCTTTAAACATTCCCTTGCCAAAGATTCTCCTCCTTCAGTTGTTACCTATTTTCGGTTGTTAGCTTTAATAGTCACCCAGAAATAATATGAAACCTCTTAGGAAGTATATATCTATTTTATTTCCAAGGATTGGATTTTCCAAAAACCAAATAAAGAACAGAAGTGGGTGATATTGTCATGGTCCTGGATCAAAACTCAAATGAATTTTCCACGAAGAAAATTATTCATTGAAAACGATGTGTCCTGAGTTTTCTTTCATACTCAGGTTACCAAATTAATCAGTGAAACTCTTGAGCAGAGGGGACAACAAAACTAAAAATCAAGTTAGAGGTAAATATACCTAGTGTCCTAACCCTGATTTCTATTCCATTTTTAACCCATACATTAAGTACGATTACTCATCCTATAGTGGCAGAGAATGAAAATGTCAAGATAAGGGAAATTTGCAAAACGCTGAAGCTTATCTCCATTTCATTTCAACCAATTTTGATAAACATCAATCTAAAAATCAATTGCAACTGCTCTGTCCATGTAAGGAGAGTATAATATTATGCAATATTTAGTCTCTTTCTGATATGTAGGGCTCTGTGTCCTGAACTCAGAAACATCTATATATGGGCAAATAATTTTTGACAAAAGTAGCCAAAAACATACAGTGGAGAAAGGAAAACCTCTTCAATAAACGGTGCTGGGAAAACTGGAAAGCCACCTGCAAAAGAATGAAACTAGACTGTTGTCTATCACCACACACCAAATTAACTCAAAATGGATTAAGGACCTGAATATAAGACCTGAAACAATAAAATGCATTGAAGAAAACATAGGAACTAAACTCAAGGACTTTGGACTTAAAGAGGATTTTATGAATTTGACCTCATAAGCAAGGGAAGTAAAAACAAAAATAAACGAATGGGACTACATCAAACTAAAAAGCAAAAGAAACCGTCAACAAGGTAAAGAGACAACCATCTGAATGGGAAAATGTATTTGCAAGCAATGCCTCCAATAAGGGCCTAATATCCTAAATATACAAAGAACTCATACGACTCAATAACAACAATAAAACAAACGATCCAATCAAAAAATGGTCAGGGGACCTGGAACAGACACTTTTCCCTAGAGGACATACAGATGGCCTATAAACATATGAAAAGATGCTCAGCATTGCTGGCTATTAGGGAAATGCAAATCAAAACAACAATGAGATACCATCTCACCCCTGTTAGAATAGATATAATCAAAGGACAAGTAATAACAAATGTTGGAGAGGTTGCGAAGAAAACGGAATTCTCATACACTGCTGGTGGGACTGTAAATTGGTACAGCCACTATGGAAAACAGTATGGAGTTTCCTCAAAAAACTAAGAATTGATCTACCATATGATCCAGCATTCTCTATACTGATTGTTTACCCCAAAGACTTGAAGACTCATATCTGAAAAGACATTTACACACTGATGTTCATAGCAGCATTATTCATGGTGGCCAGGACATGGAAGCAACCAAAGTGTCCTATGATAAATGATTGGCTAAAGAAGCTGTGGTACATATATACAATGGAATACTACTCAGCCATAAGAAGAGATGAAATACAGCCATTAGCAACAACATGGATGGACCTTGAAATAATCATACTAAGCGAAATAAGCCAGACAGAAAAGGTTGAAAATCACATGATATCACTTATATATGGGATATAAACCTAAAAGCAACAAATGAGCAGGACAAACAAATAGAGCCTCATGGACATAGACAATGGACTAGTGGTTACCAGAGGGGAGGGGGAAGGTAGATGAGAGGAAAAATAAATTTAAATCCTTTCTTCAATTAAATAAACATTAAAAATTAAAATTAATAAACATCTACAGGGGAGCACATTTTTGTGTGTTTTACCTCCAAGAGTTCTACCACATTCTCACAGTGAATATTAGAGAAAAATTCCCACATACTCTGGCAGGAGGAGAAGAAAAGGGACATTTTGAAATATGCCAGAGCATTCTGTTCTTAACAAGTTCTGCCATCATGGGAAACAATTAACCAGAACCTAACCTGCTGGGGTTATATCAGAGCCTAAATGACCTGGAGGAAAGGAAATACCCAACCCCAGCCCCTCTATCTTCCATGTGGGAAAGGGAAATACCTAACTCCAGACCACTCTAGCCATCCTGTCCTACATAAGGGAGTGGGTAGAGGCAGGAACTTAGAAGCATGTGTGAAGATTGCAGTCCAGAGGCACAGGCTCACAAAAAGACTGAGACCTAATCATATAAGTATAGAATGCTTCCCCTCTCCCCACACCTTACCACCATATTAATAGAGGCCTATCTATTGCAGTTCCTTTTACTCGGTACATCATATCTGGCTATCAAGAAAATATTGCAAGACATACTAAAAGGTGTGAAAAAAAAGGGGAAGGAGAGTTTAAAGAAACAAGCCAGACACCTAACAAAACTAGAAACAGATATGGCAGGAATATTGGAATTATCTAGCCAAGAATTTAAAACAGTCATGATTAATGTGCTAAGGGCTCTAATGGATAAAGTAGCATGCAAGAAAAGATGAGCAATGTAAGCAGATAGACAGAAATTCTAAAACTAAAAAGTGAAAAGAAAAAAGACTGAAGAAATAGAACAAAGTGTCCAAGAACTGAAGGACAGCTGCAAAAGGTGTAACATATGTATAATGGGAATACCAGAAGTAAAAGAGAGAAAGGAACACAGAAATTATTTGAAACAGTGATGGTTGAGAATCTCCCCCAAATTAATGTCAGACACCAAACCACAGATCCTGGAAGCTCAGAGAAAAAAAACAAACAAACCCTGAGAATTAATAAATAACTATAACAATGTTGCAGGATACAAAGTTAACATATAAAAAGTCAATCGCTTTCCTATATACCAACCATGAACAAGTGGAATTGGAATTAAATATACAATTCCTTACATTAGCATCCAAAACAATGAAATACTTAGTTATAAATCTAACAAAATAAGTATGGCATCTCTATAAATAGAACTACAAAACTCTAATAAAAAAATAGAACTATATAAATGGAGAGAGATTCTATGTTCATGGGTAGGAAGACTCAATATTGTCCAGATGTCAGTTCTTCCCAACTCAATCTATAGATTCAATGAAATTCCAATCAAAACTCTAAAAACTTATTTTGTGTATATGGATAAACTAATTTTAAAGTTTATATGGAGAGACAAAAGACTCAAAATAATCAATATAATATTGAAGAACAAAGTTGGAAGACTGACTCTACTCAACTTCAAGAATTTATAAAGCTACAATAGTCAAGACAGTGTGATATTGGTGAAAGAACAGACAAAT
This sequence comes from Eidolon dupreanum, assembly GCA_028627145.1. Lineage (NCBI taxonomy): Eukaryota > Metazoa > Chordata > Mammalia > Chiroptera > Pteropodidae > Eidolon > Eidolon dupreanum. Next base: position 89,533,224 of record CM053502.1, on the reverse strand, counting down.
AAATCAATGGAAAAGAGGCTTATGACTATATTCATAAGCCCATATGAATATGGTCAACTAATGTTTGATAAATGAGCAAAGGCAATACAATGGAAAAGAGATAGTCTTTTCAACAAATGGTGCTAGAACAACTGGTCATCCACGTGAAAAAAATGAATTTACACACAAAATAGCTCCTCACAAAAAAAAATAACTTAAAATGGACCACAGGCCTAAATGTAAAACATAAAACTATAAAACTCCTAGAAAAGAACAAAGGTTAAAATCTAGAAGACCTATGGTTTGATGAGATAGCTTTTTAGATAAAACAGAATTGATAAACTGGACTTCTAAAATTAAAAACATCTGCTCTCTGAAAAACACTGTCAAGAATCTGAAAGGAGAAGCCATAGACTGGGAGTGAACATTTGTAAAGACACAGCTGATAAAGCACTGTTATCTAAAATATACAAAGAACTCTTAAAACTAAACAATTAGGAAACAAACAACTCAATTAAAAAATGAGTCAAAGACCTTAACAGAAACCTCACCAAAGAACATACATAGATGGCAAATAAACATCTGAAAAGATGCTTCACATCATATCATCAGGGAAATCCAAGTTAGAACTATGATAAGATATTACTTACACATCTAGTAGAATGCCCAAAATCCAGAACACCGACAACACCAAATGCTGCATATGGAGCAACAGGAACTCTCATTCATTGCTAGTGGTAATGCGAAATGATACAGCCACTTTAGAAGACAGTTTGACAGTTTCTTTCACAATTAAGCATACTCTTACCATACATATCATCCAACAATCACACTCCTTGATTTTTAGCCAAAGGAGTTGAAAACGTATGTCTACACAAACAACTGCACACAGATGTTTATAGCAACTTTATTCATAATTTCTAAAACTTGGAAGCAACTAAGATGTCCTTCAGAAAGTGAATGGATAAATAAACTGTGGTACATGCAGACAATGAAATATTAGGCAGTGCTAAAGAGAAATGAACTATCAAGCCATGAAAAGACATTGAAGAAACGTAAATACATATTACTAAATGAAAGAAGCCAATCTGAAAAGACTACATGCTATATAATTCTAACTATATGATATTCTGAAAAAGGCAAAACTATGGAGACAGTAAAATGTCCAGTGGTTGCCAAGGGTTGTGGGAAGGGAGGAATAAATAGGCAGAGCATAGAGGATTTTTAGGATAATGAAATTACTCTGTATGATACTATAATGGTGGATACATATTATACGTTTGTCCAAAACCATAGAATGTACAACATCAAGAGTAAACCTATGGACTTTGGGTGATAATTATGTGCCAGTTCAGGACCATCAATTGTAATAAATGTGCCACTTTGGTGAGGGGTGTTGATAATGGAAGAGGTGGTGCATATATGGGGGTATGGGGTATATGGGAGATCTCTACTATACCTACTGCTGTTTTTCTATGAACCCAAATTGCTCTAAAAAATAAAGTCTATTAAAAAAAAAAAGATTATTGGTTATGGCAATGGGGAGGCAGTGGGTAACCTCAGAAGAGCAGTTTCATTGAGGTGCTGAGTATAGAAACCAGACTGTAGTGAAATGAGGTGTGAAGAGTAGTTGAGGAAATGGAGCCAAGGAACACTGACAGCATTTCCATGAGTTTGATTGTGAAGAGGAAGATGCAAGTTAGTAGAGAATTAGAAGGGTAGGGCACAAGGAGGAATTTATTGCTACCGTGTTAAGATAGAGTGCTCTCAGACATAGATACTAAGTGCCTCATGTGCTAGGAGCCCTCAGCTTTAGGGTGTGTCAGAAATATCAGTGGTTTCATATTAAAATGGAAGAAGTAGAAAGCTATGTATTTACAATTTACTCCACTTTCCTTGATGTTCATTCATTCCTCAGAAAGGCCATACACGTATCCTCTCAATTTACATGCTCAGCAAGTAGCTCTATCAAGACCAGAGCAAATATATAGGGAAAACCTCCCTTTCCTAGAAATGTAATAGTTCAACTGGGAGGACTACAAGGATATGAATTATTTAGACCTTTTTTTTTTTTCCTTGAGCTGGTCCCCAGATGTGCTGGAAGAGGATGTTTATTACTCTCTCACCTCTCCTGATGGCATTCAGGGTCAGGACACCTGAGGGCCTCTGGATAACCTGCAGCCATCATAGGTACACATTTAGTAAACAGATGTGGCTTCATGAATAAAAGACCTGTACAGAGACCACAGATAAGTAGAACCCAAGATGTGGAGTGCCCAGCCCTGTCCATGTGACCAGTGTTCTTGCCCAGAAAGGGTATGGTAGATCCATGTGCATAGCTGGCTCAGAGGACAGGGAGTGCTCAATATCATGGCCAGATAAGAAGGCAGTAAGAAGGCTGGGTGTGGGCCAGAGGCACAATGGAAAGAAAGGTCAGAGAGTCAGAGGAGGAAGCAAAAATAGATGGTCAGCAAATGCAGCTGCTCTGCCCACAGCAGAGCCTTCCCTGGGAAGAGGTGGGTTCCTGTGCTGAGTAGACCGCTTCAAGGAGGAAATGTGGAGACTGTAAAAGATACCAGGGGAAAAGAAGAACAGGAGAAAAGGAAATGAAAACAGAAGAGAGGGGTGTCACGTTTCTTTTGGCATTTAAAACACTTCCAGATTACATCCTGAAATCTTGCTAGACCAAGAATTGCAGACTTCTGGCAAACTCAAGGCCTTAGATTTGGCATCCCTGGTGTTGTAATATCAAATCACAGCTCAATGTTAAGTTTTATTATTCAACATGAATTAAAAGGTCAAGGAGGAAAAGAGCTCTGTGGTGTTCCATTAAAGGAAAAATCTGATCATCTTAAAGCAATATGATCTTAAAGGAGCCCACGTTAAAAAGGTCAATATATAAAGGAATATGGGCAGTTAGTGCCTGTTACTCTCTTGGAACTGCTTATGCTTGCTGGGGAGGGTATTCTTGAATGGAGTTAACACTTTTCTACAAATGTTTCGCTTACAGGCAATAGTGGGAACATCTGTTAGTAGATTGCTACCCACGTGGGTGAAAAACGACATATTCCTTTTCCTTCTCCAAAATCTGTTGTTTTCTAAACCTGACCCTGTGAGTGTACATCTTCCACATAACCTGGGGAGCATGCAAAGATATTCCTCCAAATCATACTCCTTGGTGTCACAGGTGTCATCTTTAGGTAATCTCCAGGATAGTCATCTGATGGACTCCAGTTTGAAGTGTTTAGAGACAAGTTCACCAGGATACACCATTGGATGTTCTGGTATGACCAATCCAGATGCTCCTACAGAGAAGTCTGTGACCTCCTATGTTATTGACAGGAAGTACTAGAGGGGCTTAGGGTTGTACTTATCCTCATCATACAATTCAGCCACCTGTCAGATTGTAAGCTGCTGTTTACTGCATTGATCTTGCATCCATATCGAATTGCTCTTAGATTTCTGAACCTTGGACCTCAAACCCCAAAGTTCCCTCCTCTGCCTTCTTACCTGCTTTTCTCTTGGACCTGATACCCCAACTCCTGGCCCTACCCTACTCTCTGCTCTATAATCCCCTTTCAACTTCCCTGCCCCCAGTCTGTGGTCACTGGACATACTTTGTATGCTTTTGATCCTTTTAACTTTATGGAGGCTTGTTTTATAGTCTATAGTCTGTCCTGGAGAATGTTGCACTTGAGAAGAATATATATTTTTCTGGTTTTGGATAGAGTGTTCTATGATGTCAGTTAAGTCTAGCTATTTATAGTGTAGACCAAGTCTCCCATTTCCTCGTTGATCTTCCTTAGTTGTTTTATCAATTTTTGGATGTGGCATATTGAAATCTTCAAATATTATTTTTGAATTGTCTATTTCATTTTTTAAGTCTATCAAGAGTCTGCTTCATCTTTCTTGCGGCTCTATTATTAGATGTTTATAAGTAATTGTTACATCTTACTGATGGATTGATCCTTTTATCATTCTAAACTGTCTCTTTTTTATCTCTAGTAACATTTTTTTTGTTTTATTTTAAAGTTTATTTCGTCTTATATTAGTATAACCCCTTTAGCTTTCATATGGTTGAAGTTTGCATGATATACCTTTTCTATTCTTTTACCTTCAATCTATTCATACCTTTAAATATAAAGTATGTATCCTATAACAAATAGCTGGTTCTTGTTCTTTTGATCTCATTTGATAATCTCTGTTTTTTCATTAGATTGTTTAATCCATTTACATTTTATGTTATTATTGCTATAGTTGGATTTATATCTGCCGTTATAATTTTTGGTTTCTATGTATTGTGTCTCTGTTGTTCCTCTCTTCCTCTTTAACTGCTTTAGTTTAAATTAAGTGAATATTTTCTAGTGTATCATTTTAATTTTTTAATTTTTTTTACTATTTATTTTTGAGTAATTTTCTTATTGGTTGCTTGGCCTTAAAATATACATTTTAACTTTATCAGAATCTACTTTAGATATATACTAATTAATTCTGGTGAGGTATAAAAATGTTAATTCTATGTAGCTCTATTTCATCTTTGCTTTTTGTGCTATTATTGATATACATATTACATTTTTATGTGTTACAACCCCAACAATGCATTGTTATAATTATTTGTTTATATGACTTTATGTCTTTTAAAGGAGCTGAGAGAAGAAAGGAGAGCAATTATATATTTATAGAGTTTTTTTTTATATTTCTGATTTACCACTTCTGGTTCTCTTCATTTATTCTATGGATTCAAGTTACTATCTGGTGTAACTTGGTAATTTTTTTACTTCAATACATCTCTGCTCCCATCCACCTCCTTTGTGCTGTTATTGTTCACTGTATTAAATTTATACGTGTTATAAGCCACACAATACACTTATGTACATATTGTTTTATATGGCTGCCTTTAAAATCAGTTAAAAGAGGAAATATGCAATATAATGTATTTTATAATTACCTTTACTGGTGCTCTTTATTTTCTTATATGGATTTGAATTGATGTTTGGAGTCACTTGTGTTTGGCCTAAAGAAATTACTTAAATATTTCTTGTAAGGCAGATTTTCTAGCAAGGAATTCTCTTCACTTTTATTTCAGAATTTCTTTGCTTCATCTTAATTTTTGCAAAATAGATTTGCTGGACATAAGTTCTTGGTTGACAGTTGTATTTTTCTTTCAGGACTTTGAATATATCATCCTACTGCCTTCTGGCCTCCATTTCCTCACATTTCTTAGGAAAAGTGAGCTTTTAATCTTACTGTGGTTCCCTCGTACATGACAAGTCATTTTTCTCTTGCTGCTTTCATAATTTTCAGTCTTCGGCTTTCGTTTTGACAATGACATAGCTGGGCGTGGATCTCGCTTCTCAGATGTATAGGTTAATGTTTTTCATCAAATTTGGAAAGTTTCCCTCATTATTTCTTTGAATAATTTTCTGCTCTTTCCTCTTCTCCTTCTAGTCCTTCCCTATTTGTGCTTAATGTCGTCTACATTTCTGTGAGGCTCTATTCATTTTTTCTTCGTTTATTTTTCTCTGTGTTCTTCAGATTGTATAATTTGTAATGATCTATCTTAAATTTACTAATTCTTTCTTCTGTCAGTTCAAAAGTACTGTCGAGACCTTTTAGCAAATTTTCATTTAGGTTATTGTACTTTTCCACTTTAGAATTTCCCTTTAGTTCTTTTTCATAATTTTTCTTGTTATTGATAGTCTATTGCATCATGCCTACCTTTAATACTTGAAGCTTGATTTCTTTTGGCCTTTTAAAACATTTATAATAGCTGGTTTGAAGTCTTAATCTACTAAGCCGACGTCTGTACTCTCTAATATAGGCAGTTTCTGTTTACATCTTTCTGTGTATGGGTCAGACTATCTTTTTTCTTTGTATTTCTCATAATTATTTGTTTAAATTTGGATAGTTTAGATAATACATTGTAGCAACTCTGGATACGGATCTCTACCATCCACCCCCAGGGCCTGTTGTCATTTGCTTGTTTATTTGTTTAGTGATTTGGCTGGACAGTGAAGTCTATTTCCTCTGTAGTGTGTAGCCTCTGGTGTTAATCTTTAGAGGGCACAATTCTGGGCATGTGCACAGTCACCCTGTGATGGCAGTGGTTTTAGAAGTCCTCTCTTTGACTGTTTCCCTGATCTCTCTATTAACCTGTCTGCCTCTGTTAGTATCACACCTAGCTGTTAGCCTCAACTAATTGACAGCTGATTACACTATTGTTTTCAACGATGTCTGAGCATAAAGTGTTCCGCAGTCTTATACAATTAAATCCAGCCCCTTTGCAGGATTAGTCTTTGAGTGCAGTCTTCAGGGCTTGTTCCAACCTCAGGAGGGCTCTTATTAGCTGTCTCTTTCCCTAGTTCTCTTTGTTAAACTTCTATCTGGTCTCTATTAAATTTAAGTTTCTTTAGTTTGTTGCCTTCATGGAGCTACCAGTCTCCTCTGAGTTGCTTATCACCAAAATCTCCATTGTTTCAATAGCACACTTAGACATGAACTTCTCCATGCTTTCTGTTCAAAATAAAATCACTTACCTTGGGGAGAACTATGAAGCTCTCCGTTATTCCTGCCGCTTCCTCTAAGCCAAACTTCCAAACTGCTCTGGAGCTGAGGGTGGGGACAGTGGTCTGTTTCTCTTGAAGTAACACTCCAAATTTATGAGTGAGGAACTTGCCAGGGGCAGTAACCTTCTGCCTTCTCACTTTGCCTCTCCCAGCATGGGCCCATCAATTTATGATCAAACTGAGGCAAAGGCAATAAGGACCCAGTATTCTTGTCTTGAAACACCTGGGGTAAAGCTTCTGCTTTTAAAAGTAGGGAATGGGTGGAGGAAGGCTGCTCCAGACTTCTCGTCTGCTCTCACCTGCAATAAAAGTTCTGCAACACAGAGCTGGAGATCCTAAGAAATTCTGGCAGCCCACCTTCCTAGGGATATACTATAAGCCTAGGCTGGGAGCTATGGGTAAAGAGGGTCTTGTGTTCTAATCTGCACTCACCCAAAGTAGAGTTTCCATCACCCTGAGTTAGGGGATAGGGAGGGGATGGTGCCTGGCTCATATGCTCACTGTTCTTACCAAGATTTAGCAGATTTTTTGAATAAATAATTTTGCATTTGCTGTATATCCTTAGGATAATTTCCAGAGACTTTAATTTAAAAATATATATATATATTTTTTTTTCACTAGCTATAGTTGTTTTGCTGGTGAGAGGGCCCTCTGAGCTCCTCACACCAACATTTCGTAAATACCAATTCCTTATCTTTGATTTTTATCTAATGAACCATTGCTGTATGTTCTTCCAGAAAGTCCAGAAGAGTTTTTGTACCCAGTGTTTTTTGGTTGGATGGATGAAAGGAAGGAAGGAAGGAAAGCTATCTTATTGTCACACACAAAAAAACTGTTTATCAGAAAAATCTTCCTCTACCACTATATATATGTATTCAGCAAACATGAGTGAGCACCACACATATGTGAGGCTCTATGCTAGTCCTGAAGTGCAAAGGCCTGAGATCAAGGCATTCACAGACAAGTCAAAGAGATGGACAAAAGAGCCACTACCACGTAATGTGGCAGGGGATGAGGAAGCATGTGAAGAGTGGTGTGCCATAGATAGGATGCAGTGACATTCTTCCTGGAGGAATTAGGGTGAATTTCAGCAGCAGCAACATTTCAGCTACCTCTTAAAATTAATTCATCATATGTAGATGTTGGAGAAGAACATTCAAGGAATAGAGGATAGCATGGTCAAAAAGAACAGAAGCATCCAAAAGCTTGGTATGTATGAAATGTTTAGAGGACTTCAAGTTGTTGAGTGTAGTTAGAACACAAGATGCACTGTGTGATGGGGAGTGATAGAAGAAAAGTTTCTTAGAGAGAAACTATCAGATTTATTTTAGAATACTCCTGACAAGCATAAAGAGAGTGTCAGAATAGATCAGAGAGACAAATTAGGAAGGTATGAGGTACAGTTGTTTAGTCATGAGATGATGAGGGTTTGAACCAAGGCAGTGGTGCTGGGGATGAAGAAGAGGTGAGTAGGAGAGCTCCCTATGACAGGAAATCAAAAAGTCATTGTGACTAATTAAATGCCAGTGATATGGAAGGAGTCAGGGATGATTCACAGGCTTCACATTTGGCAACTGTTTTTCTACTGTTGCCTCTTGATGATAACATTATTGCTTTGATTTTTGGAGAGAAGAATTGTCCAAAATTCTTCATTTACTAAAGATGTGTCTGTGTCACACTATGTGGTAACATCTCACCTTCATCTTTGCCCTATCTTGATAATTCCATGGCCAGTTAGGCTAGTAATCAAAGAATAAAGCTGCCTCCTTTGAGGCTTATACATACCTAGTGTGTGACATCTCTGTCCAACTATGGAAGCAGCAAAGTTAGTCCATGGCCTCTTCTGGAAATGAGGAATACTTTGCCATCTAGTGATGCCAGAATTATTTGGAAAAGTGGACTACTAGGAAATAAGTTCTGACCAATTAAAATGTACACATATATCTGCTAACTCCCATTCAAAATTTTGCTCTAGTAGCTAACAAGCACAAAACCTGGTTTTTACATAGCTTTCTTTTGCCATAAACTGGGATAGTCATGTTTTCAGTAACTCAAAGCATATTAACGAGAGTAAAAATTATCAATTTAAAAAGGCAATTCTTGAAAGGTCTTTAATCCACATCCTAGATGTATCACTGCACTGAATTCAACAAGCTGTAATGATCTCCTTCGTGCAGAAGTCCAGTGGGTTTCTTCGGAGTCTTGTTAGCATGAGCCCAGCTCCACTGAATGGTGCCCGTAAACATTCCACCTGGCTTGGCCTAGCCACCTCAGCCTGCTGGTATACAGGCTGTGTCAAGGCAAGCTGCCAAGGGATGGCCTAACTAGGCTGAGGAGGAAGAGGCTAGCAGCTATTTTGTATTCTAGATTCTACTTTTAACCAAATGCTCAAAATTTTCAATTATAAAAGAATAGTTGTGTGAGATAAAGGAACATTAGACGCAAAAGTAGGGACACTTCATTGGGACCCTTAAGTTAGTGCACAAGTTTATACTTAACACACTGGCTAGTCTAAAGCAAATATTGGACTTAATTGAGATCATTTTTTTTTCCAAAAAGAAGGTAAGCCTCCCACATGCACAGAGGTTCTCTCATCCTCCAGATACTGAGCAGCCAACATAAATATGTTTTCATTTAGCCTGGAAATGCAGATGGTGTCCAAATGCCTGATAGTCTATCTCATTAAGCAAAGCCGGCCAACATTACCTACTCGCTGCTGCTCAGCTCTGAGTATAAGAATAGTCCTATCTCGTATACAATTTCCAAAGCTGACCAGACCTCATAAAGTGCAACAGAGGGTCAATAAGAAGCAGCACCCAGCCTGTCAGCTCTAGTCTTCCTGCTCTTGGCCCACCATGCTGGCCTCTGCCACCTTATCAGACCATGACACACATAGAAACATAAATACGACAAGCTACAAACCGCTGAAGTCATAAACTTGGACGTAAATTGGGAATATGAAATATGAAAAAAAGGGATAGTGGGAGATCATTGGAATAACACTTTAGGTAAAATTTAAGGAGGGCAATTGATTTGACAGAGATGTAAGAGGAAGAAAATGAACGATGGCTCAGTGGGAGAGAGGCAGGTTGTCTATGGGAAAGAGTGAGCCTATTTGGCTAGGACGTGAAACACCAGTTAGAGGGTAGAGGCAGGTGAAGAATGACAGCACCTGACAGGGTCCAAGAGTTGGAATTTTCATTTAATACAACGGTCACTGTGGGGAATCAGAAAAGAGAAGTGATGATATAAAAATATAGCCGAATAAGTTAAAGAATGGCCATCTGATGGGATATCATGCAATTATTTTTAAATGCTTCTAAAGAATTTTTAATTACATAGGAAATGTTTCCCGATGCAATAAGAAATGAAAAAAAATGAATGCAAGTTTTGTTTATAATACAATTTCAATTATGTTACATAGATCTAAACACGCATAGAAAGTCTGGGAGAAAATACACTAAAATAGAATTATTTTCTTTTGGTAGTCATATTAGAGATTTTTTTTAAGTGTTCTTTATTTATTTATTCATTTATTTTTAATTAAGTTTATTGGGGTAACATTATTAACACAATTAAATAATTTTCAGGTGTATATAGTAATTTGACATCTGTATATTCTATTGTATTTACCACCCAAAGTTCAGTTTCCTTCAACTACCATAATTTATTTTGAATATTCTACAAAGGATATATTATTTTAAAATGTGAAAAAAATTACATGTTATTTTAAAAATAGTATCAGAGGAATTTGATTGGATGTTAGGTTGAGGGAGATGAGGCTGGAGGCAGATTGCAAAGTATTCAGCTGTAAGTTGGAGGCCTGGCCTCACACTAGGGGAGTGAGATAAAGGAGAGAAAATAAGGGAGCTTAGTTTAGAAGAATAACAGAACAGACACCATGAGGTTAGGTGTTACATATTCAAAGAGATGAAAATAGAAACCAAATGTCAGAGGAAGGGCAAAAGTGCTACCTAGTAATTAAGTTGAAAGTAGAGAGGACTAGGCAAAATTCAATTCAATGTGGTTCTTTTGTTTTAGGTGTTTATGGGATATAAAAGTTAGGCCAAGGGCTCCCTATTTGACATATTAACACAGGGACCCTTAATAGGTGTTCTCAATGAGGGCTTTAGTTTGCTGGGTTTTCTTTAATGTTAAACATCTGATCTATGCTGAAGACCCAGTCTTGATACCTCCAGCTCTATAACTAATCATTTAGCTAATGAATATTTACTGAATACTTTCTCTGTAGAAGTTCCCAAAAAATGACATATATACAAACTACTATAGAAAAGATATAATATGATAAGCTTCATAAGACAAGGACAGCTATATTATTCTGGGCTTCTTAGTTGTGATATCTAGTGGGTCCTCTATTTTCTGACTTTACCCCATCTCTGCAAACGTATTATTGTTTTTCAACATGTACCTCTACCCTACTCAGGCTGCCTATTGTCTCTTATTAATGTGCCATACTCATTGTATCACTTAGGAATACATTCAGCTGTAAATATTATCTTTTACTGACTTAAGTTATAGGGACAGACATTGTTTTCTTATCAAGAAGTTCAAAGGAAGGCAATCTCAAGAGTTGGCCCAACATTCTCAGTGATTGTCATCAGGGTCTCAGGTTATTACTTCATCATACCTACTGTATTCATTTTTCATTTTTATGCGATGTGCCTCTTGGTGACAAATGTCTATCTGCTCTAGCTCCAGGCATCACATAATATTCTCATTCAAAGCAATAAAAAAGGAGGAAAGAGTGGTGATGACAAATTCCATTCTTGAGTTTGTCCCTTTATCAGGAAAGCAAAAGACTTCCTAGAAGACCACTCCTAACTTCATCATACATTTTCTTTGGCCATAATGTATCACACAGCCATGCTAAGGAAGGCTGGTAATGTGAATATGTGGCTTTTCGAGCCTCCAGAGATGCACTGTCCAATTTGGTACCCACTAGCTACATGTGACTATTGAGTACCTGAAATGTGGTTAGTGCAACTGAGTGTATAAATTTCTAAATGTATGTAATTTTAGTGAATTTAATTTAAATATAAAAATAGAAGCAGTAAAAAACATTTTCTATTACATACATTTCATTATTTTGGTAAGACTGTATTTCAGTTTAATCATTACATGACACAAAATGTTGTTGTATTATAGTACACATGTCAACAGGCACACACATGGTTTCTGATAGTACACATAAATATTTCACTAACCAGCTTTGTCAATATGGACACAAATATTAAGGACAGGATTTTTTTTGGCACTCATTTTGTTTATTGGACAACCTTTAAGGATATTTAGAAAATTGTAAATTTTATGAAACATGAATGTTGATCATGATTCCCATGTCAATTCAGTGTCTGGATTGAGATGTGCTATAAGTAAATAATATGCAAAGGAGTTCAAAGATATATTATAGAAAGCAAATATAAAATATCTTAATTTTATAAATATTGATTAAATATAGAAATTATAACATTTTGGTTATATTGAGTTAAATAAAATATTAAAATTAATTTTACTTTAACATTTTTAACGTGTCTACTATAAAACTTAAAGTTATATACATGACTTGCATTATATTTTTATGGAACAGTCCTTTCTTGTCTAGAGTAAGAGAAAACCAAAAGTGAAGAGGACTGGGGATGATTTTTAGGTTAGCCAACTAATGATGTTGGCCTCATTCATATTACTTGTGTCATCTGCTCATGAATATTTTTTTCTCTCCTATTTACTGGTACAGAGCAGTGTCAATAAATCTTAACTATGATTTATTGTTGAGGTTACTCCTATTGCTATTAAGTTGAGCCTTAAACAAGATCTAGCTATCCTTTAAGCAAATTCTAGCTTAAGCCTGACCTTTTCCAAAAACTCTTCTTTAATTACCTGTTTAGCAATTTTATCCATGTATGCATGCTCACTTTCATATGACAAAATTTTATATTATGTTGAAATGAATGTGAAAAAATGTAAGAATCAAGTTAGTAATTCTGCCAGGAGGAATGATGAAAGGTTTCCCAGAAGAGAGAACACTTGAACTGAAATTAGAACGAGCTAGAGCCTGCCATGTGAGAAGGGGCATTCCAAGCTAAGGAGGCAGTATTGCAAAAGCATGAAAAGACAGTGTATTTGGGTACTGGTGACAAAAATTGTGTAGCTGAGGTAAAGGTTGCTTAGAATTGAGACTAGAATTTGGACTTTCTATAGGGGTGGAGTGAGGAGTAAAGAAGATATTGCTCTAAGCAGGGGAATGCTATAAACAAATTTGTTCTTATTATATCTTTCCTTCTTGTAAAGGATTTACTGTAATGTTGTTTACCTTTTAAGGCATATATTATTACAGTCTTCCTTGTTTTGTAATATAACCCTTAAGCTATAGATTTGCCAATAACTACTGATTTAGCTGCATTCCACCAGATTTTATATGAAAACATTAACATTGTTACAAATAGATGTTCTTTCCCTTTTAGTTTTTTTGATCTATGAATAATTTTGAGATGTTCTATAAATGTTCAAACATGAAGTTTTTTAAGGTGTCTTTTTGTTATTAATTTCTAATTTTATTACACTATTGTCAATAAACATGGTTTCTATGACTAACACTTTGTACTTGTTGAGACCTGATTTGGGACCTAGTATGTGTTCAGTTTCTTTAACATTATATGTATGCCTAACAAGAATGTATATTTTCTCATTTTGGTGTATAGAATTTTTGTGTGTCCTTTAGATTAAGCTTATTTATCATATTATTTCAAATTCTCAAAATTTTTTACTCATTTTTGTCTAGTTGATCTTTCAGTTATTGTGATGGTATATTAAAGTGTTCCATTACGGTAATGAATTTGGCCATTTATTTTCTCGTAATTTATTTACTTTGGTTTTAAACATTTTGATGCTATATTATTAGTGTTTTCAATTTATGAATTGAATTATGTCTGCTTGGTAATTTCTTCTCTTTATCAATATATAGGGAGTCCATTAGCTTCTAACGATGCACTTTGATTAAAATCTACTTTGCCTGATATTAATTATTGCTACACTAGTTTTTTGGGGGGAGGGTGGTTAACATTCACTTTGAATATCTTTTTCAATTCTATTACTTTCAATCTTTCCAAGTCCTCATATCTTAGATGTGTCTCATAAATAGCATGCAGTTAGATTGTTTAAAATCCAATCTAACAGTCTTTATTGTTGCACTGGTGAATTTGATCTATTTCTATTTATTGTAATTACTAATATCTTGGATTTTATTGTTTTATTTAATTCATCCTTTTCATTAACTATAATTTGTCCTTACTTTTTTTTTCTTTCCTAATTTCAGTAAATTTATCGAAGTTTTTTTTTCTATATTGGCTTGGACATTTTATGTGCTATTTCTATTATTCCTACATTTTACCATGCAATTTTTACTTTATGAAGTCTAAAGTTAGTTAATAATTCTATCCTCTTCCTAAACAATGCAAGAACCTTAGAACATTTTAGTCCCAAAATCTCTTCATCTTAAACATTATTGTTGACCAATAGATGACCAGATTTATTTTTAGTCTTCCTTTTTTTCCAAATAATAGTATTAATATTATTATATACAGGCACTGCTTATTTGTTTGTTTGTTTTTTTAACTGTTTTTTTTCCTTACATACCACTTTTTTTCTTTTGGATTCAACATTTTTCTTTCTGAAGTAAAACAGAAGAATGAATTGGAACTTACCATTTGGAAAAGGACATTTCACACCAAAGAGGTAGTATTGCAAAAGCCCAGAGGTCACGAGAAGAGTAGTGTGTTTGGATACTGGTGGAAAATTGCTTTGACTTGAAGCTAGAGTCTGGGCTTTCAGTATGTGTGAAGTGGACAGTAAACATTTTTGTTTCTCACATTTGAATGGCAATGGCAGTTTAGCTAAGTATAGAATCCTAGGTTGATACATATTTTCACTTAATACTTTTAAAGTATTTTTAAAATACTATCCTACTATCTTTTTGTTTCCATTGTTAACATTGAGAAGTGTTATGTCAATCTAATTGTTATTCATTAGTAGGCAAAATGCTTTTTGAAATCCTGGGCTATTTTTAAGATCTCTTATCTTTGGTGTTCTCTGCATCAAATTATGTCTAGGGAATAAGGTTTTTTTGTTTATTTGTTGGTTTTTACCTATCCTCCTCCTCTCTTTTAACATTATAAGCATTACATAAATATTTTAAACCAAATAAATCTTTTTAGTCCAGTGTTATGATAGGGAACCATCATATTACAAAGTGGTGGCAGATCTATACCTGCTTTTAAGATTTACAGGCCCCTCTCAACCTCTGGCTGTCACTTCTCTTGTCCTTCCTTGGCTGTCCCCTAACACTTTATTCTATAACCCCAGTAAAACAGGGATTGAAAGTACCAATCTCATTGTTTTGAGGTTTTAGAAAATCCAGCACTAAACCAGGCTCTCAGGTACATTCAAACTCCAACAGTTTCTCCCCACCCATTGATATAGCTCCTTCTCATCTGTCATGGGCTGAGGAACCAGTGAACCTATAAATCAAGAACATGGATGTAACATCCATAGGCCAGGTGAGGGCTTAGATCAGCCGTCCCCAACATTTTTGGCACCAGGGACCAGTTGCGTGGAAGACTATTTTTCTACAGGCCAGGAGGGGGTTGCTTTCAGGATAATTCAAGCGCATTACATTTATTATGCATCTTATTTCTATTATTATTATATATTGTAATATATAATGAAATAATTATACAATTCACCATAATGCAGAATCAGAAGGAGCCCTGAGCTAGTTTTCCTGCAACTAGATGGTCTCATCTGGGGGTGATGGGAAACAGTGACACCCAAAGTATGTTGTTTACGTACAGTCTACTTCATAATCTCTTTTTGATTGCTGTCACTTAAGAAAACCCTGCTTAACAAAGATAGGATGTTGGAAATGGAAGCAGGCTTTTCAGTACTTTTGGGGCAATCTCAGGATATTCCACTTTGACTTTAATCCAGAACATATGGAGACTTGAAGTTGTTTCAAACATAATTAAGGCCATCATCATTTGCAATCTCAAGCAGTTGATCCTCTTTTAGCATGGACAAAATCGATTAACCTGGCTTATTCACAAATGGGTCCCAGATCTATTCCTTCCCAGTTTGGGGGTCTTTTTGGTTGGGAAGTAATACTCAAACTCTTTTGAAAGCTGAGATAAGAGATCATGCACCAGCTGGGAGAAAGAGACCCTGGCTCAGTCTCTTTCAAAATCTCTGCTAATGTTTGAAACAGGTCAAAAATCCCAGATTCACTCATTGCCCCCATAATTCCAGTTTGGCTTTGAATAAAGCCACTTTATCTGCTTATTTGAACACAGTTGTTGTTCTCCCCTGATGTGACAGTTTGAGTTAGTTAAGCAAGTTGAATATGTCACACGAGTAAGCAAGTTTTGTGACCCATTCTGTGTCACTGAAATGTGCTGACAGTAGTGGTTGTTTTTCTGAAAGAAACCTCTGAGTGGCTCTTATAACTCAGAAACTCTGCTCAGTGATCTACCTTTAGAAAGCCATCTCCCTTCTGTGTATAAAAGGAGACGTGTGTTCTACGTCCATCTCCTCAGAGAGCTGCACAAACAGACGTAGGTTAAGGGCATGTACTTTAATGTGGTTGATAATAACTTTAATCACATCTTGCAAAACGTTGTTAAGTTCAGATGACATTTTTCAGCTAGCCAGCATTTCTCTATGGATGACACAGTGCGTGGACTAACATTCAGAAGCGACCTCTTTGACCTGAGTAGTGAAACCAGAAAGTCATCCAGTCACGACAATCAACACAAAATGACCAGTTCGGTTTTCCTGATATGTAACTATTCAAAGACTTGAGTAATTCTGTAGCTGTGGTATTGGTTGGCACAAAAATGCACATAACATATCTTCATGCACATCCTTCTGAAAAATATATCACACAAAACCAAATATTGTTGCCTTACTGTCAATATCAGTAGACTTTTCAACCTGGATTGCATACCACCGTGACTCATTGGTCCTCTCTAACAACTCAGCTGTGCCTCACTATCCTCTGCTATTTCATTAGTTCATCTGGTTATGATGCGAGCTGAAAGATGAATACGTGACACCTTTTGAACAGCAGGCTCTCCTAAAAGTTCACAACAAATGTCCTTAGCAGCAGGCAGGATCAACTCTTTAGCAACAATAACAGGCTTCTTAGTTTTAGCAATGTGGTTAGCCACTAGGAATGACACCCTCAGTGCAGACACATTTGATCAAGTGGTGGCCTTCAATAATTGCTTCTGTCCTTTGTGTTTATGTTTTTTTCTTTTGAAAAACTCTAAAGGCTTATCTTTTAATGCAGGATGCTTTGTCTCTATGAGGCGAAGCAGTTTTGAAGGTATCGTGGCTTTATGGATAGCCAGGCTTTATACAAAACAGGCTTGGAGAATGTGAATCACCTATTACAATGAACCTGTAATTTAAGTAGGACTCTTGAGATTTTCTTTTAAATTCAGCTATTTTGTTTGCTGTCTCATCATTGGGTCTTGCCCCCTTTTCAAAGAAGCTCTCCAATGATATTTGTTTTTTACTCATTTTGGCTGGGGTTAGCTTGTGGATTTACTAAAACTGTGACTGAGACAAGTGCACAGTGCGAGAAAGAGGCACTGACAAAAGTGGTAAATAAAATAATTGGCAGACCATGCACAGACTAAAATAAGTGTCAGATTCTGACTTGAGGCTGACCACCAGATGCAACTGTACAGTTGAAGTTCATCAACTCACTTGCCACTATAAAGCCTGCCACCAGACGCAGCTTAATTGTCACTTGCCTCTCACTGATAGAGTTTTAATATGAATCTGCAAGCAATTGATTTATTATGGTGTCTGTGTAGTCAAACCTCTCTGCTAATGTTTTTCTGTATTTGTAGCCACTCCCCTACGTTAGCATCACCACCTCAGCTCCACCTCAGATCATCAGGCATTAGATTCTCATGTAGAGCATGCAACCTAGATCTCTTGCATATGCAATTCACAATAGGGTTTGAACTCCTATAAGCATCTAATGCCTAATGATCTGAGGTGGAGCTGAGGTGGTGATGCTAGTGCTGGGGATTAGCTGCAAATATGGATGAAGCTTCACTCGCTCACCCACCACTTACCTCCTGCTGTGTGACCTTGTTCCTAACAGGCCATGGACCAGTACTGTAGGTACCAGTTGGGGAGCCGTGGCCTAAATGGTAAAGTGTATGTGCTTTGTAACCACCACTGCCAACTTCCAGCCTAAGGAAGGGACTGACTGTGTGAGCAGTTCCAAAGCCTCTGAGCTCATGGTTCCCTGTGGATAGCTCCCATATACCACCACCGTGACTAGTGAGCGAGGAGGGGGCTCCTCAATCCTTCTGCCACACTTAGAACAGTATAAGGGATGCAGCAGAGGCCAAAGACTGAGTGACAAACTCCAGAGAGTCAATGGGGAACATTACCAAACCATTCTCAAAATTGGTGTCATTTGCTCTTGGGGAGGAGAGGTGGGACCAAGGCAAGGACAGCAGCTGGAAGGCAAAAAGGGCAAGCTTGGTTCTCAGTAGCCATAGCGATCTGGCTTGAAGGGGCCATCACGAGACATGCCCAAGTGCTGGTCCTGCTTCTCAGTCAGCTTCACATTCAGCTTTCCCAGGTAGGCTTGAGCTACTACTTCATCCAGTTTCTTGGGCAGGAAGTAGACCCCAAAATGAGGCTTTTTATATTTTTTATTTTTCTTCTCAAGATTTATTGTGCTACCTGAATAGCAGCATTCATATGTTTATTAGTTTGAAGAATGTAGAACCATTATCTCTTTTAATATTGACTCTCTACTATTCTATATTCTTTGTAAACTCTTATTAGACATCCATTGGACCTTATTAACCTATCTTTCACATCTCAGTCTTTCATGTTTTTCATCTCATTAGATGTCTGTGCTGCATTTTCAGTGATTTTCTCAGACTGGTCTTTTTTCTTTTGCTGCTGAGTCTTTGTATCAAGGAGTACCTGAAGCCAACATTGTCTCTGCATTTTTCAGTTACCTGAACTAATATAATCCATTTTTTAAAAGCCAGATTACATTTTATGTTTCCATTATTTGCAATTCAAGAGTTCTAATAAAAACTCACACAGCTAGTCAGTCATCATGTTCCATCAGAATGTCTACTAAATTTAACACTTCCTTTCCATCCCCACTGATCTCATTGTCAGTTACACCACTTAGATAGGCAAGCAGTGTGGCAGCCACTAAAGAAGGTTTACACTGAACAGTCAGAAGCATAGAAGAATAAGGAAGGAACTCTGCCAAGATGTCAAAGAAGAAAATTATAATAATTAAGGAATATTCAAACACTACAGACAGGCCAAGAGGTAAGAAAACTGAAAAATGTGTACTGAATTGCTAGTTAAGAGATGATAGCCAGCTGTTATATTCTGCCTTTACTTTTAATGGATTTTACTGATTCATTACCAATTACGGTGATTAACAGAAAGCATAGATCATGGATATTCCAAAAATATTGAGTGATTATTTTATTTTAGGAGTTTGGGAACATATGAAAATAGCCATTTTCATATGTAACCATGGTTTCTATGGAAGGGACTGGAAATAATATATTCGAGAAATATATTTAAGTTGAAAGTAATTTGGAAAGGATGTAAAATTTGTAAATCAGAGAATTTAACCCAGAGCCAAGTTTTCTGGGTAGCTTATGAAATCTTCTACAGTAGTATAGATGAGTGGGCAGCTATTTAAAGGGATTAATTAGAAATTTCAAATCATTCTTCCAAAAATTACAGAGTTGGACCAGTTCACTCCGGGCCTATTTTCCCTTATTGTAGTCCTGGGAAGTATTAATCATACCCAAGGCATCAGAGAAAAACTCATCTTTTCAGATCAGTTACTACTCTTGTAACTGACAAAGGGATAATGATCATTTCAAATGTTTCCTCAGCCAAAGACCATTAAAGTAGCAGGTGTTCTCGGGAGAAGGCTGTATAACAGACCACAGATTCATCAGCAGATCACATTTATTTACTCTGATTGCTGTGTCTATCAGTCCATCTGTCTAAATAACTATCTTTGGGCAACTCAAAGGCATCTATCATCACTGACTCTTTTGTAGGTTAAGTCAACCCAAAGAAATCTATTTCTTTTTTGACCTCAATTCCAATAGGTCCAAGTTGGAATGGGGGCAGGGAAGACTATCCAGGAATCATAGCATTATAGGAATTTTATGCTATTGGCTGCAAAAGTTGGTTTTGCATCTGTTCTGAAATGAATTTTCCTGATTGTTTGCTTTCTGTGCCATTTTTGCTATTTATTTTGTTGCTTGGCTCACACTGGGCCCGAGCTTGACTTTAGTCCATCATGCGTCTGGAAAGCATAGTGCAGTTCGTTCACCTTCCACACATCCTGCTCTTTGAATAAAACTGTTCCTTTTTGTTTTTTTTAACAGAATAGCTGATCACAGTATTTGGTACCAGGGCAAAAACTGATAATTTGCTTAAAATGAGTCACTTTTGCGCCAGACTGGGAGCCCCATGACTCATAATTACAAGTTCAAAGACTGGCTGTTTATAATAAGAGGAAGCCTAGCCAGAGGGGCTTTCAGCCTACTCACTCTTTTCATTCTTTATGTCTAGAGAGCAAATTACTGCCCAAGGCAACCCGCAGCTCATGAGTGAACCTATGAAGTGAAAGGCAGCTTTTGGAGCTTAGGCAGAGAGGACAGCCTATCTGCCCAGCCGCGTGAACTACAAACAGTTAACCAGGTCCTACAGCATCTTGCAGTGAACATTTCCTACCACAGATGAATGCCAATCTAAGAAGCTTTTTAGCAAATCAAATTTAGATTCTTCTTCATTGCTCTACTTACCTTTTAGCACCCTTTTCTTCTTCCTTGTCTTCCTACCTCTATAGCAGATGGCAGCCATCAGTGCCCCATGCTCCTGGCATTGTTTTCCACAATCCAGTTCTGCTTCTGGATTACAGAAAAGATAAAGGATTTAAAAAAAAAAACTAAACAGTGAGGGAAGAAATCAGATGCAAGCTATGACTGAGAAAAGCTATTCATGAAGATGCAGCAAGGAGAAAGGAAGATAAACACAAGTAGGAGCTACAAGGCCAGCAGTAGATGGAACAAATTTGTAGTTTCCACTGAATGCCTCAAGAGTAGGGAAACCCCAGCATCACTGAAGTTTGGGAAAAGGATACTGGTGATCATGTCTAATGTGTGTATGCCTTACTCCAAACAAATAGTCACTACCCAAATGGGATGTGCCTAGTCCCCAGTCAGGCACATCTTACAAAGAGCCTCTCCCTGGAATCAGAAAGATAGGATGGAGGAGAATGCAACACAGCAGAGAAGTTAGAGTAGGGCCTGTGGAGGTAGAAGGACCTAGATCTGGAGGAGAAATTTCTGGGAAAGACCCAAGGTAAATAAGGGGATATAATCTGAGTTGTAGTTTCCCAATCAGTTTAATTATTTTACAGAAGGAGAACATTTAAGTCTGATGCTAAAAAGCATGCCTTTGGTGACTTCACTTACCATCAGCCATCAAGCAAGTCTTTCCCTGGAAGTTTTTGGCAACATTAATTATCTTACATACAACAAAATACTTTTCTTACTACAGATCTGAGAACTCACAATAGTATAACCTATTCTGGAGTTTGGGGAGATACCATTTACTTAGAGCCCTCTCAGTACTTTATATCACTGTCTCATCTCTTACTATCCCTGATCCTTTCCTATCTAATTATACAAGTTGCGGGAGAGACAAGCATTTACCAAGGGTCCACTGTGAACAAGTCGCAGTGCTGTGCTCTTTCCATATTGCAATCCCTTTTAACCTCTCAAACAGCCCTATGAAATAGACATTACTAGCCCCATTCAATGAATAAGGAAACTGAGGAGACCATTTATTTGCAGGATTATGAATGAAGAGAGGCTTTCTCTGTGGTTTCTGATAGACAGCTGATGGGCCACACTGTACTGCTATGTGACCAGTCATCTAAGACCTTTCCTTCTTAGCTACCCAGTGTCGATAAGCAACTCTCAAAAGGTTGGGTTCTTCTTTTCATTCACTATGCATTATTGATCACCTATTATGTGCCCAGACATGCTAAGTGTTCATACTACACCTTCTGGAACCCTCTTCAGTTAAGTTTTCATCTACCGGAATGCCCTGTACACATTTAACAACCTGATCATTCTCTTTTCACAGGCCTGTGTGTATGTTTTCTCCTTGACCCAGTACTTCTGAGATGCAAGAACCTTAACATCCCTTCTGCACAGCCACCCCCAACACTCTCACCTCCACTGCATACAAACACACACACACACACACACACACACACACACACACACACACATACACGTATCATTATTTCCATTTCACACAGGAAAGCTAAGCAATAGAAGAATTAAGTGACTTACTCAAGATCATACCCTGGTAGGGTGCATTTTTATAACTGTTGTTTCTTACGAGAATTGCTGAGAACTGCCATAAGGGAGCAATCTGGCTTCCTAGAAAGCAAAATCTTTAACTCCCTCTAGGAATCTAGCCTACAGAAATAATCCAAAATGCCTTTGTACAAATATCACTTTTTCAGAGAGACTTTCCTCTAATCTCCCTAAGGAAAATAGCCTCCCCCTTTATTCATGTCTTACATATCCCTTATTTGCATTATCTCTCTTCATAGAGCTAATTAATAGTATGTATTTATTTGGTTCTCATGTCTGTCACCCTCATCAGAATGTAAGCTCTTCAAGGAAATATGCCTTTGTTCATCAACCCTGAGAACAGTAACTGGGATAGAGTAAGGACTCAGTAAATACTTGTTGTGTTAATTAATTAGTAAATTAATTAACTTTGAAATAAAATTTACACACCAATATGGTTACTGCAGCCTTATTTACATAGCCCATCTATCTATCTATCTAAATGTAAAAGTCCAAAATATTAGGGAATGGACAGTAATGATGAAATATTACACAACAATAAAAACAATCCTAAAGAATTTAATGACAGAAAAAAGATTATGAGATAATTTTAAGTAAAATAAGTAGGCTACCAAATTGTATATACATTATTATCTTAACTGTGCAGTAAAACAAACCATAGAAAAAAGTTGAAGATGGAGGGATTTTGAGTGATGAGTGATTCTCTTCCTTCTTCTTTACGCCTTTCTTTATTTCCCAAAATTTTTGCAATGGACAAGCTATACCTTGATAATTAAGAAAAGTAAAGTAATACTTTGTACCTGTTCCTGTCTCATAAGGCAAAGATATGGGGTTTAAATCTTTAGGACTTGCCTTTGGCAACAACAACTACAACATTTGGAGGTGAGAAGAAGCAGCCAGGCAAGCAGGAGTAAAATCAAGAGGGAGTAATGTCACATAAGGCCAAAGAAGGAAGTGTTTCAAGCAAAAAGGAGGGGTCAGCTGTATCAAATGCTGCTATGCATTGATCAGTATAGACTAGGCTATGTTCTGGTAATAATTAACAGTAATCTCAGTAGCTTATGATAACAAAAGTTATTTCTCATTCATACTACATGAACAATGTGGGTCAGAAGCGGGGGAGCTCTGGTCCACAGTCACCAGGGACCCAGGATGATGTAAATTCTATTTCTGGAATGGCACCGATCAGCAGATTGAGAGAAGAGAAAGCATGGAGAATCACACAGCGGCTCTTCAGTGCTTTAGCCAGAAAATAACTCATACTACTGCTGCTCATAGCCTGCTGGCCAAAACCAGTCACATACACTTCCCTAACTGCAGGGAAACTAGGACAGGATGGGAGCAGGTGACCT
The DNA here is from genome assembly GCA_028627145.1 of Eidolon dupreanum. NCBI lineage: Eukaryota > Metazoa > Chordata > Mammalia > Chiroptera > Pteropodidae > Eidolon > Eidolon dupreanum. Next base: position 89,509,839 of record CM053502.1, on the reverse strand, counting down.
TACTGCTCTACCATTTACTGAGAGATTAACTAAAATAAGAACAGAAAACTAACTTTGGTTTTGGGAAGTTGGTTTTGGCAATGCTGAGATCATTGGGGATGTCCAAAGGACCATTTTAATGGAGTAGAGGAGATGAAACTCCATTGGACTGCATTGAAGAGAGAATGACAGGTGAAGGGATAAAGATGGTGAATATAGACAACTCTGTTGAGGCATTTTCTATGAAAAAGGACCAGAGGAATAGAAAGATAACTGGAAGATTAATGGGGTGAAGGAAGGATATTGTTAAGATAGTATTTTCTTTCTTCCCTGAGTATCTAAATATCCCTAGGTCTCCTACGCTGCCATCCCACTATAAATAATGTTCTGGTCTCCTATTTCACCAGTGAAACCAAGGCAAGTGTACATGAACATTTTAACATTCCATTTTTACCTATAAATTCAAATATGTCTACATCTAATTCAATCAATTGGACATGGATTTTAAAACATGATTTTGTGCTGATGGAAGTAATTCAGGGAAGAAGGGGAAATTGCCCAGGCAAAGAATAAGAAGCGTAGGAGAGGAGTTTAGGAACCACAGCCCACTTGAAGGGGGTGGCCCTTGATAAGGTGGTGGGTGTTCGTTCTTTTGGAACCAGAAGGAAATCCTGGACTGTGGGTGAGGCTATCAATAGACATGGTGTTGGAAAGATGAGGAATCCCCTGTCTTGTTGCATTTATTTTCTCAGTGAGATGAGGTTGTTCCTATAGAATGAGCCTGGCTGGTGTGGTCGGGAAGCAGAGAACACAGAAGCAGTAGAGCCAGACTGACAGTTTAAGCCACTCACTCTCCCTACATTACTAACCCATAATTTGCAACTACCTTAAGAATGCTCCTACTGTGCTTAAATAGTTTTTGTACTCCAAACTGCTTGCTGTGGGTAGGTTTTTAGATGACTCGTTATTACTTATGATAATAACAATAATTCATTTTTACACTTTCACTTTTTATTGTGTATTCCCTATTCATTCTGTCAGAGACATTTACATAAATGAGTCATAGTTGCCATTCTGTTTTCTTTATTTTTACTATAAAACATACACAGAAAATTGCATTAAAGATATATGTACAGTTAACAAATACTGCTTTTAAGAAAAACAAGTTAACTAGAGATATCTTGGCTCATTCATTCATTCTACAAACCTTGTCTGGAGTGTCTACTATGTTTCAGGCACTAAGCTTGGAGCTGGAGCTACAAACACATACGGTGAAGTTACATGCATTTTGAAGTTCATGGCCTGAGGGGTGTGGAAGATGGGCAAGTAAAATAGTCGTAGAAATACATCATTGCAAAGGTATCCAGCAGTTCCAAAATGGAGATGTGCACAAAGTTCTACCTCCTCTTGTTAACCCTTCACAATAACATTAAGATACAAGGGTTCTTATTAGCTTCATTTAACAGGTGAAGAGCCTGAAACTTATAGCAATTTAAATGGCAGATCCTAAGTCATACAGCTTATAAGCGAAAACCAGCACTCATACCCATGTCTTCCAACTACAAATTCTATTTCCTTTCTCCAACCACTGGACAAGAATAATAGAAGAGCAGCCTGAGATTACATTCTAAAGCAAATATTCTTCTTCAGTCATTTGAGGGAAGGAGAATTGCTTGACAAGCCTGTGGAAAACTCCAGTGGACCCCTGCCTGGGAATGCCCTGGGCAAGCAGGGAACTGGTTAAGAGTGTGGTGTCTGGACCTAGAGGCCACTTGGGAACAAATTTTCCAAGCCATAGGAAACCTCCGAGGTCTTTCCAATCAACCTCTATGCCAAATCTTGTACACAGTGGGCTCCTCCCCACTCCCATTGCTTTGCCTTTCTGTTCTCTATGAAAGGATTGACATTGACCTCCCTTCCTCAAGCTCCTGCTCCTAGGTTCCTTTAAAATCTTCCTCAGGAGGATTGTTCCTTGAAAAGTTCCTCTGCGATCTGATTATGCCCCCTTTTTTTTCTCCCACACAGTCATCTGTACCATATGACCATCAATGCATTGTCTATGAGTATTCTCCTGCTTTATACTGTAAGTTTTAACCTTCCCATATCCCCAATGCTTTATATCATAAGGTGAAGGACAATATTTATTTTGTTTACCTGTAACTAGCCATAGAAGAGGGTTGTCAATAGAGTAGATACTCAAGTATTTGTTGACAGATGGTCTGCTTCACCAGTTGACTCACTGCCTGAGTGAATAAACAAATGTTTCATTTAAATAATGAAATGCTTTCCAGAAAAGATGTGGTTAGGACACAGAGAGGTCAAAAGGAAAATGATGGTCTCCTGGATTTTTTCCACTCTTTTTCATGGCTTGCTCATTTGCAAGTGGGAGATCATTTGCCAATGACCACATGCTTAGGATCTGGACTCTACCCCTTCTTTTCTCTGTAGTAAACTTCCTCACCCCACTCTGCTTCAGTCTAACAGAACCCTTTTAAATTCATAAACTATTTATCGTGAAGATTCTTCTGAGTGCATGCTCCATGTAGATTAGGGAAAGGTAATTACATAACTGTACCTGACATAATTGGCTCACTAATAAAGCCCTAATGGCAGACAGTCAAGTCAGCCAACTCTTCTTTTACCTCTGATCTTTGCCTCATGCCCTAGGTTGCTAGGTGAAGCAGCTCCTCCCAGCCAGCTGGTACCTTCCCCAGGTTCCCATTCACAAAGAGCTCCAGCTCTTCTGAATTGCCATATGCATTCATGGTTTTCAGTCCACATCCCAATCATAACCATCTGAAAACTGCCTTTTTCTCTTTACCATATCTGACCTTGATAGGTCTGACCTCGGTGGTTTGATGTTGTTTATGAGATCATTGTTACTTGACAGATGATTTTCACCTAGGAATACAGTGTGCAAAAGGAGGGTTTTAGAGTCAGACAAACTTGGGGTCAAGTTATGGCTTTGCTATTTTACTAACTATTGTGTTGGAGTTACTTTTAACCTTTTTCAACCTCAACTACCTTGCTTCTAGAATGGCCCAATACTACCTAGTTGACAGGGTCACTGTAAGAATTAAATGAGACAACATATGTAATCCCTCTGGCACATACAAAGTTCTCAAAGAACGAACACTAGCATATCCAAACTCTGTTTTGCCTTATGCTTACTTCCAAGCCAGGGAAACAAATTTTATTTAAATCTACATGCATTTCAGGGAAGGGACTTTTTTGCTATTAGGCTAGAATGTAACTTTTTAATTGTTTTTTAAATATATCAAAATAAATTTGAGACTAAAGTGGAATTCATTCCTAATCTAGGCATAGATAGAAAACTTGCCTTATTTTTCAGACAACAGGACATGTGAACACTGCTTTAGCTACTGCCCCCAAAGCACAGGCTGACACGAGAACTGAACACATCAGAGTGGAAGTCAGTCGACAGAACCCTGTTAACCATGGTCTTTGGAAATGGTCAAGACAGCTCAAACTCAGGGAATCCTGTGTTTTTCAGATTCTGAAGAATTTGGAGCCTCTTTCCAAGCTAAAGAAGAATGCTGCCTTTCTGTTCAATGACCCTCTTGGCCAACTGCCCTTTAATCTACAAAGGGCTAGGACATGCATGTCCTTCCACCCAAATTCTCAGGGTTGGTCAACATATTGGGCATGGAATTAGACACGAAAGCTCTTTCAGCGCTGCCACATCTATGGACTGAAATTGATGGAAAAGAGTCCATAGATCCAGTCTAGCTTGGCAGCCGGAGCCATGGCACGCTGTCTTATTAAATAGAAACGTTGGCCTCCAGATTCCTGAGTTAACTCCAAAACACAGAAATGCCAACATGACCCAGGCTGCTCTCCAGGCTCCATGCCTGTGTCTGTCCCTGGGTTTCTCTGAGCAACCCACATGGGCATTTTGTCCTGAATAAGAACACTCACAAAATAAAAACCCTAGAGATGTTGGGTTAAGAAAATGAAGGTTTTCTTCAGATGACCTTCAGGACCATTGTTCAAAGGTTTTATGTTCCTGCTGGAAATGGGCAACTACCCTCAAGTAGCTGCCATTCTTTTAGAGACAGCAGGCCTGTCCACTAAGTTGGCACAGTGGGCCATTCTCCACCTGCTCAGGCTAACGTCCAGGACACATTTGTAGCAGGAGGGTGATCAGACCTGGCTACCAAGATGAGAATGAACCCAACCTACATGGCCTGAACTACTAGGCCTGTTAGAGTTGCTGGTGGGATGTGTGAGTTCTGGCAGTAGGATTCAGTAACCCATTTGATTTATTTAGATGTGGTGCCACCATTGGGTGGGTCTCCTAAGGTTTTTGTGGCTTTCCAATTCAGATTTTTCCTTCACTCCACTCCCTAAAGCCACTGCCAAGCCTGCCATGCTTCAGCCTGGTCCAAGTCAGCCCTAAGAATTTACTAATTAAAGGTTCTTCTTTGACATATTTTATGTAGCAATTTAGGAAACTCCAAGGCAAGTCCTAATCTGAGGCCCTCAGCCCAGGTGGGATCATCTGGTCATTAACTCCAAGGCTTGGGGCACTAACCCATTCCAGAAGTCATCAATCAAAAGCAGGAAGTAGGTTGCGCAAGTGTCCTCGGTCACCCCAAAAAATATACTCTTAGGTCTTCACATCTGCAGTTACTTTGGCCGTGGCTAAGTGGTTTTGTCTTCCCCTCATCCTCAGATTTCATACCCTGCTGTCCCCACCCATCAACCCATCAAATTGTAGCTGAGCTGCTCCTAGCCCTTAAAGTAAACAGAGCCATAGCACATGGCACTGCTTCCTATGGTGACCTCCATCATCCTGATGATGGAGAAATGTGGACAGAAAGCTCCTCAGCATCTACTCCCAGACAGCCACTCTCAGTGATTCACATCATGATGCTGATCCCTGAGGGAAATCACCTGCCTGTCAGCTCCTATGGTGGTGGAAGTAGGTAGCTATTTTTTCCTGAAACAGGAATGATGAAAGTAACAGCAGTTGTCATTTAATTGGGTAGTAACCTGGGAGCCATCTATAAAAGGAAGACCTTCTATGCCAGGGATGGTTGACTAGGAGAGGCAGCTTGAAGAATTGTGCTGAAAACTTTAGTTCTTTAATTAGTTTCCCCAGCGAAGAATGCTGTGAATGGTTAAGAATGTCTTCCATCGGTGTGAAGAAGGAAATTGAGAGCACAGGGGCTACACATGTGCCATTCTCATCTTTCATGTAACTTCTAAAACCCCCTTCTTCCTAAATGACAGCATCTTCCCCACAGTAGGGGAGAGGAAGGTAAAGACGATCTCAGATGTTTCCTCTAATCTTTCTGAAAGATGGTTCATTTCTCTTTATAAGATCTCTTAGTACCTCCCCATCTCAAAAATTTATTCAGTCCAGTATCAACAGATCCTTTTTTCCTCATGCTAGAGCTGCTGACTTGTCCTTTACCCCAGTTTCTGGCCGAGCCACCGTTTCCCCTAGGACACCCTTGTTCCAGGCTCCATTCCCAAGAGTGCTGGACCATTGACCTTTCTTTGGTTCTCATATCCTTCCTGACCTTTAAGTTTCATGGTGCCTTGATAGATTATCCCTTTCTCTCATCTAAATTCTTCATTCCTCTCCCTCCCATTGGTCCATTGATTCTAACTTCTCCACACAATAAAGAATGGAATTCTCTTCTAATTATTTATGTAAGGATATTTTTGTATATTTCACTTCAGTCTACATTTACTAAAGAATCTCAGTATATATAGAACCTCATATCAGATACCACACAAAAACACATTCCATCCTTGCCTCTTGCTTCTCGTAACTGCATGTACTTCCATGTTGTATGCATTGTAGGTATGCATTATATCACTATGTCAAAGCCATTCCTTTACCTTCAGTTTTGAAAGCTTCTGCTACCAAGTCACAGATAGTATAATCATCCCCCTATATCCAGGTTCATCCCAGTGTCAGCCCTGAGAGTCCCCCATCCAGCTCTGAGCCTTCTCATGCTTTTAGCACCAAAGAGTGTGTCTCAAACCCCCTCTCCCTTTGAAATCCACCTCATCTCTCACTTTTCCTCATTCTCTTTTGGTCTTTTCCCCACTCTTTCTTCTTCAGTCAGAGGCACCACATGAATAAATATCTTTCCCAAGGAAAATGTATTTTTGGCTCTGACTAGAAATTATTTTTCAGCATGAATAACACAACTCTCAATCATTTTACTTTTGTCAATTTTTAAGCAATAGTTTCAGCAGCAGTGGGTTGTTTGGGAGCAGCCAGGAAAATGAGCTCTGGCCTGCATGCTCCAGACTAAAGGAAATCAGACAGTAGGCCCAAAACCAGTGGCATAAACTCTCCACTTCCGATGTTTTTCCTTTCCATTTGGTTTCCATGGGACCCTGCATTGGGGAGGGGAAAACTTCCAAAAGTAATGATTTATATTCTTTAGCAAAATGATAAACCAAATTTCAGGATGAAAAAAAAAAAAGAGAGCATTAAGAAATATGTAAGCCACCAGACCCTAAGAACTTCGGATGCCTATTAAGAAACCCAATCCAAGGCTAATTTTGAGAGTACCCGTTAACTGTCATTTCCACCTAACTGCTTCTTAATAGGTATCTGTTGGATATCTAGATACCTTAATAGGTATCCAGAAGAAGTTGAACCTTTAGAACTTGAAAACATTTTACATCCAACTGACAACCAGGAATTGCAATGTCGTGTTTTGGGGAAACCCCTCTCCTTTAGGGTTTTTTGGGTTTTGTTTGGTTTTTGTTTTTTTTATTTAATGTTTTTTTGGGGGGTGGGGGTTGTTTTGTTTTGTTTGAAACTTTATACTGTCCTGTGGTACTTTATTTGCTCTCCTTTGGTTTTAAACAGTCCTGTGACTCAGCAAGCCAGCAGGCTTCTCTGAGTCAATCATATTTTCTGGGATCCGACACTGGGACCTATGATTGAAATTCATTAAAATGAAACAACTAAGAGCAAAAAATTGGAATAGCAAGTCAAATCTCCTCAGGGCCTACATTTTAGTGGGCAGCTGAGTCCAATAGACTACACAAAGTTGAGAAGAGGGCACAATTTGCCTTTTCTTTCAAATTCAAATACCGCTGATTCTGGCAACAGCCTGAGACACCATCATATGTCTCTCATCTTTGCAGGACCTGTTAGCTAACTGCCAACAAATCAAGGAGGTTTTTTTCTGCTGGCCCTAAAATAGTGATGCCTTCAAGAGTATTCCCGTTTTTATGGAATCTTCTTGGCATTGGAATTCATTTCTAATGATAGGCTCTGAAGCATGATGACATGTAGTAGGGAGAAGATGTTAAACTTCTAAAATCACACTAGACAGGGGATGAACCTGCCCCGGAGCATGGTGGTAAAGAGGGGGAAAGACATGGAAACATGCTTCACTTGCCCCTTAATGTCATAATATGCTATCCCAAAAGGAAAAACATTAAGCATCTAAAACATTCATTCACTCATTCAAAAGACATTTGATTGAGTTCTATGTGCCAAGTACAATCCAAGTGCTAGAAATATTGCAGCAAATAAAACTGACAAAAAAACCCTCTCCTCCTGGAGCATACAAATTCTAGAAATAACAATAGAACATGTTAACATATGACATAAACTATGCAAATTGTGAACAAAATTCATCGTTTTGCTTTTTCTGTGATACTATAAAAAAATCAAAGTTTTGGATGAGATAGGCAGTAATAAGAGCAAAATTTCATGGGTAAATTCACTACCACCAGATCATTTTGAGGCCCACTACCTTCCACCTCTATCAGGCATATTTTCTCTAGAAAAACTGATCTAAGAGCAGAAATGGCCTCATCTTAAAGCTGGGCAATTTTTACCCATATAACCATTTTCACTGAGTTTGAGTTCCCTCATCTGTTAAATGAAATTATGACCAGGGATCATGAAGAAACTTAACTAAAATAATATCTCCACACCTTGAATATATTGCAGGTTTGGTTCCAGATCACCTCGATAAAGCAAATATCTCAATAAAGTGAGTCACATGAAGTTTTTTGGTTTCCCAGTGCATATAAAAGTTATATTTACATTATACTGTAGACTATTAAGATTATTAAGTCATGAATAGCATGTCAAAAAATGTATGTAACAATTTAAAAATACTTTATTGCTAAAAAATGCTAACCACAGTCTGAGCCTGCAGCAAGTTATAACCTTTTTGCTGGTGGAGGGTCTTGCCTCAGCATTGATGGCTGCTGATGGATCGGGGTGGTTGTTGATCAAGGTTAGGGTGGCTGAGGCAATTTCTTAAAATAAGACAACAATGAAGTTTTGTGCATCGATTGACTCTTCCTTTCATGAATAATTTATTTATAGCACACAATGCTATTTGATAGCATTTTATCCACAGTAGAACTTTTTTCAAAATTGGAGTCAGTCATCTCAATCCCTGATGCTACTTTTTCAACTAAGTTGTGTAATATTCTAAATCTTTTGTTGTAACTTCAACAATATTCACAGCATCTTCACCAGGGATAGATTCTATCTCAAGAAAACTTTTTCTTTGCTATTTCATTAAAAGCAACTCTTCATCCATTAAAGTTTTACCATGAGAATGTAGCAATTCAGTCACATCTTCAGGCTCTTCTTCTATTTCTAGGTCTTTTGCTATTTTTGCCACATCTGCAGTTACTTCCTCCACTGAAGTATTGAACCCCTCAAAGTCACCTATGAAGGTTGGAATCAACTTTTTCCAAACTCCTGTTAGTGTTGATATTTTGACCTCTTCCTATGAATCATAAATGTTCTTATTGACATCTGGAATGGTGAATCCTTTCCAGAAGATTTTCCATTTACTTTGCCCAGATCCATCAAAGAAATCACTGTCTTTGGCAGCTATAGCCTTATAAAATGTATTTCTTCAATAATAAGACTTGAAAGTCACAATTACTCCTTGATCTATGGGCTGCAGAATGGATGATGTGTTAGCAGGCATGAAAACAACGTTAATATCACTGTACATCTCCATCAGAGCTCTGGGCTGACTAGGTGCATTGTCAATGAGCAGTCATATTTTGAAAGGCATCTTTTTTTCTGAGCAGTAGGTCTCAACAGTGGACTTAAAATATTCAGTAAACTTTGTTATAAACAGATGTGCTGCAATCCAGGATTTGTTCTTCCATTTTTAAAGCACAGGCAGAGTAGATTTGGCATAATTCTTAAGGGCCCAAGGATTTTCAAAATGATAAATGAGCATTGACTTCAGCTTAAAGTAACCAGCTACATTAGCCTCTAACAAGAGAGTCAGCCTGTCCTTTGAAGATCTGAAACCAGGCATCGACTTCTCTCTAGCATTTTCTCACAATATAAGGCTGTTTTGCCTACATTAAAAAATCTGTTGTTTAGTATAGCCACCTTCATAATCTTATCTAGATCTGGATAACTTGCTGCAGCTTCTACATCAGCACTTGCCGCTTCAACTTGCACTTTTATGTTATGAAGATGGTGTCTTTTCTCAAACCAACTTCTGCTTTAAACTGTTCTTCTGCAGCTTCCTCACCTCTCTCAGCCTTCACAGAATTGAAGAGAGTTAGGGCCTTGCTCTCTGGATTAGGCTTTGGCTGGTTTGATCTTCTATTCAGACCACTAAAACTTTTTCCATACCAGCAATAAGGCTGTTTCACTTTCTTATCATTCATGTGTTCACAGGAATAGCACTTTTAATTTCCTTTGAGAACTTTTCCTTTGCATTCACAACTTGGCTAACTGTCTGGAGTGAGAAGCATAGCTTTTGGCCTCTCTTGGCTTTCAACATGCCTTCTTCACTAAGGTTAATTATTTCTAGCTTTTGATTTAAAGTGAGTGGCAACTTTTTGTTTCACTTGAAAACTTAGAGGACATTGTAAGATTTTTAATTGGCCTAATTTCTTTTTTTTTATTATACATATATTTGTTTATTTCCTTTCCTGCAATATACTGTTACCACACACAATTTTAAGAAGGCACTTTGTTCTGTATCTTAGTTTCTTCCCATAATAATCACTGCTTCTGAAAAATAGTCCTCAGAATAGAAATAGTTTGTTTTCATTAGCTCAGATAGAATTAACTTGAATTTAGTCAGAGGCTTTCTCTAACTTAGGTGAATAAAAAGAATGGATAGGAGAGATCTTGAAAGTCTTATTGAACTTTTTCTTGTGTCATTAAATAGTCCTTTTACACCCTCACACCTCATGCCTTTTTTTCCCATCACTGAAACCATAGAGTACTTAGTAATATTCCTCCAACTCCGTTTACTCCATAGTCTTTTCTGAATTCAGTTCACACACTTTCTCTTTTCTAAAAAGGGAACTAAAAACATGTATTTCATGTTTTTAATATTCTTTTATGATATTCTGTTTTATCCATAATTGCCATTTGTCCAATTACAAAATTTTCTTCTAGGTAAAGACCTATTATGCCTTATCTTACTTTAATGTCAACACAGCACGTAATATAGGGTTTTTAAAATTAAGTTTATTGGGATAACATTGGTTAATAGAATTATATAATTTTCAGGTGAACATTATAATTTGACATCTCTATATTCTATTGTGTGTTTACCACCCAAAGTTCAGTTTTCTTCAGCTACCATATATTTGATCCCCTTTACCCATTTCACTCTTCCCTTACCCCCCTATATTTGACCCCCTTTATCCTACCTATCCCCCCTCCTCCTCCACCCTCTGCCCTCTGGTAACCACTAGTCTATAGCCCATTTCCATGAGTCTCAGTTTGTTTGTCCTGTTTATTTGTTGCTTTTAGGTTTAAATTCCACATATAAATGATATCATGTGGTTTGTAACTTTTTCTGTCTGGCTTATTTCACTTAGTATGATTATTTCAAGGTCCATCCATACTGTTGCAAATGGCAGCATTTCATTTCTTCTTATGGCTGAGTAATATTCCATTATATATATGTACCACAGCTTATGTAGCCAATCATCAATTGTAGTACACTTCAGTTGCTTCCACATCCTGGCCACTGTGAATAATGCTGCTTAGAAGAATTAGCTTAATTTCAATAATGTTGTGGCTCAGGAAATAGGGAGGCTCTAGGAAAGGGAGAGAGACTGGGAAATGTCCCCTTAGTGGACCAGTCAGAACACACACATTTATTGATTAATTTCACCATCTTATATGGGTAAAGTTCATGGCACCCCAAAACTATTACAATAGTAACATAAAAGATGGTGATCACTGGTCACAGATCACCATAAAAAATAATAATAAAAAAAAGTTTAAAATACTGTGAGAATTACCAAAATGTGACACAGAGACACAAAGTGAGCAAACCCATTTGGAAAAACGACGCTGATAAACTTGTTTAAGGCAGCATTGCCACAAAACTTTAATGTGTGAAAAACACAATATCTGCAAAGGATAAAGTGAAGCACAGTAAAATAAGTTATGTCTATATGAAAGAAACTACCTGGTACAGTGCTTAGCACACAGTATGTAAGAAATGCATTTTTTTAGTCACCCCAAAGGTCATTCCTACTACATTGCAGAACCACACATGTTAAGTTGCCCTTTTAATCCACCCTTCACCCCTGCCTCATCCACCTAGGATCTTCTTGCAGTTCTTCTCTACCTGGAAAATGCTGCTTCATCCTTCAGAATTCTTACCATTCACACTGACAGAGATGGCCCACCCCACCTTTCCCAGCACTGGACACAGCCTCCTCTACAGCATGCAGCAACTTCCATTGTAACTGTTTCTTTACTCTTTTTCTCTCTTACTAGACTTTGAACTCTTTAAGGGCAAGGATCAACACTTTAACCTTCTCATTCAAATGTATATCTCTGTCACATGCCTAGCACAGTGCCTAAGATTAATACTTGAGAGAATAAATAGATAATTATCTCATTAGCAAAGTGAGCTTTTAGTCACTCTTACGCCTCACTGCTCTTGTGCTTTCTACTGCAAACAATGTGTACTTAGAGGCAAGAGCTTGCCATATTAGAAAGCTATTTCCCAAATTCTGAGAGGGAAAAGGAGGTAGCAATATCTCTACAGTAAATAAAAAGATGTTCGTTAACTTTGTGGGTAGCCTTGCACTGGAGTGAAAACTGATCTATTAGTACAACCCAGAAGGAGCTGGCTGTGGGCTCTAAACAAGCAGAATAAGGATGGACAAGAGTACAGCTAATATGGAGCCTAGGGTCACACACTACAGCTGCCTATGGAGTCCTTTCCATGTGCCTTCTCTGCAGACCCACAATCTCACCCTCCATGAGACAGCCATAAAGACTCTGCAGGCCTCTAGCCCTTGCCTCTTTGCCCGCATACTATAGGCACCATCAGCCACCTTACCTTGACCCCTCCGAGAAAAACCTAGGATGCTAGCTGCCAAGACAATGACCATCGCATTACTGTTAATTCACCTGAGGTCAGCACACCAATTCCAGAATACTGTCTCCATGTGGCAGTAGGAAAATTGATACCATGTTTCTGACAAGCCCATGGCGCTGCAGGACCCCAAGTGCCTTTTAAATCACCAAAAGTAATAAATATTTCCAGTGTAACTTCTCCATAATGTGTACTTTGCTAAATTTTATGTCTTTAAAAAGTAGTGACCTGTGTACAGTATGGTATTGCCCTGGCCCCAAATTTCTTAGCAAGACCTTCCAGATTCTCTGCAAAAATGATCCCAAACTACCTTCCTGGGCTTTTCTCTCCTGTGCACCTCATGTCCTTTCTGTTCCTTTGCCCAGGTCCATCTACACCTCAGAGAAGACACAGTGGGGTTTTCAGCTGATTGTAAGTTTATCCAGGACCTACTGTAACAGCACCATGCTTGCTGAAAAACCTCAACATTGCTTTTCCACCCAGCTGTCAGTTCAGACTGTCAGCTCTAATAGAAAGCATAGCCTGAAAGAGAAAAGGCCATGAACCCCTCTCCTTTACCGCAGCTTTTTGACCAACCTTCCGTCTTGCCCCGCTCCCACATCCCTATCACTACTGGTTGGTGGAAGCCTTCTCATCCCTCTGTGGGAGGCAACTTAGGAATCCCACAGCCAGGCACCAATGTGGTCTCTCAATGCAGCTTCTCTCTTCCCTGACTCTGTTCCAGAGAGAATCGTTCCCTCTATCCTCTGCTTTTATTTTATTATGCAGTGAAAGGCATACATACATTGTTAAAATGGACACAGAACAGGGACAAGGGGGAGGTATAGGGTGAGTCCCTTGGCTCCTGGTAGAAGAAAAGTGTCCTCTGGTCGATGTCTTTTATGCATCAGTGCTCATCTTTCTGAGTCTCACACAAGCTCATTCCCAGCTCTCACTCCCCTGATTCTGGAGTGTGCAGGGCAGATGTGGAGACAGAACTGAGCTGTACCAATTTGCTTCTAATGGAAAAGGGTGCGGTGTCTTTGTGTGCCTCACCATTCAGACATTCTTCATGGTGCTATTTTTATCAACGGTAATCATTAAATTGGTGTCAGATGAGCTGGTCCAGTTACTCACCCCAAGACTGGGTGATGGGACTCAGCAGGATTTTTTCAGGCAAGAGAAGATGTAGTATGTGATCCATATGAATGTATCTCTGGAACCCTAGACCTCAGAGTGAACACCTCTAGCCCTGGACCATATTCCTATAACAATAAGATTAAGGCTCATCATCACTCCCAGTTCATTCTGGACCTAACTCATTTAATAGACATATGTCGAGCACGTTCTAAATGCCAGTCATTGAACAAGACACCAAGGAGTCACAAAAAAAGTATTATCTCCACCCCCAGAAAAACTTAACATTTCACTAGAAAGAATTGTCATATAAAGTGGTAGTGTCTACTGGGCTGTGCATGTTACAGAGACATTGATAGGTACAGAGTAGAGAGAAGATTTCTCGGGTCTGGACCTTGCACAAAGCTTCATGGAGGTGTTAAAACTCGGCCAGGGCTTCAAAGATAAATAGAGTTAAATGAATAAAAACATGGAAAAAAGAACTAAGGGCAGAGGCATCAAAACTGACTCTGTAGATTCATCCAAATTCCAGCTACAAATTCAGGTCTCACCCACAGGGTCCTAGGGACACACCTGCATTTACCTTTGCCCTGGGAGGCATGAGGAAGAGGGCCTCATTGCATGAATGCCACCTGCTTTCTCCAAGGGCTTTCTGACTCCGGGTTTCAGAATTTTGCCCCTGAGCAGGACTCAGCAGTGAAGGTTAGTCAGTAGTGGCAATAGTGATACAGGATGTTGAAGTTAGACATGAACTAGGAACCTCCACCACTTATGCTTATGGATCTTGCAATTAAATAAGAACTGAGGTCCACTAGCCATAGGAAACAAGGGTGAGTCATTATATGGAGACTAAGAGCAAAATATTCTAGATTCTATATTTTTCAGTCTGGATTATATTTATTTTAACTAAATGCCTGAAAATTCAGAGCGAAATTTAACAGAAAACCAAAATGGGGTATGACAAGGAGAAATGTGGCACTGAATGATGGCCGAAAGTGCATTTGCAGATGTCCTTGGCAATCCAGCGCTTGGCACTCTGGTTTTCATTTCCTTTGACCAGACATTCCAAACTCTACCCGCTTCAAGTCACATGGATGTGCAGGCACAGCCCTGCAGGGTACAGTGGGTTTCACCGGAAGTGCCTCCTCTGCGGGTTGGCAGCCAACTGGAAGAGCCTACAGCCACCTGTCTGGTTGGGAGCCTCTCTACTGTGGGCCTCTCTGAGCCAGGGCCAGCTTTGTGGTCTGACTAAATTGACAATGAAATTAATGGGATCCTGATGCTGTGACTGAGGCCATTTTCCTGTGTCTTTAACAGGGATGAGAGAGGAAATGTCATTAGGACGCCAGGAGGCTTTTGAAATCTTCAAGAGGGACCACGCTGACAGCGTTACCATCGAAGACAACAAACAGATTCTAAAACAGAGGTAAGGCTAGCTCAGAGAGCAGCTGGTCCTCCAAGGCTAAACAGGGCCAGCCTAGAGGAAACTTGCTTCTATCTTCCCTAACCTGCCCAACTTAACTTCTAAAAGAAAGGCACGGCATTTATGCAGTTTCACACTGCACTATTTCCAGTCTGGTATGATTCTCTTTCAGACATGTCTGCCTCATCATCCCAGTACTGTGAGTAAGCAATGTTAGGGTAGGGGCTGTTACTGGCAGCTCAAACTTTGTATGCAAGCCTCATATACCTTAATTTGCATCGGCTTTTGACTCCATCAGTATCTTACTGTTTCAAAGGCAGAGGAAAACAATCTACGGACAAAACTATAGTCTTAGGACTCCAGGTCCTCTAGTTGTTTTGAAGAGTGGTCCTGCACTTCTTAGTCAAGGGAAGTTTACATACGCACATCTTGTGATCCAGAGGCCTTGGAGTATTCTCCAGGCCAGAATCAGAGCAGGCAGCATAATCTGCTGACATGTTATCAAGCAAGGCTGTGTTCTGAATCCTTTAGAATAAACTTAGAGGTATAAAATTTATTTCAGATAACCCATGATTTAGACACATATCCCCAAACCGTAGCAAACAGAAAGACTGCCAGACTACAGGTCTAGAGCTTGGAAGACAGAGTTCTTGACTGTGAACTCTTATATGTCCCATGTGACTCTGGATCTTAACACACGGTAAATTTTCAAAAACTATTTGTTGAATTAAAATGAAATTCAGGGTTGAGAGTCATATGTTTATAAATGACGAATGAAGAAAGCATACGAAGTGGATGAGCTCTCTCAGGAAATCATGTGGAAGTGCAAGGGCCAAGAGGACAGACTACAGAAGAAGCTTTAAAGGAGAAGGACAGGGAGAGGGGGTCATGATGGGGACTGAGAAGAAGCAGAGAGAGCAAAGAGGGAGAACCAGGAGAAAAGATTGTCCTGCAAGCCAAGAGGGGAGACGATTCCAAGAAGAAGCATGTTCCCAGTAGTTTCAGATGCTACCAAGAAATAAGCAGGCAGAGCTGGAAAGTGCCCATAGAGTTGGCAACTATAAGATCAGGGTTTGGAATGTTGGGAGTGAAGGAGCAAGTGAGAAGAAATTGAACAAATAGAGAAAGAGAGCACATGATGTGTTTGAAAATTTTGTGATAGATGAAAAACATTTTTAAAAAGAAAAGAAGGAGGTAGCTTGAGGAAAAGGGAAGTTTGTTTCAGATCGAGAGACAATTGGCCAAGACTGAAAGCCACAGAAGCAAGCCAGTGTCAAGAGAGAGAGAGAACAAAACAAGGAAAGGATTGACACAGCAGGGCTCAGGGAATCAAGTTGGGAGGGAATCAAAAGATCAGGGGAGCTGAGCCTAGAAGGAGGCCTGAATAGAACAAAGCAAGATGGAGCTGACATTGGTACATTTAGAAGTGGAGGGAGAAAATTAAAGATAACCTCTACTTTTTCTGTGAGAGTTGAGGTAGAATAAGAGATTTGAGGGTGGTGATGAGGGTTTAATACAGCTTCCATAGGGAATGGGAAAGAAAGCAGACCTTTAAAAAGAAAAAGAAAAGGCAGTCAGCATTGAGGACCCAGCTACAACTATTAACCGACAGCTTTTACACTTTGGTGGAAGGATTGGTGAGGATCTTAGATCACTTTAGGAATGCAGTGAAGGTGATAGGAGTATAGTTATGAGCAACCATCTGGAGCACCATACCAACCTTTCTTAGCTCAAAGAAGTATTATACCCCCTGTGACCCAGCAATTCCATTTCTGGGTATATCTCCCAAGAAGTTCCCATTGTTCAGAAAAAGACATACATGTGGTTGCTCTATTTATAGCTAAGGCAAGTTGGACACCTTCTGGATGTCCACCCCTGGAGAAGTAGAGAGGCCAAAGAGTGGGGAGGGCTTCCACAGAGTCAGATGCAGCAGGTAGGTTAATGTATACATACTAACAATGATAGTACTAAGAACACACAATTTATGTAAATTATAAATATGTGCGTTTGAAACAAAAACAGTGAAACAAATGATAAACTTTAGCATCCTTTAACCATAAAAATAGTTACCTCTGTAGTGGAGCAGAATGGGACTAAGACTAGGGGATATGAATGAATAAAACAAGGGGTGAGGGAGAAAATAAAGTGAATTTAGTGAAGGCTTTACACTCCCTCCCTAGAAAAATGTGGATATACACATCTACACAAATTTTAGCATGTGGGGTTTCACAAACCTTCTCATGCTTCACCATCTTGTAGGCAATATAGTTTTAGTATAGTCAGCTGGACGTGTTGGAGTAGGATACCCTGTTTGAAAATAAGCATATCAAGCTAGACAACAGCTGCCTCATCCAATAAGGACTTGCAGAGAGCCCTCAGCTGTGTCCCTACCTGAGGCTTCCTAGCTTACACCAGTACCTCATAACCCTGGCTTCATATTAAAATGACCATGGAGCTTATAAAAGCTACCTAAGCCTTGACCTGACTTCACAGATATTCTAACTTATTTTGGCAGAACCTGAGCATCCATTTGTTTAAAAATTCCATCATGCAACCAGGTTTGAAAGCCACTAGCTAGACAGTGTTCAGAGATCTTGAGATTCAGAATCTCTGAGGTAGGATCTCAAAAACTCTACAAGTTAAACCAGTTACCTAGTAATTATTTTGCATATTCAAGTTTAAGAACCACTGGCTTAGGAAGAATATACTACTTCATCTTTCTTACTCTAATATTGGCATGGTTCCTGGTTCTGGTTTGTACCCTTGAGTCTGTTTCCAGCAGGGGGTGGAGGGTTTGGGGTGGTGGTGCCAGAGACAAGGACTCTATGGTCTTTCAAAGCCTTCAAATGCAGAGCTCACTAAACTCTAGTACAGAAGAATTCTGACAATGCATGTGACAAATGTGCTTTTGGGTTTAAACACATGTAAATCACACAGGAAGGGTTGGTACTACTGGTGGTCCCATCTTCCCTGAGGCCACAGAGCAAGGCAATTAATGAAACTCTCACAAAGATTTCCTCTAAAAAGAGATTTTCCCAGCAGTAAACCAGTCGTTTTAAGCCCAATGAAAAGTCAGGAGACCAGCACACATTTAAACAAAAAAATGTCTACATCTGTTTAATGTTATTGTAACAAAAATCATTTAAGGAATATTTGGTATTGGGGCGGGGGGGATAGTTTAGGACCTACCCCTTTTTCAGGATGGGAGATTTTGTTTGCATTCATGGAGCATATTCAATTATTAGATATGACACGCTCATAACTACTTAAGTTAGAGGACTAAGAGAAAATGCTTTTATATGAAAAGAAATAACTGAACCAGTGTTCCTACAGCAGACAACTCCACAGATACTAATAGCGGTGACCTCCGTGTCACCCTTACTTTAGGAAATGGTCCACTGTAGCCCTGATCCCCTCCCCACATTTGCTCCTATTCCCTCTAGTGACATAGAGCATCACATAGACCATCTCTGGAAGGACTGGCCTAGGAATATAGATGTGCACCAGCAGGGTTTTACTCAGGATGGCATGAAATTAGTAACCCAACTGATTATACCTTGTCTCACCTTTCTAATGGTCCCCAGCAACCAGGACCCAGAGGACTTGCCATTTTTTTCCTACTTCTCACATCAAATAACTGCTATCTGATGGTTTCAGTGTTGTGACCTCATGTTGGCAAAATCCATGAGCCTCAGGTCAGCTCAGCCTCTCTAGCCCATGGCAAATATGTTCTAAGCCTAAATATAGGGACGATTTGTGGCCAGGATCCCTTCTAATCTACTCCCCACCCCCAGCTCCTTAAGAGTATAAGCATTGATTTAGAGTTGTAGGAGGGGATAATCAATGGCTCATACTTCTGTATTACTTAATAAAAGGACTTTCTTCCCCTTCTTACCTGCACCCTTTGCTGCCATCACAGGGAACTTATAGAGTCTCCCAGCTCTGGCCCCTTATCTGGAGAAAGCTACACTGCCTGCCTGTGACAACAGAGACAAGACATTGGTACATTAATAGGATGCTGAACTATAGCACCTGAGCCAATTTTTGTCGGATTTTTCACTAGAAGACAATTGCAACTGAAAATCACTACATTTTTCAGGCATGATTCATCCTCGTAGTATATAATAATATGAAGAGAGACTGAAAACACCATGCTTGGCAAACACTAGTGCCCAGACAAACACAACTAACTTTCTTTTGTGGCAGATCTTTCACACAAACTGAATCCCTCTTTCACAGAATGTGATTAAATAACAAAAGAAGAAATAAACAAGGAGATTAACTGCAGTTGGAAAGAGGGCTTTGATAATGTGAACTAAACCAAAAGCACCCCTTGACTCAGTTGGATCCTTCAGACAGAATAGAACAGCAATCTAAAACCAACAGGAAAACTGGACCGAGGGTGGAGAGAAATCTCATGGCACCATCTGGAAATAACGTCCATGACAAATGGGAGTTCCCTGGTTCCTATTAGACTTCAATTTTAACCTTTATTATTTTTCCATTTGTTTTTTTTTTCTATTTATACCTTGTCTTCTGAACTAGAATTATAAACTCTGAGAGCAGATTAGATTAGAACCTTGTCAGCCTCCCGACAGTTTTTAAAACAATGCTGGTGCTAAAAAAAAATGGTACTCAAAAACACTCTTTTGCTCAGGAATGACAATTTAAAATTGATTTTGAGAAATCTTAGCAGTCAAGAAAACTGCTTGAAAATGCCATAGCTTTCTAGAAGTAGAAGAATGTAGCAACAGGCTTCTGGAGAGTCACAGAAGGAATTGCTCAACAGGAGACAAAAGAAGGTAGCCATCTCGATGGGGAAATGAGATGAAATAGAAAAGGAATATTGGTATTTTTTTAAAGTGTAAGGGAAATAAAAGGTGGATCTTTGTCACAATATTGCAGTGGCAGCCAAGGTACCATGTCAGGGACAGGTCCACAGAGAAGGCAATGGCATAGATATAGGCCCAGTCTTCTCTCTTCCTCTCTAATGGGGAAGAGAACTGAATATTCACTCTATAGGTAATCAGCATGTTAAGTTAATCATCCTAGACAAGAAGACTAGGAAAGATGTCATTGGACCCCCTTGCCTTCCAATGACATATTTGTCCCACTGGCCTGAAGAAATTCTCCTAGCTGACATTACAGAAAACGTGACTGCGGAGGCTCTTGGAAAGTGAGTGGCTTTGAACACTAGCTTCTCTCTGTGGCCCCTAGGTTAAAGCAGTGGCTGCCAATGGTCCCCAGTAAATTGTCTGTGGTTCTAATTGTCCTAGATCAAGGCCAGACTTTGGGCTTCTTCAGCTGCTCCCCCAGTGATGACTTCTATCTTTGCCTGAAACATGCCAAGGCAGGATAGGATTCTCCCAGGAGCTGGTCTTGGAAATTACATGAGATTCTACCTCTATCCCATCATGCTTTTCATTTCCTTTGAAGATGAAAAACTTAACTGTCTTGACCATTGACTTTTTAAGGATCCCTTCTGACTTAATTGCTGAGAAGATGCTTATCTATTATTGTCTGTGGTCACTGCTTCCAACACACAATTCCGCCTCACAGTTTGTCACACACCCACAGGGTTCTTACACAGCCAGGCAGTGGTCATGATTCACAATCCCAAAGCACGCTTGCACATAATGAACTTGCCACATCAACCCAGCCCTGAAAGGCAGTTCATCCTAATCTTAGAAATGAGGAGTCTGAGATCCAGCTGCTAAGAGATGGAGTGGGCATTAGAATCCATGTCTCTGACTCTTGGTCCAGTGCTCTCCACATTGCACATGTAGTCTGTGTACACATGCTCATTTACATGCTGCTGCTTTTATTCTACAGAATTTATGGAATGCTTACTAAGTATGAGCCCCTATTCTAAGCTCCAGATATATAAAAGTGACTTAAACAGATGCAGTCACTCCTCGTGGCACTTAAGATAGCAAAAGGGAAACAAACAAGTGAACAGGCAATCCCATTATAGTGGGCTATTTGCCTGTGACGAAAGAAGTTCAGGGTGCTGTGGAGCACATGGGATGACACCTATTGCCAACTTGCATGATCCTGGAAAATTGTCCAGAGGAAGAGACACCTCAGCTGAAATTAAGAGATTAGGTAATAATTAGGCAGATGAAGAGAGAGGTTCCAAGCAAAGGGAACAGCTCCAAAGTAAGAGAGAATGTGACACTTTATGAAACTAAAAGCAATTCAGGCAAGCCTGGAAAGGCAGAGGAGTGACAGAAAAGAATCTAGAGAGATAAAAAGGAACCAGAGCTTGAGGAGTCTAGTTGGCTGTGTTAAGGAATTTGAACTTTGTCCTGGTGTCAATGGGGAGCCCTTGAAAAGTTTTAAGCAGGAGAATAACAAGATCGAGTTTGCATTTAAGAAGGCCTATTCAAGCTAAAATGTGGTAAGCAGCCCAAAGACAGGTAGCATGAATGCAGGGTGCCAAGCAAGCAACAGTTGAAGTAATCTGGGAAATTGATGACAGCTTCTCCTCTAAGGTCAATAGAAATAAAGCTAAGTGGAATGTTTTAAGAGATACTGAAAGTATAGAATGGATGAGACTCCAGGACTGAGTGAAGGAGCTAATGGAGAGAGGGACAAAGAACGATGTTCAGGTTACTGGGGTGAGCACATGGGTAACTGCTGGTGCCCTGTAATGAGATGAGGAAAGATGGGGTCAAAGGGGAAGATCTTCAGGGAAGGTAGTCAGTTCTGCTTTGAAGACAATGAATTTTAGAGCATCCAATCTGCAGGACATCCAATAGGCAGCTGGATTGGATATGGGGTCAGGAAATAAAGCAGGGCTGAGGAGGAGATTTGGGAGATGTCAGTAGAAATCACAAATGATGGCATTGGCATAAATTGAATGCCTAGAGAGAATAGTAACATGAGGACAGGGCTAGGACAAAACCTTGACAATTAACAACATTTAAGGAACAGGCTGCAGAAGAAAACCCTGCAAAGGAAACAGAAGGAGCAGCCAAGGAGAGAGGCATTAAAAACAGGAGAGCCAAGTGATGTGACATGAAAGCCAATGAAAAAGAATATTTTCACTCTGGGGACAGTGCTCAGCACAGTGTCAGGTGCATAGTAGGTGCAGTTGGATCAGTGAAGGCTGGATATCACGGGAAGCCAGGTGTGAAGGAAAAGCCAGCGCACTGCGTTCTTTCTCCCTTTCAAACCCAGGCCTTGCCTTAAGACAGAGAATTTTTTCCTTGCAGTGCACAAAGCAGCCTGCTATCCGCCGCACTGGAATTGTACCTGGAAACACTGCACTCTCTAATGTGAGCCGCACAGCCAATGGCTCCCTGATAGGAACGTTTGGCCCCGCAGTGAGAGGACCTGGCTCACAGATGATTCTGGTTGAGTCACAGAGCCTTCTATCTGGCCCTCCTTCAGGGCCTCCCTGGTAGGCCACACCTCCTCAGAAGCGAGCAGCAGCGGGAGGAGGGTATGTCCATGGTGCAGCGTGCCCTGGGGAAAGTCCGCGCAGGTGCACCACCTTAACCACATGTCGGCTCCCTGAGCCAGGTCGTTAATGGGAATGTGGCTCTTTTAGAAGGTCAGGAGTTGGAGACTCCTCCTGGCAAAGCGTGGATGAACAGAACTAGTGCAGGAGGATGGGGAGGGAGTGGGACTGAGGAGACTGGCCAGGGAGATGTGGAGGTGCAGGGTGGGCAAGGAAAAACGTGGCAGAACTGGGGAGTCACCTTCTTTCTCAGCTATTTGGTACCACTTCCTTTCCCTTCTCATCTCTCCCACCTCCCTTTGCATTCCCCGCTTTTTCCCTCATTGCTGGGCTTCCTTAGGAAAGAGTTTGTCTTGACAACCAGGAATCAGGAACACATGTGGGTGGGGTGGCCTGGACTGGTGACAGCTGCGGAGTGAAGGGAAAATGGTCTCATGAAGACAGGACAGGCCTCAGCCCACACCTCTTCAGTGGGCAAGCCCCTTTTAGCTTGGCGCTGGGTTGCAGAGAAGAGACCAGAACAGTTCACAGCTCCCTGCACAGTATCTGCCAGCCCTGCTGTAGGGAGGCTCTTTGGAGAGTACTAACCACAGCACTGAGCAGCTCCTTCCGCCATGCCCCCTGGACACCCTGGACACTGCCAGGGGCTTTATACCAGGCCTGTCAGGGCTTCTTCGAACAGTGCTATTGTGGGGATTGCCTATTCTGCCTGCAATACCTTCCCTTTTCAATCTCTAGTCTGCTTTCCTTCAGCACTGACATGAATTTCAGCAGCTTTGCAGCCTTGCTCTTGTATTTTCCTTATTCGAAAAAGTCTAAAACTTCCTGAACACCACATAAATGGCAATAAGAGGAATCATTCATTGAGCTATGACGAACTGTCAAATCCTATGAAATCCTAGATGCTGGAGATGGACTGGGTGGCCTTCGAACATTTCTAGTCCCTCCACTTGGCAGAACTTAAAGTATGAAGGTAAACCTCATCTTCTGAGTAGCCTGAACCAAACCTCAGATAATGGCTGCCCAGTAAAGGAAAGTGTGAGCCCACAGAGCCCAGCACAGTCATGTGAATGTTTGCTGAACTAGATTCAATCTGAATGGCATCAAACGGAACTGTACTTCTCTCTGGAAGGTGACAGGCCTTAGCCAAAGAGAGGACATGCATAATCTATGATGAGCCTGAACATCCTTATTGAGGGAGGTAGGGGTAGAATCCCAAGAAACCCGAAACTGAAAGAAAATTTTTAGTCCCCTTCCCTGGAAACTTCCTGTCTGCAATCACAGGCCAAGCAGACAGACTCGGAAAATAGCAATGACATAATTTACACCTCTTCTCATCAAGCACAGAGCAGTCGTGGCACTCTGGCCTTTGCTTATGTTGTTCCCCTGCCTGGAATGCCCTCCTCTCCTCACTTTCTCTGACAAAATCCTATGCAACTAAAGTATTTATGGATGAAACAGTATATTCAGTAGGTACTGAGATCCAGATAGATTTGGAAGGTGTGAGAAGTTTGAGAGAGAGGAGACAGTGAAAATCAAATTGATCCAGTGCTGACAATTCATGAAATATAATGGTGAGTTACAGAGGGTTCATTCTGATATTCTATTTTGTATATACTTGGAAATTTCCATAATAAAAAGTTTTCTAACAACTCATATATATCCATAAAATCTAGGTCAATATTACCTGTTACATGAAGCCTTCCTGGCTACTCCCCACTGATGGATAGGACCCTCCCTAGTCATTCCTATGGCATGGCCAGTGTTAGCCACAGTAGCACAATGATTTACTATAGCCACATATTATGTATTTGTTTCATAGATTTTCAGTTTCCTCTTAAATTTCATGGCAGGAAGGAGAAGATGGGAAAGCAACTGACATTTCATAAGGTCCTGGACTTCATGTTTCTCATGTAGACCATGTCCTACATCACTTCTCCACCACAAGGTTAGGCTCTCCATGATGGTTCATAAATATTTGTTGGGAAATACAGAGGAATCATTAAACATCAACACAACTATCTGGTGAGCTAGTAAGCAGCCATCAAAGATAATGGAGCCGTTTCTAATAACATGGGGGAAGGACTTACGTTATAATGCTAAGTGAAAAGAAATCAAAGCACAAAATCATATGTATGGTATGATCTTAACTCTATAAAAACTGGCTAGAAAAAAAGACCAAATCGATCTCAAAATGTGCTTATTTCTGGATGAGGGGTGATTAGAGGTTTTTTTCTTGTTTTTATATTTTCAAAATGTGGTTTACCATCATCCATAACAGGAATCAGCAAACTTTTCCTATATAAGACCAGACAGTAAATATTTTCAGCTTTGTAAGCCATATAGTCTCTGTTGCATCTACTCAACTCTGCCGTTGTAAAACAAAATAACCATAGACAATATGTAAATTATGGGTGTGGCCACGTTCCAATACAACTTTGTTTACAGAAACAGGTGTTAGGCCGGATTTGTCTCATGACCACCCATAGTTTGCTGACCTTTGATTTATGACTTCATAATCAGAGAAAAGAAGTTACCTAAGTGATATTTAGTGTGTATTCTTTGTAACTATCAGATCCTGATACTATGATTAATAGAGCATGCATAGTACAGAAAGCTTAGAGCCATGCTTTATTTTGGTATCCTTGCATCATAAAACACTAGAAATTGAAAGTCATAAATTAGAGAATGTGAGAATGAAAATTCTATGCTCAGTGGAGGAGTAAAATTTACAATGCCAGTAATTGATACAAAATTTATCTCTAATATATTTACCTTAACATATTTATTTAGGTTTTCTTTTATGTTTTTAATAAAATTTTATAATCTTTTAGAGACCTCTCAAAAATCTATTATTTTTAAAACTCAGTTCAGGATGAAGAGAAAAGGTTAAACCGCCTTTTTTTTCTTCCAGATTTTCTGAAGCAAAAGCCCTGGGAGAAAATATAAATGAAGCAAGAAGTAAAATTGGTAAGCAGATGATATTCTCTAAGCCTCTTTCACAGACCATTTTCCTGGTTAAAATCAGGTCATGATGTGCCTCCAAATAGCCATGGAGCCTAGTTGCAGGAGAGTACTGCCAAGGAAGCTGCTTTGAGAGTGCCTTTCCTTGGAAGTTTGTCATCCCTCCCCTCATCCATCAGGACAAGCTATTTCTTTGTCTAAAACTTGAACTTTTCATCCTCATGTAGTCTTGAGCTCTAACACCCCAATGAGAAAGTTTTGCTTTTCCCAGGTGTTTTTTGACAATAGCTCCGCTGGTTAAGCCACACGATTACAGTGAAGTTTCATATTTTCGAGTGCTATGAGACACTTTTATACCTCCCAAAACTTCTACTTAGTGTTTTTGGCACAAGTGCTCACTTTTCAGTGCCATTCAGTAAGCCAGTGGGATGATGAGAAGCAAAAATGAGCCACTGTGCCTTCCCAGGGCACAGGCTGCTGAGCAGGGCTTCCCTACTTAGGTGAGCATCCCTGGAAAGTGAGGTTAAGGCGAGAGGCACACACAACAAAACATGCCTCATATTTTTGTTACAGTGAGAGGAAAATGTGGCTTTCATTCCAAGCTAGAAGACACATGGAGATTCAGCTCCCACGCTGGGGCAGCTTCACAGAGAGAAGGCAGAAGTTACCTATCTGTTCATAGCTAACTCCTTGAGTTTCTCTTGTCTTCACCCACCTTTCCTAAATGACAATGGGACAAAAGCCACTCTGAATTTCTCTTTTGGCTTTTTCTACAGAATATTAAAATTCATGATAGTCTCTGATTGTTTCAGTTAAGGAACAGCCCTACGTTCTATTCATTGACCCAAAAGGAAAGGGCTGAAGCAGCCAGGCCCTGAGCCATGCCCAGCACCAGGCCGAGAATCTCCAGAGTCTTAGAGATTCCTAACCTCTAGTCCAGGATCTTGAATGGGGAAATCGTGCACCTTGATTTTCACTAACCTCTAACTACAGTTTAGCACTGCCATCAATGATGAATGTAGGCAGCAGACCACAGTAATACCAGCAGCACCTGTCACCAGTGGAAGTCAGAGACATTTTCATTTCACAGCACAGCTGGCAGACATCATAAAATATCTTTTATACTTATCAGTACTTCAAAATTACAGTAGTTATTAGACTCATTATTAGATCTGATTATTTGATAAAGTTATGGAAAAGCACATAGATATTTCTATATCACAAAAAGTTTTAAATTTTTGATAACTCTTACAATGTAATTGGGTTCTCTTAAAATCCTATGTAAAAATCCTTTCTTAGCCTGGATTCCCAAACCCCCTGAAACTGCATGAAAAAAAAAAAATTGGATCTTAAGAGTATATATGTATATATATACATTTTCTGAAGGTAATTTTCATAGGTTACGTGATTCTCAAAGGCATTGGTGACCCAAAACCAAAAGGAAATTGATTCTAGACATAGGCTCCATCAACAGTGCCAGGCCTTCAGCGGGAAAGCACCCTGCTCAGGAGCAGACCAGAATCAGCAGCAGGGTGGAGCTGGCCTACCTGGCTGGGTGGCCTGGAAGCGAGGGAGGCAGGGAGGGACTGGGAAGCAGTCTTCAGTGGATCTGGGGCCAGCTTCTCCGCCTCATCTGACTCAAAGGACCCGATGGTCTGTTTTCATTCCTGGACAAGAAGAGGGAAAAGCCTTTTATAAATTGCTTCTTCACCAAAGGTAATATAAGGTTTTGCTCTTGAAAAAATATCTAACTCTCTAAACAAAAACAAAACTGTTCCATCACTAATGAAATAGATTACTGATAGAAGGTACCAGTGGCCCATGCTAATATACTTAGTTTTTCACTCTGAGTACCTTGAGTTCTTTTAAAAAGGCTTCTAAATTCTCTTTCATATTGGTGCAATAATATATGTTGATGGATCCAGTTTGCCACATTCTTGACATTAAGCAAGTTGGAGGCTGTCCTGCAGCTGTGTAGGTTGTGCTGTGCCCCAGAGCCAGCGACCAAGGGTGCAAGGGCTATAATTGATCTTTCACAGAGGATGTGTGTAGTTCACACATAAAGGGGCCAGGTATACCAGCAGAAGACCTGGGGAAGTAGACCTCTGTTTTTTTTCTGGATACTAACAGTTAGGGTTCATACAAATATTGAGATTCAAGTATTCACTGCTAACAAGAAAGTAGCTAGTTCAGTGGTGCTAATAAAGCCAATGTCACTCTTACTTCATTTTAAACAGACTAAGATTCATCTTGTAGCCACTCATCGTTCAAATGTGCTCTTGATCCAAAGGGGCCCAGGTGAGTGAATCATAGAGACTAAACCCCATTACTGAACAAGCCACTCATGGTGCTTCAACACAAGGATTAGCCTATCACTGTATCTCAGATGCAAGGTGAAGATTAAGGAGGTATAAGAAGGAACTTGCACATATATTTAAAATTTCCAAGGCAACCTTGAAGAAAACTGATTTCAGGAGATTTATGACATTACTGAATCACAAATCTTTCATTTCCTCCTAGGGAGAAATTAGATCAAGTGAAATTTTCAGTCCCCATGAGTCCTTTAGTGAATCTGAGAGTCAGGAGGTGGGAGTGTGGCACAGATGTGTCACTATATGCGTGGGATGATGACTCAGCTTTGCTTCCAAGCTGTGCTACGTCTTGCCTCTGGACCCTGAGGCAGAAATGAGATGTTGTGGAGTGCACATGTAATTGGCCTGCAGAGGGGAAATGAAAGCCGTATGTGTAAACTACAGATCAACTAGCCCACATGTTTAAAGTTTAGGTTGCCACTTTCTTCTCAGGTAATTTGGTTTTTATCTGACATTGTGATCCAGAGCTGCCATTTGAGTTTCATTCTCAAAAATCTCTAAATGCTATCAGTTCAGTGGTGACCACATAATATCTATTTTTACATGGCATAATCAGTAAATCTAAAACTTTCATATTATTTCTTTCCTTATAACAAACCAACCCAAACTAGGTAGATAAACTCTTGCCACAACTTCTTTTTTTGTCCTTCTCTGTACATCATTTACATCAATCCTGATGTTGAAACAAGTTAAGATCAAAAAGGAAAAATTTATTTAAAATCTTCCTTAAAATCTTCCTTAAAACAATAATAGAATCTTTGTTTCCACATGGGGAGCCATTTTCATTATATTTACCTATCTTATACACAGGACATTTAGGCTGCTTCTCATCATATGGGCTGTGTTTTGAACTTGTTCATATACACCCTGATTTCATTCGTTATATCTCTAAAAATGCCATAGGTCTCAAACTGCAGGAAAAAAAAATAGACTGTTTTGGAGGTAATGGCATAAACCATGCCATTTTTCACTTATTAGAATTCTGGCATTATTTTGTCTGCATCAGTGTTCTTCCACTGGCAGCATTACCTTTGGCAGCAAAGGACAATGGATGGCTGTTCCTTGGCACAAGGCCTTCTCCTAGACCAGTCCAGGAACCAGCTGCCTTGGAGGCAGGTGAAAGGGTTTGACTGACACCTCTTGGCACCTCTTCGTCCTCTCCAGACCCCTCCAGCCCTAAATGAAAACTAACATCACAGGATTCTGCACAGAAGGTTTTTTTACTAGTGCTCCATGATCGATTCAAAAATCACAGGAAATGTTATAGACATAACTGTTAGTGAGAGGTGAAGAGAAAAGGCAAACATTAGAAAAGGTAACAAAACATTCTGCAAGTTTTATTCCTTCTGCTCCAAATTCAAAGAAGGACCCCAACTCACCATCTGAACAACACTCTTTTAAAAAATGTTTCTCTCGTACATTTGTGGTTTGAGAATATCAGAACTGGGTCTCCATTAGCAGAATAAATAGGACTACTTTTCAGTTTTATGCATTTTCTGTACTTTAATCTTCCTTTGAGATTTACTTCTAGACCTACTTGTACAAGTTGCCTTTTAGTATCTTATCCTGGAGGAGAGGAAGATTATATCCGGTCATTTTGTTAGGTTATGAAGACCTGAATCAAGTACACTCTTTTGTTACTATTTGTCACCAGTTCCAAATAACAACCGCATCAAAAACAGCATCCACCATTTATTGAGCACTGACTCTGCACTGTGCCAAGAACTTGACTTACGTTATCCATTTAAGTCTCACAGAGAAAGTCTGTTAATATAAGGGGGTATTACCATATGTCATATATTCTGAGATATACAATTTTTACAGTGTTAACACCTCAAATCAGGATACATTTGACCATCCCACTTGGCTATTTTTTCACATTTTAAAAACCTCTATAATAAGAATAAGCCTTACAGTTGATGTAATCCAGATTCTACGAAGTACGGTATTATTATTTTGCAGATTAAAAAATGGAGTTTCAGCGAGGTGACCTACTAAGTGGCAAAGCTGGAATTAAAATCCATTTCTGTCCAACTCAAACTTTTAAATACAATATACTATCTCCATAAATTCAGATTTATTTGACTTTGACATTTTCTTCTGAGTTAAAAATTTTGCTAAGCTATTACTCAGTTTTTCTGAGTATTTGGCCTTTATCCTACATGATATGCCCCAAAACAGGCTCAAATAAGACCCAAATTCATGCACACACAATGCAAAAATATTAAAGGGGTCTTCATAGCATGATTAACAATAGGTCATCTTCGCACAATGGGGCTCAGTTATAGCGGCGAGAAGGATCTGAAACCCAGCCTGCTCTTGCTCTCCAGACTCCACGCATACTGGCCCAGGGTTGCAGCTGCTCTTTCATAGTTTGCAGAAAGGCGTACTATGGGCTTGCAGCAGCCCTGGAAGGATTCTGTGTCCCACAGGGGTTTCAACTATCATTTTCAAGAATTTGGAATCTAGAAGGTTTATATGTTCAGGCTGTATACTGTTCCAACTGAGTGGCTTCACTGATGCTTCAGAAAACATAAGAGAATTCAAAATGTAAACTTAGATGAGATTTGGTAGGAATAAGTGTAATGAAGTACTTTTGCTTAAGTACCAAAGCCAGCATGGATAAGGACTAGAGAAAGCCTGATTATGGTCCATAAAATGAAAAAAATACAACATTCTCAAAAATAAGAAATACAAAAGCCAAGATATCATCCTTTCATTCTGCCCAGCATTTTCATGCATTTCCTCAAGTAACTCCCTCAGTAACTCTCTACGGAAAAGAGATGGTCCAGAGAAAAGCAGCTAAAGTGACCATAAAAAAGTTACAAAGTAGATTTTTGGTTTATTAAGTGATTCACCACAGGCTTGAGTTAAACAAGCTCTGATTGAGCATTAGAGTATTTAGTTTAACAAGCTCTGATTGAGCATTAGAGTATTTAGTTTAACAAGCTCTGATTGAGCATTAGAGTATTTAGTTTCATTTCTAAAAATTGTATTTATCAAAAAGATTCAATGAATTTGTGCTCAATTTGTATTGGTCAGAATGTCTGACAGAAAGCATAAAAGGAAGTGTATTGTCTCATGTAACCAAGAAGTCCAAGAAGTATGGTTGGCTTCAAATTCATCCTTCTCCTCCTTTTCCTTCTCCATCTCCTTCTCCTTCTCCTTCTTCATCTCCTCCTTTTCTGTCTCCTTCCACTTTCCCTTCCTTTCCCCTCCCTCTTTTCCTCCCCTTCTTCTCCTTCCATCTCTCAATTCTACTTGACTATGTTCTCTGATAGTCTCTCTCCGTTTAATGGTGCCCCTGAAAGCTCTAAGTTTACATGGTCTGTAGAATTCATAATCCTAGTAAAAGGGATCTTTCCAGTAACGTTGGTGTAAGTCCCTGGAGGGAGGAATGATTGGCCTGGCTTAAGTCATATGCCCATCTCTGAAGCAATTCCCACATCCAAGGTAACAAAACACTATGCTTCACTGTACTTAGATCCTGTGCCCACTCCTCAGATGGGACTTAGCCCACCTATACCACATAAACTCAACAAGATTTTTAAAGAATCAAAGAGATATTTTTCTCCAAAGGAAGAAATACTGGGCAGAAAATAATCATATTCACTACAGACCTTTCAGAAATTTATCTGTGGCCTGAAACAAGAAATCTACAAAGGAGTAGATATTATTTCTTATGAGAAAAGATAACAGACTAATTTATCCAAGGAAAAAAGAAAGTTGTGAACGGGGAACTTAAAAACTGGTTTTAAGTAGAAGCACTTCTGCTATAATGGAATAAATGCAAAATTACACACTAAAAAATAACAAGGATTATAGGAAAATTAAGATCGGGAAGGCCTCTTAAAAACCCATGTAACTTTATAACCAGAACTCTAACAAACCAATTTCAATTCTAATAAAAATCATGATATAAATAAAAAGACATGTTAAATTCCTAACACATAAAGAAACACTGTATAAAACATCAGATTTTTTTTTCTTTCAAATTGAGATTATCATGATAGAAGAGGGCATAATAAAGGATAGAGGTGATGAGTAATGGAGACATAAACAACAAGCCAAGTATGGGAAGAGCCACACAATAAGAAAGATTCTCTTAATTCTCAGAAGGAACGCTGGACCAAGGGAAGGAACGTGGAAAGAATGGACCTGTCTACAGTCCTGTGCTTCTCCACAATCTGCTGGGCTCAGCTCTGCTAGCTTACTTTGTATTTCACAACTTTTTTTTTTTTGGTGGTACAGATCTCTAACTTACTAGGAAAAAATCCTATGAACAAATGAGACTACCATATTACACTGATATTATTTCCAACAATCATATATGAGCTGTTTCTTGTTAAAGAAACATAGTGGTAAGAGAACTAACTGTTTCTTACTTAATATCTTACAGAGGGACCAATACCTTGCAATTCATCTTTAAAGAGACTCAAAAACAAAAAAATAATTTTCAGCGGTATTGAAAACATTGTAGATCATATGAAAAAAAAGATTTTTCCCAGAAAAGGTAATTAAATGTTTAGAGATTCTAGGAAACTTTAAAAGCAAAATGGATAGGCATGTTTCTGAGATAACTCAGGGCATCTAAAGATAAAAAGAGCAGAGCTGATTTCTTAAGTTCTCTTCTGTAACAATTTGGAATGTTGAAATTCCAAGACATGTAGTTATCTGAGTGACAGCCCATAACCATGACTGATATCTTCATGGAATTGATTGAATATATTGCTGTCATCTTGGAGCTCAAAGAAGCAAAAAAAAAAAAAAAAATGATCCAAGCAAGCTGGAGGGCTGTAGTGTATATTAACTGACAATAAATAACACTGATAATTGGCATGTATAAAAGAAGGAAGCAATGATTTGGTCAGAACATCAACAAAAAAAAGATGAATGGCTGTTTCCCAAGAGTCTCGACAGGGGTAGTCTTAACTCAGTGAATGAACCAGGGACCAGGATCTGGCCTTGGCGGGGTGGATTCAAAAGACTAACCCATAACAATCAACTCACATAAACCAGGGAGGCAATTTTTTAATATACCAGGAGGATGTTCTTTTATAGACAGGAACTCTTAAACTGCCTCCCATCCAGGGAATAAAATAGATTATTTATTAGAAGTTTGATAAATAGGCATTCTCAAGCACAAAGGGAATCAAAACAAAGAGAACTAAAGCGTTTTGAGTGCTAGGTTCCCTCTGTCATGGTAAAACCTCACCAGACATCCATTGACCACAGAAGCAAATATTCCTGCAGCACACACCAGCCCTCTTCTGTGCACAATACCCTTTTCTCCAGAAAAGATGAAATACCACTTATGTTAGTCTTCTATTTATAAAACTATAATTTTTCCCACTCTTGCCTCTCAAGGATGAACCCCAAGTCACATTGATAGTGTTTCGGGTCACAAAAACAATTACTTTTAGCTTAGCTTTTTTAATTTTCAGAAATAGATACCTAGTAAGCTAGCTCAGGTTTAGGATGCATGCGTGGTGATGACAAGAATCTTATCAAGATACAATAATAAGATCTGAGACTCCCTCCAAGCAGAAATAGGAGCCAGAGCCAGCATGAGGGGGTGGGACAGACATCAAGAACCAAGGTGTTTCCAGAGCCCAGCTCTCTCCCCATGCCTCCCCCAGGGCCTCTTACTGCCTCTGTGCATGTCTGTTGTTGCAACCTACTGGCCCTGCTGACCACAGACCCTGATTGCTCATACTCTGCTCTGACCCCAGCTGTAACCTGAGAGCATCCTTTAACGTTCTGTCCTCAAGGTTAATGAGCTAATTATATGCTTTTTATTCTTAGCTCATCATTACCAGAAAGAGACCTTGACTGGCCCAATTTGTCTTTCTAGGCCTTCAAGACAGCGGCTGCTTAAGAATATGCTCTTTTTGGGTCAGAAACCCACCTCTGGTCCAGACAGCTGTGGTCCCAGGCAGAAAAGAGGCCTTGTGTTTCAGAAAATGGTCACCTAGGCAGCAGAGTGTGGCAGGGGTGGTTTTTCTTTCATAAAGAGAATGGGTAGGGCAGGCACGATGATTGACATCCTGTATCCTCTTGGTTTTAACTCATGGAGAACTGTGTGAAGATTTTTGCTGATTCACTCTTAAAAGGTGACATCAATTTTTTTATTTCCCTGTTCTCAAGGAATCACCTGGCCGTTGCCCTTTGTTTTACTAATGGTATTAGTGACTAGTCTTTGCATTATAATATGCAGGGTTTTATTATTTTTAATATCATCAAATCCACTGATATTTTCTTTTATGACTTCCTCCATTGCTTTTGTACTTATTATTATAACAATAATAATGATGAGTTGTTCATTGCCTGGTATCTATTTAATGCTTTCCTAAATTTTCTCATAGTTTTTTTTATTATTCTATTTTTTACACTCAACTTATTTAGGATTTATTGCAGAATATGGCACAAGCTGAGGCTCTAAGTTGAATCTTTTTCAAAGAACCAATTTTCCCAACATCTATTTCGTTTAATGAAATGCCTTAAAATAAAATTTCTTCCCTTCATTGGAGAGTCATTTCAGATTTTCAGAAGGCAGCTGATGCATTCTAATCTCATCGTAACAGTAATGTACATCCTTGACATGATAATTTTCATGAAGGTATTTCAAAAATAACTTGCCAGAGATACTATTATCTAGATATCAGAATAACCCTGCAAAAATGTACCAACATTTATGTAAACCAGGAATTTCACAAATAGGGAGAGGCAGGTGTCTGTCTGTAAGCAGGCTGTCCCTCCAGGCTGAGGGCTCTCTCCACACTCTCTAAAGGGAAGGAGACTCTCTTTAAATACAGCAGCATGAGCTGGGCCCACCTTACTCATTTTCCAAGGGAAGATGGTTTATACCATGTTGTTTCACTTCTAGGAAGGAAAAGTGTATTTCTTCACCTTATATTGATTAAAAAGGGGAATGAATATTTGTAGCTGAGGTAGAAGTGGGGAGGAGGGACTTTGTCAGTGAAGTGGACAGGGAAGAGCTGAAAATAGCAGAGTTTACTGTGTCTACTGTCAACCACCGTGAAAACATTGATGCATCCCTTGCTGAAAACCACCTATAGTTTTCAAATAGAGAACACACAGGGTTGGAATACCTCTCCCCAACAGTGGCCATTCTGCTCAGGATGGAGATGGCTTCAGTTTGGTGTTGATTTCATGTAGTAACATGCCCTCATGGACCAGCCCCACTCTCTAATGCACAGTCTGTACCACAACTTACTTCAGCAAGCCTAAAAATATACTCCTGCAACTTCACAGCAAATGTGCTAGTTAAAACACAAACCTTCAGATGAGAGGATAAAACAGCATGTAGAAACATTTGTCCATCCACAGGGACCCTGTACTCTCCTTCCAGCAGGTTTGTGTCGGCTGTTGGACAACATTTAAAAGACAGATGCTCCTGAACACATCCAGGCTGCATCACTAATCAGGCACCTCATGAACAAAAGCCCAGCACAGGCAGTTTGGGGAAAATAATAACAGCAGGACCCTGGGAAGCTTCCCAAGCAAAACTGAAAGGGTGGCCAGGGGCAGGGCAACTAGGAGGAAAGTTGCAGAGACCACAAAGTCTGATATCAATGTTTGGACAGAGCTGAGGTTGCCTAAAAGGACTAGGAGTAAACAGAGAAGCTCATGGTCATCCATCATGTTCTTGGGGCCAGCAAGTGTCAAAGAGGTCAAGTCCTCACCCTAATGTGATAATAACTAACTTTGATAGAGGTACTATTATTATCTTATTATAGATAAAGAAACTGAGGACTAGGGAAGTTAATAATCATGCCCAATAATACACAGCTAGTAAGGAGCAGAGCTACAACTGGAACCCAGTTTCTGTTGGGTTCCAAGGGCAATGTTCTTAGATGACAAGAAAATTCACAGCCCAACTAAGAAGGAGGTATCAAGCCTCTGTTGTATAGGTACCCAAGAAAGTCATTTGTCCCCTCTGTGTTCAAGTTCATGATAAAAAGAAGGAAAAGAAGCCAGTGAAGGTAGACTTTCCCTCATCCTTACTCCCAGGAAGATAATGGAGGAAGGAGGCAGAGAGCTTGGTGAGAGGTGGAGAAAAGCTAAGTCAGTCAAGGAAAGGCAAGCCTGCCTTCTTAGGGTCTCACCTCTGACCTGGAGTTTGGAAAGTTATAGATTCATTGGAGGGTTAGTTTTTGTACCCTTTTAATTGCTCGAATAACTCATGAGTGCATTTTGCTATAGAATGTTCAAACACTACATTAATATACATAACAAAATGTAAGAAGCCCTTTTCATTTCTTCCCCCCCAATACCAACCAGAGAGGAATAACCACTTTCAAAAATATGATGCATGTCCTTCCATCCCCTTCTGTGCATTTGTAGATAGATGTAGATGATAAATAGATGATAGATGATGATGATGATAGGGGGGAGAGAGAGAGAGAGAAAGAGAGAGAGAGAGAGAGAGAGATGGTAGATAATATGTAGATAGATACATAGATAGATGATAGGCATCAAACATGTAGAAAAACACTTTGTTTTGTTGCATAAATGTGATCATAATGTACATGTTATTCTACACTTTGCTTTTCTCATTTAACAAGGAATATGGGTCTATTACTCACCATTTTGAATGGAGCTATTTTTAAGAATGAATATACCATTATCTATTTAATTACTCCCTTGTAACCGACATTTTCTTTTTTTCTCCAATTTTTCTCTATTACAAACAATGCAAGCACTTTTGTATGTAAATATGAGTATTTCTTTGAGATAGATGCCTAGAAGTAGAACTTGAGAAAATGACAGTGAATGTATATTTTTAATTTTTGTGAGTACTCTCCTGTTGTCTTCCCAAAATGTTACATTAGTTTATATTCCCATCAGTGTATGACAGTTTCCATTCCCCTGTATCCTTGCTTATACATGATATCAGTCATTTAAGTTTTGCTAGTTGAAGAGCACAAAAATGGTATTTTATTATTGTCCTAATTTGCATTTCCCTGACAGCTGATAGAATTGAGTGTCTCATATGCTTTGCCCACTGGTTGGTTGAATTTCTCTTTTTGATTTGTAGGAGCTCCTTGTGTTCTCTGGATATTGGGCCTTTGTCTATGGACTATGTAGAAAATGTTATCTTCCAATCTGTCACTTGCTTCAATTTTCTCTTTAAATTTTTGGGAGAACCCTAGGACAGTTGCTTTCCTCTAATTTTTAAAAATTACCTTAGATAAGATTGGTTTGTCTGCTCTTCTTTTTTTGAAATTGTTAATCAAGTGTTATCAAACCTTCCTCACTATAGCACTGTCCCAAGGAAGATATCCAAAGTAACCTTGGTCACACTGCATAGATCTCACTAAAATATATATGGGTCAAAACTGGACATGGTAATTTCAGATAAGTTATCTTGTAACCATTAACCACTACCTGAATAAATGACTCCTGCATACAGATGGTTAAACCTTACCAGACCACAAGTCTAATGATTTTATTGCTGAAAATGTAAGCTTTGTAAAAGGTAAAGACTGATTTTATTAATTGAATCTTTATTGAAGACATCTTTAATGATACCAGAATATTTTTAAAATTTAATTGTGTTTTGGAAAACAACTTATTAGCACATATTGAGATGATGTTGAAGTCTAGAAAAACCCCTAAAAAATGACTGGAAAGTTGCAGTACCTAGCAATTCATTAGCAAATACTAGGGTTCTTTTGAGTACTCCCTTTTGTTGGAAGACAAAAGCAAGTAATTAAGGAATGACTACAGAAATGGGTCATGTACCAAGTAAACTTAATAGACAAGGAACATCAAAGACATAAAGTTTATTAAATGTCTGCACCAATAACCGAAAGCAAGACCAGGTTGATGTTTGAGGGTTATGAAATAATGTATTCCTGCAGAAGTAAATACCATGCCACAGTCTTGTAAGAATGAAAACATATGTCATGGAGAGGCATCATGAAGAGTTTTCTTCTCCTCACCCTCAGTGAGATGACTAGAACAAAACCTTTGTTAACTCTCAGAACAGAGGTAACATCACATGCAAAAAGGGGTCTAACACCTGGGAGGTCAGACATCCTATCCACAGGGGGCAGAGCTGAATTGGGGAAGCCTTTGGCCAAACAGCCACTAACCAGGTTGTAATGGTGACTCCATGGCAGTCTCAGTATGACAATAGTGGCAATAACTTTCTGCTGTTGTCACTGGAGGAAGAGGATGGATTGAAGAGGAAGGAGTTCATTCAGAGTCAGCATTAATTCAAATGGCTGCCAAAGCCACAAAGCTGTTCAACTGCTAAAGAAAAATCCAAGGATGCTGATTCCAAGAGAAATCCATTGAATAGAAGGGTTTAATGGTGAGGGACACAGCAGATTTGGCAGTAGTCTGCCAGTAGGAAGTTGGCAACCTTTAAATTAGAATTCTGGGTAATAAATAGTAAAGACTGCATTATAAAGATTAATATCCCCAAACCACGGCTCCAGTTGATCTCTCTCCTCATCACTCCCACTCAAAAACCTCTGAGGCCTACCCAATGCCAAACAAAAATATTCATGTCCTTTAGCCTAACATTCAAAATTCTTTCTCCATGTCAATATAATTATATTAACATTCACATACTTATATGAGGGATTGGGTTGCTTGTCTTGAAATAGAGATAAAAACAATCATATTGTGTACATTCTTCTGTATCCTGCTTTTCACTGCATCCAGAATTATATATATATATATATATATATATATATATATATATATATATTCATTCCTCAAAAGCAAATGAGTGTCTGTATTTCATTTTTTAAAGGCTGCATAATATTCTAGAGCATAGCCTTATTACAATATTTACTATCATTTCCCAGTTGACAGGTATTTGCTTTATTTCCACCTTTCTGCCAGGTAAACATGCTGTAGTAAACACCCACATATTTATATCTTTATATACTGATGCTTCTACTTCTATGGGAATTTTTTCTAAAAGGACCAGATAGTAAATATTTTAAGCTTTGTGGGCTTCATATGGTCTTTGTTTCATATTCTTCTTCTTTTTTTACAACCCTATAAAAATGTAAAAACCATTCTTAGCTCACAGTCCAAAGCTGTACAGAAACAGACCGCAAGACAGAATGGCCCGCCAGCCCCAGTTTGCCAATCCTTGGAATAGAGTCCTAAGAGTAGGATTTCTTCCTAAGTATATTATAATTTTTGCCGCTTTTGTGAATGGAATATTTTTCCATTTCCTGAGATAGAAAAAAATATATAATTTTTTTAAAATATTTTTCTTGTACTCAGTTATCTTACCAAATTCTTTTTTAATTTTCGTGGTCTTTTTCTTGTTGTTGGTTCTTGAGTTTTCTAGAAATAGGATCATATTCATCACAAAATAAAAGTATTTTTTCAATATTTACACTTAGTTTTTTATTTTCTTGTCTTATTGCATTCATTAGAGCCTCCAAGTCACTATTAACTAATAACAGCAACAGCCTCTCCTTCCTTGTTCCTGAGTTTAATAAAAATAGCTTAAAATTACACAATTTAGAATGACAAAAAACATCATATGAACATGATAAGTATTGTATTACATCACCCAAGTCCAGGCCATTAGAATCCTGTAATGTGTATTTGATGTGAGGCAGATCTACATTGTTCTACAGGCAGGAGGGGTAATGGAGAGAGAATCAATGTGTGAGAACTGGCCTGGTCAGTAACACATAAGATCACATAGGCACAAATGTCTGAGGTTTGATAAGGAATTAAGTACAATACAAATAGAATCAACTAATGAGCTGGACAAAGAAGAGTGATTGAGTCTGCCTATATAATGAGAAAGGGAATTAAGCAAATACTATGAATGTAACTTTGAAGCCTTAACTGTACAACTGACCAGTGAGATGAACATATTGTTGTTTAAAAAAAGATATGAGGTTCCACTTTTGGACAAAGTGGAATAATCATACTCCATCCTGTCTCTCCTACTGAAGACAAATATAAACCATGGACAGACCACATGGAACAGCTATCTCAGAACTCCAAAAAATAAATGGTAGTGGGAAGTTTAGGAAAGAAGACTAGAATTGAAAGTCAAAGTACCATCAAATTGGTACACCCAGAAAATCTTCTGATGGTAGTGACAGCAGCAACAGCCCTACAGAAGTCTAAAACTCTGATAGAAGAGATTCTTTCATTCCAGCCTAAGGGGCCATGGTACCAAAAACATGGGAAGACTTTCCATTGCTTTTTCCTCTCTGTTCTCTCACTACTTGGTCCCAGATACAGACATAGTTATGGAAATGGTATGGCAGAATTGAGGGTTCCAGAAGTAGGGCCTCGGGGAGTCATAATGTGTCAGGTAGAGCATAGAAAAGAAGGATATCAAGATAATTATTGCATAAAGTTGTTTACATAAACTCCTGTGCTCACTTTCAAGCTGAGCTAAAGTGCATACCAAAGATTCTGGCAACCCTGCTATAAGGTAAACCAACACCCAAGTCCTATACTGGCCACTGGCTGACACACAAATGGGACAAATTTGCATGGCACTGCAAATCCCTTGAAAACAGAGCTGACATTGGAACCACAGCCCAAAGAAGGCTTATTGGAATTTGCGATCTGAGCCTAATAAGATTGATTGTTTGCTAAAACAAACAAACAAGTGAAAATCAGTAGTCTTCTTAAGATTTAAACAAGACCCCGAAAATGTTCAGGATGTGATCCAAAATTACTTAGTATAAGAAGAATCAAGAAAATCTCAACTCACAAGGGAAAAGAGAATCAATAGATACCAGCCCCACCATGGCATGGTGTTAGATTTATCAGACATAGACAAAGTGACTCTTAAAACTATACTTCAAGAATTAAGGAAAACCCTCTTGAAACAAAATGAAAGGTAGAAAGGCTCAGTAAAAATATCAAAAATATAAAAAAGAACCAAATGGAAAATTAAAATTGAAAAATAAAATAGCAAATGGACCCAAGAGAAGAATGGAGTTGACAAAGGGAAGAGTTAATGAACTTAAAGAGAGAATAGAAATTATCTAATCTGAACAACAAAGAGGAAAAAATATTTTTTTTGAAGAACATATCAATTGATTATGATATGAGAGTGGAATCTGAGAGGCTCTAGTTATACTTAGTAGATAGCAGGTACTGCGAAAGTGATGTGTTGTGGATTGTGTAGAATTTGAAGAAGCAGAGCAGGCAGTGTAGGGGGTTAAATTAAGAGAAAGAAGAAAAATGGGCCAGTATTTTG
Organism: Eidolon dupreanum; assembly: GCA_028627145.1. NCBI lineage: Eukaryota > Metazoa > Chordata > Mammalia > Chiroptera > Pteropodidae > Eidolon > Eidolon dupreanum. Next base: position 89,468,933 of record CM053502.1, on the reverse strand, counting down.
AAGGGAAGGATGAATCAAAAAAATAATAATTTGTGATAGACTTTTACATGTCTAGCTCAAATTTTCCCAAATCACATCAGCCTGAGATGAAATGGTACTCACATTTGGCTCTCACTCTTAACTCTTATTCTAGGATCTTCAGGCCTCTGAGTATCCCCTTCATTAATTTTAAGAATCCACAGAGAGTATTTTACATTTGCACTTAACGAAGGTTTCTCAGCTCATACCGTGGCCGCTCTTCTCCAACTCTCCTGCTTTAGCTTCCTTCATGCCATCTGCTACCCAAGCAAAGTGAGGATGCTTTACCTTCATCCTCTGATGTTAGTCTCCACAAGACCAGTGTCAGTGTTTGTGCCAGTGGTGTCTACATTGCTTCTTGAGGCTGCTGTCTCCTACTTCTGGTACAGCCTCTTGGTACTGTGAAAGGACAGGTTCTAGGTGCCCCTGCCACCACTGTTGACATCCTGGAACCTAAACATTTTAATGGCACCAAAATTATTTGACATTCACATCAATGAAAGACACAAAAAAGAAATGCTTACCAAAATTGCAGATTCATACCACAATCTTAATTTTGTAAATATTTATTACATGCAAAACTTCAGACACTGGACAGCTGCTGGGGATAAAAAAAATGAATTGCAAATAAAATGCTTTGGAAGACTATCCAAATGAAGAGAACTGAACTATAGGTTTAAAACAAACAAGACTAGATGTAATAAGAATAAATATAAAGTCCTTCTCTTAGTATTAAAAAATCAACATTCTAAAAGTTATCCAGATTAGAAAGGAAAAAGTAAAATTATCTCTGTTCATAGATGAAATGATCTTATATATAGAAAATTCTAAGGAATTCAATTAAAAAAAACTATTAGAACTAATAGAGTTCAGCAATGGTCACAGGGTATAAGATTATATACAAAAAAATCAATTGTATTTCTTTGCAAGAAATAATCTGAAAAGAAATTAAGAAAACCACTTATTGTGGTTATCATATTACAACATATACAAATATTGATCATTATGTTGTTGTATACCTGAAACTAATAAAATGTTATATGTCAGTTATACTTCAGGTTTTTTTAAGAAGATAATCAATTTAAATACACATTTCTCCAAAGTTATATATAAATGATCAATAGGTATATGAAAAGATAATCAACCTCAGTCTTCAGGGTAAAGCAAATTAAAACCGCAATGAGATACCACTTCACACCCTCTACAATGGCTGTATCAAAGACTCGAGGATGTAGAGAAATTGGAACTCTCATACTCTGCTGGTATGAATTTCAAATAGTGCAGTCACTTTGGAAAATAGTCTTACAGTTCTTCCAAAAGTTAAACATAGAGTTACCATATGACCCAGTAATTATATTCAAAGTATGTACCCAAAGGAATTGAAAAGATATGTTCACACAAAAACCTGTACATGAATGTTCATAGCAGCATTCTTCACAATAACTAAGAAGTGAAAGTAACCCAAATGTCCACCAACTGATGAATGTATAAATAAGAGGTGGTATATCCATATAATGGAATATTATTCAGCCTCAAAAAGGTATGAAGCACTGATACATGTTACAACATGGATGATTCTGGAAAACATTATGCTTAGTGAGAGATGCTAGTCACAAAAGACTACATATGATTATATTATACAACATGACCCAAAGAGGCAAATCTGTGGAGACAGAAAGTGAGTGTGTTAATGATTACCTGTAGCTAGGGAGTGTGAGTGGGGAGTAGCTGTCAATGGGCATGGGATTTCCTTTGGAGAGGGCGTATGAAAATGTTCTAAAATTATATTGTGGTTATGGGTAACAACACTGTGAATATACTAATCACCATTACTATGTGTAATGTAAATGGGTGAACTTTATAATATGTGAATCAAATCTCAAAGCTGTTTTTTGAAAATGAACAGAGCCATAGGTACCTGTGGAACAACAAAAAAAAGTTTAACATTTGTTTTATCAGAGTCCCAGAAGGATAAAAGAGTGTGATACAGTAAAAATATCTGAATAAAGAGTAAAAACTTCCTAAATTGATTAAAGACAGAAGATTATTCAAAGAAATTCACATCTAGACATGTCATAATAAAACTGTTAAAAACTTAAGAAAAAGAAAAAAAAATTTAAAGTTGCCAGGGTAACAATTATTCAAATGATTGTGGATATCGCATCAGAAACCATGGAAGCCACAAAGAAGTAGAACAATATTTTTTAAGTGCTGAAAGTAAAAAACTATCAACTCAGAATTCCATATCAAGCAAAAATATCCTTCATGAATGAAGAAGAACTGAAGACATTCTCAGAAGAAGGCAAATTAAGAGACTTTTTGGTCAGCTGCCAGAATACATGCTCCAAAAGAAATGCTAAGGAAAATTCTTCAGATAAATGGTAAATGCTATCAGAAGGAAACTTAGATCATCAAAAATAAAGGATCAACCAAAATGGTATATATCTGAATAAATTAATGGTCTATTATTCCCTTACATTATTTTTTAAATTGATGATTATTGAAAGTAAAAATTATAACATTGTCTGATGAGATTTTCAATGTATATACATATAATATATATGATAACTACAACATAAGATAAGAGAGTTGAGACCTATGTCGTGGTAAGTTTCCTAGTGGTAAAATATTAACTTTAAGTACACTTTGAAAATTTAAGCATATTTTATAATCCCTAAAGGAACCACTTAAAAACTACAAAGAAATATAATCAAAAATTTAATCAGTAAATTAAAATTCTAAAGACACTCAAGTAATTTAAAAGAAGGCAAGGAAAAGAAAAAAGTAGGTCCAAAAAAAAAAAAAAAAGAAAACAAATAAGAAAATGATAGACCTAAATCTAAACATACCAATAATTATGTTAAATACAAACAGTCTAAATATATCAATTAAAAGCCACAGATTGGGGGGAAAGGGAGTAGGGGAATGGCATAGATGATAGAGGCTCTGTTCATTCCTCTGATAACCAAATCAAAGTTGTGACAGAAACAAGGAGCAAACAGCAAGGAAAAATCACCTGGGATCTAGATGAACAAGCCATACAACTAGGGAGAAATCTGAGAAATCACCCTGCAATGGCAGAAGGTAGGACAGGGCGAGGATGCAAGGCTGCCTGGCCTAAGCGGCTGAGTGGGACAGAGACTGCGGCAGCATCAGCTGCAGATGCCTCTTAAAGGCTCTGTGGCCACAAGCAGAATTCCGCAGTGAAGGACCTGATCGCTCAAGTACCAGTGCCCATTTGGCTGCACAAAGACACTGAGTTGTTGAAGCGAGGGCCTCGACAAGCCTCTCTCCCCCAAGAAGAAGTGCCAGTGGTATCCATTGTACCTCTGTTGAGCCCTCCCCCTCCCAGTGCCCAGTCTCAGCACTTCCATAGCACAGACGTCATCAAACTGGATAACAGAGGTCGCTCTGCCCAGAGGATTCTCTGAAACTCTGCCTCCTCCAACTTGCAGCCCCACCCAAGCCACATCCAGGTGTATACTCGGCAAGTCAAACTCACACTGGTGGCAGCTGGCCTCAGTTTCTGGTGTGGCCTTTTGAGGTGACTGTAAGCACAGCATCTGTGGATTGCTGGCTGAATCTTAACAGGTGGCCCCAAAGGGGCATAAGCTTGTGCTAAATTTGGCCTGCAGCTGAACCCCTCTCAGGACTGGCCCCTGGACACCTACTCCACAAAGCCACTTAGATAATTCCAAGAATCTACAAAAGAGCTCCTAGAAGCAATCAAAGAGTATAGCAAGGTTGCAAGATACAGGGCCCACACACAAAAATTAATCAGACGTCTATATACTAGTCATGAACAATTGACAGCCAAAACTAAATATTTATTATTTTATACTCTAAAATGTATAATATAGTTATAGAGCAAATATATGTATATGTACATATATATAAAGTATTAATATGTAATTTATAGTAATTAAAAAAGATAGAAACATCAAGGTATAAAACTAGTAAAACCTATGGACAGCTTCCATGCTGAAAACCACCAAACTCTATTGAAAGAAGTCAAAAAAGACATAAAGAAATGGTGGCATACTATGTTCAATGATATAGATATAGGAAATATATTATGATCTTTAGATTTAATAGATTTCTAATCAAAATCCCAGCATAATTTTTGTTGCTATAGAGAAGGTGATTCTAAAATGTATTTGGAAAGGCAATGGAATTAGAATAATGAGAACAATTTTATAGAAGAATAACATTGGAGACCCACACCACCCAATTTTAAGATTTACTATAAGCTGCTGGAATCAAGACAGTGTAGATATTGGCAAAAAGATAGACATGTAAGTCAATGGAACAGGTTAGAGGGTACAAAAGATGAGGTGGTGGGGAGTTAAAGTGTCTGGTGGTCAAAAACTTCACCGAAGAGGATGTACGGATAGTAAATGAGTACCTGCAAAGATATTTAACATTATTAGCCATTAGAGAAATGTAAATTAAAACAATGATGAGCTATCACTGCATCCCAATTAAAGTAGCTTCAATTTTTTAAAAAATACCAAGTGCTGGCAAGGATGTGGAGCACCTAGAATTTATATATTGCTAGTGAGAATGAAGAATGGTGCAGATACTTAGAAAACAACTTTGCAGTTTCTGAGAAAGTTAAACATAGACATATCATATAGCCCAGCTATTTAGCCTAGAGAAATAAAAACATGTTCTCACAAAAACTTGTACACAAATGTTGATAGCAGTTCTCATAATCACCAAAAATGAAAAAAAAAAAATATTCTTCAATGAGTGAATGGATAGATTGTAATACATACAATAGACTACTACTGAGAAATAAAAAGAACAAGCTGCTGATACATACAACAAAACCTCAGAGGCATTGTAGTGAGTGGAAAAAGCCTTGTGAAGCCATACTCAATGTGAAACCATTTATATTACATTCTGAAAAAGACAAAAACTGCAGTGATGGTGAGCCGGGGTGGAGGAATGTGTGAATCCAACAGCACAGGATGAGGGAGTTTGGGGGGTAATAGAACCTTTGGGAATCCTGATTGTGATGGTGGTTACACAAATCTACACACTGTTAAATCTCATAGAACTCCCTATGCATGTGCATGCACACACATGCACAACCAAGTCAATTATACTGAATGTTAATTTAATAAGTAAAAATGATATTAAAAAATAAAACTATGAGTTCACCAAAGAAAGAAGACAGGAAGGAATATTAAACAACATACTTCATCTATAATTTTGGAATGAATCTCATGTAGAAGACAGAATTTTGTGTTAAAATCTCTAGAGAGGGTGCCTTAGACAATTGTGTTTGTGTTAAAGATATAGACTTGGTGAATTATTTCAGACTTAACACAGTAAGAGCCTTTACCACAGTTTTTCCTTAGTTTGGGCAGGGCCATCAAGAGTGAGAGAGTAGGAAATTGAAGTCTTTTATGATCAAGAATTCTGGCGGAAACTCCAGGTCTTATGATGTAGTCATTTGGCAATTATTGTGCATTTATTAAGTTCAAGGCCCTGGATTGAGGACACACAAATCCCTAGGAGAGAGTCTCCACCTTAGAATACTTATTAATTCATTGAGAATTAAGACAAAGAAGACTTGCGGGGTTAGACCCTGCAGTTACTCTGCAGAGCCCCCTAATAAACCAGACAGTACGGGCTTCTCAGCCTGGCCTTGTTGGTGGAATAGTAGGTTACCACAAATAAGTATTCTGTAGAAGATTTGGGAACATTTCTTCAGAGATAATCATCTATAATACAATTTCCTCTTCTATGGCCAACCCAGCAAAATCTATGGGTTTCTTAAACGTGCCTCAGGAGATCTCCTGATCTCTGTCCTACTTCAGACAGTTTACTTATTTTTCAGTCTCTCTCCACAAAGCAGTGTTTCATCAAGCCACCCCAAGCCAACAATGCCTTTTCCCCGATTTCCTAAACAGCTGCAAGGTTCTGCCAGACATACTACAGAGTGAGGAAAACAGGCTGAAGGACCCAGGCTAAGGAGGATGTATGTTTGCATTGTTCTAAGATCAGCCATTAAAACAGCTTGTCCTTCGTGCCCCAGATAGTGTCCACTTCTGCCAGGGTTGGTTGAAGTAGCATTTGCCATCATAGCAACACGTGGTCACCTTTCCACTTCACCAAATGAAAGCTGATCTCCATGAAAAAGAGTTAAGGAGTTTCTGATGTCAGAGCTTCAGACACCCCCCAAAAGGGAAACTGAGGCAGCAAGAGAGAGTAGCTCACCCCAGCATTTGGAATGTGAGCTAAGGTCTGGGCAATCTGGTTTCTATTAAAATATGGTCAGTAGAAAACTAGGAGCTGTTATAGTTATTACCATCTGCTAAGCCAGAAAATAAGCCTAGCCCCCAAAATACCAGCCAGGCCTATAAGAGATCAGGCAATGGAATGGCTAGACTATTTCATTTCCTCTGCTTCTCTTTTGTTGGCTTGGTTGCCAGAGAATTAGCTGTGTTTGTAAGAGACTATATTAACTGAGGAGGTAGTAATCTTTTTAAGACAAGGAGAGTGAAGAAAAAGAAATGAAGGATAGAGCAGATGCTGTCAGAGTTCCACTCGTATCCCTTCTGCATACCATGTGTGCACACACTAGCACAAGTCCATCTGCTAGCACCTTCCGCTCTTCCTCAGAGCCTTCTTCAGCCATCCAACAGATGCACCTAGAGCAGGCTAGTTCTAGGGAATTTACACCCTCAGCCCCGCCCACCTCAACCAATAACTGTTGGAAGTTGGTGTATACATACCTACCTTCCTCACCCCCAGAAGGACAACTCGGTGGTATGTGTCCTATACTGTCCCCCCAAAGGTCCCCAGTGGGGTTGAGTTCCAGTTGCCCACAGTGGGAGCTATGGCTCCTTTACTGGCTACTTTCGCTCCCTGTCTCACTTCCACAATTTCTTATCAGATTGTCCAAGTATCACTTCTCAAAGGAACTACTTGTACAAGGGTCTGCTTCTGGGAGAAACCATACTAAGAAAGATAGGGGGTCACCAAAACTCAGACAGTGAAGAGAAGACAGAGGAAACTGGGGCTGGATTATTTGGGCAGAATCTGAGAGAACTGAGTTGAGAAACAGCAGGAAAGCCTCTGGCCCCTTTGACAGCTTCTCAGAAGTCACTTTCCATATTGAAAATGTCACACTATTAGGAATTCAGGATGCTCTGTTTGCCACCCACATAACTAGTTGCTCTTTTCTTGCTGTATATGCAAGATCTTAGCTCACCCATCATTCATCCATTGTATTTGCATAGTTAGTGATTTTCTAAAATCCAGGTAAAAACCACCAAATCCACTAAATACCCGCTTGTTGTTAAAATAACAACCCACAAAGGATCATTGACATTAGTCTACTGACACATAATCTGTGGAAAACAGATTTCTGCAATTCTGTGGTACAGAAAATCATTACCCCAAACATATTGTCTCCAGCAGACAATATCCTAAGGCCCAGAGCAAAGTTCTTACCAGAAACTGCATGCCACACATCTTCACTCTTCACTGATACCCTTGATTCTAAAAAAGATTATAAATATTCATCACCATGAAGAACAAGTCAGATCTGTTTCCAATGACAGGTCAGCATTGAAATCTTTTCATAGAAACCTGCATGGATTCATAAACTTCTCCCCCACAGCCATGCTCCCTTTCCTTGCCATACTCACACAAGTCCTCCAATGCAAGAGTTATTTCAAATTGAGGCCTTTTGAAATAAGGAACAATCCTTGGATTCCTCTGTTAATTCCTTGGCCGCTTCTCGAGCCTCCTGATGCTGACCAAATCTAGATCAGGTGTGTTTATTTTGGACACCACAGGGCCTGGCCAGCATGGCCAGCATAGAGCTGTCTGCAAAATATTAGCTTTTGATATTTTTAAGAAGGGTGAAAAAGAACAAATTCAACCAGATTTCATTTCTTCAGCAGTTTGTAAGTTCGGATTGGCATCAGCTGGGAATATAATCGTCCAGGCCGTGTTTGAAAGAATGCTGTCTTTTTCCAGTTTGTATGGCCTTCTCACCCCTCACCTGCCCCGATAGCCACCCATTCTTGTTCCTGGAGTAGGAACGGCACCAGAGGAAGCTTTTCCCATTGAGTCTCAGACAGCCTTGGCCTCACCAGCCTGTGACAGCCAAACAGGGCTGCACCTCCTTTTTATTCCCAAATTACTATGGCCGAAGTCCTTATTGGCTTTGCTGCTAAAAATTAGTTCAGTCATCTCAAACGAATTCCCCAGACTGTTCCTGAGAGGGTCTCCAAGGACTGCTTCTCAAATGCTCTGTTGTATGCACTGTTGGATCCTCCCCCTGGCTTTCTCATTTTCCTCCGTGCTGTGAGGGCTGCTGTTTGCTGTTGTCCTCTGATGCTAACATTGGTAGTGGCCACTTCTCCAGTCTTATGGACCTAGCTTCCCTAACTACTGCATCCAACCAATCCAGGCCAGCTTTTACAAGACTTGCCCGAAGGCTCAGGGAAAATGGAAACGCTCCCAGGAAAGTAGCTTCAGAGATACTCTGGAAGTGGGACTCTTGAAGGGCCTTGTTCTTGGGGGCCTTCACATCCCCTCTGCTAGGTCCTCCAAGCAGCAATCTGCTTTGGCCTCCAGGCTCAACTGTGTCTTTACATATTTACTCTCTCCAGGCCATTGTCTTGTTTCATAGTCCTCCCAAATAGTTCACTGCACTTTATTTTCCCAAACTCCAGACTATTCAATATTAAATGACACAAGCAAGTCCAGATGAGCTGTACTCAGCAACCAGCTCTTTTTCATGTTTTTCCTCAAATGCAGGGTTTCTCAATGGAAATGCCACTGGCCTTTTGAAAACGGGCCATTCTTTGCTGTGCAGGACCAAGCACAGCTTGCTAAATATCAGTAGTGTCTTTCTCATATTATTATGATAATGATTCAGTACCTGAATGAGAGCCACCATTCATATGCAAGGTGAGAACAAGATTAAGGCCTTCACCTCCATCCCACCACGGTCTGTCCTCTGCTCTCAAAGTACTAGAGCAAATGCTTGGACAAGAACACACACCGACTCCACCTGCTTTAGTCAGAGCTCTCCAAAGAAACAGAACAAATAGAACAAATAGTGTGTGTGTGTGTGTGTGTGTGTGTGTGTACATATGTACATATGTACATATATACGTATATATATGGAGAGAGACAGGGAGGAAAACAGAAAGAAAAGAGACAGACTTATTTTAAGAAATTTCTTCATGATTGTGGAGGTTGGCAAGCTCAAATTCTGCAGGACAAGTCCACAAACTGGGGATCTAGGGAAGAGCTGATGTTGAAGCTCTAGTCCCAAGGCATCCTGGAGTTGCTTTTTCCTCGGGGACCTCGGTGCTTTTTCTCTTAGGGCTTCAACTAATTGGACGAGGGCCATCTACATTATGGAGGGCAGCCTGCTTTACTCAAAGTCTACTGATGTAGATGTTAATCACATCTAAAAGCAACATGTAGACTGGTGTTTGGCCAAACATCTGGACACCCACCCTCAGCCAAATTGACCCATGAAATTAACTATCATACCATGCAAGCACAAACACTACTCTTTAGGCATAGGACAATCTACATTCAAATTTAGAGGGGAAAAAATTCTCTAGTGATTCAAGAACACAGTTCAGTCTGTGTTTCTGTACACAGAACACCTAACTCTACCCTGCAGCACCTGCATTTGGGATATTTCATTTTTCGAGCTTCTCCAAGAATGGTGGAGCTTAACCTGCCATGTACAGACCTCAAATGATCCATTAAATGATTAGATTATCTCAAACAGAGCTGTATTTGCCTCAAAGATAATATCCAGACTCTCCCATAGAAGGTAGAAGTTGCTCCTAAGCCTTACATTTTTAATCTTCTCAAGTTCAAAAAATATGAAGGTCTGCTCCCCTCCTGGCATCTGTTAGACTCCCGGAGCAGCTGATGACCAATGTACTCCATGAACTGAAAGGAAAGAAGCTTCTGCTGAAATGAGAATTCTTGACAATTGCTGTGCCCTGGGATGTACACTGTAATGTCTTCTGATTTGCAGAGTAGAGTTTTCCATTCATCCCTAGCCACGAGGGGCCACAACACCGCTGTGAGACAGGAAAATTCATAAGGATTATGTCTTTATACGGAAAGCAAGATTGAGTTTTCAAGTAAATCTATGAAAGCCTCTACAAATATTTTTATATCACCAAAGCAAAACACTAAAGACAATACCCTAAAAAACATATAATGTCTAATTCACCTTCAATTTGTCATAATGAGTTCTGTATCTTTAACTTTCATTTACCATTCCTTAGATGCTAAAAGATGTTCACAATTTCTCTCCCCTAAAGTTTCAACATGAAGCTTATAAATTATTTTTATCTTTGCATATTATGAAATTCCTTCTTTGTGTCTGTTTCTTCTCTCTGAGTGTATATTGCCTTCCTGATGTTATCACTTGGACTTGTTGACTCCCCAGAGATGCAGCACCAAAACCTGTACCATCAGCCCTACTTACACATGTTCCAGTCCCCCACTCCCCCTCTCCCTGCCCCTTTTGATGAATGAATAAGTGTAGTTCTCAGGCTGTATGTACTTCTGCTTTTAACTTCCTTCATCTCTTCCAAAGCTTCATTCCAGAAACCTCCCCTCTCGTTTTGCTCTCTGCTTTGCCTCCTTTTTCTAGCCCTAACCCCCTGGGTTTCCTTATTCTCCACTTACTCCCTAAATAATCAGTTTATACCCACTGGGACTGAAATCTGCACAGAAACGGAGCCATGTATATATACTAGCATTTCACACAGGCATATCTCAAGTTCAGGAAGAGGAAACTATTCTCTCTGAAATATGTCACTCTTGAAAAATAACCTCCGCAAAATTGTCAGTAAGTCTATCTCTGCCTCTTTTATTCTTCCCCTCTCCTCCCTGATGATATTTAGCCATACCAGAAACAAAAGAGAAAGGGTTCTAGTGCTATGTTCTGGAAGAAAACAAAATTAAAGGATAAGGGTAGGAGTCATCAGGACAATTACTACCAACATTGCAAGCAAGCTTATTAAAAAGTCATTTACTTCCAGTTACAGGAATCAATCATATTTGACTACATAAAGGAATCTGAAAGACACTATTACTAATGAAAGTTATGGTGAATTTGAGGATGAGGAACTGATTGGAAGACAGAGGTTTAGTATATAGAGATCTCACATTTGTAAAAAGTTGTAGCTGGAGTCAGTGACTGCCAAAGGGCCAAAGCTTTGCTTTGTAAAGCCCTGAGTTGTGACTATTGCAAGGACATGTGGCTGTCCCCACTGGAGAATAGGGGCACCTTTGATTTAGCCCACTGGGCCCAAGATAACTTGTCAATTTATCTTTCAGAAAAGAGAATAGGAGAAAACACAGATATCATATCATATATGAACATAATCAAGGCCTTAAAAACAATTGCAGTGGGTTTGCTTTCTTCTGTCCTCAATGCAATATTATTTGTAATTCAGTCCCCTCCCCCATGATAATTATTCTTACTACTACCGCCACCATCACTAACCCACTTAATGTGCACCTACAATGTGCCAGACACTGTGCTGTGTGCTTTATGTACATTTTCTTTCATTCTTGCAGCAACCTTGCTGTGATAGGTGTTATCATCCTGTTTTAACAAAGAAACAAAGTTCAAAGGGGTTAAATAGCCCAAGGTCACAGGCAGTAAGTGGCACCTGTCCCCAAAGCCCATGCTCTTTCCACTACTCCAGGCTTCTGCTATTTCTCCTGGCATCTTCCATTGCCCCTCCTCCCAAGTGAGCTTTCATCACTGTTCAGTGGTCTCAGAAGGCCAGCCACCTCTCTCTGGTTTCCCACCTCTACCATGATTTTCTAATGTCCCCCTGGCTCCTATCCTTTAGCTCAGCACCCTTTGGCTTTCTCGGATGATCCCTCTGAGTTGCACTAATATATCCCAACCCCCTGCGCCCCGCTCCAAGTAGGTGATGGCAGAGACAGAGGACAGGATTAGACAGCAGCCCTGGCCCATAGCACGCAAAAGAAGCAGCAAGCATATGTAGCACGTAACAAATGACTTTTGAATCTGAGAGCTAAAACCCTTTCCATTTGATTTTGTCCTTTATTTATGAACTCATTGACAGATTTCTTCTAATCTCCAGGCTCTTCAGCTGGAGGACAGTTCTCACATCAAGAAGAACCAACTCCGTAAGGCAGTTATTTCACAGGCCAGCCGGCAGTTTGACCAGCATTGAGCCTTAACCGGGGCAGGTTTCTTTCTTTTGACTTTTTTGAAGCATTAGCTGATTTAAAATCAAGTGAACAGAATCAAGCTTTATCTTGGCATGAGAGAGTTTATTATTTACACCAAAGAGCAATGTACAACTTGCTGCTTTCATGTTTCAATCCATCTAAAAACTATATATGTTGCCAAATCAAACATCCTAGTGCTTGAGGTTTATTTCATACCCTTAAGTAAAGCCTGCCATCCACCTCCACAATCAATAAGGGGCCAGTACAAACTAGCTTCCATGTGAGAAGGGGTGGAAATTACCTGCCCCCCAACAATACCAGAGCAGAGGAGCCTTGAGTGCACCCAAGGCTCCTGCAAGGCCATGCTGCACGTATGGGCCCTCCCCTCACCCCAGAGAGAAGCCCTGGCAACCAGAGTCATATTTTCAAATAGAAAAAAAGGATTGTGATCTACAGCTATTCCTCCAGGGTAAGTCTTAGAAGCTGGTTATAGCCCTCCCTTGCTGAGGTAAGAACATCCAAGCATTTAAAGTAACATCTTTTGAATGGATGCCAACACAACCATGAGCCCTCGGCTCCCTGAGGTATTTGGTACTTAACAGTTCATGCTGGTTGCTGAGCTGATATTTTTCCTATGCTTACCTACTTCCACATTTGTTTGAGCTTTTAACAAATGAGCTTATTTACTTAATTCTCTGAATATGTTCATGGAATATTATCACATACTGAAATAGTGATATTAATAAGCTCCTTAGCTTAATTAAGCATATACAATAGCCAAATGCCTAAGCTTCAGACAGAATGTGCTAATCTTGTATGATTATGATGATTACTTGGGTAGCCAGAATTAAAATCCCATAGAAAAAGAAGTCGAGTCTCCCAGACATGGTATAATTTGGTCATTTTTTATAAGTGAGAGCACTCCCCAAAATGTCATCATCATGTACTGTCCCAGTGATAAGAAAAGAACTGTCTTGAAATCCCAGACTGCTGTCTGGTGTTGTCATCGTGAGCTGAAATGCTCATTAATTATGAGGCACATCTTCCTCAGATGGGGTCAAGGTGATGGGTAGTCTTGAGAAAATTCCGGGGGAGGGGAAATACAGGAGAGGGAATCGAGGCAAGTTACAGTGTGCTTTTCTTGAAATTACTGATTTTTTTGTAGAATGGGCTGCTTTTTTCTCTCTCTGTGACTTACTGATGTTACCAAATATGGTGTTTAACATACTAAATGGAAGAAGCATCTTGAATTCTGCACAACTGAAGTGTCATTTTGGAATGAAAAGGCTTACAAACATTTACCCAGCATTTAGATTATTCCTGTCCTTTCTCTCAGTGCTCCATCACTGACTTATCTCTTTGGGGAGCCCAGGGAAGGACCTGTCTTCCTCTGCTTCTAGGGAGGGCTGAAGGCTTCTCAGAGGCCTCCCCCAAGCCCAAGCTCTTCTGGGATCCCCCTGACTCTCCATCCTCCACCCTTACCCCTTCTTCATCAGCAGGCTCCTGGGTAATAACAGAGCTCTGACAATTAAGCTAAAACACTCGTCATTTCTCCCAGAGCTGTCACTGAGACTTGAGTTGTGAATATTTTCAAGTCAGCACACATGACAGATGACATCACATGTGTGGCAGATGCCCAAGCATAATTTTCAGCATGCTCTATAATATCACATTTTCCTCTCAAGAAAACATATTACAGTGGATTTTTAATTTTTTATTTCTTCTTATCAATATATACAAATATACTTTTATATAAACCATAAATTATAGATACTTATTAAAGTACGATTTTTTTCTTATTAAAGTATGATTTTTACTTGGCTCTACCTCTTCTACCCAATTCATCTTCCATCCCACTTCTACCCTCAGGTAATCAATCCATCATGACAACTCTGTAGATGTCCATTTGCATAACTTGCATGCCCATCTATCATACACATAAGCACACAGGTGTGCGTGCGCACGCACACACACACAGTTATATGCACAAATGTGCTTGTAAGACTCTTGTTATTGTTTGTCTAACCAAGAACAGGATCACTTATATCCTTTTTGCCCATTGTCTCTTTTGTTTCCTTTTCTCCTTTTCTGCTCTGTTGAATTGTTAAAATTTTGGCATTCCCTCCCCACAAACCTCACACCTATCTTTTTTCTGATCCTCTGCTGATTTGGCTGCTATATGATGTGCTTTTATTTTTCTTGCATTAAAAAGTAACTTTAACAATATCTGTAGATACCCCAAATACATCCTCCTTCTACCTACATCCTGGGCTATATCTTGTTTTAACTCCCTGTTGGAATTCTCCCACCTTATCTCCATCTTGCTATTACTGCTTAAAGTTTTAGTTTGTATACACACATGCACACACAAGATTTTTATGGTCAACGGTTAAATATTTTTATTTAAATATTTGGTTTTTATGCTCACCATTGTTTCTCTTATCCTACATATTTCTCTGTGTTTATTTTTCTTTTTGCTGATCATAATGATTTTGTACACTTATGCAATTCTTATGGCAGGCACTCTTCTAAGCACTTTGCGTATGTGATCTAATTCAATCCTCACAGCACATACTCTTATTATCTCTAGTTTTAACCTGCCCAACTGTGCACAGAGTAAGTGGCCCAACTGGTATGCAAACCAGGGAGTCTGGCTCCAGAGTCCATGCACTTAAACTTCGTGTTTGGCTGCCTCTCAGTTGAGTTCTTCTGGGGGCAGAGGGGTTCTGTGGGTGGTATATGCCTCCTCAGGACAGAAAATGTGAATGATAGTTTGACAATAAAATTTAAGATGAAGTTATTTCCCTTCATTGTCTCCTGGCACCTAACGCCACAGAGGTGGGGCCATTGTCTGAGTTGGTCTGTTGCAAGTCCCCTGGAAGCTGGTATAAGTGGCTCTGCGGTTTCACTTTGATATGTCTAGGGGTGGATTTATTTTAATTTATCCTGCTCAATACTCAGAGTGCACTTTCTACCCGAGGGCTCATGTTTTTCTTCAGTTCTGGAAAATCTCACCCGCTATCTCTTCAAATATCTCTTCTTCCCCATTGCCCAGTCCCCTCTTCTAGAACTCCTATTACACAGAAGATGAAGCCTCTCAATCTCTTCTCTGTGGCTTTTAACTGCTCTTTTCCATTTTTATCTCTTCTGCTTTCTGTGCTATGTTTGGACAAGTTTTTCTCCACTATCTTTCAATTCACTGATTTGCCTTTAACCCATTTTCTGTTAAGAAAAAAAAATGCAGCTCACTGCCAGCATTCATTTAACATCACACATAGGAATGCTACATTTTCTAGGATTCGACATTTTTAGTGATCGAGAATTACTATATTTTATAAATGGAAATACCACTACTAAAAACAGAATACAATAAATAGAATGATTTCATTTGTTTCCAAAGACTATTGATATACTAGAATGATGCAAAAAATAATAATAAAAGTGAGATATTTCATGGCAAACTTTGCAGGTAAGGTTAAGATTATAATCCCCAAGTTATCTCAGAGTAAACGCTGCAGCTGCAAGCACCACAGGCAAGTATTCTCAGGGCAAATAGGAAATGAGTTAAAAGATGTCAAGTCTGCTTTATTCCCTTATTCCTTCTATTGTCTTTTTTGTTTCAATCACTCTAATTTTCATTTCAAAATTTCTTTCCTATTCATTTATCTTATTTCATTTATACCTATTCGTTGCATAATTTCTTATTCTTCTTAAAGAAAACTTATGCTTTCATTAATCTCTTTGAGTATTCTCAACATACTTATTTTAACATTTGTCTTGGAAGCATAGACTGGCATAGTCATTATGGAGAGCAGCACCTCGAATTAAGTGTACAGAACTGCTGAGTCCCAGCAGAGAAATTTTCTCACAGACTTATAAGACCATATGTTCAAGGATGATCATCACAGCACTGTTTGTGGTAGTGGGAGGCAATCTAGTTGTTTAAACTTAAGGAAAGAGAAATGAAAAGTTGGAGTATGCACTATGGAATGTATATAGTAGTTAGAAACTGAGAACTAGATCCACATGCAAAAAAATGGGTAGATGTCAAAAACAGCACTGATAATTAAAAAACAGAATAAGAGCTATAGCATAACATTACTTTCGTAGCTTAAAAAACTTTAACACAAATTGTAAGAATACATACAATAAAAGGATATGTATCAAGCCAATGAGAATGCTGGCTTATTGGAGGAAGAGGTGAAGGCATGAGGCGTGGGGATAAAAATGCACACACACATTCATACAGACTGATGAGGATGCTGTGCCATAAAGAAGAGTAAGACTAATTCAACCCTGTGTGCTTCTGCATCAATAAATGTCTTTATCTGCATGTCCAGGAAATTACTTTCATCTGCAATGAATTCATGTTCCAACTATTGATTTTGCTCTCTTTTTTTAGCATTAGACTTCTTCCTATATTTTGCCATTTTGGTGTGCAGGCCCATTTTTAATGAAACATTTTATTTCTTTCTCTTCCTCTCTGTCCCTTTGTACACATCCCGGTCTCTCTGACAGACCCCCCCAGCACCCCCGTGCAGAAGCAGCTCTAATAATGATAATTTAGAGTGATGTTCCACTGAAGTATTGGGCTGTGGTTGATATGGTCATAAAATCAGTGAGTAGCTTGAATCAGCAACTGGAGAGAGCCTGACTTTGTACTTTTCTTCCTCACTGAGCTTAAACCATAGCTCCAAACAACATCTGGCGGCATTTTTTTCTTTTTCAGTCCCCTTTCACTCACACATTGGGTCATGGGGGATCTCACCGCAACCTGCAGCTTCATACTGTGAGCCAGGCTCTTATCTTGTATAATACACTTTTAATCACCCTGCTGTTTCTGGACCAAGAGCCCTGCAAACTGAGATTTAGGCCCCACTCACCATTTTGCATTTCTGTCCTATTTCTGGTCTTCAGAAATATGTCTTGTAATCTAATCTAACAAAGTTTTCTTGATATTCTCTTTGGTAAAAAAATCTTATCCACTATTGCTATGGTGAGAAGAGGTGTTGGTTCCTGCCTCAATAGATATTCAAATTATATAAACAAGTTTAGGTAAAACCTGATGAAATGTATATTAACAAGGAGGAGATGAATATGCCTGAAGGCTTCAAAGGATTTATACACTCCTGTTCATTGGAAATTCATCTAAAGATTATATATTTAATTTATGCTAAGCCCATTATTTTTACAAATAGCCTTACAAACAGCCTTTAGGGAATATAACCTTTTAGTAACCACCATACTCTATGTTAGTACAAAGAAACTGGCTTCCTACATCACAGCTGAAATCAACACCCTAATTCAGAACCACTAACCAGACCTTTTATTTCAAAGAGGCCCCTCAGACAGGAAGCATATTCTGTGCATTCTCCCCTCACCCTAATTCTACTACTGATATTTCTTTTTAGTTGATTTTACTGGGATACTATAGTACTATAGTTGAACAGAAGAATAGATATGACCTGGGTCCAGAGCCCTCAGTGATTATCCAGGACCCTGGACTCTCGTATACACAGATCTCGGTCTCCACCCAGCACTATTCCAAGCCCTCCCTTCCAACCTGTGCCTCAAACTAATGTATATCTGGCCTTCTCCACCCTATTGCCAAAGTCCTCTTTGATTGGAATGCCTTGCTCAACCCCACCTTAACACCTCTTCTCTTTTTGGAATCTACTCAAGTCTTACCTTTAGTAATGATGACTTTCCTAATGCCACTAACCCACCTTTCCTGCTTGTAACTTATCTCTGTCATCGATTTAATGTGTAACCACTTGGCCTATAGGGCCTGTCATCTTATGTATGTAGTATTTTTTCAATATGTCTGAAAGTGCCTTAATACCTAAAACTAGTGCGGTATATTGTTTATGCTCATACATTATCCCTTGATCCTTCCAAGAATCTTGAGATATAGTAAAGCAGATATTATAACAATTATTGTTTCCATTTTTCAAATGATAAAGTTGAGGCTTAGAGATGTTAACTAGACAGTAACTAGATGGAGATTTGAACTGAATTCTGTCTACTAACAAATTTGTAACTACTTTCTAATATAACCAAAATGACAAAGAGGTTTGCTTCATCTCAAGTCCAATTCCGAGAGATTGGATATAGCTGCCCAAAGTGCTGTGTTGAAAAGCCAAACTCAGGCTCAGCAGGAAAGCAAACCATCCATGATGGAAGAGCAAGGTCAGCCATGAGTCCAGCTTTAAAAAAAGAGCACACGGGCCACCTGTTTGCTGCCCCCTATTATCATTCTAACTTTTGTGAGCTAGGATAGAGTCTTCTACTTGTTCGTATATTCCACAGCACTTAGAATGTAGTGTTTAACATATAATCAATGAGAGCAAATATTTACTAATTGGTAGCTATATCGACATCTTCAATAAAGCACTGCAACACAGAAATGGCTCTAGCAGCCTGCAACAGCAGTATAACGGGAGTCGTAAGTGAATAGCTCTGCTCTGGACAAGCTAAGCAGCTTTCAGTTGGTGAATGATTCCAAACTAACATGTGTGCAGAATAAAGTGTGAAGCTTAAGGAAAATTGTTTGATCTAGAAGACTGAATATCAATGTAAAAATTGTCTTGCTTCTGCATGATGATAATACTTTTCACACGCACTACTTGATACAGAGAAACTATATATTACTCAGGGCACATACCCCATATGTAGTTACTTCTAAGGTCATGCGTCTCCTCTGAAGCTCCCCCCATCACTGCAGGCTCAGTGTACCCTCTCTACCTGCTGCTGCCACCCCCACTCTGTCAATTAATGAATCAGAAAGGGAGAAAAGGTGTTTCCAGCATGCACTGTTGCAAATTACTGGAGACGAAATTACTAATTACCATTCTCTTACAAGCCAAGTTCTCTTCCCTTCCCCTGCTTCCCTCCCAGACCACCTCCTGCCTCAGGCTGGAAGTTCTGTTTCTGTTTCATCTCTTTACCATACCTCGGGATAGAGATGTGTCCAGGAACCCAGGCCAAAACCAGCAAATTTATCACCTTGCTAATGACAGCAAGCTGCATGCTGAGTGAATTCTGCAGTCCCCCTCAACTTTTTCATGCCAAAACCTGTGGAGCTGCAAGATCCAGCAGATTACAGAGACTTATCTACACGTGAAGAATGGTTCTATTGGAAAATGCAATTAGGTATCATCCATAAGTCTATTTTGAGAGGCTTGTT
The DNA here is from genome assembly GCA_028627145.1 of Eidolon dupreanum. Lineage (NCBI taxonomy): Eukaryota > Metazoa > Chordata > Mammalia > Chiroptera > Pteropodidae > Eidolon > Eidolon dupreanum. The sequence goes on along the minus strand of CM053502.1, from coordinate 89,449,507 downwards.
TGGGAAAATCTCAAAAACCAAAATTTCCATGTGGTAAGAGATGTTAGCCAATTCACCAAAACTGAGCATCACTAAACACATATTAAACGTACATTTATCTATATGGAGTGTTATAAAGACCCATGTTTTGTACACTAGGAATAGCTCATTGTTCTGAAAGTAGATATTTGTGTTTGTGGAGTTTATAGAACTTCCAGTCCTGGTGGCAAAATCCCCCTCTCTATTTACATGAGCAGCTCTTCCCAGGCCAGGGGCTGCAGAGAGTCCTTAACCCTGTCATTCCAAAATAGCTTTCTCAGGGTTTTGGAGAAGGAGCCTGGTCATTCCAATAGGGGTCAGGAAGTCATGACATACTAGGCTGAGCAACTACTGGGGGCAAGGCATGAGATGGGAGGTACACAGTTGAGGAGGCCTGTGGTCAGAAAAGCAAACTGTTGAGGAGGCGCGATGTTACAAAGATAGTTTTCCCGGAGGAATGCAACCCATTGTGTGCTCTACAGGAGCAGGTCGCTGTCCAGTCTCATTAGGAAGTAGGAAACCAGGCACATACGAGGATTGAGATGCAAGGTACCTGTGCCAGATATCCAAGAAACAGTCCAGGCATCAAGGCAGCATTGGCTCTCCATACTGTGAGCATGAGAAAGCCCTTAATGGCTGACTCTAAATCAAGAGACATGTCTAAATGGTGTGTTGCATTTGTCACAGCACCATCTCCTTTTGTTTGAAGAATGTATGTACTAGTCTTCTTTAAAATTCAAGTCAGCAATATTTCATGCGGACCAGAGTCTCAGCCCAGCAGCACTCCTACACCCCCAACTTCTTCACTGTACTGATTGACAGAGACAATAAGGGTCATGTTGCTCAGAGAAGAAAGGGGATCCCATCTGTGGCTGTGGCTGGCCTGGGTTTGGGGTCATGTTCCTATTGGCTCCAGGCTCTTCTAATACTCATCCTTAGGCCAGATTTCCACCTCCTCAACTGCCACTCAACACACTCCCTGAGTTCCCACCTTCTTTCATTGCAATTTGGGTGTCATCATTGCTTATGCCCAATCTTCGGCTTCCTCTCTGTGCATAGTCCTCTCCAGCAGGGACACATGGAAGGCAATGCACTGACTTGTGTGATGACAGACCCAGAGACAGCAGCCTCCAATGGGAAGCTGAAGGAACTGATAATGTTTAACTCAAAAAGAACAAGTCTAAGTGGAGAAATTGTAGCATCCTCAGAGGTGTGAAGGGCTTTCACTTCCAACGAAAGAGAATCCTTTTTCTATGCTGTTTCAGAAAACAGACCAAGTCCAAATCTAAAAGTTACAAAGAAGCAGGTGTTGACACCACATCGATAATTTCTTACATACAGTTTAATCAGTGAAACAGCCTGAATGCATACAAGTTGAAGGTGAAATGACCATTTCATTCTGTACTAAGAATTGCTAAATTGAGTGGGAAGTTAAACTGAATGACCTCTATCATGCCTCCCAATCATAACATTCTAGGAGTGCCCTAAAACCTTTGGTAAGTGACAAGGTCTCCTATGACTGCTTTATTGTCTACTCGTCTTTTGAGAACTCCATTCAGCTGTAGCCTTTGAGGCATAGTATGTACTTTATGTTAAGAAAGAAATATATTAGACAAGGGAGCAATGAAGTTCCCAGGCTTTCCTGGAATCCCCCAGTGGCCTGATCACATCTCCCAAATGGAACACACAATATAGACAAAACTGACATTTTAACAAGTGTGCTGGGCCCTTGGACATAAACAAACCCCAGGGCTGCTGTTTTACCCATCCCTCAAGCACGAAATCATGGAGTTTTAGGGGTGGAGGAAACCTGGAGGTCATTTTGCCCCAAATCCTACCCAGGGCAGAAATTCTCATTCTAACAACCCAGTACATGGTTACCCAGTTTCTGCTAGAGCACTTTCAGGAAAGGATCACTGCTTTGCCAGGAGATTTAGTCCATTTTGAGACAACTTAATCCATGTTGAGACAGTCTTCAACATGGGCTGTTTCTTCCTCATATTGAGCCCCAAGTCTGCCTTTATTCGACTTGACAAAAACAAATCTGTTTTCTCATTCAACAATTTTACATTGTTAAAGACAGCCATTATCTCCAAATCTCCTCTCCCTCTAAGTATTTTCTTCCCCATCTAAATATCTCAGGTCACGTCAGATATTTCTCAAATGGCATGGTTTTAGACCCCTCACCATCTTCTAAATATTTTCTATTTTACTAATGCTCCTTATAAAGAGTAGATCCTAGAACAAATACTAACTATGGTCTGTCCACTGCAAAATGCAATGGAGCTATCACCTCCCTTGATCTACCCACTTTTCCTTTATTAATGCAACCCAGAAGTTTTTGTGTTTCAAACCAAATTATCAATAGCTGTGTTCACATTAAGGTTATCATTAACCAAAACCACCATTATTTTTATTTGATGCAATTTTGTATAGCTTAAAAGAATGAAGTGGATTTACAAGTGGCCCTATAGATTATTAATACATTAAATCCTGTCTCTTTAGATAAGAGACAAGAGTCCTAGCAAAAATTATCAGTGACAGACTAAGAAAATTGGACCCCAAGATGTTTGAATCCAAAGGTGAAATGTATACTGGCAATGATGTCCCAGGGCCCTTGCCTTTGCAGCCTCTTCTTCCAATAAAATCCAGGACGTGGAAGGGTTTTTCTTGAAAGGTATACCTGCTTTTGTCTCCCTTACTCCACCTATATATTTTTTTAGTTTGACACATGCTTTTAAGACCAAGTCTTCCTCAAGCCTATTGAGAACTCACTAGTGGTTTTCCTCTGTGTCTTCGACAGGTCGCTTGAAGGAAGAAATCACCCAGCGGCATCTGCAGCAAGTAGCTCTAGGTGGGTACAAAGTGGAGCCTGCAAGAGGAAGGTAAAGGTAACACAAGCTGATCTGTCTTGGAAGCCCACACCCAGATAAAAGATAACTCATTCGAAACCCTTGGGGAGGTAAAGGAAGACAAGGTTTGCTGTCAGGGCAACTTCCTCCAGGTATTCTCTTGTCTGGGATCAGTTTCCTTGATCAGTGTGCTTGGTTCCACTGTCAGCACCTGGCACCCCATCATCCCAGCTACTGCCTCATCCTTGTGATACCCAACCTAAATTAACCCCTATGTCCAAGGCCCTCAGGATCCTTTCTAGAGTCACTATTAACTAATCCTAACAGTAACGATTGATGACAAAAACAGCTTCCGTTTGCTGAACCATCTCTCTGCACTACTTTCCGTGACTGTCTCCTTTCATCCTCACAACAGTCCTAAGAGGTAAGTGCATTTTCTGTATGAAAGGTGATTCAATGACTTGTCCAAGGTCACATGGCTAGAAAGTGTTGAAACTGGGATTTGAACCCAGTTCTCTGAGTCCAAACTTGGTGTTCTTAGCCCCCGTGCTATTTACTACCCACAACACTGATGGACACATTTCAATGTACTAACAATGCTAACACTAAACCACCACAGTGATATTCTAAGAGGCCCTCGGCACCTTTTAGGTAGTGGACATCTGCAGAAAATACTCCTTTTTGATACATGACCCAAAGAAGTTACCTGGGAGGAGTGTGCAGCTTCCAGGAAGACTAATGGAGCAGGCATCCAGGATAGGACCAGCTCATTTCTTCTCCAGATAGCCTGGGACCAAGCACACATAGAGCTTAGATTAAATAAGCAATTTGTGTAATGCAAACTAGGGATTGCCCTAGGGATGGCCTGGCCCTTGAGTAACCTGTAATTGAAGAAATCCAGCACCCAAGACCTCTGAGGGGAAATAGAGGAGAGCCCCAAAGTTGTGAGGCTGACCCATTTGACCCTAGTAACTTGGATAATTAGGAAGGTTAGTTGTTTAGTTTCATTAATAATAATGATCATATCAAATAACTACTGGTTACATCAGAAACATAGAACAAAGACGCCTAAGACACACTGACCTTAGCTTGAGCTTCCCACTGTTGGCCACAGGACTGAAGGGTCAGGTAAATGTGCCAGGCCTGCCCTTCCAATGCCAGACACAGGCTCATAGCTGAGATTCCGCCCAGTGCCTTCTTCAACAAGAAGCCAGGGATTCCACAGGGCCCTAACTAATAGGGTTGGGCTTGGGAAGGGCATAATGACCTCTCTTGGAAAGGTATGCCAAGGTGAACTTTGGGCCTCCTGGGTGGATGACTGAATGGGGAGTCATTCCCTAAGGGCTGCCATGTGGCCTCTTCTCCAGTCTTAATGATTCTGGTTGATTAGAAACAATGATGTGGAAAATGCCACTAAACAACTCCAGGGGCATTTTTCATCTAGGGCCTGGGAAACATTTTCATGGCTGTCAGGACAAGAGATGCTTCATCCTCTCTGCCCCCCAGGCCCTGGCCCTCCTGGGCCCTTGGAAAACTACTGCACAGCTTCAACCACAGACCTCTGCTTACTCTCGGGGAGACTTCTTCTGAATTACAGCAGGTGTCAGGTTCAGCAGGGCCCAGCTTTGCCTGAAGTAATCAGCCAACTTCAAACAGAAAGCACTTTGGCTGGAAGTCTAATTAAGAGCATTTGAAATACCTATTTATTTTAAAAGCATACAGTTCCAATTAGAGAAGAATTGTTAACATTTCCCAGCTGCCATTTTGAGATTCAATGCCATGTTGCTGTCCAAACTCCTTAGGAGCTTGTCTGAGGAAGCTTTGGAACCACCGGTGCTCACATGTCCCAGGTGACCACAGTGCAGAAGGGACTTCTTCTTCTCATTGAGAGAAACCTCTTAGCACAACAGATTGTTTATAGGGCCGTTTCCTGCCTTAACCCTCACCCTTCAGACTAGCGCTGGGGCTGAAGCCTAAAAGCAACTCAGTTCGTTTGGCTTCCTGATGTTCTGGAACCGGCTTCTGGTGGAAGAATGAAGCAGTGACTACATCTGCTCTTACCCTCCCATTTCTTTGCCTTTCGTGTATTCCCTCCCCACTTCCTGTTCTATTCCTTCATCTCCTTCTTCTCTTCACTTTTCCTCACCCTCTATTTTAAGTATTCCCTTTGTTATTGTTTCTTTTGCCTCCATGTTCCTAAGTTTCTATGAAAGTGTAGGTGAGATGATGTTGGTTGTTTGGGAGGAGGAGGCGGTTATAAGCAAGTCTGAGCAGAAGTTTTCTCATGTATTTTGTATAAAAATATGACTCTGTATATATGAGTAGACAAATGTTCAAGAAAATTTGTACAAAGACAGCCTCATATCTCAAAAGAGCAAAGATTTAGTGGTGAAGTGAGACATGCTATGTGGAAAAGATTGTAGACTGACGACCCGGCAATGTACTAGAGCCAGCTTGGTCATGTCAGAAGAGCAATAGTTACTGTTTCAGGAATTTGGGGAGCCGTAGTTAAACATAGCTGTTGCTTAAAATTAAATTATATAAACTTACAATTCAATAAATTATATTTAAAAACAAAGGTAACAAATACTCCAAATTCATCACTTCCTAATTAATTTACTACATTTTACTAGTATCTCTGCCCTTGAAGTCACTGACATCTACTGTGTCTATATCACAGAAATACTATCTGACAGTGGCCTACTATACCTGTCTTCCTAATCCCACATTCATTGGCATCATTCAGTGGCAACTTGAAATGAGCCACGGTGGGAGTATTTGCACCAAGAAATTGACAAATGTTATAAATTGGGGCTTTGGGGCTTTTTTTCCTCACAGAGCCTGTTGTTAAACATTTACCACTGGCACACAGACAAGTATCTCTTGAGAGGCCAGTTTTGTGCATATGTGTGTGTGCTCTTCTGATAACTTCTACTCCCCTGCCTAGCTGAAAATCCAGGTGATGACTCTCTCTTCGCTTAGTGACTACCCTCAGAATGCTGGTCCTTTTGAAAGTCAGTGGACAGAAAAAACAACAAAAACGGAAATAGGGCAGGAGAAGCATTGGACCCAATAATGCCCCCTAAATGTGACAGTCAAATTTGGGGGATTTCTTAAGAGACACATCAATGACCAGTTCTAAGAATATCAACAAACAAAAGTTATTGGTGGACTTAGAGTGGGGCCTACTCCCACACACCGTTTCAGAAAACAATAAAAGTGTTATTTTTAATTAGGCATATTTGGAAATGATACCAATTGAACTAGATTTAGCTAGCTGAGTTGAGTGTGCTTTGCTGAATTCAGTGTGAGTTTTTTTCCACTTTATTGTACTAGCTACACTAAATGGTATAGTGTTGTCTGTCGATAATGCAGATGAGACTAATCAGCAAACATTTCCTGAGTACTTTACCACGTGCCAGGCATGATTCTAAGCTCTTTATGTGTATTTATTTCTTTAATGATCCTAAAATCCCCATGAGCTAGATACTACTATTATCTTCACTTTACAGTTAAAGCCCAAAGGTATTACATGAACCTTCCTAACTTTGCTCAGTTAAGGATGTAAACCCAGACAGCTTGGATCCAGATCTCATGCTCCAACCACCACAGTGAATTGCCCTCAGTCCTGTGCCAGTCATTGTGGGGTCCACAGAGGGACAGAGATCCAATGCCTGCCCTCTAAGGGTTTCCGCTCTAGCTAACGTGAAGGGACGCGTGCATAAAACGATACTATCTCATTTCAGATTTAGAAACATATATTGATCCATTCAGTATCCTCTTCCTACTGCAGTCCCAAAACCAATTCAAACTTAACCTCCTCCATGAAGCCTTCCCTGGCCCCTTCTCCCCAAATCTGCTTTGTCGTCCAGCCAGATGTGTGTCTGTTAGAGCAACAGCCTTGTTTCCTAATTATTTATTTCCATAACTATTCTCGTCCCTAAAATGTGAACTCCCGAAAAGCTGGGTGCAGTCGAATTAATCTTTATACCCCTAGCAGCCAGCACGGGCAATAAATAGGCCAAATCAATGCTTCCCTAGATGACTTCCAGACTCACACATCTTGCAAAAGTATAATGAGACATGTGAACATAAAATAAAATAAGTCCATTTAAAAGAAATAGAAGGAGTAAGTGCTTTTGGACCCCACAGCTGAGCAGATTAAAACACACAGGCGATAAATTTAACTCTCTCTTATCTAGCCACTAAGCAGAAAGAGAAGCACCCAGAGTTAGTTTTCATTTTCTGACAATAGGAAGCATACTAACTAATTTATCTGCAAAAATAGAATTTCTTCCTGGAACCAAACATAAACCAGGATTTATCGTGCACACCCTTGTATAAAGGACACTGGGTGACATAGTGAACGATGTCTTCAACTGTAGTTTTACAAAATACACTGAAATGTTGTTCAACCAGATTATTTTTATATCGACCCTCTATAAAAGCAAGAGGCCTGACATTAAAGCATAACTCATTGAAAGTGTTTATGTGAGTAGCTGAGATAATATGCTTCAGGTACTCTGCTTTCTGATGGTCACACAGAGCAGGAATAGAATCAGGAGGAGCCGGCCCCAGGGACATGGGCTACGTTCCTCAAGTGTCTCTTCTGAACAATATTTGATCAGGGACTGGCTCTTGTTCAGCTCACAATCAAAACCCTACCAAGTGCTTGTGATTAAACTTTAAAAGACACATGGTACCACCAAGCAGCATGTGAAATGTGTCAGGGGAGAGAGACGGCCCATCAGGGCTTTGGGAACTTACCAGAAGGAGTGGCCCCTGAAGGTTGTCACCAAGGCCAGAGCCTGGGCTGAGCCTTAAAGAATGGGCAGGATCCAGAACCTAAATGAAGAGTGTATGTGTGTGGAGAGGGGTGTTGTTTTGGGTGTGGGATTTGTGTGTGTGTGTGTGTGTATGTATGTGTGTATATGTGGTATGTATATGTGTACGATATGTGTGGTGTGTATGTATGTGCTGTGTGTGCATATGCGGTATGTGTATGGTAGGTTTCTGTGTGTGGTGTGTGTGTGTGGTTTGTCTATGTGGGGGGCGTGTATGGTGCATGTGTCTGTGTGGTCTGGCGTGTGTGGTATGTTTGTTTTTGTGTGTGGAGGAAGAAGGGAAGATAACAGTCTAGGAAAGGCTAGTTCATCAAGAGCCTTGGATCTGAGCATTTATCTTATGGGCAGTGATGCCACTGAACATGCGTGAGCAAGGAAGTCTTGGTCAAAGATGCCTTTAGGAAAAGAAGCCTCAGGTAGTCACTCAAGTTCTTTGGCATTTCCTAACTGATGAGTAAAAGTCTGTCCCACCTGCACCACCCCCACCCTGAGCCTTCACCTTGCCCCTGTGCTGGGCTGCTCCTCAGGGTACATTCTCTTCCAGCCCAAGCCCAGAAGGGCCTTGAGGACACCTGGGCACCTCTGAGTAAATATGCTGCAGGCATGCAAAATGCGAGGCTGCTCCAATGAGTCCCACACTGATCACACACCATGTGGACCTGGCCTGGCCCCTTGGAGGCTAGGCAGACAGTCAATTATTTTGCTCTGTGGGAAATGGAAGTGGGGGCATCGCTACCCTTGAGAAGCTCACAGATGTGCCAGACACAAGCAGTCCCCCTTGGATGACACCATGCCTTTCTCTGCATTTATCCCTTGACCCAACTTCTGTGAAAGCATAACCTACTTAACTTTCCACTGTAGGCATGTTTTTCATATACTACTATAGAAGATAGCAATAATAATAATGATTAATTTTTTTAAAAAAGGCATCACGAACATGACATTAGCAGGTTCCAAACGGTATCTGAGATTCCTCCACAAACACTCACCTCTTGAATACTAGTCTTCCACTCTCCCCCACACTCCTCATCACCCCAGAAGTAATTACGCAGTCCCCAAGAACAGTCTGTTATGGCTGCAGTGCCACTGGTGGTGTGTACTGTCTGGCCCTGAAAACCAGGCAGTGACAGCTCCCACACCCAGCAGAGGCCTTAAGGAAGGTGGGAGAGCTCCGAAGCTGAGGGCTCCCAGTTTTACTTCTTTGTTCCCATTTAGCGTCCTCAGGAGCATCTCTTTTCTCCCAAACAGAATTCCTGTAGTGACCTCTTGTGGCATCCTTGCTATTCTCTAAATAGAGGCCTCTGTTGTCACCACTTTCTCCTATTTGATGTACAATTGTTTAAGACTGAGTCTTGAAATGGTTTTTGGAATTCTGTACCTGGGGACAACATACATGAGAGAAAGCAAAAGTCAAACTAATATCCACTCATTTATGAGACTTCACTTAGCCTAGTATGACCCAGACACTATGTGAAACCAGGAATTCTGGGAAGTGCAAAGAACCACTGATTGAGATAGAACTGGAGGGGACTTTCTGGCCTCATGTAACCCACTGGTTTTCAAAATGGGCTCTGTGGGACCTAGGTGTTTGGCGTGGCCCATTAGGACCCACAAGGTGAGGGTAGGGGGAACCAGTGTGCAAGTGGCAGGGCCCCAGAATTTTCACCCTCCCTGATTCAACCAAAACAAGTTCTATTTCTCTTTTTGCCATTAAGTCTTTATTTGAAGAAAAAGTTCTGCAGCTTTTAACACATCTTCCTCCCTTCAGACCTTGTAGCTCTGTTTAAGACATTTCCAAAGGCAGATAGTCAAACTTCCCTTCTCCAGAGCTGTCTCCATTTCCCCTGGGCTCACACAGAACTCTGCATGTACCTTTATGATAGAACTCATCACACTATATGGTAGTTATTAGTCTCTTATTTGTCTCCCCCACTAGATGGAATAACTTTAGCCCCCCAACACCAAGCACAGTGATTGGTACACAGTAGGCCCTCTGTAAATGTCAAAAAAATCAATGATATCTAAGAGATCAAATTTTTGCCTTAAAAATGCATGAAGCACCAGCTAAGGAGCTCTGTACACAGGTTCCAACATCTGTAAAAAGGGATGATTGGATCAAATGATATCCTGTGTCAGGCATAGTGCCTGAAGACTTAGCTGGCATCTGCTGATAATTCGTTGAATGAACAAATGAATCTAACACTCCTCCACCCTCGAGGGCCACAATTTTACCTCTTGGGAGTACAGACATCCTTAAGACATGCAGGAAACACTTGCAGCCTTGGTGAGGAAACATGCGAGGGCTTGGATATGTTAGAGTTATTTTCACTCTCCCAGAAATAAATACTCAAATACTGACCCGTTGGAGTAAAGCAGAATGTAAAGAAATCAGCTGACCCACAAACTGAGATGGCATCTCAGCTGGTTCCCAAGGGACTCAGGTGGCTCTTAAAGGCTAGTGATAAAATCTTACCACCTGACTGAATCCTAATCCTGTGAATATAGGACCGACCCGCTTCAGTGACACAAGGTCCTAGACCGAGTTGCCAGGCTCAGGATGGAGGCTAAGAGTCAGAAGGAGTCTCCACCCCCTTTCCCTGCCCAGTTCTCAATCACCAAGGCTTCAGACCTTTTGAATAGCTCCAGACTCCCTCGCCAGCCATTCTAGAGAACAGAAGGAGGCTCTGGGTGCCAGGCTTGATGCCAATCTTGAACACGGCTATGGTTTAGTAAAAAGAGCACTTGCCTTGGACTCAGGAGAACCCTCCTTGAATCCTCCCTCTATCGTTTGCTAGTCGTGTGATACTGGTTGATTAACCTTCCTGAATTTCCATTTCCTTGTCCATATGAGAACATCTGCTCCACTGGGCTGCTCTGAGCGTTGAGAGAGGTATATCAGTGATGGAGCCGAGGACAGAGTAGAATGCTCAGCAAGTTGCCATGGACTCTGGCTCTGAGTGCTAGAAACCAAATGAACCCAACACACAGACAGTAGGCACTGCCCCTGGCCACAGAGCCTACCATGGCTGCAGGCTACGAACACCAGCCAGCATAGCTAATGAGGGTCACCACAGTCCCCTAGTCACCCACATTTGCTCAGAGACACTATTAATCACTATTCTGGGCAAAAATGTAATCTAGCCCCTGGAAGGGGCTGTCTGTTGCTTTGAGCACTTGATCACTGATGATCTTGTTACTAGTTGCCAGAACCATTTTTTTTTTCCATCTCACAAATGTGCAGAAACCATGTATACTACTTTGAATGAATTGGGCATTTGACCAATGTCAGTTGGTTGAGGCTGCTATAACAAATTACCATATTCTGGGTGGCTGATAAATAATAATAATGATAATTATAATAATAAGGATATGTATGTGTGTGTGTGTGTGTATGTGTGTGTGTGTGTGTGTGTGTGTGTGTGTGTGTGTATATATATATATATATATATATATATATATATATATATATTTCCTCACAGTTCTATAGGCTGGAAACCTGAGATCAGGGTGCCATCATGGTCTTGGGTTCTGCCAAGAGCCCTCACCCGGGTTGCAGACTGCTGGCTTCTCATCGTGTCCTTACATGGCAGAAAAGGAGAGAGCTAGCTTTCTGGTGTCTTCTTATAACGGCGCTAATCCCATTCATGAGGGCTCTGCTTCATGACCTAGTTACCTCCTGAAGGCCCTGCCTCCAAATACCATCACACTGAGGATTAAATTTCAACATATGAATTTTGGGGGAGGGGTGGAACACTCAGTTCAAAGCAATCAAACATTAAAAAAAAATTCTAGCCGCTTCATCTCCTAGACTGAAATATATTGTGGCTGACTCCTGCACCTGTCTTCTCTCTCTTATCCATGATAAAAAAAAACTCACCATTTGTGCCTGACAAATCTCAACCCAGGAAAAGTCATGGTGTCTCCTAGGAATGACTCTGTTTTGTGTATAATGAGCTGGGTAAGACCTTCGCATTTCTTCAAGGAAGTCGATTATGAGTTTGGAGATGATCTACCGCTGGGAATTAGGGTCATCTGTGCTCAGACACAATAGGTGCTGTGTGTTCCAAACAACCAACAAAAAGCATTAAGTGGTGTTTTGAAAATACTGGTGTCTATTTGGGAAACCACAGGGAAGCTTTTGTAAGGAGCCAGGGACCCACACAAAGTAGAGGGTACATAGGAGTACGTCAGGGCATAGCTGTGGGTAGGTGACACCCAGAGAGCAAAGCAGAGGGGAAGACAGAAGCAGTGAGTGTGGGGCCTGTGGCTGTGGGTGTGAGCGTGCCCAAGCAATTATCAGTCACAGCCTTGTGTCTGCAGGGCATTCATCACACCCTTAAGTCTGAGCAGGCCATGGGCAGCTATGATATGACACAGAATCAACACCAAGATGGATGGTGGCACTGAACACCCGTCAGCATGTGATTACTCCAACTGACAATAAATTTGAGCCTTTAAACAGGAAATGGTCTGATTGGGAAGCCAAGCTCTTTGCCGCTGAGCTGCTGACCATTGTGGTAATTGAGCCACTGATGCCATTAATCTCCGTAAGGATGGACACCTTGACTTCTCAAACAAGGTGAGGCTGAATGATCTACAGGTCTGTGAGACAGTTTAGCTCCAAGGAGGCCCAGAGTGGGTGTTCAGCAAATGAATCATTAGTTGGATAGCTGAAGAGACCAGCTGGAATGCCTCCCTGGCTCCGATGTCTCGTCTGCCATAGAAGAGCCACATAGCTCACCACCGTCTCCCATGTAGGGCACTAGCCGAAGGACAGCCACGTTGAGCCCTGTGGCCTTTGCTCTCTGGAAACCCACAGGGCCTCTTCAGGCTCCAGTACCTGGTGTAAAATGTCAATATTGCCTTCACTAGGACTCCTAGCACACAGTCAAGGAGACAGAGCAGGCTGGCTCTGGGTATTCCGGAGGCCGAACTTGGAGAGGGGCAGGCTCCAATGGATAACAAAGCTCTTCACAGCTAGCAGGCCAGCTGCAAATGCCAGCCGGGGTCAGGGTGCAGTCTGCGGCTTTGTCAGTAGAGGGCAGTCTTCACAGGCCAGACCTCAGGAAGAAACGGGCTTTCTCTCAGCTCTAGCCCCAGATCTGAAAGGCATTCACGGGAAAGATCATCACCTTCAAATACTAAGGACAAGTCAATACTGACTTCAATGATCTGCCCATGGCTTCCTTCATTATCAGAACCACTGACAGAGGAAAAAGCACCAGCTTTGAAGCCAGACAGAGCTGGGCCCTGACCTCAGCTCTCTTCACCAGTGGTATGATCCAGGGCACATTACTTCCCCTTCAGAACTCAGCTTCCCCATCTGTGGTGGGGGTTGTGACAATTGTATAAGATAAGATACGTGAAGTACCTGACCCATGGAGCGACCACATGATAGATATCATTATTTAGATTTTATCTGCTACCTACAAGGGCCAAGAGCAGGCAGCTCCAGACCCACAGAGAGCATGTCTTCCTTGCTGCGAATCCTGAGGCCCCTTTTCTCCACAGTGGCTCCCAAAGGTCTGGCAGGTGGACAGGGTGTAAAGGGATGTGCTAGCTCATATACCATTCTAAACTGTGTTCTTGATATCTTCTGCAAGAGGTACCTGTATTGAAACTGGGCTCAGAGACTTGAGTGGTGTTTCTTAACCAGAGGTGAGCATTCACAATCACCAGGGATCCTACCAGCAAATTCTAACTCAGTAGTTCTGGAGTAGGGTCCAGGTGTCTGTGCTCCTTCAGTGATTCTTATGTGCACCTCCAGTTGAGAACTATTGAACCGAAGAAATGAGATTCTCCACATTTCAGACATCTGTGTAAGAGAGTTTTGGGGTGCAGTGAGTGAGTATGTGGGGGTGTTGTGTGTATGGGGAAGTGGGAAGAGGAGTTATAGCGATCTCCCTAACGACCTGAAATCACGCCAGGTGGGAGGAGGCTGGCCTTCCCAGCAAGTTTCCCCGTCATCCTGTGCTGCCAGTTTCCAAACACCTGACACTTCAGAGGCAGGGCCAGCCTGGGACTGTGCGTGCCCTGTTTGAAGTTTTTCTTACTATTTGACAGCTCAGGGCTTCCTCCATGAGTGAGATCCACGCACGGCCATTAGAATGAAAACCTTCTTTCTTGCTTTTGTGTTGCTTTGGGGCTGGCTGCCTGCACAGATTCAGAATGTGGCCGCATAGGCCACTCATGGCTGTGACCTCCTGTTCTCTTGTCCCAGCCAGAATCCCATGCTTGAAAGGAGGGCTCCCTATGCCTCCTGTCAGGTGACTGGAGGTTCTGTCCCTGGCCACAGTCCCAGCAGGCACAGAGACCTACAAAGCCCAAATACCCTTTAGTTACTCCCTCCTCTCTGTTCTTGCTCAGTGCTTTTGTTCACTTCCCTTTGAGTTCCCAGCCCCTATTTCTCTTTGGAGGAGAAGATGGATAAGCCAGGCATCGGACAGCATCAGAAGCAGCCAGAGGCTGTCTTCTGGTGGGGTTACAATGCATTTCACTAAGCAAACATCACCTTTGGCAGAAGGCCCCTTTGATTGTCATGACAACGCAGACAGCTTGTGTCTTGGGGGTATGCTGTGCCCTCATTCTGGCTGCCCAAGGTCCCATGCCCCAGCTCTCTCTCCCAAATCCTTTCAACAGACTTACGACATCCTGGCGCCACCTCACATTAACTGTTCTTCGGTTTGGAGTAGCTTTGTCTTGGTCAGCAAAAAACTGCTTGGCTTAGCTATCAAAGGAATAGATCAAGCAAGTCCTCTCCTTGAACCCCTCCAGGCTCTTGTCTCTCTCAAGGTCCTATGTGATCTGGCCTCCGTTTCCTCACTGGCCTCAGCTCCCACCACTCTACCTACCGTGTGTGTGTGTGTGTGTGTGTGTGTGTGAGAGAGAGAGAGAAAGAGAGAGAGAGAGAGAGAGAGAGAGAGAGAGAGAGAGGAGAGAGAGAGGATGGTATAGAGAAGTGGGAAGAGGAGTTAAAGTGATCACTCTCATGCCCCAGAATCATGCCTGGTAGAGGGAGGCACACTCCAGACATACTGACCCCTTCTCACTGTTCTTCAGATGCACCAGTAGACACACCTCAGGCCCCTTGCGCTTGCTGCTGTAATATCTCCTCTGAGTTCTGCATGCTTGTTCTCTCTCTTTATTCAGATCTCTGGTTAAATGTCCCTTCCTTAGAGAGGTCCCCTTGACCATCCTTCCTAACATGGCTGCTCTCCAACCTTTGTCCCGCTTTCTCTTTCCTCGTGGCATCTTTGAACCCCTGACATTATATAATAGGCTCAATTTATGTTGGTTTAATGTCTGCTTTCCCCAATAGACTTCCCCTGGCACAGGAGCGGGGCCACGGTCAACACTCATAAACATGTGTTACATAAGTGAATGAATGGCTAGTCCTGGATTCAAAGCCTGGCTCTGCTATGTGATAGCTTTATGGCATTGAGCAAGCTACTTAGTCACCCTGAGCTTTGGTCTCCTTGTGTGGAAAGTGGAAGTGATAATATCTGCAAGCTAGAGTAACAAGAGCAAATGAGGTGGCACAGTGAGTACAACCTGAGGGCATGCTCCCTAGACTGTAGCAGACGTCATCTCCCATTCCTGTGTCAGCTGCATTCAAAATGCTCTCCTTGCCCTAGGCTCCTGCACACTCTCACACTTCCAGGGCACCATTGACTCTGACGCCCCAGGGAAACACAGCAAGCCATGC
>CM053502.1:89369097-89433588 GCA_028627145.1 Eidolon dupreanum | reverse complement strand
AAGAGGAAACAGAGCTGCCCACAATGAAATGTGCTGTCGTGTAAAGTGGTGAGCACCACACCACTGGGAGTATTTGGATAGAAAGCAGATGACCATCTGTCAGAAATGTTATTGAAAGTATTTCTGAAACCAAGGCCCTTGCAACCAAACAAATCCAGATTCGGATCCAGATTTTTGAAGTTAGCCATGTGGTCTTGGGCAGGTTATCCCCTTTGACCCTCAATGCCCTTATCTATAAAGTGGGAACAATAACACCCAGATGAGTACTAGAAGGATTAAGTCTGATCATATCAAGAAAGTACCAGCCCATAGTAGATTCTCCCCTACATAGAGAAAAAGCAGGGCTGTGTAACTTCTAAGTTGCCTCCTGTGAGGCTAAAAAATACAGTGCAGTCACAAAGAGACTCTTAGGAGGATGAACAGATGCCACCCACAGGGCTAGGGAAGGGTGGGCTCCAGGTGAGCACACCAGCCAGAGCAGGCAGCCAGGCGACCAACAGCAGCAGTCAACATGTGTGGGAACACAGCTGTCACCAAGGCCTTGCCACGGTCCTGTCTCCCCGTCTTTATAGTGTGGGTCTCAGCTCTGGTTGCATATTAGCACTGCTTGAGTTAATCAGGCCTGGGAACCACTGCTTTAGAGGGAAGTCAAAAATAGTAAATGTGATTTCAGGCTAGAGAATTCCGCATCTCAGCTGGGCAAAGAAAGATGTGAAATGGTGTAGTGATGTCTTCTTAGTTTGCATAGGGCTCTGTATCAGAGGATGGGGAAATGCTATATTTCATCTTCCTTGGGGACTCCAGAGGAAATGAGTGAATTCAATAGTAAAAGCATTAGCAGCGATGTAAGGAAGAATTCTCTTTCAGCGACAGGTGTTGGGCAGTGGGAGGGACAGCTGATGGAGCAGAATCACAGAAGCTTCCTCAGGGGCTTTCATCCAAAAAAAGGTGGCCATCCAGAGGCAGAGGCTAAAGCAGGTTTCTATCCAAAGGCACCAGAGAATCTCACAGAGTCCTCTTTCTTCTTGGGCTGCACTTTGACTGTGTCACCTGCCCTAAATATCACACTTCTCCCTTTGCCTTTCTTCCTCATTGGAGTAAACCACCAGCATCTCCCTCCTCCAGGTATCTCAGAAAACATGGCCGTGCCCTCGGTGCCAGACCTGCAGGAAGAGAAGCTGCGATCACAACTGGAGGAAGAAAAGAAAAGGTATCCTTTCTTTGCTCCTTCCCACCCTGCCCCCAACCTCAGAGGGCTCTGAGGGATGGCCTGGAGCTGCCCAGGGCCATGCCTCCACCCAGGCTTGGTGCTTCTCTGGGAAGTGGCTGCAGCAGCTGAGTCCTAAAACAGCTGGAGGAGGTGCTGCCTTAGAGTAGGCAGATGTGATGCAGGAACCCTGGGCAGTGTGAGGTTGGAACAGGGAGCAGAAGGCCAAGCCAGGCCTGGCGCTCAGACTCACGAATCAGCGGGTGCTGTTTGCTCTTGGCACCCTCCCCAGGCTGAGATCCCAGGCTGCAGCTCAGGAAGCAACTAGTCTTGTTTGTCTACTGCTGCCATCTAGGGGAGTTAAGAAACATGACCACGGAGGCCTTCCTCCAGCCTGTGGCTTTACCCGCTTCCCTCCTCTCTTTATCTGTTAAGGTGTCCTGAGACCATCACACCCTCATGCGGCCATTTAGGGTCCCCAAATGATGTCAGTTACAGAGTGAGGAACCTCGAGCATAGACAGACATGTGGCCATTACTGATACACAGCATGGGCACAGAATCTTGTTTGGCACTCCAGTCAAGCTTCTTAGCTAATTCTTTCATGTACGCATTCAACAAATAGTTGCTCTCTCCTCTATGCCATGGAGAAATTTTGGGGAGACCAAAAAAGTAACTTTCTTGCCCTCAAAGTGCTGATGATGTCATTACGACACATGCCACCCCTGGGCTGGCTAGGCATGCACCCTGAGCGAACCCCATCACCCTGCCCCCCAACACACACACATACACACACTCACACACACACACACATACACACACAGACATATACACACATGCTCTGCCATGCGAGACTTGGAGAGAACAAAGCCCCATGCAGCTGGTCTTCAGTTCACTCCTGATAACTGCGCTGTGTTTTTTCCCACCAGAATCCTCCTTCCAGAAGGCCTTGTGCTGCCCTCCTGCACAGGCACCGCTGCTCTCCACCTGCTGGGTTCACGCCCCAATTGTCCTCTTTCTCCTTCATTCTATTTACTTTTCTTGGTTCCTTTCCACTTCACTCTTCTGTGTCTTTGCTCTACCCCATCTTGTCCCCTTGGTCCATATTTCCAACTTCTGGGTCATCTCAGAAGTCGAGTTACCTCTACAGTTTGGCTATTCACTAACAACTGTATTGTAACCCTTGGTCCTCAGAACAAAGATGAAGCACCAGATGGTCAGGTAGTTAGGACTGTGGTCCTAGAACCAGATAGCCTGGTTCCCATCCTGGCTCCTCTGTTTATTAGCTCTGTGCCATAGAGCAAGTTACTTAACCTCTCCGTGCCTGGGGTTCCAAATCTGTAAAGTGGAGAGGATAATGAGAGTTTCTTCTTCATAGGGTTGTGAAGAGGATTAAAGGACTGTATATATGTGCAGTGCCTAGAACAGTGCCTACCACTTAGTATGGGCTCAATAATGGTAGTTATCATTCTTTGGAGACGGGCTGTCCATCTCACACATAGAGCCCATGAGCCTACTGGACGAAAATGCCTGGCTCTGCTTCTCTGTGATGGACTGAAAACCTGGCTCCATACTTTGGCCTCAGTGGGCAACCATAGAGCCCCAGTCCCTGTTACCAATGCGGCACTGTCAGGCTTCTGAGGCATGGGCCCTGCTGTCGACAGTCCCTCCCCACCAGTGACTTTCAGACTCTTTCCTGATTCCACTGTAGGTATAAAACAATGTTCACACGCCTGAAGGCCCTGAAGGTGGAGATTGAGCACTTGCAGCTGCTCATGGACAAAGCCAAGGTGAAGCTGCAGAAAGAGTTTGAAGCCTGGTGGGCAGAGGAGGCCACCAGCCTGCAGGTATGGGTGGCCGGCCGTGCCCCTTGCTACCCTAGATTTCATCCTCCTCCTGTGGCCTAGGGAACATCAGAGCAGCTACGGGGGAGCCAGGCACACACGCTCCATGGAGCTGCCAGAGGAAGAAGAGTGGGAGCTCCAACTCTTAGCTCCCGGCTCATGAAGCAAGCACTTATGTGACTGACAAGGGATGCAAAGGGTCAGCAGCTCATTGCTCCCTTGCTCTGGTACCTGTCACATAGAAAGGTGGGAGGTGGAAGGGGCAGCTCCCGAAACCAATGGATTTTCCACTGTTGCTCTGTGTGATATTCTCCTGTGAGATCATATTGGCAACATTATTATTTTTATACTACAGTTATATATATTACATATATGCTGTATGTATGTATATGTAGAGAGAGAGAAATTTTAGAAAATACAGAAAAAAAACAAAGGAATAAAAATCACCATAATCCCACCATTTAAAAATAACCAATATTATCATATTGGATTATATTATCTTTTTTCTGTGTATATACATTTATACAGTTTCATAAAAATTGAATCATTTTGGTCTTCAGTTATCACAAATGGCTTTTACATTTAATTGTATAGCATGACTATTTTTCCATGTTATTATTCCTTCACCATCATTCTAATGGCTGTCACTGTTCCATCATAGAGACTTATTTTAATCTATTTAACTAATCTATCATTTAATGTTTAGGTTGTTTCTTGTATTTCACCGTAAACATATTTGTAGACAAACTTTTGCATATTTTCTAGACAAATTCCTAAAAGTTCTTTATACTATAATGAAGGTGAAAAAAAAAAAAAGCCATTAAGAAATGTCAGTACAAACCCCTGGTTCCGACTGTCCTCATGTAATTCCTCAGCTATGATACATTGAAATGATGAAATGCACATGCTCTTGTCACTTACATGGCTGGCAGAACCCTTAGAAATGATCTGACAGGCTGATCCCTTCATTTTAAGAACAAGGAAGCTGAGAGCCAAAGAAGATATTTGCCCCTAGAAATTAAGGCAACAGTAACAAATATGTTACCAAGTAGCCATGTGACCAGACAATAGGGGAGAGTATTTAGATAAAATTAAATACTCAAGATAACAAAGAAAACCAATAAGATTGAAATACAATTCTCAAAATATTTTAAAAACAATATGGCATAATAATACGTATACCACTTCACTAATTCATTAATTAATATCTTATTAATTATAGATTAATAAGGAGTGAGCTCAATTTTTACCGTAATTTCAAAGTAATGATGAACACACTATTTCAAGATTTCTGCATCTGTAATATGATATGAAATGTCTGTGATTTCTACTGCTAATACAACTGTGGTTTGCTGTCCACAGTTATCATTAAAAGAAATGCTAAATTTCAGGTAGAAGTCAGGGAAAATAAAGATATGTTTGGTTCCCATCCACATTCCCAGCGCCCCTAGGTTCTGTCTGTTCTCCAGTTAAGAGCCCTTCCTAGCGAGGTCAACAGTAAGTGAGGCGTCAGCCACTGCCAGTGCCCAAGGGAGTTCAGTCCCTGAACAGTAGATGAGGGACATCCCATGTGACTCAGGAAAGGTCTGGGCAAGGCCGACAGAGTCAGACAGTTTATGACTTACATAGTGAAAGCCGGAGTAGCCAAAGTTTTCAGCTCTATGTGTCCTCTGACCCACAGGGTATCGCTGACACAAAAGGGATCAAATGAGTGCAACAGGGATAATGGGGCATCCTGTTGCTGAAAAGCCAATTCTGTGCTTATGCTGAGTGGTTTTACAGTCTGCAGATATATCCTGAGTGAAGCGAGGCAGAAATCCTTAAACCTCATCAGAACACGAGAGGCAATGAGAAACTGTCCCATGTCAGTATCTTGGGGAGACAGGGAGGCAGATGGGAAATAGTCTTGCAGCAGCTACTCATAAGCCTCTATGCTCTCGTGTTCTGGGAAAATCATAGGGCATTCTGCCAAGACTCACATAAGCTACAGTTGAAGCCTCATCCACGAGGCCTATGTGGAAACATGCAAGGTTCCAGGCACCGTGGCAGAGCTGTTCCCTCCACAAAGTATTCAGTGGAGTTTTCCTCACTCTGGTAGCATCTCTTTGGGACAAGAGGAAGCAAAACCAGAAAGGACTTCTGGAGAATTATCAGATCACATTTTAAACATTTTTTTTCCTAACGACAGAAGGTAAAACATGCTCAGTTTGGAAAACTTAGCCCAGAAAAGCACAAAGTATAAACCCCACATCACCTGTAATCCTGCCATCCAAAATATTTTGATGCCCATCATTATGGTCATTATTACATTTAGATTGATTTTTTTCTCTTGTATGTTGTATATGCCAACTTTTATAGCTGTTTTTTCCCCTTAAGTAAATACATCAAGGACACTTTCCCACATCATTAGATTCAAGCTAACGCTGTGAAACTCCTTCTTGGGCCAATAGGTAGATTCTCCAACAGTGAAGTCACTCGATCACACAAAGCCCTTTCACCAGACGCCTGAATCCCTGCACGAAAGGCCCCAGCTTCTCTCTAACAAAAGGTAAGGAGAGAACTCTGCAGACAGGCTGAAGGTGCCCAGAAAAGGCTTCCTACCTGTCCTCAACCCATTCTTGCTGCTCTAAACATCTCTCTGTAGGCTGTATGATCCAGGAGGATCAATCACTTTTACTGTTAAATTGGTTGTAGATACCCAGGCCAGTGGCTTTCAGGCTTTTTGGAGCACATCCCCTTCAGCCCTTCCCCTTTAATCTGGCAGCCAGTGGACTGTGTGCCACGGCAACAAGAGACAAGAGGTTTGACGTGCAAGCCCTGGTCCTGAGCCCTGAGCAGGAAGACGGGGTTGGCAGTAGAGGAGAGGGCAGGATAGCATGGGAGAGGGGCAATGGGGAGATGTTGGTGTTTGTGCAGAGGGTAGTCAGCCTGCCAGGGGAGCACTGGTAAAAGACTGCCTTACCACAGATTCAGGAGAGATGTGAGCAGCGCCCCGTGAGGACAGCCCTGAGCCAGTTTTCTAACAATGGCATGATCCAACAGGGCCTCTCCTCACACGGAGGGCACCTTTTGAAGGCAGGTTCCTTCTCATGCCATGCATGTTGTTATCTCTTTCCAACCACACAACAGCCTCCACCATCAAGGAGTGATCCGTTGACTGAGTTTAAAAAGGAGCTGAGATCTCTCATTGAAAATGTGAAACAGAACTTTTTAAAAGGCAGTTGGGTGGTGGGGGGTCTTGTCAGACAGTATCCTTGATATGATGTGATGAGAATGCCACTTTACCTCTGTGGTCTTCTTCCAAAAACTCATAACCCCAGTTATATCATCAACATCGGAACAGCCCCAATTGAGAGACATTCTACAAAATACCTGACAGTATTCCTCAAAACTGTCAAGGTCATCAAAAACAGGAAAGTCTGAGAAACTTCCACAAATAAGAGGAGCCTAAGAAGGTACTATAACAAAGTGCAATGTGCTGTCCTGGATAGAATCCTGGATCAGAAAAAGTATATTCAGTACAAACTAAGAAAATTGGAATGAAGTTTGGACTTTAGTTAATAATAATGGATGAGCATAGGTTCGTTAGTTGTAACAAATATGTCATACTAATATAAGATTGTATAATAAGGGAAACTAGTTATGGGGTACACTGGAACTATTTGTACTATCTATACCACTTTTCTATAAGATAAAACTAGTCTTTAAAAAAAAACCTTGGACTTCTCCACATACCCCAAACAGGCCCTCAGTGCCAGTACTTCAGCTTTATCCTAGTTTTAGAAAATATCTCCTGTGTGAGCCCCTAAGCCCAGGGTCAACAACTATCAGGTATGTTCTGTTTGGCTATCCTGCTGTTTTACAAGGCAGTGTAAATCCATAAAAAAAAAATTGACAAGTTTGACTTTATTAAAATTAATGCTGCTCTTTGAAAGAGACTGTTAAGAGAATGAAGAGGCAAGCCACAGACTGGGAGAAGGTATTTACAAACCATATCTGATAAAAGATTTGTATCCAAAATATGCAAAAAAAAAAAAAACTCTTATAATTCAACAGTAATTTTTAAATGAGCCAAAGAGCTGAACAGCCACCTCATCAAAGAAGACATACAGATGGTAGATAAGTGTGCAATAAGATGCTCAATATCATATGCCATTAAGGAAATGCAAATTAAAACAACAGTGACATACCACTATACACCTATTAGAATGGCTAAAATCCAAAAGCATGACACCACCGATGCTGGCGAGGATGTGGAGCAACAGAAACTCTCATTCATTGCTGGTAGGAAAGCAAAATGGTACAGCCACCTCAGAAGACAGTTTGACAGTTTCTCATAAAACTAAACATACTCGTTCCATACCATCCAGCAACCACACTCCTTGGTACTTACCCAAAGGTATTAAAAATTTAAGTCTGCACAAAAACCTGCCCATGGATGTTTACAGCAGCTTTATTCATAACTGCCAAAACTGGAAGCAACCAAGATGTTCTTGAAAAGATGAATGGATAAATAAACTATGGTTCATCCAGACAATGGAATATTATTCAACACTAAAAGGAAATGAGCTATCAAGCCATGAAAAGATATGGAGGAAGCTTAAATGCATGTTACTAAGTGAAAGGCTACGTACTGTATGACTCCAACTATGACATTCTGGAAAAAGCAAGACTATGGAGACAGTAAAAAGATCACTGTCTGCTGGGGGGAGAAGGGAGGGTGGAAAGGATGGGGGAACACAGGAGATTTTTAAGTCAATGAAACTATGCTGTAGGATACTTTAATAGTAGATATATGATACTGTGCAGTTGTCAAAATCCATAGAATATACAACAGAAAGAACAAGCCCCCAGGTAAGCTATGGACTTCACTTAATAATAATGTATTAATATCAGTTCATCAGTTATAACAAATCTACCACACCAATGCAAGATATTAATAATAGGGGAAACAAGAAGGGGAGGGGGATACAATGGAACATTCTGTACTATCCACTCAATTTTCTATAAACCTAAAACCTCTCTAAAAAATAAACCATTAACTTTAAAAATATGGAAGACAGTGCAAGTAGACAGTTACACTGCTTTATGGCACTACAGGCAGCTCAGCACTAGTTTCCTACACAGACCCTCTCCGTGCTTTCGCTTGGGTACCTGCCAACCTCTGGGGCACTTGAGTGTGCAACCCTTGTATACCTGCCTCCTTCCTCACACAGGGCCCCCTCCCTGAAACCCCAGGACTCCTCAGCGCATGTTTGAAAAACACTGATCCAGGCCAGCCAAGAGGATAGAGCTTCCTCGAGTCATTGCTCTGGCTCCATTCTGAGCTTCTCGTGTGTCTGCTGCATGAGAATAAACTCTCCTCCCAGCTGTGAAGCTCAGAAACCTGGTTATTTCTCCAGCTTATTTATGAACTCTAGTATAGCTCCTACTGGTATAAATATCTTGCCCAACAAATAGGAAGTCCCATCTCTAATTTTTATTTTACTTCAAGGTTCAAGGATAATCTCTCTCTCTCTCTCTCTCTCTCTCTCTCTCTCTCTCTCTCTCAGTGTGTGTGTGTGTGTGTGTGTGTGTGTGTGTGTGTGTCTGTCTGTCTGTCTCCCTCTGTCTCTGTCTCTCTCTGTATCTCTGTCTCTGTCTCTGTCTCTGTCTCTCTCTCTGTATGTGTATGTGTGTGTGAGATGGCTGGGAGGTATCAGGAAAGGCCCAGTAAACACAGCCCAGGGCTATCAGGTAGAAACAAACAATGCCTGCCAAGCGCAGACCTTGAATTTCAAAGGTGCATATCAGATCACCCATGGGAGTTTTTCTAAAATACTACTCCTAGAACTCTACCCAAGCCCCTTTGATGACTGCTGGGAAGAGAGTCTTTGGGGAGATGGTTTTCAGGTGGGCCCTGGAGCCCTGTCATCTGTGTGGCAGCCAGTATTATTGTCAGATCTCTCCCTCAGCAGAGAAAACCAAGTGTCCTGAACAGTGTTTGTTAAGATATCTCGACTGTGAGCGGTTGGCACCCCAAATTCCCTCTCACACAGTAGTTTGGATACCAAAAATTACAGGTGGAAAGTGCTGAGAAAGGATCAGAACCCAGGCCGGCCAGCGTCTGGCCATTCCACACCCCACTCCTCATGTCAAGTTCCTTTAACATAAATGACTGCCCTTTTGGGCATATGTATGTTCTGTTGTTTACTAGGCGGTGGCATTTTCCCATCCAAATTCTGTACTGTTTCATACAAACATGCTTTCTTTATATTCTGCCATATGCCAGGTCCCCCTGCTCAAGGCCTCCACTCTGTCAATGTGTCCATGGTCTGATTTTCCCGAGGGGTCAGGATTTTCAAAGAGGAAACCTGTGCATCCTTAGAAGGCCAGCCTCTGACTGGAAAACCAGAACTCCCTCCCTGTTGTTGGCCCCACCATTTCAGCTGGGAAACCCTGGAATTAGTCTCCTCATTTTACCAATGATTTCTTTCTTTTTTTTTCTTTCGTCTCCCTCCCTGTGCTTCTTTGTCCTTCTCTCACACTATCAGCGAAGGCTGCCACTCTTTATTGCTTGTCCATTCATCCACTCTGCTGCCAGGCTTTATCTGCCAGCATCTCTGAGAGAGTACCCACCATAGACTAGGTCTATGAACTAGCCACTGGGCAGGGCCTCCTAGGATCTCCTTGTGAAATCCACCATTAGAATCATGCTCCTCCTCCAGCATCCTCTTTGTCTGAGAAGTAGGGCCTACGCTGGCTTTGGCACTCTTGGACATTTCTTACATATTCTGGGTGTGCTTGACAAGAGGTCTTTAAATCTGAAGTTCAGAACCTTGGATATCAAGATGTGCATCAGATCACCATTGATTGACTCCAAGGAGTCCCCTCAGTTTAAACTTTCACAAAAGATGGAGCAAACAAAACCTCGTCATCGCTCTTCCAAGCAGTGGGCCCTTGGGCAAGTCAGTTTTCCACTTTGAGATTCCCTCATCTCTTTTGTAAGATGCATCAAGTTTCCTCAGATGCTGTTATTCTATGAGCAGATGAATGTTCCAGTGCCACTGAGGAGCTGCTGGAGAGAGAGAGCAAGAGTCCAGCTGACTGTTTCTACCTGAACTCCGCTGTGGCTGCTCCCGATGGACTCACTGTGGCCAGGGGCTAGTCCTCTGCATCTCAGGGTTATCACTTCCCCAAGGATGCTCAAGGCCTTCAGGCTGATCACGCTCAATTTACAACACCAGGAGGTCTAATTATTATTAATGTTGTTTATTAATCCTTATTAAGAAAGAGATAATTAATTCTGATGGCTGGTATGTTCTGTCTCTAGAATGTCAACATAAGAAATGAATTCAGTGTCAAAGGCTGATTGGTCAGGAGAGAGGCTAAAGTAATTTGTAACATGATCCTGGAGGTTCAGAAACCAAGCTATGGCATCCGGTGACACTGGGGCAACTTCAGGACCAGAGGAGTCATTTCAGGAGCCCCAAGCCTTCACATTGTGCCATCCTCCTACATGAACTGTTTGAGGCAGCAAGCTGGACAGCTTGGCCTCTGAAGAGGGTGCCATATCCCGCATCCGCCATGGTGTGATCTGCTGCCCTTCTGCCTGCCATGTCCATCTCTGCTCCTCTTCCATTTATTTCCAACCCTCACCTGTGAACACTCTCAGGAACCTTAGAAAAGACTCCCCTGAGGAACTATTGAGTTAATGACGCATTCGTGTGCTAATGACTTGATCTTGTAAAATTTGCTGCAGCTTCCAAACTGACCTGGACCTTATGTAATCAAAGCACCTAAAGGATGGAGAGCCCTTTCTCCTTCCCTTCTCTCTGCCTGCACCAATAAGAGCCCTGAGAATTGGCAATGGTTCTCTAAAAAAAAAAAAAAAAAAAAAAAAAAAAGGCATGCAGAGCCTGCCACCTTGTGGCTGCCTCTGGTCCTACAGCAGCCCTCGCCAATCAACACAGATCCCTAACTCTCCCAAAGCCTCAAGTGGAGAGTCTCTGGGATGCCAGGAAATAAGGGAAATATGCATGGGGAGAGGCAGGGGGCACAGGGGTGAGGAAGTCCCAGGCTCTGATTTCCTTTCCTGTTTGTTTGACCCACAATCCTAAACCTGTGGAGGCAGGCCCAGGGTAAGAGGCCCTGCAGTTGGGTGAGACAAGACAGGGCAGAAGGCTGGAGCTGAGGAAGGGGCTGTACTCATGGCTGGGACAGCAAGCTTTCAGGCCTGTGGAAGTCCTTGGACTCTTGATGCAGACTTGGCAAAGCTGTTGCAACTGTCTCTATCCCTGGCCCACCTCAGCCTTACTGTTCCCATCTGTAATAGAAGGGTTGTGGCCAGGTGACTTTTTAGGCCTCTTCCAGCTCTGACATGATGTCTAGGCAGGACCATCCTGAAGCAAGAAAGAGGATCCCATTCTGTCCCTGGCATCTGGGACAGCTTTTGCCCCTGGCCCTTTATCTCCCAAGGGCTGCTGCTGGATTCTGCTGTTTGCAACCAGGCAAGGCAAGGCAAGACACATGTACCAGGCAGTTTAGTAAAATAAGCAAAATAGCATCTGTGTGAGCTGTCAGATCCGACTCTTCACTCAAGGAGCATGGAGCTGGTCAGCTGGGACCACCTAAGGGCAGATGATGTAGCCAGGGGCAAGCCATGCACCTCAAGCACGTACTTCTGCAGAACACCAGAGTCGAGTCCAGTTAATAAAGTAGCCAGAGAGCACGAGTTCTGAAGCCTCAACAGAGGTGTAATTAGATCCAAGTTCTGCCACTTACCAGCTGGGTGACTTTTAGAATTTCTTTAACCTCTCCAAGTCTCAGTTTTCTCGTGTATATAATGGGAATAATGAGGCTATTGAGATGATTAAATGGCATGATGTTTGCAGAGTGCTTTCTGGGACCTGGTGTGTAGACGGTGTCTATAAATGACAGTTGCAATCTTTGTTGTTTTGGTTCAACTTGCGCATCCAACACATGCAATGCTCCAACATGAAAATTAATGTATAAAACATCTATTAGGGACTAAATGTTCCTGTCCTATCAAAATTCATATGTTGAAACTCTAAAGAGGCCAGAGAGCTAGCTCACTCTCTTTCCACATCAAGATACAATGAGAAGTCAGCAGCTAGAAATCAGCAGTCAGAAGAGGACTCTCCTCACCAGAACCTGACCATGCTGGCACCCTGAGCTCAGGGTTCCAGCCTCCAGAACTGTGAGAAGTAAATTTCCATTATTGGTAAGCCACACAGTACTTTTTATAGTAACCCAAGCTAAGACGGAAATTGGTACCAGAAGTGGGGTGCCGCTATAACAAATAACTAAAAAATGTAGAAGCAGCTTTGGAACTGGGCAATGGGCAAAGGCTGGAAGAGTTTTGATATGCATGCTACAAGCATCTAAGATCGTGAAAGGACCTTTAAAAGTAATTCTGGTGAGGACTCAAGAAGAAAAGAGGAGAGCTGCAGAGACAGCTTGCATCTTCTTAGAGAAGACATAAATAATTATGTACAGAATGTTCATTGAAACATGGATGTAGAGGCCATTCTGATGAGGGCTCGGACAGAAATGAAGAACATATTGGACAATGAAGAAAAGGCAATCCTTGTTACAAGGTGGCAAAAAAAAAAAGGCTAAATTATGTTCCTGTTCTAGTGTTTTTTGGAAGGTAGAACTTGCACGTGATGAAAATGGACATTACCTGAGGGGATTTCTGAGCAAAGTGTTGAATAAGTAAGTGGCTTGGATCTTCCTGACTACTTATAGTAAAATATGAAAAGAGAGAAATGACTCGAAGATGAAGTTATTAAGCAAAAAAGAACTAGAATATAAAGATTTGGAAAATTCTCAGCCTATTCATAATGTAAAACATGAGAAAGTGTCTTCAGAGGAGAACATTAAGAGTGTAACCAAGCAACCATTTGATAAGGAGATTGATACAGGTATGAATCACAGACTCACTCAGCCGCCCCAGTGGGAAAACTGCCAGTTTGAACTGAAAAGGAGATGGGAAAGAATGAAGGCAGGATGTCAGATGATTTGGATTTTACAGGACAAGACCATAGAGCTGTTCCACTGTTAACATACACTCTTCCTCAGGGCAGGAAAAGAATGACTCCAAAGGTGATTCAGAGGTCATCAGGGCTGCCCCTCCATTCCAAAAAGGGAGACCATTGCCTTGATTTCAACAGGCCAGACAGCCTCTGCCCAAAGCTGAAGTAGGGGGGCCTCCCAACATAACCATGAGAGTATAACCCTGCCCAGCAAAGCCTGGCTGACCTCCACCCCAGGAGGTCCAGAAGGCAGGACCTTCACCCTAGTAGGTCAGAAGGGCAGATCATCAAGCCAAAGAGGATTCTTCTCATGGAGTTTCCCTTCCTAAGTTTTAGATTTCTTGGGACCCATCACCCCTTCCTTCTTTTCTATTTCTCCCTTTTGAAATGGGATTGTCTGTCCTATGCCTGGAAGCACATAAATTGTTTTAATTCATAGGTTTGAATTCATAGCTGGAGAGGAACTTTGTCTCAGGATGAACTAATGGTACTTGAGTTGCACTTATATCTGATTTAGATGATATTTAGACTCTTTGGACTTTAGAGTTTAGAGTTGATGCTGGATCAAGTTAAGACTATGGGGGCTGGTGGAGTAGAATTAATGTATTTTGTATATGAGAAGGACATGAATTTGGGGGAGTCAGAGGCAGAATGTTATAGAATGAATGTGTCCTCCAACAATTCATATGTTGAAACCTAATCCCCAACGTGATTGTATTTGGAGGTGAGGTCTATGGGAGGTAATTATGTCCTGAGAGTGGAGCTCTCTAATGCAGTTAGTGCTCTTATAAGAGGCCAGAGACCTAACTCACTCTTTCCACCAAGTGAGAATACCCTGAGTCAGAAAGAAGTCTGCAAGCCAAAAGAGGGCACTCACAGAAGCTTGACCATGCTGGCACCCTGATCTCAGACTTCCAGCCTCCAGAAGAATTGTGAGAAATAAATTTTTGCTGTTTAAGCCACCCAGTGTGTAGTATTCTGTTATAGCAGCCTAAGTTAAAACATCATCCACATCATCCTCAGCCTCCTATGTTAGTCAGCTCGGGCTGCCAAAACAAAATATCATAGAGTAGGCCACTTGAACTACAGGCACTTATTTATTTCTCACAGTTCTGGAGGCTGGAGAGTCCAATGTCAAAGTCCAGATGATCAGTTTCCAGTGAGAATCCTCTTCCTGGCTTGTAGATGGCCACCTGCTTGCTGTGTCTTCACATGATTCAAAGAAAACTCTGCTCCCTCTTCCTCTTCTTATAAGGACACCAATCCCATCATGGGGGCGCCCCTGTCATGACCTCTTCTAAACGTAATTACCTCCCAAAGGTTGCCCCTCCAAACACCATCATATTGGGAGTTTAGGCTTCAACATTTGGATTTGAGGGCAACACAAATATTCAGTCCATACAGCTCTTAAATACAGACCCTGAATTTCTCTTCTGTAAACCTCCCATACATTTTCCTTTGTGGGTTTGGTTTTTACAGTGATGTGAATGCCAGGAAAATCCTGCCCTCACCTTGCCCCATCACGTACAGCCAGGAGCAGAACAGCATCAGTGCCTCCCTGGATGACAGGTCTGTGGTCTTGTCCCTCTGATGGCAGTGACAGTCAGAGAAAAGCAGCTGAAATCTGCCAGTCTGCTTCCCCCACAACCTGTGGAGCCTTTGTCTGGTGGCCACACAGACAGGGCTTCTGCCCTGGTACCTTGGAATCCCCTGGAATCTCTCGCAGATGCCGACTCCCAGAGCCAGGGAATTTTCTGCGAGGGGCCCTGGAGCCCTGTGCAGGCAGAGTTGCTTCACATCTCCTTATGAATGGATATATCTGAGATGATTAAAGGAAAGAAGAGCTGGCCCAGGGGTACTTCCAACATAGCCCCACCTTAGGGTCCCCAGGTAAAGAAGGACACAAGAATGACAAGCCTGGCCTCAGCCCTAGGAGTCATTCACTCCAGGCTGAATAAGTGAATCAGGCCTCTTACCAGGGCCTGCTCTTTGTGCCCTCTGACTAGAAGGCCTGGGTGACCTTATTCACCTGGCAGACCCTGCTCTTCTCCCAAGGTGTCCAAGGGAGAATTCCACCATGCCCCTCCCCTCCCTGTGGTAACACTGCTCTAGCACTGCTCACTGAGTTGCAACGGGAATGCTGGCATAAAAGATTACTTGTGATGACGAACAACACTCATATATAACCCTCACTGCCTTCTAAGAGAATGGATACTGTCACTTGCTGTATTGAGGGACTGGTGTGAGGATGGAATCTTGGCAAAGCCAGGAGAGTACTCTGCTCTGAATTTTTTTAAGGGGGGGCGGTTTACGTATAAGAGTTGGATGGAAAAAGAGGAGGGGGAAGGTCACATATATCCCTCCCTTTTTAAGAAGATTTCCTGGAAATCCCACACTTATTACAAATCTCATTGGCCAGAATCTGGTCACCTGGTCACACATAGCTGCAAAAGATGCTGGGAAATGTAGGTTTTTTAGCTTTGGTAACTAAGCTAAATGTTATGGTTCTGTTTTTAAGGAGAGATGGGAAAATAGTTGTCTCTGCCTCAGGAGCAGCTAGCTAAGCTGTGGTAGGGGATGGGGATGCACTGGGGAGACATCCTAAAGGACGTGACATCTAAATTGGGTGCCGAAGGAGACAGGCCCAGGTCAATTGGGCTTAGTATGGGTAAGTTGGAGGGGCAAGGGAAGAGGGGGTGGTAGTGAAGCAATGGAGAAGGTGGTAGAAAAAAGCACATTGAGATGGGTAAAGTTCTAGGGGGGACAGCAGTCCAGGGAAAGAAGACAGCTGAAGCAAAGGGCCTGAGGCCAGAAAGAACTTGGTGAATTGGAGTAACAGAAAGAAGGCCAAAGAGGCCTGAGTGTAGTGAACCAGGTGCAAGATCACACAGGAATAGAGTTTGGATTTCATTCCAAGAGTGATGAGAAGCTACTTACAGGTTTAAGCCAGGGGAGGACATGACAAATTTGCCTGTAAAGAATTGTTGTGGCTGGTGCACAGAGAAGGTGAAGGAAGGGAGGAGGAGGCAAATTCATTCGCACAGCTTCCTGGGTGAGGTCAGGCCACTGGAAATGGAAAAGCACTTTGGAAAGGTAAGTGCTGAGTCCAAACATAAGGTGTAGTAAAGTGTGACTTGTGGTTGTCTTCAGCATCCCTAAAAGACCAACGTCATCCATCCCTCTCACCGGGGACAGCCAGACGGACTCCGACATCCTGGCATTCATCAAAGCCAGACAGAGCATTCTTCAGAAGAAATGTAAGCGCACCTTCCCCCAGGTCACCCCACTCTTCTCACCCACACTTAGGGGAGGTGAGGGAGAAGGCTTGCGTAAAGCAAGAAGGAAGTAGAAAGTTTCCTGCATGTTCCCAAAGCCACAGGACTGGCCTTTCAGTCACTTCACATGAGCTTGACCTCTGCTCCTTTCTGGAGAAAGCCTCAAGAGGCAGCGTCAGAAACCTAGGCCCAATAGGGTGGCCAGCCCAGATGCTCCTATCCTGCTTGGCAAAGCTTCTCTTCCTTTTCCAGATCTTTATCCCCCTTTGTTCTCTGTCCCCAAAGCCAACTCTCCTTTGCTCAGCCCTCTCTAAACAGGAGGTGGCTGAGTGATGGTTTGTTAACTTACAGACTACCTAGCTAGAAATATCACTCTCCTGTTGGAGTGTAGTTTTTAACACTGAGTTGTAGATATAAACACCACTTGAAGGCTCAGGCCTAAGGACAACATAAGTTACGAAAGCAATATGTGCAGTGTATCAGACAACAGGAAGAGAAAGAGAAGGCCCTTCCTGGTCTTCATTGCTGATCTTGTTTGCTATAGACAGGCCTTCTCTTCTGCCCATAGGGATGAGCCCCAGGGCCCCTCACCCAAGCCTGCTTTTTAGTCTTAGCCTCATCCCAGTGATTCAAAGGCTGCTAGGCAGCTTAGCATTGCTTTCCCATGTCAATGGGGCACCTCAATCAAATAGAGGCCAATTAAACCCTATAATGACCGACACCTGCCCTGAGAGGCCTACACCCAGCTTCACGACCAACTCTGCAGTTTACACAGTAGGAGGTTTGCCCATTGGTGGAGACCCATAAGTAAAGGAGGCCTTCACCATGTCATATAGTAAGCAGTAGAAAACAGGCTCCCTCACTGGAAAGGAACCCTAATTATAGTCCTCTCGTCACCACTAGGATCAGCAACATTAGTACAATTGTCAGGTCTTTCCTGAGACCTGAGATAGGCTGGCTCTGCCTCCAGCCTGCTGTGACACCTTGACCACATAACTTGCCTTCTCTTATCCTCAGTTTCCTTGTCTAAAAAAGAATAAAAAAAGAAAAAATTTAATTCAGATTCGGGAACCTCCAAGGCCCCGTCCATGTCCAAAATACTCTAATGATGCATGTTAGACACTGAACAATTCTACACAGTTAATGGACTCCGTATTTACTGGGTTCCTTCTGTATGCCAGGCACTGTACCAGTGCTAACGCTATAACAGTGAACAAGACAGAGCCTAGCCACTGACATCCCAGGAGGAGAAAGGAGATAGACAATGAAAACAAATCAACAAATACGTAAGATCATTTGAAGTGCTGATGAGTGCTATGAAATAACAAAATATGTAATGTTGTAGAGAGCAACAGGGAAAGGGGAGGGAGGACCTTCCTGAAGGGGAGAAATTTAAACTGATAGCTGAACAATGAGAATGGCAGCCCTGTGGTATTCTGTGAGTGAGTGTTCCAAGCACAAAAAGCAGAAAGTGAACAGCCCTGAAGGGAAGGAGTTTTGCTTGGTCACAGGGTGGGGAGGAGGCTAGAGTGGCTGGAAGGCTGAATAAAGGAGCAGGGGCCGGATCACACGGCTCCTGTGTAAGGTGCTTGACTTCTGTTCCAGGTATAGTGGGAACTCAGTGAAGAATCTAAACCATGGCAGGTTGTGACCTGATCGGTGCTTTGGAAATCCCACTCTGGCTGTTGTATGTAGTGTAGGTTTTAGAACAGGGGTCCCCAAACTCCAGGCTGTGGACCAGTACCTATCCTGTTAGCAACAGCCTGTTAGGAACCGGGCCACACAAGCAGGAGTTGAGCAGCTGGCGAGCGAGCAAGCGAAGCTTCATCTGTGTTTACAACTGCCCTCCAGCACTAGCATCACCACCTCAGTTCCACTTCAGATCATCAGGCATTAGATTTTCATAGAAGCACAGGTCCCTGGTGCCAAAAAGGTTGGGGACCACTGTTGTAGAAGACCAGGAGGAGCACAGTTATCAGGCTCCTGGGAGGGTCCAGGCAAGGGATAAGGGCAGCCTGGACTAACCAGGTGATTGGACATGAGCTGTGAAGGAGAGAGGAGAGCCAAGAGGGCTTCTGGGCTTCTGATCTGAGCAGTTAACAGGATGGTGGTGCCATTTCCAGAAATGAGAAAGGCAGGGAGAAGTGAACATGAAAGGGAAGGATCTGGAGCACATAAGAGTTCTGGTTGGCCCATTCGGAGTTTCAGGTGCCCTGTGAGATCCTAGGAGAAATGGTGAGTAGGCTCAGGATGAGGTCTGGATGGTGTGTAAAGCCATGGCCCTGATAAAATCCCCTTTGAAGAGAAAAAATAGAGTTATTACAGTTGCTGACAACAGATCTCTGGGCTACTGTGACATTTAGAGCAGGCTGGATGATCCATCCAAAGATGCTGAGAAGACTCAGCCAGGGCCAGAGCAGGGCCAGCAGGTGAGTGAGTGTGGCCTCAGGCAGGTCTACAGGAGAATGTGTTCCAAGGGGAGATGGGCCAGTAGAGTTCAGTGCTGCTGAGAAGTCGAGCCATGGAGGTCCTGGACAAGAGCCCTTTTAGGCAGGAGACTGAGAGGATGAAAGCCCCGTTGGTTGCAGGTGTTGAGGAAAGAAGAAGAGGACAGAAAGCAGAGAGTGTGTAGAGACAACTCTTCTGGGGAGTCCAGCTGTGAAGAGCAGCAGAGAAATGAGAATGGAGCTAAAGGGAAGCAGGATACTGGTGGCAGAGGAG
Organism: Eidolon dupreanum; assembly: GCA_028627145.1. Taxonomy (NCBI): domain Eukaryota; kingdom Metazoa; phylum Chordata; class Mammalia; order Chiroptera; family Pteropodidae; genus Eidolon; species Eidolon dupreanum. The sequence continues at coordinate 89,414,505 of CM053502.1, read as the reverse complement.
GGGTTTGCTTTTGTTTTAAATTATTATGAAGACATATTTATGTACTGAAAGGAATTGTCCAATAGAACAAAGGCAATTGATTATGTGGAAAAGAAGACCGAAACTGCAGGAGAAAATTCTCTTAGGAAGTATGGGGGATGGTGCCTTGTATGTAAGCAAAGAGCTAAATTGGCTTTTGGAGCAGAGAGGCCCGCTCTCCTGGGACAAAGTCATAAAAATCAACTGTCATTTTTCCCGTCAAGAAGTCTACAAGTGAGCAATATTTTAAAGTTATTGTTTACTCAGCTTTTGTGCACATAATAGAGACTTTTTCATCCAACCGTCTCAGAAGAGATGAGGCATTAACCCAAGGTCTGTGTCAAAATGGCATCTTCCTGCTAACACCATGCTCCCAGATGGTACAGAAAGCTGGGCTGAAGGGTGGGGCACTTTTATTAAAATGTGTATGGCATATTACCATTTATACTTTTTTTTCATTGATATTATTCCATCTGATGCTCTCAACACTCCTGTAAGGTATACAGAGCCAAGAGAATGATCCCCTTTTGACAGGTAAGGAAACATGCACACAGAGGTTGAATAACTTGCCCAGAGAACAAATGGCAGAGCCAAGATAACCCAGGTTTTCTGCACTCTCTCCACTGGGCTGCAGTCTTGAAAAGCCACTCCACTGTCTTGTGTTGGTCTCTTGGCTTCCACCCTCCCTGCAGCTGGGGAGTTTTGTTCTCCAAACAAACAGCAGCCTGGATGTAATTCATCAAAACAAACAAAAGTTCAAGGGTTTGATTTTTATTCTTAAGAGAATAAAAATAATCTTGGTTTCATAGTGACTGCAAAGGAAGCTGAAGACAGAATGACAAAGGGTCCCTCTCCTGCCAGGTCGGGGCTGAAAGGCCAGCAAGATACAACCTCTCTGGACGTGTGGCAGATGGCCCAGGTCCCGCCGCACAGCACTTTCTGCACAGCCCACTTATCGGACCTCCTTGCCAGGCAAACACACAGGCCAGGGCCCAGGCACCTTCCCCCGCCAAAGCAAACACTTCCCTCTCCCCTGGGCTCCCTCTGCTCTTAATTTAACTGGCTGACTGGGCTTCTTCGTGAGTGCTCATTATGGGGAATGTGTGACTATCAGCCTGGGAGCAAGAGCCCAGAGAGGGCCATTTAACATAAGCCTCCCACTGGCTCTCAGACCTTGCCAAGGGCCCAGGTGAATCTACTTGATTTAGACTTCCTGGGAAAGATGGGGAACGTTTAAATCCCTACCAAGGGCACCTGTGGGCAGGTATATATCCCCATAAGGAACATTAGTCATTCATGGTGTCATATCCTATTTCTAACTGCCAAGGACGGCTTTAAAATCTGAGAAAATTAGGTTAACTCCTTTTTAGAGTGTTTTCTTTTCCTTAATCTTCCATAATCCCTGGTCAGGAGCCTTGGTGTGACGCCCATGACCACAGCTACCCCTTCTCCAGCTGGTACCAGGGCGAGTCTCTGCCTGAGTGCCTCAGAGCCCCGCCACGCCCACCCCCACCATCTCCACTCTGAGAGACCCTCCAGCTCTCTCCTTTGTTCAGGAATCTTCCCAGTGAAATGGATAGAATATGGAACTGGGAGGGAAGAGACCTAAATACAAGGGCTGTCTCTGCCCTGTGTGAACTTGGGCAGCCCACCTCCGCCAGCCTCTCAGATGCCATCTTTGCCCAGGGGTCAGACTCTCCTGAGATAATGTCCATAAAAGTCCCTCATAAACTGCCAAGCACCAGGGAGCTGTTAGGGGGGTAGCTGGCCTCTGGTGACAACTGGCCCAATGGTAAAGTGTGACTTTTTTTAAGTTGTATTTTTTATTTTTTTAGTTTTCAATTACAATCAGCATTCAATATTATTTTATATTAGTTTCAGGTGTACGACGTAGTGATTAGACATTTATATAATTTACAAAGCAGTTCCCCCAGTTAGTCTAGTACACATCTAGCACTATACACAGTTATTGCAATATTATTGATTATATTCCCTATGCTATACTTCACCTTCCCGTGACTGTTTTGTAACTACCAATTTATACTTCTTAATTCCTTTACCTTTTTCACCCAACTTCCAACCCCCCTCTCATCTGGCAATCACCATTTGTTCTCTGTATCTATGAGTCCGTGTTTGTTTTGTTTATTCATTTTGTTCTTCAGGTTTCACATATAAGTGAGATCAAATGGTGTTTGTCTTTCTCTGTCTGACTTATTTCACTTAGCAAAATACCATCCAGGTCCATCCATGTCATTGCAAATAGTAAGATTTCATTTTTTATGCCTGAGTAATATTCCATTGTATATGTACCACCTCTTCTTTATCAAATTGTCTATCGATAGACACTTAGGTTGTTTCCATATCTTGGCTACTATAAATAGCCCTGCAGTGAACATAGGGATGCATTTATTTTTTTGAATTAGTGTTTTGGTTTTCTTTGGATAAATACCCAGAAGTGCAATTGCTGGGTCATAGGTAGTTCTATTTTCAATTTTTTGAGGAACTTCCAAACTGTTTTCTATAGTGGTTACACCAATTTACAATCCCACCAACAGTACACGAGGGTTCCTTTTTCTCCACACCTTCACCAACACTTGTTTTTTGATTTACTGATGATAGCCGTTCTGACAGATGTGAGATGATATCTCATTGTGGTTTTAATTTGCATTTCTCTGATCATTAGTGATAGTGAGCATCTGTATGTTCTCCGTATTTCAATAGAGATTGCATTGAATCTATGATTGCTTTGGGTTGTATGGATATTTTAAAGATGTTAATTCTTCCTATCCATGAGCACGGTAACTGCTTCCACTTATTTGTATCTTCTTCAAATTTTTTTTTCAATGACTTATAATTTTCTGAGTACAGGTTTTTTACCTCCTTCGTTAAATTTATTCCTAGGTATTTTGTTGTTTTTGATGCAATTGTAAATAGGATTGTTTTCCAAATTTTTCTTTTTAATAGTTTGCTATTGGTATATAAAAATGTAATTGATTTTTGAATATTAATTTTGTATTCTGCTACTTTACTGAATTTATTTATCTGTTCTAATAGTTTTATGGTAAACTCTTTTGGATTCTCTCTATATAGTATCACTCCATCTACAAATGACAGTTTTACTTTTTCCTTTCTAACTTTGATGACCTTTTTTTTTTTTTTTTGTCTACTTGCTGTAGCTAGGACTTCCAATACTACATTGAATAAAAATGGTGAATATGAACATCCTTGCCTTGTTCCTGACCTTAAGAAAAGCACTTTTAGCTTTTCCCCATTGAGTATGATGTTAGCTATGGGTTTGTCATATATGGCCTTTATTATATTGAGTTATGTTCCCTCTATTTCCACTTTGCTGAGAGAGTTTTTTATAAATGGATACCAGATTTTGTCAAACACTTTTTTGATCATATGATTTTTATTTTTCAATTTGTTAATGTGGTGTATCACATCAATTGAGTTGAGGATATTGAACCAAATTTGAAATCCCAGGAATAAATCCCACTTGATCGTGATGTATGATTGTTTTAACGTATTGCTGAATTCAGTTTGCTAATATTTTATTTCATCTATGTTCAACAGATATCACCTGTAATTTTTTTTCTTTGTAATGTCTTTGTCTGGTTTTGGAATCAGGGTAATGGTGGCCTCATAAAATGAGCTTGAGAGCTTTTCTTCCTCTTCAATTTTTTTGAAATAGTTTGAGAAGGCTAGGTATTAATTCTTTGAATATTTGATAAAACTCGCCTGTAAAGCCATCTGGCCCTGGACTTTTGTTTGTTGGGAGTTTTTTATTACTGATTTGATTTTGTTTGTAGTAATTAGTCTGTTTAGATTTTCTATTTATTCTTAATTCAGTCTTGGAAGATTATATGTTTCTAGGAATTTATCCATTACTTCCAGATTGTCCAATTTTTTAGCATACAATCGCTCATAGTATTTTGATACAATCCTTTCTGTAGTGTCAGATGTTACTTCTCCTCTTTCATTGCTGATTTTATTTATTTGGGCTCTCTTTCTTTTTTTCTTCATTATTCTGGTTAAAGGTCTATCAATTTTGTTTTTCTTTTAAAAAAAAAAAAAACAGCTCTTGGCTTCATTGATTTTTTGTATTTTTTTGTAGACTTTATTTTATTTATTTCCACTCTGGTCTTTATTATTTCCTTACTGCTACTCACTGTGGGTGTTGTTTGCTGTTACTTTTCTAGTTCCTTTAAATATAAGGTTAGATTGTTTATTTGAAGTTTTTCTTATTTCTTGAGGTATGCCTGTATTGCTATAAATTTCTGTCTTAGGATTGCTTTCACTGTGTTCCATAGATTTTGAGTTGTGTTTTCACTTTCATTTGTCTCAAGGTATCTTTTGATTTCTTCCTTGATCTCATTGTTAACCATTCATTGCTTAATAGCATATTATTTAACCTCCATGTGTTTGTGCATTTTTCAGTTTTTTTCTTATAATTGATTTCTAGTTTCATACCATTATGGTGGGAGAAGATACTTCGTATGATTTCAGTCTTCTTAAATTTACTGAGACTTCTTTTGTGTCCTAAAATGTCGCCTATCTTGGAAAATGTTCTATGTGCATTTAAGAATGTATATTCTGCTGCTTTGGGGTGAAATGCTCTAAAAATATCAATTAAATTCATCTGGTCTGGTGTGTCATTTAAGGTCACTGTTTCCTTGTTGATTTTCTCCCTGGAAGATCTATATCCATTGGTGTCAATGGGGTGTTAAAGTCCCCTACTATGACTGTATTACTGTCAGTCTATTTCTTTAAGTCAGTCAATATTTGCTTTATGTATTTAGGTGCTCCTATATTGGGTGCATAAATGTTTACTAGGATTATGTTCTCTTGTTGGATTGATCCCTTTATCATTATGTAATGTCCATGTCTCTTAGTATAGCCTTTGTTTTAAAGTCTATTTTGTCTCATATAAGTATTGCTAGCCCAGCTTTTTTTTTTTCATTTCCATTTATATGAAACATCTTTTTCTATCCCTTTACTTTTAGTCTGTGTGTGTCTTTTGATCTGAAGTGGGTCTTTTATAGACAACATATACATGGGCCTTTTTTCTTATGCATTCAGCTACCCTATGTCTTTTGATTGGAGTATTTAATTCATTTACATTTAAAGTGATTATTGGTAGGTACATAGTTATTGCCATTTTATTATTCATATTTATAAGGTTTTCCCCCTTTTTCTTCTAAAGAAGTCCCTTTAACATTTCTTGTAACACTGGCTTTATGGTAATGAATTATCTGGGAAGCTCTTTACCTCACCTTCCACTTTAATCGATTGCTTTGCTGGTAGAGTAGTCTTTGTTGTAGGTCCTTGCTTTTTATCACTTTGAGTATTTTGTGCCAATTCCTTCTGGCTTTCAAATTTTCTGTTAAGAAAACAACTGACAGTCTTATGAGAGTTCCCTTATAAGTAATTACCTACCTTTCTCTTGCTGCTTTTAGGATTCTCTATTTGTCTTTAACCTTTGGCATTTTAATTATGATGTATCTTGGTGTAGGCCTGTTTGGGTTCATCTTGTTTGGGACTCTCTGCACTTCCTGGACTTAGATCTATATTTCCTTTGCCAGGTTAGGGAAATTTTCTGTCGTTATTTCTTCAAATGAACTTTCTATCACTTGCTCTCTCTCTTCTCCTTCTGATACCCCTATGATGTGAATGTTGTTGCACTTGATGTTGACCCAGAGGTCCCTTAAACTTTCCTTACTTTTTTTTTCTTTTTGCTGTTCCAATTGGATATTTTCTGCTACCTTGTCTTCCAAATCAGTACTTGATCTTCTGCTTCATCTAATCTGTTGATTCCTTCTAGTGTAGTTTTCATTTCAATTATTGTGTTCCTCATTTCTGACTGATTCTTTTTTACAGTTTCTATGTTCTTTTTATGCTTACTGTCTCTTTATTGACGTTCTCACTGAGATCACCTATTCTTCCCCTGAGTTCATTGACCATCCTTATAACCAATGATTTGAACTCTGCATCTGGTAGGTCACTTGCCTACATTTCATTTAATTATTTTTCTGGAGTTTACCCCTGTTCTTTCATTTGGAACATGTTTTTTTGTTTTTTTCATTTTGGCTGCCTCTCTGTGTTCATTTAGTAGATTTGCTGCATCTCCCAGTCTTGGCCAAGTGGCCTCTTTATGTAATAGGTATCCTGTGTTGCCCCATGGCTCAGTCTCCCTGGTCACCTATGCTTGATGCTCCAGGTGTGTCCCTTGCATGGGTTGTGCATGCTCTCCTGTTGTAGTTAAGCCTTGATTGCTGTTGGCATGTCAGTGGGTGGAATCGACTCTTAGGCTGACTGGCTGTGAGGATTGGCCAGAGGGTGTGAGCTGTTGTGTGGGGGCTGACCCTACAAAGTAGGATTCACCCCAGCAGGATCATGTGCCTGTTGAGACCACCCTTTGAGTGTGGCACTTGTGAGGCTATTTAGGTGGTACTCTGTTGTGACACAGCCTCCAAGTATGTTGGTTCTGGGGCCACTTGGGAGGAGTTTCCATGTGGGCCAAGGTCAGGCACTGCTTGTGACTACCCATGGCTACCTGGTAGGAGATACAAAGCAATCTGTGGTGGTTATTAATTCTGCTGGACCTGAGGTACATGGGAGAGGCCATGTGGTGAACTAAGACTAGCTGCCACCAGCACCAGGTCTGGAGCAGCTCAGGGAAGGGTCCAGGGCACCCCAAGATCTCAAGCCATCTGCCAGCTGCCTGCAAGGCTCAGCAGCTGAAGGAGTTCTGAGTTGTATGCAAGTTGGGTGAGGCGAGGTCCCAGGAAGTCACCAGGGTGGGGTGAACGGCACTCCCCAGGTTAGTGCACACTCAGTTTTGGTGCCAGGACTGAGCCTGTGGCCATTTGCAAAAGTTTCAGGTCACATTGAGGCCAGCTGCCACCCATCTGTGGCCCACAGATCCCCAGGATTTGTCCAGGATACACTGCAGTTCAGGTGGGGGCTGGTCACTCACCACCCAAACTGTCCCCAGAGTTGCACAAGCCAAGGCCTGCTGATCACTGCCCAAATAGTCTCCTGCCAAGAGGGCTGGGTGAGGTAGGGTCCCAGGGGGTCTCTGAGGTGGAGCAAGTGAATTTCACCAGGCCAATGTAGACTCAAATTTGGCCATGTTGGGGGAGGACTCAACACAGGCAAGATGGCACCTGCCTGCAGGCTGCACAGGAGGAGAGGGCTCAATGTAGGGGTAATGGTGGCTGTCCCTCCAGTCTTCACCCTGAAGCTACACAACTCAGTCCTTTCCCATATGTCTCTGGTGCCTCCTAAGCTTTTGTCCCTCTGCCAGAACCCAGGGCGAGTGCCTGTGAGAATGTGAATCTATGCATGGGCCCTTTAAGGGGACATCTGGGTTTCCAACAGCCTTCCAACTCACCTGCATAGTCAGAATCCCCACTGATTTTTACAGCCAGATTTTGTTGGACTCCTCTTCCCAGCACAGGAACCTTGGACTGGGGAGCCCCAGCATGGGGCTGAGGACCCTTGCTCCTCCAGGGGAACCTCTACGGCCAAGACATCCCTCCCAATGCTCAAATGCCACTCGCAGGTGCAGGGCCAGCCCATTTTGCAACTTTACCCCTCCTACCAGTAATGATGTGGCCTCTTCTTTATATCCTTAGTTATAGCTGTTACAATCAGCTAGTTTTTAGGTGGTTCTCCAGGTCGATTGTTGTATAATTTAGTTGTAATCTTAATGAGATCATGGGAGGAGACAAGCACGGCATTTACCTACCCCTCCATCTTGACTACACCTGATTTTCTTTTAATGGTTTATCTATAGCAGTACCCTCCATTCTGGGAATCAATAGTCAGAAAACTCCAATATAGACTGACAGCTCCATCACTTAACTAGGGTTCATAAAGTAAAGAATACACTAGAAACAGCGACTTTTGTTTTGGGTTGAGGCCTGTTTATGTGAGGAACCGTGTCTTGGCGTATCAAGCATTCTGAGCCTGGCACTTCCTCTCTGCCCCACCTCACCCCCACTCACCTTTGCACACAAGTGTCTGTGAGAGTTAGTGACAGTCCTAGGGTGGGAGCTGGCTCAGACACCATGCTCGTTACCACTGGCAGCAGTAACTAATTCTGACCCAGTCTGCTTGCCAATAAGTGGTGCAGAGGAAACATCAGACCAATGACTTGGTCAGCAGCCACATGGCTGGCTGGTGGTTTCCAGTACCTGTCTTTGCCAGTCCTTGGAACAGAGAGATGAAAGCAGTGGTTCTCAGCCCTGACTGTTCATCAGAATCACCTAGGCCCACTGCAGAGATTCTGATTAATCTACCCTGGGAGTGGCCTGGGAATCAGGATTTCCAAAAGCTCCCCAGAGGTTTCCAGTGGGAAGCTGAGCTGAGAACCATGGGTCCACAGTAAGTGGAATACATCAGCTTCATGTGCTCTCGTAAGCCTGCTGGTCTTCCTTCCTGCTCTAGGGTTCAATTAGGACAGCTAAGAATGTCCTAAAAATAAGGACCATCTCCATGAACAGTGAGACTGGCTTAGGGTCCTGCACACAGAATTAAATCTGAAGGACCAAAGGCTCATAGTCTTGAATTGTTTTTCAACCCCTTCCTTCTTATTATCTCCCATATTCAATATGCTGCAAAGAATTACTAATTCTTCCTCATCAATGTCAAGCAGACCACACTCACTCTCCCCACCCATGGCCAGGTACCCACGGCCACACCCAGATGGCTGCAGCTGCCTCACCCCTCAATCTCTCTGCCTGCTGTAGTTTTTTTAAATACCGTGTTCATTACTCTGCCCAAGAATCTTCAGAAATTTTTTTGTTATTATTGTGATAGCCAAACTATAAGCAAATTAACTACATGTCACTCATACCAGTTCCCCTCATACTTTAATGAGCCAGTCGATCTAGGAGTTTTGTTGAACCGCAGATTCTGGTCCAGTGAGTCTGGATGAGGCCTAAGATTCTTCATTTATTAACAAGCTCCCTGGGAGTGCCAATGCTGCTGGTCAATGGACCACATTTTGAGAAGCCAGGAACCAGGCTATCTACCTTACTTTTTCCAAGTACCTCATCTGCTCCAGAGATTGGGAAATGAGAAAAGTGAGGCCCAGAAAACTAACATGATTTGCCCAAAATCACACCATAGGTTGGGGACCATCATGACTAGAACTCAGGGGTCCTTGTTTTTAATCCAGAGAACCCTCCTTCATACTCAGGCATGGGAGGTGACAAGATGGAGCCACATGATCAGAAGAAGCCATCCTGGAATACAGTGAATATCTGGAGCAAAAAGAAAGGAGAGAATCTCTCAGAGAATGAAGTAGGAGAGTCAGTGAAAACCATGGGATTAGAGAATGAATGCTGTTTCTGGCTCAGGGAGATGAAACTTTTGCAAAGGACAAAAAAAAAAAAAAGAATCTTCATGCAGAGTTTGGGAAATAAATGCAGCCCCTGGGAGTCAGGACACTGAGAAGTGCACTGTCTGAGGCCCAAGGAGAATGGCCTACAGCCTCCTCCCCACACTCTTCAATCCCAGAAGTCAGTAACCCATGTACAGCCTAACCAAGAACATCTGTCTCCTTTCAGGTTTCCAGTAAGTGTCCAGCTGTGCATTGTAGCAGGAAGAACAGAGTACAGATGAAGGTGCCTCCTCTCACACACCCTGGCTTCAGAAGTGATCTGTAGGCTGCTGGGAGCAACTTGTGACTTTGATTTCAATGGAGAGGACTCTATTTCTTTAGGAATGGTGTCCTGGAGGCTGTCAGTGAGGCCAGGGCCACCTTTGCTGTGGGTGCTGGAGCTAGGGGCAGGATGGGGCTTTAGCTCACTCTTGCAGTGGTGTTTCTCATAGATAATGACAAACCTTTGAGATTATGAAATAGTATCATCGTAATGTAGTATCAGAGGATGCTTATACTGGTAAAATGGGAGGAAATAATAATCAATTATTTTTAGCCATTTATCAGCCACTCCCCTGCCCTATCCCCTGGTTTAGAAGCCCAAGAATGGCTGGGGCAGGCCAGGAAATAGGTCAGGGCCAAAGACATGGCAGTGAAATACAAGGCATCTTAATGGCCAGTCCCAATCTCTGGGAACAAACCCTCCACCATCACCCTCATACCCAGATGACGAGTAGGCAGCGCCTGAATGAGCTGTGTCTCCAGGGAGCCACCCACCCTGCAGTGCTTAAGGACATCACAGCACCCAGAAAACAGTGATGGCTCCTAGGAGCTCTGCAGTGTGGGCACCTTAGGCTTCACACTCTCACCCAGCCACTTGGGGCTCTGTAGGATTAGAGCCAGTGCTCCTCATTCCCACCAGGAAAACATAGCTGCTGGGGGTCTCATCTTAGTGAGCCTTCCAGCACTCCAGGCCCAGGCTCCATAATGCAGATGCAGCTGAGGGTGAGCCAGCCCTCAGGAGGCACTAGGAGAAATGCCACCTGCATTGGAGTGGTGGCAGCAAGGTTCCAAGCCAGCAGTAGTTGAGGATGAGGAGTTAAGGCAGGGGAAGAGGAATGATGCCTGGAAATGAACTTACTAAATAAAAGTGCTTGTCCACTGCTCCTGTTATCTCTGTCCTATAAATATAGTACTTAGCCATCCTGAAGAGAGAGCAGAGAGAAAATATAATATAATTGGCTTATTTCTCCCCTCCCTTCTCAGAACTGAGTAAAAGGATCATGCAGGAGAAGATAGATCTTCACATTTCAAAGCTAGACAAGCCCATAGAGCTCTTCTACTGCACACTCTTGTTTGCATAATTAGAAAACTGAAGGAAGAGGAGTCCCTGGTTTGCTGATACACACCTAGATAGTGGCAAAAGGCCCCTCCTTGGGGCACTTTTCCTGACCCCCTCTGTTAGGTCCGCAGACAGGGAAAGGGCCAGCCAGATGCCTGCCTGGAGACTTCCCAGCTGGATATCAGAATCCAGACCTTCCAGCCAGACGTGAAATCCGGATGCCCAACTGATAAGGGCCCACCCTAAAGCCCCAGGCGCCACCACTCTAATCTGGATGCTCAACTAACATTTAATTAACATTCTCCACCCTATACCCTACCCCCACATAACCCCATAAAAACTACGCCCTCCCACCCCAGGGCGCAACTTCTCTGGCTCCTCTCCTCTCTGGACCAGAGAACCTCGCCCGGGAGCCCTCTCCCAATAAAGGCTTGCTTTTAAAACTTCTCTCGGCATGTCATACATTTACCTTACGCCCTCTATCCCATGACTGTTTTATTTTCTTAATCACTATCAGACATGTCCTCTGTATTTGCTTATATTTTTATGGCCTGCAAACCCTTCCCACAAGACTAAAAGCTCCTTGTCAACAGGGACCTGTCTGTCTTGCTCATCATTATTTCCCCAGCACAAGGCAGTACTGAATACATGTTCCTTCAGTTGATAGATGGGAGAGTCAGAACCCAGACCTCTGCTCCTCAGGCTGATATTGCTCCCATGACTTCACTCTAGCTCCATAACAGAGGCCCATCAGGGCAAGGTCCAGTCTCTCTGGTTCACTTCTGGCCTCCATAGTTCTATGGCACATACTAAGTCCTCAATAAAGTCTATTGAACCTGAAGAAAACCAAAGAAGGCCTTTACAAGATTCTAGAAGCCTCCCCAAGGGTCCATGAGGCACACATGTAAATAAACACACACATTCTCTCAGGAGTCCCGAAGATGGCATGGAGTTGGCCATTGTCCCTCAGAAATGGTCTCAGTGTACCTGACACACTTTAGTGCCAACAGCCTTCTAGAACTGGTTAGAGTCTGTTGACTTTAGCTCTCCTGCTGAGAAGTTATCTCCTGGATCCAAATAATTTATTGACAGAGATGTGTGGTGCAGTCTCATGCAGGGTGTGAACCCACCTCCTAGAGCTATCACTGGGCAAAAGAGGAAATGAAGAAGAGAGAAAAACAAACAGCTGGCAACTTAGGACAGTGGTGTCCTGCTAAGAGGGTCATATGCAAAGTATGTGCAACAACTGGGGAGGAAGCCTCCCCTACAAAAGCCCCCTCCCAATGGAAGCTGGGCCTTTGATGTAGACACATCTTGACTTCAGTGCAACTTCTCCAAAGCTCATTGGCCTCTGCAAATGGGAGGAATGGATGAAATGCTCTGAAAAGACTCTCCAGCAATCCACCTGGGTTCAGTGAAGCCATGAAGGTCCGGAGAATCTGAGCTCACTACAACCTAAAACGTGGAGCTTTCCACAATGTCTTCTGGAAAACAGCCTGACCAGTGACTCCAGCCCGACCCCTACTAGAATTCAGTTGCCTCTGCCATTCCCTTGACAGGAAGTGATAGGGGGAGGGGAACTTGGAATGGGGCTTGCTCAGCTCTTCCAAAAAGGGATTTTTAGAAAGCAGATAGAGAAACTGTGGTAGATTAACTAGTCTTAATTCTTCAGCCCTCATAATAGAATGAGCACTGCCACAGCTTCATGTGGGCAAAGTACATACACTTCCTTGCCCCTTAAATTTGAACTTGGCCCTATGACTTGCTTTGGTCAATGGGATATTAGCAAACATGATGCAAACAGAAGCTTGAAATGTGCTTGCATGGTTGGGCTTGCCTCCTGCACTCCAGTGACCTGCCATGAGAAGAATGTGCCCTGGAGAACTGCTGCCCCTTTACTTCTGTCCCAAAAAATAGAGAAGACCCGAGCCTAGCCTGCGTCCTGGAGCCAAGCCCAGCAGACTTGGATCCTGGAACAAATTCCCATCAAGCCCAGTCCAGATCAGCTGAACCTTGGCTGACCCAAAGACCCATCATCATGAGAACAAATGCTTATGGTCATAAGCCACTGAGACTTTAGGTGGTTTGTTATGAAGTATTAATTGTAGCAATAGCTAAAACTCAGAGATGGTACATGACTAGACCCAGGATTTCTCAGAGTTTATTCTGTCCCACCATACCACCTATTGAAAGACACTTCAGAAAAGGCTGAAAATGAAAAAGTGGGACTGCCACTTATAGCCATAATAGGGAAATGGGGACCTGATTTACCCTCCTGCTTTAAACAACCTAAAACTAAACCATATCTATATAAAAGAATGATTTTCAAAAATTGGATAAAAGGCAATAGAGGAAATTGATACCCAAAAGAAGAGAAATAAATGAAATGAGCCCTGTGATTACCCCAACTTCCTACCTGCAGAGTGTTCAGGCTGCAGTTTAGTAAGGGGAAGCCAGGTGGCACCTAGTGGTTTCCTTGAGTTGAGGAAATGAAGCTGGAGACTTCAGGGAAGCCAAGGTAGCTTAAATTGGCAAGGCAGAGTACCAGAGGTGAGTGGGCTGCAGAGAGACAGAGATGAGAAAGGGGCGGAGGATGGGGAGCGGCGGGGGTGGGGGGGGAGAGAGAGAGCACACGAGCGCTCTCTGGAGATCTGCAGAGGATACTCTTGAGTCTTCAGCTAACTGCAGATAAGCACATACATGTGAGAAAATTACCCAAGGCTGGGAAAAGAACCACCAGAAAGAAGCAAGTGGATAACACAGGGCTAAGAATAGTTCATGTTCCCAACAACCAAAGCAGAGAAATCTCTTCACAAAAGTCGTTGAATAGAAAATACAGAAGGGCATTGCCTCCGAAATGGGTCCAAATTAGCCCTAGATGAAAAGGTACTATGGTCCTGCCTAACAAAGCTTAGAAAGCAAGCCTCAAAAGAGTCATACTGTTTCCATTAAGTTTCTAAGTAACTTCACTGAGTCTCAGAACAAAGCTCAGAAATACTTAAAAGACTACAAAAAAAAATCAGCACCTGACAATGTAGAATTCATAATGTCTGACATCCAATTAAAAAAAAAAATTTACCAGACATTCAAAGAAGTAGGAAATATGGCCTATAATGAGGAGAAAACCCAATTGACAGAAACAGAAATAGGCCCAGGAATGACACAGATGATAAAGTAGACAGGGACATATCTTTTAAATGCAATAGATGTGTGTTCAAACATAGGGAGAAAGATGCCAGTTGTGATTCCTTAACTGTTAATATGACTCATTCATCTGATCATTCCTTGAACAAGGATGCAGTAACCAAGACAGAGAAGGTGCCAGCCATCTTGGAATTTATATTCTAATTAAGGAGAAGGAAAATAAACAAGAGTATCTGAGCTAAGAAGCAGTTGGGGGTGGGATAGGATGGGCCTGGCCTCACTATGAAAGTACACAAGGGTATGAGAGCCAGGCAGGTATGGAGAGGGAGGCAGAAGAGGAAGGCTTAGGACCAGCATGGTAGGTTAGGGGTTCAGTGATGTGAGGAGGCCTGGGGCTGAATGGTTGAATAAGCATGGCGAACAAAAGATTTGTGGGTAATTTGAATCACCTAGGAATATGGGGATAGAGAGTATTCCATGATGTGTGTCCAGTGCTGCCAGGGCTTTAAGACAGAGGAGATGTGGAAAGTTTGGCTTGATGTGTATAATGTATAACATGTAAACCGTGGCAGGAGGAAATAGCATTTTCTTTGATACAGGCTCTGTCTCCTGTGTGATAAATGGCCTCTGGACATGACCCTGGATGCTTCTTTCATGGCAAGGGAGGAGGCAGCCACCTTCTTTAGGGTTAACTCCTTTATTTGGGGTTTCCATGGCCAAGTGCCAGCAAGCACAGCCGAGCCAATTTTATGCACACAGTGGGGCCGGCAGAAAGCTAGTTATGCCTCCACCCTCTCAATTCACTCAACTCCTTGTCTCAAGAAGGTAGCCCTGCCCCAGACCAGCCCCATTTCCCCTCTGATCCCAGGTGTGAGATACTATTGTCATCTTCTCTTCTCTGAAATATCTTTTGTGTTTGCATTTTCTATCACTGTCCTTAGAGCCAGGCAAGGAGATCCCCTCAACCATACCTCAGAGAGCACTGCACTTTGAAGTGCCTTGCTAGAAAGCTTCTTAGTCACCCTCTGGTACTGGGACTTGCCATGGCCAGCATTGTCATCCATGTGGGTCATCCCTAGCCCAGACAAGGGCCCATGTGGACCTCTGGTCCATTTACTCCCTTCAGGGTGTTCTTCAACTCAGGGGTTGACCAATGCCCCAAAGTGCTCCAGGATTTGTGTCTATGGAGTTGTCCCGAGGCTTTAGTTCAGTCCCTGGTTCCAGGAGAATAGCCTAGTGAGCAGGTCATTCTTACTGACTGGTGCATTATTCCTTTCATGGCATTGCTCAAGATTGTGTCACCAGACTGGTCCTGATGTGCTGATTTGAGTGACTGTCACAGTCAGACGTAGCACAAAGAGTCTTCACATGCACTGATTAGAAAACAAACAAATCCATAAGTATCTCTTCTCTATTATATTCTAAATCTTCACCAATAAATCATTATATCTCATGTGGGCTCATGAATTTGGTACATTTTTTAAACAAATTGCTTATATAGACAGGGGGCCACAAAAAATATTTGCCAGGACCCTACACACCCAGGAGCAGCCCTGGCCTCTTCTCTACTCTCAGTTCCTCAGCTCACTATCACTCTCAGGCCTGGGAGGCTCTGCTCCTTCCTGGAGTCAAGACGAAGTCTGTCTTGGTCAATACTCCTTATCTACATCGTGGTCCCTATCCTCCCAGGCTTATTGCTGTTTTATCTCCAATGCCTCTTGTATCTCTGGGTGTTTCCTACAGAATGCAGAGGTAAGGGGACAAAGGGGGCTTCTCAATATGGCATGTCCTGTGCATCCCTGAACAATCTCATTGCTTTTCTCAAATGTAGTGGCCACCGAGAGAGGGGCATGTTCCTCCCACTCCTGTTGTTCTCCCAAGGACATTTGCCTGATGTGTTAGAACAAGCTGGCCAGTTCCTTCATTACCTTCCACAGATGAGCTATTTCCCTGCAGGAGTTACCAACCACAATGACTCAGAAAAAGGGGTAGAGAACTAAGTCATGAGAGATGGTGGCAGTGGCCTGCCCATGTCCCCCAGCCCACCTGAAGGTCACGTGCAACTTTCATGAACTGTCCCCACTTACACCAATCTTCCTATTTCAAGCATCTGTATGTCTCTACCTACAGGCTCTTTTTGGCCACAGAAGCACTCTCAGCCCCTGTGAAGGGCAGGCCGGCAGTGTAGGAGCTAACCTTCCCTCGAGCAGTCCTCAACTAATGAGGGACAGGAGTTGGTAGATAAACACCCCAGCTTCCTTAGGACCCTATGGGACAACTCTGAAGTGTGCCCTACACAGTCTCCCAGAGGTCCCCATTGGGGTCAAGCCCCAGGTGCCCACAATAGTAACCTGCTGAATAACACATTCTGCATAGACTGCCTTCCTTCTCCTTTCTCTCTTCCCCACTCTTGGGATCTCTTCTTGGGATCATTTTCCAGGTGAACTACTCTCACCCAAACTTTGCCTCAGGATCTGCTTCAAGTCCAACTTAAGGCAAAGACATCTATCTCAGAATCATGGCAGGAGGTGGCAGGGCAGAGGCTCTTGCAATCAAGATGACTGAGGTGGTAAAAATAGGAGTCCCCCCAACTTCAATCAGAGCCCCTCTTAACTGCACTATATACTGGGACTCGGGGAAAGATCTCATGTGAGAAAGGAATCCTGCTGCTCCAAAAACAATGGAAATTTCAGAACAAGGTCAATAACAGGTTGGTTGGTCGGTTGGTTTTGAGCCTTTCCTTCATTTCACCCTTCAGCTTTCCCCATCTTCTCTGCTGGTCACACAGCTGGGCTGGACCTCCCCTGAGGTCATACTCTCTAGCTATGGGGGTAGACAGACCCACACAAATCTGCACCACCTCTGCCTCCATAAAGGATGCTCTCCCACACCCTTCACTGTGGGGAGACCTCGGGAACCCAGACAACCACATGCAGAACCTGTTGCTTCAGCCCGTGGTGCCTTCCATTAGGTGGGCTCGGTGAGGGCAGCAGGATCTGAAACCAGGGCTCCTCTCTGCTTACTCTTTTCCCTGGGGCAGGTGGGCCTTATCTTCTCTCCCCTTAGTTCCCGTTTGACAAGGGCACTTTTTCATTTATGCGGACATGCGCCTATTGAATGACTCTATAAGTGAATACTGTTGTTGGATGTTAGGGTGGGAAGCCTGTCTTTTTCCTTATCTCAGTGCCCATTCAGATGAAAATAGGCCCATGCCCAGCTGCTCTGTTTACTCTATATTCTCTGCCCATTGTACATGAAATTGATCATGGGGATGGGGAAGTGTTTTTCTCCTTTTTCCTCCAATCTCCTTATTAGTTCAGCCTCAGAAAGTCCCTTATCACTGCCGGATGTCAAGCCACACTCTGCCAGCAGGCCTGGCCATATTAGACTCTCCATTATTTGATTTTGCCCTCCCCCACTTGGGAAGCACAAATTGGCTTGGCCCATTAGCAGCAATAATTCCCTGAAAGGGATTGTAAATCATGACCCGTGTCCATAGGCCACATACACGGAGCAGTGCCTACGTGGGAGGTATCGGGCAAGAACGCTGGAAGGGCAGGGGAGGCCCCTGCCATCCTGCAGGCTCTCTCCCAAACCTGAGCACTTAACACCACAGCCAACCAGAAGGAGTAGCTAAGACAGGCCCCAGCACACAGAGTGTGTATGAATGAGAAAACAGAAGGAGAGAGGGAAAGGGGGCTCATTCTGTGGGGCAGAGTGCTTTGAGGACCTCTTGAGTTGACCCCCACACATCAAGTCCACCATTATGTTACTCTTTGGCTCTGTGGCCTTGGGTTTTCAGAAGTCCCCCACCAAACTGAAAATGCTCCAGAGAAAGACACTATCCTTAACTCCAGTCAGGTCATGCCTTGCTGGTTTTACTGCGTCTGTGAAAATCTGAGTGTGTGGGGAGAGGAAGGGTGCAACCAGAGAAAGCAGAGAGGAAGGAGCACCAGGGGAAAAAAGGAGCAGCCAGGAAAGGTGGTAGGAGGCCACGGTCTGGCCACCTTACCAGCACATAGTAGGTTCTCAATCAGAACAATAGTCCCTTCCTTATCTGACAGGGATACGTGCAAAGCCCCCCAGTGGATGCCTGAAACTGTGGACAGTACCAAACCCTATATTAAACCATGTTATTTCCTGTACATACATATCTTTCCACTTAAAGGAAGCACATTACAGCTCCTCTTTGGCATATCAAAATTGCCAGCATCACTACTCTTGCACTCTGAGACCATTATTAAGTTAGAAAAAAGGGGTTATTTGAACACTAGCACTGTGATACCATGAAAGTGGATCTGTTAACAGAGAGGGCTACAGAGTGACTAACTGGCGGGGAACGTTTGCAGTGTGGATACTCTAGGAAAAGGGAAAATTCACATCTTAGGTGGGACGAAGTGGGATGGTGAGAGATTTCATTATGCAACTCAGAATGATGTACAATTTAAAACTTATGAATTGTTTCTTTCTGGACTTTTCCATTTAATGTTTTCAGATCACAGTTGACCATGGGTAACTAAAACCAAAGAAAGTGAAACCACAGATAAGGAGGGGCTACTATAGCCCATAAATAAGCAAGTGCTTTGCTTATAGTGAACCTGTTACCACCTCCTGTCCAAGATCTGAGGAAGGGAGGGTTTCAGTAATGGCGGATCTAGCCCTCCTTCCACCTCAACATATCACAGACATCCCTCTAGCCCACTGCATTCACCCCTTTCTCCCATGCAAATAATCCATTCTCTCACCCTTCACTTCCTCTCACCTGAAAACAACCGCCATTACCTGTAGATGGTGTCCAGACCTGTCGAGGATATTTGGGCTACAGAGGTTGCTAAGACCTGCCTGAGATTCCCCCAGACATCGACGAATAAGCTTCCTAAATGGCACAGGAGAGAACTCTTCACATATTGAGCTTCTCCAGGGCGATAACACAGCATTTGATTATCACATGGCCTTGCAGATGTATCTACGACCCTTGCTTAAAACCAGGAATTAGTGGGTCTGTAACAATGAGACAGTCAGCAGTCTGTTGTCCTGTTTCTCAAAAATACAAGGAAAAATCAGTCAAGGGTAAGTTTTGTGATTCCAGATGCTTTCTTCTCCCTCCAAAAGAAGCCCACAACCCAGCACAATGCTGTTTGGGAAAGCTCTGGGCGTGAGGAGGGCCTTGTAAAGGGCAGCTTTAGATCCCCAGGTGGCCTCAGGGAACCCAAAACCCATAGATTACAGGGACAGCAGCTGCCACCTCCACAGGGCCACACCTGAACCACAGGGTGGATGAGGAGCTGCAGAGGACCCCTCTGCCTGCCTTCAGCACTTGTTACAGCCTTGGGATAGTCCTAATGTGCAGCCTCCAGGGCACAGCCTGCACCTCCACTACCTGTAGTTGTCAGTGTTCTGGTTTTGGCCTTAGAGCAGATGAACAACCCTTTGTCACTACCATTTTCTTGATCATTCATATACTTGAAAACAGCAAAAGTCTCCACCTTGTTTTTATTTTCTATAAAACACACCTATCTCTCCTTCTTCCTCTCCTTCTCCCTCTCCCTTCCCACCTTCCCTCTCTTCTTTTCTCCCTCTATTCCTCCCTCCCTTGTTCTTTTCCTCTCCCTCTCCAACTCCCCCTCCCCTCTCATTACAAAACCATATTTGCTTATCCTGGATATGCCTGCCACAATGTCTGCCACCCCATAGCTCCTTTTAAGTGACACCTGTATGCATAGGTATCAGCTGGGTGGGGCCAATCAGCTGAGGTTGGGGAGTGACCCAAAGACAGGCCACCCTTGGGTGCTCTTGGTCTCACTGCCTTCTTAGAGGATTTGAGCCAAGATATACCAAAAGAAAGAAGCAGAGGGCAATGGGAGCTGACACTGACCAGGGGCCAAGGTGAGATGCGGTGAGGGAGAACTCTGAGGCAAAAGAGGAGGACAGAATAGCGGGACAGTATCTCCAGATGGGATAAGGGGAGGGGGCTCCCCTGACGAGAGTGGCAGACATGTTAATGGTGGAGAGTTAGGAGTGAGGATGCAGGCTTGTTCCAGAACCCTGGCTGCTTCTGGCTTCTTATCACAAATTATCTCAAGTACTCAAGATAACTGGAGAGTGTTCCTATTCCTTCCAAATCAAATAGGCCTTGAACAATTAAAAAACAAAACCTCATGTAACCATCAGGAGGTAACAAAATACCTAACAGTGGCTTAAACAAATAGAGTTTATGTTTCTAACATAAAAAGAGATCTAGGATAGGTGCCTACAGGAATCAGCTGAGCATCTTTGCATCGCTCTTGACCTTTCCCTCAAGGACATAATTTGGCTCAGCATGTGCAGTCATCTGTGCATTCAGGGGCAGACAGGTGGGAGAAAGTGGAGCCTGTTGAGGTTAAACCCTTGGCAGGAGAGAACACTTTGTCCATCCCAATCTCCACAGTTGACTCATCTAATTGGCCAGAAATGGGTCACATGGACGTCCCAGCTGCAAGGGAACTTGGAAAGTGGTTGTAAGGGACACTGTCAATCCTCTGATCCCCTCCCATTTCTGAGCCCCTTTTACCCCTCTCTAATGTGTTTTTGTTTCCAGTGTCCTGGCCCGCACCTGGGGCTCTTCAGTGGACTGTCTGTGGGCTACTGGAGCCATTTTGCCTGCAGGTGCACAGAGCCAGAGACGCCTGAATGGCTGCCTAGTATGGGAATATGAGAGCCCAGCTCCCTTACTTCCACTTGGGACTAACTGAGTGTGTTGGACTGTCCAGGGCTCCCCAGGAACCAGGTGGAAGTGGGGACTCTGGTGTCTTTTTGGGACCCACTTACCCCACTCCCTTATCAGTCCTCACCCCACTGCTCATACACAAACCCCCCTCTCAGGGCTGGTCCTGGAGCACCAGGCCTAAGACAGCAGGGGAAGATTATTATGATGGCTGAGATCAATCATGCTTCATTGCCTGACATGAACAAAAGTAGGGTTCTGTTAGGCAAAAAGGAAGAAAAAGGTATTGGGCAGGCACTCATGGTGTTGCTGCTATAGATCATTACAGAAAACATTAAAAAACACAGAGAACTTGGAACCTTCACACACTGCTGGTGGAAATGTAAAATGGTGCACCACTTTGGAAAACAGTCTGGCAGTTTCTCAAAAAGTTAAACATAGAGTTATCATATGACCCGGCAATTCCATGCCTAGGTATGTATTAAAAAAAATTGAAAGTGAGTGTTTGCACAAAAATTTGTACATGAATATTCATAGCAACACTATTCATTATAGCCAAAAAGTAGAAACAACCCAAATATCTATCGGCTAATAAGTGGATAAATAAAATGTTCATATATCCATACAACTATCACTCAACCATAAAGACAAATGAAGTACTGACACATGCTACAATACGGATGAACCTTTTAAGGTTTTTAAATGTGTGCTAACTGAAGAAGCCAGACACAAAAGGCTACATATCATATGATTGCATTTGTATGAAATGTCCAGAATAGGCAAGTCCACAGAGACAGGGAGCAGATTAACGGTGGCTGGAGGCTAAGCGGGGCAGGCTGTGGGGAGGAGGGCCAATAACTAAAGGGTGTAGGTTTTCTCTTCAATGTGATGAAAATGCTCCAAAATTGATTGTGGGGATAGTTGCACTACCCTAAGAATATGCTAAAAACCATTCAATTATATCCTTAAAATATGTGAATGGTATGGTATGTGAATAATATCTCAATAAAACTATCACAAATACACACATAAGGAAAGAAGAGAAAGAGGAAAACGCGCTCGATTCTGCCCATCCAGAGTGAGCCTAGGTATACTTTCAGCCTATGTTTTATTCACACATACATCTCGCCAACGTAGTATCCTCTGAAGGGAACCAGGTAAGGATTTCAAGCAAGGAAAACTATCAGTGAATGCTATGAAGCAAACACGTCCAATTTGTTAGGAGCACCCCCCAATACTGTTCCTGATGGAGACTGCCATTTGTCTATTTGCTTTACCCTGATTTGTCACCCAGTTTACTCATCCTCAGGTTCCCCCAATAGGCAGGTCAATTCTACTACTCTACTTTGTATCCAAGGCAACTGAGTACAAGATTTATTCACACTCATTATGATTTCTTCCCAACTCCTAAGCTTGGGGGCTTGAAGGCATTATGAGTGAGAAGCTAGGGGCTACAGAGGGGGCCCATTCAGCCCTTGGTAGGGCGAGAGGGAGTATCATATTTGTCCCAGAAACACCCACCTGACTTCGAGGCAGAAGGTGAAACACGATGACCTCAGGAGGACTCAGTAGGTCTATTTGAGGGGTCCATTCCACTTCCTTGCTGCTTTCCAGGGGGGAAAAAAGGCCGGGTCAGGGGTAGCAGGCCTGGTTGCACTCACAGCACTTAGTGCAGCCAAGCTGAGCTGCACTGTTCAAACAGACTCCCAGCCTGCAGACACCTACCTGTGCTGAGGAGGGCGAGTTAGGCAGGAGGCTGGGCACGGGTCCCGGGTTCTTCACGCTTCTCCTCCCAAAGCCAGTTCCACGGCCCTAGAAGAGTCTTAGCCACACCATGCCCCACGCTGGGCTCTGCAGCTGCTGGGGTGGCAAGGTGCTGCCCCTGCTACTGACCTATGTCTGCTACCTGCTGCTCGGAGCCACTGTCTTCCAGCTGCTGGAGAAGCAGGCAGAGTCTCAGTCTAGGGACCAGTTTCAGTTTGAGAAGCTGCGCTTCCTGGAGAACTACACCTGCCTGGACCAGTGGGCCCTGGAGCAATTTGTGCAGGTGAAGGGGAGACACTGGTGTGGGATGGTGGGCAGAATGGGGGTTCTCAGGGCAAGTCCAGAGCCACCACTCAGGACTGATGCCCTATTTGGAAGTACAGGGTATGGGAACAGAGCCAGATGACATCTAGATGCAGGTCTAAAACAGGATCACTATGACATTGGGCAAGTCATTTAACTTCTCTGCTCCCAAATTTCCTCATCTAGAAGATAAGGAGAACCATTATATCTGTGCGACAGACATTCAACTGCCGATTTAAAACACTTTCTAAGCTGCCACTTACTGCATAAATGTGAGCTTAGAGTCAGTGTTATCAACGTTGTGCAAATTTCCTTCTTCCACACTTGTGCACTTCCCCTACCCCAACTCCAGGGCCACTGTTCCTTCTGCCCTCTCCCCAGCTCACGTCCCCGTGCTGACCACACTGAAGAGCTGTAGATGAGACACAGGTAAAGGGCAGGAGCAGCCGTCATGCTGGCCCTCCCCAGCCTGGTTCCACCTGGAGCTGGGCTAGGCAAGCAGTAGCCAGGGCGACTGAGCTCCACTAGCACTGTGCCCAGGGGGGACTTTCTCTGGTGGCAGAGCAGGTCACACCCTGCCTGGGCCCCTTCTACTTCCCTGCACAAACTCTGGGGCCCCAGCACCTTATCTCCAAGAAACGAGGCAAAACCCAGATGTTGTGGGGGAAGGCGAATGCATTCAAGACTAGGGAACAGAGTGAATGACAACCCCGCCACAAAGGAACAAGCCAAGTGCAGCATTATCAGAGTGATAATTGGTTATGATATGCCTTAAACAGTGGGGAGTGGGGTCACCATGATGTGTTTAGACCAGTCATGATTCATCACCCAGGGCCTAGTGTTTTAGATGTGTGTTCTCATAATCACCTATATTATCACTATCTCCAGTTTGCAGCTGGGAACTGAGGCCCAGAGAGGTGGAATATGTGAGCCAAAGCTACACAGCTAGTGGTAGAGACAGAACTTGAACCCAGGCTAGCTGCTCTTCACCACACAAATTAGCAAACATCCTGGGACCAGGATGCAGCCTAGAGCAGTAGTTCTCAAAGTGTGACCCCTGGACCAGTTACCCAAGCATCACCTGGGAGCTCATTAGAAATGCCAGTGATCATGCCCCACCCCAAACCCAAGAATCAGAAACTCAGTGTGGGCCCAGCAGTCTGTGTGTTAACAAGCCCTCCAGTCGATGCTGGCACCTGCCCAGGATGGAGAACAGCTGGCTGGGTGGTCTGAGAGAATTTTCTGGAGCTGTGAGAGATCTTCCCAGGCTTTTTCTTCCAGGAAATGAGGCCTCCAGCCTCAGGCAGTACAGAGCTGGGACCATAGCACCCATATCAGAGCTAAGAAGGGTTCAGGAGCCTCTCAAGACTCTGGGGTGGGGGCTAAGGCAGAGGTGTTAGAGGCCCTGGAACTTCTTCCTCTCTCAGCCCTGGGTTCCAGGTGAAACCCAGGAGCTGGAGGGTGTGGGAAGGATTGGTAGCTGGGATCTAACTAGCTCTGCAAACTGAGCGGGGATGCAGCAGCCTTGACTGCAGCCCCAAGGGAGGTGCCACTGATTACCAGCCTCCCTCAGCCTCTCCAGGAGAGCCAGGACATCCTGCAAGGCCTCAGCCAACTTGGGAGGTACACTCACTTGCCAGAGGATGTCTAACTGAAAGGCAGAAGAATTCCGAGATAAGATTCAAAAATATACATTACTGTTCAAATCGCAAGGGGGAAAAGCTATAAACAGCACCGCAAGCAGTATTAAAGGCTGACTCCATCAGGAAACAAGTCTGGCCCAGGTTCACAAGGCTAACATTTGACCTACTCCACCAGGCATGGATTCTTAGAGAAGGATGGACGGTCCTTATTTGGTGCCTCACACTCAGTACCCCCACTGACATCATGGCCCCTCCTCGGTGGGATGGAGAACATCAGAGCGGTCTTGGGGGACAGCCTGGGTCCAGGGCAAGTGCTGTTCTGACGGGTGAGGGTCTCCAGGGAGCAAGTGTATTCCAGAATGTTCCATCCTGGTCTCTCTGGGTATGTGGGAAAGAGAAGGAGGCCAAAATCCACATGTGAAGAGGTCAGATCTGCCAAAGGGAGAAGAAGCAGACATCCCGTGTCAGGACACCCAACCAGCCTGGCCCACTGGGGCCACCACAGCCAGAGCTCACTCATCCATTCATCAGGAAAACAGTTCCCACAGGAACTAGAGGCCAGAGCTGCCTCCTCCCCCACTGCCTCCCTCTTGCCTTTGAAGCTCTACCAAATGGCAAGACTGTGCTGCTACCCTGGGACAATTCACAGCTACAGGGGAGAGATTTGGGGAGCAGATGAGGGAGCCTTGCCCCTTTCCAAGAGGGCTGGGGCCAGAACAGAGGGGCTTAGGCTTGACCCTGCAGGGAGGGGTTCAGGTTCTATAAGCACACACTCGACATTCACACAAAGCACACACACCACAACACACAACACCCACACACACATCACACGCTTACAACACATCAGATACACCACCACCCCTACACACACCCGCACGAGTGCACGCGGGCACACAAACACACACACCCCCGCAGTGCGTGTGTGCTCTTTGCCCTGGCCTCTGATAGAATTTCCCCTGTAGGCCTATGTTGGGACTCACTGGGGGGCAGCAAAGAGCAAGGCTGCCTGATAACCTGGAAGCTCAGAGGACACAGGGTTCTGTCATTCCGCCATTAAACCCGTGGGAGAGCAGCCCCGTGGCTTTCCTGTGGTCCCTGAACCTCATTTTCCCAAGTAAATCCTTCCAGGAACATCCAACCTGAAAATATTCCCATTGTCCTAACAACTCATTTGCAGCTCACCCTCTTGGCCATAGCAGTGTCTCCCACGTGGACTACTCCTTAAGCATCTTCTGCCTCCTTAGGTCCATTCCTTTCCACCAGCCGAAGCTTAGAGCCCACACTTCAGTCAGCCCTGGCTAGTGGACCAGGCAGTGGGTTTGAAATCCAATGACCTTGTGCAAGTCATGTAGCCACTCTGAGCCTAGTATCCTTTTCCACGAGATGGAAATAAGACTATCTAAGAATATCATTAACTGAGGTAACAAAAAAGCACCTTGTTGGGAGCTTAGCCAACAGCTGATGCCATCAGGTCCTTCTTCCTCTCACCCCACAGGTCATCCTGGAAGCCTGGGTGAAGGGCGTGAACCCCAAAGGCAACTCCACCAACCCTAGCAACTGGGATTTCGGCAGCAGTTTCTTCTTTGCAGGCACAGTCGTCACCACCATAGGTAAAGGGCTGGTGAAGAAGGGCTTCCCCACAGCCATCTTGGTTTGGGTTTCTCAACAGCAGATGCCGAGACAAGGATATGGTTTATCTAGGAGACAACTCCAGGAACTACAAGTAGAGAAATGAGAAAGTGAAACAGAAAATGGAGAAAAGGCAACAAAGTGTTCATCAGTCAGCAGGTTACTGGGTAGGACAACTGGGCTCACTCCTGCTGGGAACCCTCTGAGAGGCTAGGTAGAGCCCATCCTTAGAACAGGTCCCTTAAGGGACAAGAAAGCAGGGGTGTTTTTCTACCAACTCCTGCCCTGGCTGGTTGCGAGCTAACCCTGGATGTATTAACTCTCCAGTATTTTGGACCTGCCCACAGACCAAGTACACTCCTGTGGCCAGAGAAAACCTCTCAGGTAGAGAGTGATGCAGGGACTTGGGGTGGGAAGTCATCTGTGTATATAGGAACTGTCCACAAAGCTTCATGTGATACCCTGGGTGTTCCAAGCTAACAGGACACTGACAATGTCTGCTGTACCCCTTAGCCAGAAAACCCACTCTACCTCCCACAAGGAAACCACCAGACCCCTACTAATTCCGATCTCCCCCATTCAACCAATTAAGTCCAATTAAGTTCAACATCTTCCTTGAGCTCAGGTGATATGCAAGGCAGAGGATGAAGTCAGGGCAGGGGGATACGTACAAACTTGGATCAGACTCAAACTTGGCCCTCAAGGAGCATATGATCCAATCAATGATAAACACATCAAAAACAATAGTATGAGGCGAAGTAAATAATTAGGTAAGAATAACACAGAGCACTATGGGGAATCACATCTAGAAAAGAGGAAGAGGGCTGCAGTCAAGAGCGCCTCCTAGA
This sequence comes from Eidolon dupreanum, assembly GCA_028627145.1. Classification (NCBI taxonomy): domain Eukaryota; kingdom Metazoa; phylum Chordata; class Mammalia; order Chiroptera; family Pteropodidae; genus Eidolon; species Eidolon dupreanum. Next base: position 89,387,720 of record CM053502.1, on the reverse strand, counting down.
GGCAGCGTCGTTTGAGATGAGCCTTTAAAAAGACAGCAGGATTCTTATACATAGAGATCATTCTAGCAGAGAATGGGAAGAGTGTTCATGAGAAGAGGGGAGCTTCCCCTCCTCCCCGCAGAGGTGGTGGAAGAACAGCCTGTGGGGAAGGGAGTTCTGAACCCTCTCTTCCCACATTTGCACATTCCTCCTCTGCAGGATATGGGAACCTGGCACCCAGCACTGAGGCAGGCCAGGTCTTCTGTGTCTTCTATGCCCTGGTGGGCATCCCACTCAACGTGGTCTTCCTCAACCACCTGGGCACAAGGCTGCGTGGCCACCTGACCACCCTCGAGAGGTGGGAAGACCAGCCCAGGCGCTCCCAGGTAGGGACCCTCCTCCCACAGCCCTACCATGACAGAACATATTGCAGGTTGAGTCCTCCAGAAGCTGACACTGAGACACAGTTTGGCAAGCAGATAGTAGATAGGCAACTGTGGAAGAAAAGGATTGGGCAGAGGGAGAAGTTGAATCGTGATGAAGGCTGGACAAAGACTTGGCCAGCCCCTCGAGGTCTGCAGGACTTCACACACCTGCTGCAATCAGCCACTAGAGTGGCCTTCCTGGGAACGGTGTGCCCTGGGCCAGGCAGGCAGTAGCTGCTGTACATCCTAAAGGAGCTGACAGCTGGAAGCCACCTGCTGACAGCTGGTCAACACAGCGCATCCCAGTGGTCATCACAGAACTCCAACATCCTTTCCTGTGCTTGAAAACAAACTCCAGGCCACCCAGCATGCTCCCAGTGCCCACCCCATTGGCCAGTTCCTTAAAAAGCTAGGCATGCTAGAAGGACAAGGGTGCAGAGGAATCTGAGACAGCTTGGTGACAGTCTGCTGTCCCAGATCTGAGTCTCCGGGGGACCTGTACAAGCGGATTCCCCCAGCCCAAAGGAATCTCCAAATTCTGACTTGGCCCACTAATGCAATCCTTCTGACATAATCTTTCCCTGACTTGGGCAAGATGCCACACACACAGAAATCCAAGCCCCACTACAAAGGTCAGCAGGGCAGGAAAGGGACCTAGCCATGACCCAGCCCCACTCTCATATTTGCCCCAAATCCTGTCCCCATACCACCCTAAGGCCTTCCTATTGGACTCAAAGACAGACTCCCTCCCTCCCTCCAGCTACTTCAGATCCTGGGCCTGTCTCTGTTCCTGATCTTGGGGACGCTGGTCATTCTCGTCTTCCCGCTCATGGTCTTCGGCCACGTGGAGGGCTGGAGCTTCAGTGAGGGTTTCTACTTTGCCTTCATCACTCTCAGCACCATCGGCTTCGGGGACTATGTCATTGGTGAGAACTAGGCAGTCACATATCTCAGGGTGGGGGACACCAGAATTGGGGGACGAGGAGATGTCGGTGGGGTATAATTATTGAGCATCAGATAACCCTTGTTCTTTTTGGAGATGACAAATGATTTCTGAGACTGTGTGGATTCTCACATCCTCAAAAGCTGCTGGTCTGGAATCTTTCACCCTTATCCCATGGGCCTCCATTGCTGATCCTTGTTATGAGGAGGCTGGAGGGGGCCCCTATGGAACCTGGGGTCTGGCTATACCCTCAGACCCCTGGCATCCATCACATCCCCCTCCCCTGCCAGGCACAGACCCCAGCAAGCATTACATCTCAGTGTACCGGAGCCTGGCAGCCATCTGGATCCTCCTGGGCCTGGCGTGGCTGGCGCTGGTCCTCCCATTAGGCCCTCTGCTTCTGCAGAGATGCTCCCAGCTCTGGCTGCTCAGCAGGGGCCTTGGCCTCAAGGTAAGGGGAGCCCCAGAGACTGATGGGCTCCCCAGACCTCAGAAGATCCCCATTTCTGCATGAAGCCCCCAGCAGCCCCAGGAGCCTCTCCCAGCGTCCTCATCCCGGCCCAAATGCCCTCTGGATTTCTGGCCTGATCCTCTCCCAATCTACTCATTTCCCAGCCAGGGCTGGTCTCAGGAGCACTCTGGAGAGAGAAAAGAGGCAGGAATGTCCAAGAAAGGAGATATAGAGACAGAATTGGAGACCGATGCATGTGGAGTGAGATGTGCATTGTCCCAGAGCCCCTACCCTTTTCCCCATTGAAAGTAATCAGACGTGGATCGCTGTGACCAAACCCCTTTGCCCTCCCCACACCCCCCTCCCAGGAAACCTCATATGTGACAGCAAACAAAGGGGGACTTTACTTTTGCCTCACTGGATATGTGCACAATGTGCAATGGTCTGGCTCCTGCTATGTGTCAGACGCTATGCCAAGTTCTGGGACTACAACAAGGAAAGTCCCTGCCTTCCATGTGCATGTAGCCAAGTAGAAAGGCCCTAACCTGGTGCCCAAAACGCTATGACGAGAGCAGACCAGGGTATGATAAGAGTCCATGGGAATGGCTGACAAGGAGGGTCAAGGAGAGGGATAGAGACTTTGGAGCATCTTAGTGCAAACAGGGTATCTGCCCTCAGGAAGCTACACTAAGGGGCGGGTAAGCTGCCTCTCAAAGCCTGCCAGCTGCCCCTGACTAGAGATCTAGAGTTGTCTGTGAGGAAGGCTTAGGAGATTGTGGGTATCTCATCTACCTTCCTGGGCATGGCCTCCCCTGACCCCACCCAGGGTTCCCCTTGACCCCATCATGCCCTCTGGGCTCCTGTCATAAGAGCCTTTCCAAACACATGTTTCCTTGGGAAAATGGAGAGCCAGCACATCCCAGAAGACTTCCAGGAAAATGAGCTCCATGGAGGCCTGGCCTCTCTTGGGAACAAGCTCTGCTGCCCTGGCCTTTCTCCTAATAGATTCTGACATCTCGGGTCAGAAGGCGAGGAAAGATTTAAGCCAATCCATCCCAAGGCCCAGCTTCTTGGCCCTTACCTCTCCCAGCACCTGAGCAGCAAGGCAGGCCCATACATGGCCAGGGATCTCTGGACAGAACTAAGGCAAGGTTGTGAAGCAGAGGGGGCTCTAGGTGGCGAGGGTCTACAGTAGCAAGAGATATAGGTTACGTCCCAGGGCTTCCTGATGTGGAAGAGAGGCCTGAAAAACTGAGGACCCCCACGAACTCTTTATCTACTCAGTACCCTTCCTCCATTCTGGGTAGAAGGAGGGAGTTCGGGGCCTCTTCAGAAGCAGGGAGTGGACAAGCCAACTGGTCAAGTCTTCTCTGCCTTCCAAGATCATAGACAAGTGGTGATCATCTGGAGTCCTCCCCTTTGGGTACACAAAGTAAGGGATGATAGTGTGAAAGATCCAGGGAGGACATGACAGGCAGCAAGTCCTCGGAGATAGTCCCTGGATCCAAGAACTTAGGTGCGGGCCCTAAGACAATAAACTTGGTTTCTACTTTCTCTTCCCCCTGAGTGTGGTCTCCAGGAGTCCCTCCCATTGTTTGCCACAGGACACTGAAGGCTCTGGGCCCCTTCCTTCTCAGCATCTGCTGTCACCCAGCAGCCCTCCCCTTCTCCCTGAGCTAGGCCTGGGGCGGGGGAAGATGGGAGCACTCCATATACATTTGAGGCGGGGCCAGATGCCCACAGCTCAGGGCCTCTTTTTGTCCTTGGGATTGGATCCCCGTGCGGGGTGGGGCACGGCTGTCCAGCAAGCCTCCTCTGCTGAGAAAACTGGCTAGAGAAGGGACCAACTGAACTCCCAGCCCTTCCTTTCTGACTTAGTCCTGGTCCGTGGCTCCAGGCTCCCTCCTCCCTGCCTGTCCCGCTATGTGCAGACTGCGAGCCCAGGCGGTGCCGGAGGGCAGAGCTCGGGGCTGTGCGGTGCGGGGCACCGTGCTACTGCTACTCACCTACTTGGCTTACCTGGCACTGGGCACCGGCATGTTCTGGGTGTTGGAGGGCCCCGCGGCACAGGATTCCAGCGAAAGATTCCAGCGCGACAAGTGGGCGCTGCTGAGAAACTTCACGTGTCTGGACGGCCCGGCGCTGGACTCACTGATCCGGGTCAGGGACGAACGGGGCGGGCCTGGGCGCGGCGGGGAGTTCTGGGGTAGGGAAACGCTGGCTCCGGACAGGGAAATGCCGGGAGCACATCCCCAATAGAGAGGTGGAGGAAACAGACGTGGGGGGGGGGGGATGGGAGGGAGAGCGTGGCGGGGCAGGGGACGAGAGTGTTGGGCTGGACAGCCAGGGAAAGGGTTTCAGCGACGGAGATGCTCAGCGCGGCTCTCGGAGTCGCCCTTTTAGGGGCGCGAGGGTTGCGTGGAGCAAACATGCGAATTTGGGCACGAGGACGACAGGGGGCGCGCTTACCCGTGCCGGGAGCTGCCAGGGGCGACCCGGTCGGGTCAGAACAGGGGCAGGGCGCGCTTGGCTGGCTTGGGAGGTGACAGGGAAGGGGTCGAAATGGGAAGTAACGGCGCTGTGTCCGGATCAGACCGCGGGCGAAGGAAGAAAGGGCTCGCCTGACCCCTTCCTTAAAGGAATCCTGAGTGCAAATATGCGAATTGGGATCGAGTGCGGCAGGGGGCACTGGGCGGTGCTTAAGAATGAGCAAGACCCAGGGCACGAACGTCAGCGTGTGGGGAGAAGGAGGCGCAGGGATTGCTTGTCCTGGTGGTGGGCGGAATAGGGACGCAGGTTCATGTGCCAGAGTCCGGGCACTCCAAGTGCGCAGGCCCAGGTCCGAGAGACGCAGGGGCGGGCGCAAGGGCGCTCTTTAGCTGACCCTTCATTACTTTAAGTTTTTGATCACAAGGGCTAGACGCGCCGCCCCCGCCGCAGAGACACCGAGGGGCCGAAGGGGGCAGCGGCCGGGAGGATATCAAGGCCCCTGAGGACAGAGACGGCTCAGAAGATGGGGAGCCAGCGAGGCGCGTGGAGGAGGGGAAGCATTATCATACCCATTTTAGAGATAAACGGAGACTCAGAGAGATTGAATTCAAATATATGGCTACATAGCCAGATTACTGGGCCTGTGAACCTCCATGACTACTGCCTCAGTGTGGATCTGTTGGTGTGGGTGCTTCCCGAGCGTCCCGGCGGGGCTTTCTCTCTGTACACTTGCCCTCCTGCTCCAATCCCTTCACACCTCGCTCATCCCCCTGTGGCTTCATCCCCAAAAATAAGGATATGGTGTCTCCAACCCAGATCTCCCTGCTGAGTGTAGACATATACATGCAACTTCCTAGCAGCCCTTGAATTTCCCCAAGGTCAAGAGGAGGCAGCCCTCCTCCTCCCAGCCCTCCTCTTCCACCTATTCTAAGTCTCTGCCACTGGCCTCACATCCATACGTGCTCACAGTGGTCTTAGATGCTTCCCTCACTAACTACACCAAATAGGTTTCTGAATGTCTCCACCCTGTACCAGCATGCAAGCCAAGCCCTGTCCATCACTCACCCCTGCAGGAGTTTTTTCTCTCCCAGCCTGCCAACATCTTCTACCCTGCCAGTTACCAGAGAGCACACAACCTGATCTGGCCTCTCTTTTGCTCACTGGCCTTGGAAGAGGCCTTCCACTCCACCCCTGACATGCAGAGCCAAGCGTGGCCTGACTCCAAACAACCTTTCAGCCTCCCTATTCAAGATCACAGGTGCAGTACTTCCTGCCATCTACCTAACTGTCCTTCCACTGGGAGCAATCCTATCTGGAACTTCAAAGAAGTTCCAACTAAATATTACCCCATCCATAAAGCCTTTGCCCCCTCCCAATCATAATGAACACCTTTTCTCTCTGTAATCCTACAGCATTATATTCATAACAATAATGATGACAGCAACCACTAACATTTACCATGTCCAGGTACTATCCTAAGTCTTTATGTCTAGGATATCATTTAATCCTCACAACAACTCTGTGAAAGGTGCTATTGGTCTTCCCATTTTGCAGATAAGGAAACTGAGGCACAGAGAAATTGAATATCTTGTCCAGGATCATGCAGCTTCACTGCCTTAATGCCTGAAGGTGCATTGATGGCACTACATTAGAGTGACGTTTGTCTCAGTCTCACTGAGGACTAAGGTCATATCTCTTTAATCTTCACGTCCCCTAAAATACCACATGCCATACCTGGTTAGTGCTTGTGGCAAGAATGGAAGTGAGCAGAGAAGAAATGAATGGTGTTCCTCTATCCAGTGAGATATCCTGGGCTGACTTGGGCTCTAGGGTAAAGAGAAGTGGAGGAAGCTGTCTCACCTGGTCTCTGCCTCTGTGGAGCCCCTGGTTGAAGTGGAAAAGTCTCCTGGCCCAGAACAGTCTGGGCTCAAAGTGTGGTTGTAAGGATTGTCCATGAGTATGTGTGTGTGTGTGTGTGTGTGTGTGTGTGTGTGCGCGCACGCACCTTCTCATGTATGTGGGTTTGGGTGCAAGAGCCTAGTCACCCAGTGGAATCTGGTGGTCACTGCAGCCTCTCCCCTAGGGCATCATCCAAGCGTACCAAAGTGGGAACATCGTCCTCGACAACATCACCAGCATGGGGCGCTGGGAACTCATGGGTTCCTTCTTCTTTTCTGTGTCCACCATCACCACTATTGGTAAGAGCGGGATGGGGCCAAGTTGGCAGGGCTGGGGAAGGTGGCCTCCTGCTAAGGGTCAGGGGACCAGTGCCTTTTGGAGGGGTTACTAGGGCCTCAAGACTCCAAAAGTAGTCAGTCCCTGCAGTGTGGGCACTACCTTAGAGCAGAATCTCAAGCTCATTGCAAATTTGCTGTATCAGTTTCTGCCTTTCACCAAGGTCCCTAGGAATTTGTGTGCAAGCTCAAGTTTGAGAAGCACTGCTCTAGGGAACTTCTGTTTCACACAAATTCTCAGAAAGCAGAGGATCTCCCCTGTGCAGCAGTAAAGATGCTCTGAGCCCTGTAAGTGTCTCAGTCTCGGTCTCCTCAGCCAAGTTCACCCAACACTGAGTCCAGGGGCACGGAAGTGGGGGATGGGGGAAGAGAGGGGAAAGGAGGCAAAGAAGGGACAAGTAGAAATCCAAAAATAACTTTTCAACCCCCTGTTCTCAGCCTTTGGGGAGAAGTGGCCATTCCTAGAGGCCTCTCCTCAACTCACTTAAGTACTCCCTTACCCCTGTCACTATCCTCTCCAAGACCCCTTCCTTCCTCACACACAGGACCCTCCCGTTTTTCTAACCCTGCCCTCCTGAGAGCAGAGTGAAACTTGTCCATGGGGCTGTTGCGTAGGGAAGGAGAGAAGCAGCCTAGATCCCTCCAGCTCGGAGATCCAAGAAATAAGTCAGACGGCCCCACCCCCAGCCCTGCACCAGGCCCCAGTTCCTGCATGACACTGGACTTACCACCAGGTGGCAGGCTGACATCACTGGTGGCTCAGACTACCACCACCAGCTCTTGGCCAACCAGGATCCTCTCCCCAAGAAACCAGACTCTGTTCTCCAAGAATAGAGCAGGCAGGAGCACCCAAAGAACTCTCTATGTAGCTTCAAATCAGCCAGTACTTCTTGGAAGCAGGTCTCAGAGCTACATGGGAGCTTGGACGGTCCTCCCCTTGAGGCAGGCATGCTTGGGAGGCCCCTCAGATTCCATGGACCATGTGCCCTGGAATGACTGATCAGGATGGTGTTCATCCATCTTTATACCCCTCGGATATGGTACAAGGCTCAGCATACAGCAGGTGTTCAACAAATACCGACATAGTAATGAATTCCAAAAATACTCATTCCACCAGCATTTATTGAGTTTGGGGGCAAGAGGGGATACTGATGTACATACAATCACTGTGAGCCAGGTCTTCCAGATGTGTGAGGATATTTAGTCTCTGAACCCCACACTTCCTACACCCTCTGCCCCCAACTCATGACTTTGGCCCTCCAAATTCAGAGTTTCACATCCTGTCTATTCCAAGAAGTACAGTTCCTAGCCTGGACTATTTCCCTTTTCCTTCCTCAGTTCTCCCCTAAAGCTGTCTGAGCCAGCTCTAAGGGGGAGGAGGGCTGAGGGAGGAGGACTCCCCTCCCAGCCCACATGCATGGTCTTACTTGTACCAGGCGCTGCGAGGAGATCTCATTTTGTCCATACAGTCCCACCTCCAAGGATAAAACTTATTATTTTCATGCCACAGGTGAGGAAACTGAGGCACAGAGAAGTCGCACGACGTCCCCAGGGTCACATAGCTAGTAATCAGCAGAGGTGGAATTTGTCTGCTCTTTGCAGCACCTCAGGACCAGCACCCTGTGAGGGCTGTGCTTTCCAAGCCCTAGAATGAAATGGGATCTGACAGGCACAGGAACACTTCTGGACCAGCAGTACAGGTCTAAGCCCCAAAATCGTTCTTCATCTATAAACTCTATCCCTTGCTTACTCACTTGTTCACTCATCTATCCATCCATTCATTTAACAAAAAGACTGAGTATCTAGTATGGGCCAGTAGTTCTAGGTGCTGAAGATACAATGGGAGCAAAGCTGGCAAATCTCTGCCCATGGGGAGCTGACATTCTACTGTGAAGGAACACATAACAAACTAACAGATACACAGATAGTATTCAGATTATGAGAGGTGCTTAGAGAAAAATAAAGCCATGTAAGGGAGTCTGATAGTGATGAGGGGGCCACTGTAGATGGGGTGATCATTGAAGGCCTCACTAATATGATAACATTGAAGCAGAGACATGAAGAGAATATGGGAGCAAGCCATATAGGTAACTGAGAAAACTTCCACTAGCACATACAAAGGCCCTGAGGAAGAGTGTGGCTGATATGTTTGGGGAACAGTAAGGAGGACCAGGTAGATGAGAGGGTAGGAACTGAGGACTGATTTCAGAAGAAGGTACAGGGGAGTCCCACCACAGAGGACCCTAGCAAAGTGTCCTAGGACTGGACTAGCAAAGTGAAAGAGATGACAGGTAGGAGAAATGGTAAGTGAGAGGTGGCTTAGATGGAGCACTCAACAGGTAGGTGAGGGCTTCACTGATACCTACTGATTCTGCTGACCTGAGGGCTAACTGAGAATAATGGGAAGGAGAAACACCCATTTCCTGTCATGTCAGCCTTCACAGGGGTCCTCCCAAACCTATACTCTAAGTGCTACCATCCCACAGGTTAGAACTGAATGGAAAAAACCCCAGGGACAGAGAGTCTTTGGACTCCATGGTACCCATAGCTGGAGGAGAAGGAGTGGGTGAGGAGGCAAGCAGAGAGGTTTACCAAGAAGCTTATCTCTTCATGATGCCAACAGTGAAGAGACTCTCTTCTTTTAGAGAAGAACCTATAAAGGCCAAGAGGAGAAGATGGATGGGGCTCTAGAGAAAGCCTCTGATGTCCTCAGACCAGAAGCTGGTTCAGTGGAGTTCATCAGTCATCCATTCATTCACACAACAAACATTTACTTAGCACCTCCTGTACACTAGATGCTTTAGGGCTCACATTCCCACCTACAGCACATCTTCCTTGCCTCCTTTCATTCCCACACCACACCTTGAGATGAATATCAACATCCCCATTTTACAGACGAGGAAACAGAGGCTTGGAAAGTTCTATTAGAAGGATGCTGCATCAGACAGGGGTGGCCCAGATTTGGTGCCCATTTCCCAGCCATGGGCTGGGAGCTGCCTGGAGACAGGTCTCAGCTTGAATGGTGCAATAGATCCCAGAGGTGCAGTGACTGGAGGCTCCAAAGCCTCATGTGCCCCTGTTCCCCATCCTATTGCCCACCCAGAGAGGGAGGAAGTGAAGAGAGAAAAGACAGGACTCACTCACGCTTCATGGGTTTGTGCTCACTCACACTGTTGGCCCTCCTAGAGCTTCGGTTTTCCAATCTGTAAAATATGGGGCATAACTCCCATTTGGAAAGAGAGAATGGATATATAGAGTCCCCCATCTAGAGTTGGTTAGGAATGGGGGGCCCAGGGATTGAAAGGTCTCCTGAAGCCTTCCTGTCTTCTCTCAGGCTATGGCAACCTGAGCCCCCGCACGATAGCTGCCCGCCTCTTCTGCATCTTCTTTGCTCTGGTGGGGATCCCGCTCAACCTCTTCGTGCTCAACCACCTGGGGCATCTCATGGAGCGGGGTGTGCACAGCTGCACCCGCAGGCTGGGGGGTGCCTGGCAGGTGAGGGGCCACAAGAGTGGGGGAACAGCAGGTCTTTTGTGGAATGAGGGGTCCTGCTGGCGATCGAGGCCAGTGATGGTGAGGGCAGTCACTGCTCCCAGTGAGAGTGTTTAATAAAAAAGGACAGTTGTGGTGGGAATGCCCTGGGTTGGGGGAGTCGCTGGTGGGAGCAGGAGCTAGTTCTGTGAATTGGGGTTACTGGTGGGGAAGTGGTAGGATTGGGGGTCACTGCCCAGAAAGGAAGTTTTTAGTAATGAAAGGGCATCAGTGGGGGAGATACACTGGCACCTGGCCGACAGGAAGGGCACCAAGCACCTGGAGAGACCCCGAGGGTAGCCCCTTCCTTACTGCCTGCAGCTCAGTACCCTCAGCCTGTCTGCTCCCAACCCCTACACTGGGCAGAGGCCATGGGAGCTGAGCGCCGTGCATACCCACAGGACCCAGTCAAAGCCCGCTGGCTGGCAAGCTCCAGTGCCCTCCTCTCGGGCCTCCTGCTCTTCCTGCTGCTGCCCCCACTGCTCTTCTCCCACATGGAGGGCTGGAACTACATGGAGGGCTTCTACTTTGCCTTCGTCACCCTCAGCACAGTAGGCTTCGGCGACTATGTGATTGGTGAGAGCTCCCAGCGGGTGGGGCGGGGGAGGGGAGGAGGTAGTCAGAGACTCAGCTGCCTGGCGCTTCGCTCATCTGCTCCCATAGCTGTGTCCACGGGACACCTGCTACATATCAGTCCCTTCGGGGGATTGGAGGCCCAAAGTCCAGAGGACAGGGTCCTTGGCAGTTTCAACCCGACTTTGTTATGTGACAAGGCTAATAAGGTCACCCAGCCAAAAAGTGACAACTGGAGTTTGAACCAGTGCTTTGGGCTATAAGTCTCATTCCTGGGGCCCTGGGAAAGCCTCACACATCCACAGGCTCAATTATCGTTCTTAGAGTTCATCAGATAAAGGGAGCCCCTTTCCCAGTCCATCCTTGTCCCAGGGTCTCTCCTGCCCACTTGACCCTACCCCATGAAATGCCAAACTTCTCAGTACCCCAGGATTGGGGCCCACTAAGGTCAGGCTGGAGAGTCCAGAGACTCAGGTAACCCCCGTCTCCCCCATCCCCACTGGAAAACAATTGGCAGCCAATCTCTGAGTGCCAGCAAGAATGGATTGCGTAGCCTCGAGGGCCCAAGAAGGGGTTTAATCAGTGGTCACCACTCAACCTAGGCAAGCCAAGGGTCCTAGAAGCCTTGCATAATAAAGCTGAGGCAGATGCCCAGCAGGTGGCAGTGGAGGACATTCTGTGGGACCTGAGGGGACCCTCCAGCTCAGCCTCAACAGGCTCCTCCACTTTCACACCTGATGGTTCACTATATGAGCACTGGCCACCACCACACCTGGGCTCATGGGGGTCGGTGCACCCACTCAGATCCGTGGCTCTAAGTTGGGGGGAAGCCGCGCCCCTCTACACTCCTTTGGAGACAAAACCCAGCCTGGAATATTGAAATGAGATTTTACCAAAGTAATAAACATCTAGCTCATCAGGCAACCTAAAGCAATGAGTGTCACCCCATTTTACTAAGGAGGAAGCTGAAGCGCAGAGATGCCAAGCCATTTGCCCGAGATTGCACAGCTAGTGGGATATCGATTCTGATCTGATGAGTTTGATTCCAAAACGCATACTCTTTCCAGACCACCTCACACCCCCCCTCGGGGCCTCAGTGCTCCTGTCTGTAAAATGAGGTGCCTGGGCTAGGTGACGGCAAAGACACCCTCACTGTCTTTTGGCCTGTGTGCAATGTCCCCTTCCCTGAACCTCTCCTTCTCTGGGAAGAACTGTGTCAGGCGCCTCATACTGCTCCTTCCTGATATCTTCCGTCCTGGAAGGGAGGCCGTCTCTCTGGAAGGAAATCCGCAGGAAGGTTTCTTCCAGGTGGGCTTTGCTAGCACTTCTACCCTCAAGGTGGAGAAATGTGTCTGAGGAGAGCTGAGCCCTGCAGCTCCAAGGGCCACATCTGCCCACTCACAGCTCAGAGAATGATTCTCAGATCTGTCCTCTCCTCTCTGTTCCCGCTGCAACTTCCCTAGTCCAGGCAGGCCAGTTGTATATGGCTGGTTGGGCAGGTTGAGCACTGCACAGCCCTAAGGGGTTGTATTCACACAGAGCACAATGAAGATGGCACCCATGGATTTGTACAGTCTCTCTATCCTTGTCCCCCCTTGGCTCTTATGACCTCTAAAAATGACAAATACTATCATGTCACCTGCCTAGCTCCTCTAAAAACCTTCAGTTTTTCCCATAGTCAGGACGGAGTACAAAAGCCATGACTAGGACTGCAGAGGCCCTCTGTGTGTTGGGGACCCACTTCCTTCTCCACTCTGAGCCCTCTTCCTCCCATGCTGCACTTGGGCCACCCAGAAATACTCTTCTGACCAGTCAGCAGTAGCAGCCTACACGCAGGGCATGTGCTCTGCCAGGTCCTGTGCTCTGACAGATCCTGCAGCAGCCTCTCCCAACCAGGGCTCAGAGGATGAAACTCAGGATTCAGCCCCAGTGATAGTCCTAAACCTAGAAGCCCAGAAGGCCTGGTTCTCTGAGGAAGCCCAGTGCAAGGAGAGGAAAAAGAAGTGGGAACAGGACCCCCAACTACGGTTTCTTGATTTCCACAGATCACCAAGGGTCCCAAAGTTTGGTCCTGGTGGGAGGAGACAACAGGGACAGCCTATATGGGGTTGAGGGGAATCTCTCTGAGGATATTCTGAGGCCCCACCGTCCACTGAGGCAGGGCAGAGGGATGAAGGGGCAGCCCTCTCTAGACAAGCGCACCCTGGAAATGGGGGTAAAGGCCTTCTCCACCATCAAGGGAGGGGCAGTGACATCAGCACGGCTGTCTCTACAGGGGAAGGAGGGCTGATCAGGGTCTCCGCTACCTTGTGAGCCACTCCGTGGAGAACAGCCAGGCAGGAGAGTCTGGGGTATAGGGCACAGGCCTCCCAGAACTCCCTTCCACCAAACACCCTGACTCAGGAGACCTAGTTCAACCCCATGAGGGCCCTTTAAAGCCCAGAGGAGCTACCCAGGCAGACCGCTTCCACTGAGGTGCTGTGGGCAGAGCTGCCCCCTTGACGACATCTCCAGAGATTTGCTACTCACTCTGGTTCCATCTGTAGCCATGTCAGTGCCTTGTGGCAAGTCACCACACTGAAATCCCTGACTGCCTCATCTATAAAGTGAACGAAAGAAGTTGATTAAGCCCATAAAACAGACAAGCTTAGAGAAGGTCTAGTTTAGACTCCAAGTCAGGGCTTTTTATATGTATGCATTTCAGAATCTTCCACAGATGAGAGGGGACAAACACCCCTCTTCCCTTTTTCCCACGTTTCTCAGCCTCCCTTGTCCTCCAGGAACAAGGTCAAATCTCTTTCATGGATGGGAATGCTGACGTCTGGCATTGTCACATCCATTGTCACTATGTATTCACACATATGCAGCCACAAGGGACTTTGTCTTCACAGCCACCTGCTCCTCTTTGCCCAAAGGCAGTACAGGAACAGTCCCCAGGGCCCAGCCCCCTGTTCCTCCCTGGCACCATAGCTCCTGCAATTACATTTGTGACTCAGTTAAGCGCCTTGCCAGCTGCTAGGTCTCCTGCCACTTATGATTTCAGCTAAAAAAATGAAATAAATGAGGAAAGGAACACCTCCCCTCTGTTGCCAGGAGCAAGCTGAGCTGGCGGGTGGCAGGGGCAAAGAGCCAGCTCACTGCTGATTTCATTTGGGACCGTCAGCGGAATGGTGGCCCAGTAACCCAATCAGCCTAATCCAATCCTGGCTTCTGCCAGTCAAGGTTGGGTCTTGGGCTGCGGGCTCCTCCCTGAGCTGGGGCCCAAGCAAGGGACCTAAGTATGGGAGGACAGGAGAGATTGTCTCAGGGCCAGCAGAACAGAATGGGGAGGTGGACAGAGAGGACGTACAGGCAGCTAAGACAGAAAAGGATGTCGAGGAAATAAGAGAACAGATCTTCGACCTTCGAACGATCCCAGCCTGATGAGGGAGGCAGACAGGAAACAAACAGAGGGAAGAACTAAGTTATGGAGCAGGCCCTTGAAATGACTTATCTAAGCCTTGTAGACACCCCTGTTTACCCCTTTCCTCAGCCATTTCTTATCCAGTCCTGACTGTGTTGGGGACACTGGTGTGGGAATCCGCTGGTGAGTGAAACAATCCCCCAACAACAGTGAACAATGCAGCACACTGTGTGCCAGCCACCATTCGAAGCACTTCCAATGCATGAACCTGCATGATAGTCACAACAGTCCTGGAAGGTGGTAACCCTCATTGCCTCCATTTTATAGATGAGGACATTGAGACCCAGAGATAAAAAGTAACTCACCCAACAAAAGCACATGGACTATGAGAGAGTGTAACAGAGGGGCTTAGTCTAGTCATTGAGGAATGACATCTGAGCTGAGATCTGAAGGATGAGGGGAAGTTAACCGGGCCAAGAGGAACTGGAAATGAACATTTTGATCCACGAGGACAGCAAGTGCAAAGTCCCCAGAGCAAGAAAGGTGGTCGATGGAGAAATGGGCAAAACATCGGAGTAACTGGAGCACAACACTCAAAGGGGAAAGGTGTGTAAATCAAGGCTGGGGAAGTAAATAGGTACCTTGGAATAGGAATTTAGGACTTCATCCTAAAAGCCAAGGGAGATAAATTATTTTCCTCATTTCACAGGTGAGGGACGGTCGGACAAATGAAGGTCATACAGCTAGTAAGAACTAAGGCAAGCTGCCTCCCTTCAGATGTGAGAAAACAACAGAGCCATGCAAACAACAGATCAGGCATCAGAATCTCTTGGAAGGCTTGTGAAAACAGAGATTGCTGGTCCCACCCCCAGAATTTCTGATTCAGTAGGTCTGGAGCAGGGCTCAGTCATTTGTATTTTCTAACAAACTCTCAGGTGGTGCTGATGCTGCTGGTCCAGGCACCCTACTTTGAGAACCACTGGAATAGAGCACAAACAGAACGCCTCAGACAAAGAGGAAATTTAGTTTTCAAACCCAAGGTGCCAACCCAGAGAGGCTTCCCAGAATCTTACAGAGGTGACCACAAGGCCACCAATCTCAGAATCTCAGACCAGTTTGGACTTGCCATATTCTGCATGCATATATGTGTGTGTGTGTGTGTGTGTGTGTGTGTGTGTGTGTGTATTAAGCTTTGTGTATCCATTTCTGTTCTGGGAACATGGCCCTGACTATTTCAGGCCTCCATCCTCTGACCTTCCCTCTCCTCCAGGAATGGATCCCTCCCGGAGATACCCACTGTGGTACAAGAACACAGTGTCCCTGTGGATTCTCTTTGGGATGGCGTGGCTGGCCTTGATCATCAAACTGATCCTCTCCTTGATGGAGACCCCAGGGAGATCGTATTTCTGCTACCATCACAGCTCCAGGGGGGACCTCAAGCTTCGAAGCTGCGAGCAGGGCCGAAATGAAGAGACAGAGCCCCACTCCCCACAGCCGGACTGTCCGGAGGGGCGTATGGGAATCATGCAGCATCTGGTACCCGCTACTCAGGTCTCATGCTGTAGAAAAGACAGCTAGCTATACTCCAGTATTTGTTCCATCTTTGTCCTCAGTAGCGAGACCCCTTATTTTAAGCTTGGCACATGACCACCCAGACTAAAGACTACATTTTTTTTGTCTTCTCTTGAAGCTAGGTACAGCTATATTATTAAAATCTGCCCGATAGGATACGTAAAAAGTGTCCTATGTGACTTATGGATGTGACTTTCAGTGCAGGGGTGGAGGACAGTATGTGGTCCTCTTCCCAATTCCTTCTTTTAGTTGGCTGCAATACTGATGTGGTGACTGGAGCTCTGGCAGACATGTTGCACCATGAGGTAAAGGCCGTGCTTGAGACTGCTGACACAATAAGGTAGAAAGAGCCTGGGTTCCTGATGGTTACAGAACCATCATAATAAACATGGACTGAATAACACCAGACTTTATTTATGTGAGAGAGAAATAAATGTCAATCTTATTTTAAACACTATTATTTGGGTTTTTTCTGCCACTCACAACCAAAACTGATTCTAACTGACGCACATATACCCAGAGACAAAGGCAGCATCTGAGACTGGAGCATACACAGAGAAACTACTCCCTCCCCAGGTGAGTGTGCCCAGGACTGGTAGAGGGAATGGATTAAGAGCTGAAGTACAGGCCTCCTACACCTCCAGAGACCCTCCAGGTAAATCCACTAAAGATTTGCTGAGAACACTTGGTGCTATTATAGCCAGCAGGTGGCTGGTCCCAATTGGCTGCTGAATCCTTGATCTATTGCTCACTCACACCACAGAAAAGGCAAGGGCAGGACAGTGGGCTCCTTTTGCCTCATCCTGCGCCATTACATTTGAAGGCTCCAACCACAATTTGCAAAGCCAGGTAGAGTTTGTAGAAGTCACTTCTGTTTGCAGAGCATCTCACGCTGAATATTTCTATCTCTCACTCAGGGTTGCTACTAAGGCAGCACATAATGGTATGGTCCCCACCACACCCAGGTCCCCAAGTCTAGCAAGGTGCCCCTGGCAGTACCAGCCAGCACCTGAGGGTCACCTGGGGCAGCTGGGTTCTTGGCCTCAGTAGTTTGCTCCCCTCTACTATCCTATAAGTAGTGTCTCAGGGACCCAGGGGGTTCCTATGGACCTTCCCTGGAACTGGTGGAACTGGGTCAGGAACAGCCTTTTCCAAAAGGAAAAAGGAAGAGCTGTTACACCATCTAGCTTGTGCCATCTGGCCTGGGCTTAAGTGGACCCAAGGCCAGATTCTGGAGCAAAAACCAGCAACTAAACAACACCCATGCCCACTTTTAAGGCCCACAGGCTGGGCAAAGGAAAATGGAGGTGAGGAAGAGATTGTTGAATGTCTGGAAGTGGCATCTTTTGCACTTAACACACTCCAGAAAGACCTATCAATTCAAAACTGGGAGACAAAAAGAGGTCAGAATGCTGGGTTGGCCTCTGTGGTCTCAACACACTTTGAACCCCTTTCTCCTCATGCCTGGCATCACTAAATAGAGTCCCTCTCTCTCCCTTTCAGCCCTTCACCCCATGCACACCCCTACTTACGCTCAGAATGCCTGCCCCAGAGGGAACCAACCTGTGGTGCTGGGGGTGGGGAGAAGAGGAAGGCTTCTGATTGGCCAGTTCCTGCAGATGGTTGGCTCCACAGTGAGAAGAATCGCTCACTCCGAAGTACAAAGTGGGAAGGGGTGGATGAATAGTGAGAGGTTGTGGAGTGGTGGAGAGATGGAAAGAAGCCATCTTGGGAGCCATCTGAAGAGGTCTGGATCTGGGAAAGGCTCAGGAACAGAGAATCAGACCTCTGGACAGAAATCTTAGAATAAAATGGGCAGTGAGTTCTTTCCTTCATAGATAAGAGGGAGAGGAAGTAGAGATGATTATGACATGATAGAGACAACCTGAGAAAGCTGTCCCTCAGTGTGTGGGCAAGAAACCAAGTTATTCATTCACTCACATGACCTTGGCCAGGCCACCAAGGTCTTGAAGAGGAAGAAAAGGAGCCCCTCAGAGCAGTATAGTGTGGTTGTAAAGGGTGCTGAGTTTGAAGCCCCCTGCCTTATTCACCATCTCTGTGACCCTGGGCAAATCACTTAAAATCTATTTGCATCAATTTTCTCCTCTGCAAAACAGAGATATGAGCAAGGCTGATACCCCAGGATTAAATGTGTGAGTGTGTAAGTACCAGAGGAGTGTGTATCAGCCCAGAGGAAGCACTGTGTACGTTTCAGCTGCTGGCATTCCACAGCAGGCCCCAAGATCAAGACAAGCCAATGGCTACATGATAGGCAGTGTCTCAACTGACGCCTCTCGGGGCTCGGGGCTGGCCAAGCAGGCTGGGCTGAGCAAGCAGTGACGCAGAACTGATCCCTGCCCCGGGAGGCTCCAAGGCTGAAACCATCAGACCACTGGCCAGGATAAGGTGTCTGGTCGCACATGAATCACTGGGAACCTCCTGGCAGAAACAAGAAAGTACATATGGAGTTTGCAGACACAGGGTCAGGGGACTGGCCACTGCTGCTCCCACAATGCTGAGGGGCAGGCAGACCCCTCACAGTAGCAACCACCTCTGCCTTCTCTCCTAGACAGGCTGCCCAGCCTGTGGCTTCAGCGTAGCCAGGGAAGGATCAGACTCATTGTCACATGATGTTTCCATTCCCTTTAAAACAGTGGCATCTTTTATCATCATTATCATTTCCTAATATTTATCGGATGCTTATTATGTGTCAGGCACTATTCTAAGCTTTTTACCTACACTAAGTCGTTTACTTCTCCCATCAACTCTGTAAGAAAGGAGCTGTTGTTTTTAATGCTGTTTTAAGATGAGGAAAATGAGATTTTCAGTGGACAATAAGACCAAAGGTAATCACCGGTTCCCTTCATGTAATCATGAGGGCTGCTACCTGCCCTCTGGTGGTAAAGATAAGTTGCTACCTGCCCTCTGCGGGCAGAAAGACTCTTCCTTTAAACTCTATGTGATCTTGACCAGCTACTCCTCTTTCTATGCCTCCTCACCTATATACAAGAGGAGGCCAATC
>CM053502.1:89349795-89368997 GCA_028627145.1 Eidolon dupreanum | reverse complement strand
TCTCTCTCTCTCTCTCTCTCTCTCTCTCTCTCTCATACCCAGTTCCCCAGGACCATTCCTCATGCCCCTCCAATCTTGAAGGCCTGGGGCGGGGGGGGCGGGTACGAGTATCCATTATTTTAAGAGCCAGGCCAGGGAAGGACTTGACTCAGTGGGAGTCAGAGGACTCCTCAGTCTGGAGCAAGAGCTATGCTGAGACTCACCCATCCCCAACTCCCCTGGGCTCTTACCTCACTGAGTCTCCACTCCTGGGCCCCAGGACCAGAGAGCACTGCCCTAAAGTCACCCCCTCCATCCTCACCAAACCACCCTTGGCCTCCCATCCCCACCCCTATACACACACACTGCTGGTCCTGGCCCTGGCCCCACTGACCTCCCACCTCTTCCCCGCAGTACACAGTGCTAGATCCTGTATCTCCTACCCTCCTTTGCCCTTTGCTATCCAAAACTCATCTCCAGGTAAAATTGTTTCTTGAAGCCAAGGAGACAGCAGCATCCCTCTCCCAGGTCCTCTTATCCCATTCCTAGGGCCTTTGCCCAGCTTACCTCCACTTCAATCACAAAACCTCTCCTCAAGGACTCACGGTAGACTAAAGCCTAGAGGCAGGAAAGGCAACCAAAGCTAGACACCTCCCACCCCAGTTCTGATCCTTGCCAGGAGACAGGAATGCTCTCCCACCCCACATTCTAGAGGTGAGAAAACAAAACCATGCAGACTCCCACCAGCCCCTGATCAAGCCCCCGGCCCCTGGGGTTGGGATTATGTTCAGCCTCTGTCCACATTCCAGCCTTTCCGCATCTCTTCAGACCAACTTTTACCTCATTTATTCTTCCCTGGACTCAGGTACACATGATTCTATATACTGACTCTTATCGCTTGCTGTGCAACATTTGAGAAGTCACATAACCTCTCAGAGCCTCAGTCTCCCTGTCCCTAAACTGGAAATCCTGATGTCAACCTCAAGAATGTTTGGATGAATGGGAAGGAGGGAATAATGAATGAGAAAGCACCCGTATTTATATCTGATACAAAATGGGGCTCAGAAGTATATGTTCCCTACTCTTTCTCTTCTTCTTGAACCGAACTATCCCCCCACCCCACCCCCTCTTTTATCAGGCAGCTCATGGAGTCCTTTTATAACTCTTCCTCTGAGACTGCCTGACCCGGACCCACCTGCTCTTTGGCTTCTAGTGGACTTAGGAGGGACAGGAAATGAGGTGGGGATGGAGGGGATGAATGTGCCAACACTATGGGAGGAGAGGAGACAAACTCTAAAGTGAGAGGGTTAGTGTGTTTCTTGGAGGAAGAGCTCCCAGCGCACTGCTGGCCAGGTCTCTGGGGTCAGGTCACTGCCCTGGGGGTGGGGCCAGAGACCGGTGGTGTGAGCCTTCAGCAGCATTCTGGTTGTTACTCTCTCTTGACTCCCTCTCCCCATCCACTCTCTGACTTTCTCTGAACCCCTGAACTCCCTGGGTGGGGGATAGGAGCCGGCCCCCTTTGGACAGAGTTACCTAGGTTCCTTTGGTCTTTCACTTCTGACTTGATTAGGCCCAAGAGGGAAAGTGATGGGAGAGAAGTTGGTGTATTTGCCCCTTTTTTGTAGGCCCTAATTTTGGCAGTGTCTGTGTTCCTTGTCTAAGGGGCCAGGGTCTGTTTTGGCAGCCCCTTTCCTAGGGTAGCAGCATTGGCTGGATTCTAGCAGGAGCCCTCCCTTGCCCCTTCAGGCCGAGGGGAAGTAATGACTTCCCACCGATGTGAGTCCCTGGGAGTCACACCATCTGACCTGCCCACACTCTGTGCATAGTCTCTTCATTATATTCTCTGCAATGAACCCTTGGAAAGTGCCATCTGCTCCCTGCAAGGGCCTGACTGATCCAAGCACCCCGTTCATCAATCTTCCACCTACTCGATGAACTGAACTGCAGCCCAGCTGGGGGATGGAGACTCCAAGTACTGAATTAAAGCCATGGAGGAGTCAATTCAGCCACTTAATTGTGGAGAGGTTCCAGTTTTTGCTCTGGGTAATATCGAAAGTGGAGACCCAGACCAGGTGCCAAGCAGAACATGTCATCCTTTCCTTGCTCTGCCTCCGCCTGGCTGGGGGCAGCAACATGGAGAAAGGAGAAAAGCCTCCCCTAAACCATGTGCTGGGCCCTGCAGAGAAATCATGGATAAGGGGACAGACTCTGTCCCTAACAGGAAACTCCATCAGACTGGGAGCTCTGTGACATCAGAAACCATGTCTCCCACATCTGACTAGGTGCTCCCTAAGTGCAGGGCTGTGTCTCACTCATTTGCTTTCTTATTGTCCCCAACATCTAATTCAATCACTGACAAACATCTCAAAATGTAGAGATACAGAAATGTGCAAAATGCGACCCCTCTATTTGGTAGGGAAGCAGGTAGCTCATGCTGTGCGAGTGTTCGAAAGCACCCCTCTTTCCACTCACTCCCGCGGGCAAGTCTTTTCACCTTGGGGTGACCAACTGGTTCCAGTTTTCTGGGAACTGTCCTGAGAAAGTCTCGTGTCCAAAAAAAAAAACCCTCAGTCCCCAGAAAAATAGTGTTATCCATTCTACTTAATCTCCCCGTGCCTCAGTTTCCTCATATGTGAAATGGAAATGATAATAGCAGTCTCTGCCTCCTGAGGGAGGCTGTTGCATATATGAAATGAGTTCATGCAAATCTAGAACATAAAAGTCATCTAACACGGAATAAGTTCTATATGATTTGCCTTCTTTGTTTGAGTTTCACAGCAGCAGATCATGAGATAGAATTTGGCTACAAGCAGATTATTTAAGGAGTGGCTCCTAGAAGCACCAGCAAGGAAGTGAAACAAGAGAAGAAACTGAGACCATTGCAGAGAGTGGTAATGAGCAGAGGACTGCTGTGGGCAATGGGGGCTCCATCCCAGAACTCTGGAAGCCAGAGTGGGAGTGGGGCCGTGCCTCAGAGTTCTCTCCCTGAAGGGCAAGGAAGCGGAGGAATATAATTCCCAAATCCCACTTCTCACTGTTTAGGGGCTGCTTCCTAAGTAGGGATGTGCTAAATACCCACACATGGGGCATGGCAGCCTGCAGAGTACTTGGGAATTATGAGTGCAGAGTGGGCAGGACACTGTCAGTATCTGCCACATATGTGTTAGCCACATTTCCCACATGCAGGAGACATGGGAGCACAGGGGACACCTGCTCAGTTGTGGCAAAAGGAGTCAAGGCATGAAGAGATATTGTCTGGGTGAGCTTCAAAGCATGAGTAAAAGCTTTTCAGGCATCAGAGGAGGCAGACCTTGCACCTGGGGGTGCATAATAAATGTTCAAATGAATCCCAAGTAAGTTGAGAGCAAGTCAAATGCATGAGCTAGTGGGGCTGCCTAGATGGTGGAAAGCTATAGGTAGTCCGAGAGAGAGGTGATACGGTCAGACCTGTGGGCATCAGGAAAGGCTGGATCAAGGCATGAGGACCTGAGCTGATCCCTGGCAGACAGGTGAGGAGGAAGAAGTAGATCAAGTAGAAGAACCATGAGAGTTAAGGCAAAGAGGCAGGAATGGGTAGGAGTAGAAAAGAGTGCCAAAGAAAGAGAAGGGAGGGGAAGGAAGTGAAGGAAAAGAAAGGGAAATTAAGGGAAAGAAAGAAAAAAGGGAAGGAAAGAATTGAACTTAGGAGTAGAGGGAAAAGCATGGAGTCCTGTATCACAGAGGTCAAAGGAAGAGAGGGACAATGAGGTGAGGTAGCATCAAGTTCTCAAGTGCTGAGTCCTGCCCAGAGTGAGGCATGAAGCATTCGGGAAGGCTTCCCAGAGAAGGTGAGCCCTGAATCAGCCAGAAACTACTGCAAGCTCAAGAACATGAGCTTCGTGGAAAGAAGGCTGCAGGGGCCCCGTGGGAGTGAGCTGAGGGCAAGGAGCTGCCAACAAGCCAGAAGGGAGGGCGGCGGGTTCCAGTCATTATTACCAGACCTGCACAAATATTGTTGTTTTGACTGGCAGTGGGGATTGGTTTATTTTTTCCAAGGTGGAACCACAAGTGTGATGTGCAAGTTCGTTTTAGAACATGACACCATGGGAAGAGCAACAATCTCTGGCTTCACCTTTCCCACTTCTCCTGGTGGAACACATGTATTCACGCACACACTCAGTCATAAAAAATAACTCAAACCACAAATGTTTAATCCACCAACACCAAGGGTCAGCTGAAAATATCTCTCTTGTCGCAATGGTAAGGACATCCCACTTTTTAACATGGAAAGCACTTTCAACAGTGCCTGGAATATAAAAAGCCATCTTTACTTGGAGATTGAATAGCTCAGTAGCCACGAGCATGGACATGGCAGCAACATCATCCTGGTTCAGAGCCCAGCTCCAGTGCTTCATAACTGTGTGACAGTGAGCAAGTTACCTTCTCTGCACCTCAGTGTCTCCATCTAACACAGGAATAGTAATAGTACCTCCCTCACCAGATTGTGAAGATTAAGTGACTTAGTGCATATAAAGAGCTTAGAAAATGGCCTGGCTCTAAGTAAAGGTTGCAGACATGGTAGTCATTATCGTTATCATCATGACCCTGGCCCGTGCAGGGAAATGGGAACGACCAAACTCCATAAAGCCTGTGCCATAGACTCTCATCCCCACCAAATCCCTCTTAAAACCAAACATGCCTTGGACAATAGTGGGACTATGAGGGAGGTGAGGGGATGGAGAGAGAGAGACAGCGAGAGAGAGAGAGAGACAGAGAGACAGAAAGAGAGAGAGAGAGAGAGAGAGAGAGGGAAGGAGAGAGGGAGAGAGGGAGAGAGAGAGAGAGAGAGAGAGAAAGACAGAAAGAGAGAGAGACAGAGAGGGAAGGAGAGAGGGAGAGAGGGAGAGAGGGAGAGAGAGAGAGAGAGAGAGAGAGAGAGAGACCCCTGCGTCTTTGTGAGGACAGAGTTAAGTCTAGGTGTCTTAGTCAGCTTGGGCTGCTATAACAACAGAAATTTGCTTCTCACAGTTCCGGAGACTAGGAAGTCTGAGATCAAGGTGCTGGTGTCTGGTAAGTGCTCTCTTCCTGGTTCATAGACAGCCGTTTTCTCATTGTGTCCTCAGATGGTAGAAGGCAGAGGGAATTTTCTCAAGTCTCTTTTATAGGGCACAGTTTCCATTCATGCAGTCTCTACCTTCATGGCCTAAGCACTTGACAAAGCTCTCGACTCCTGATATCATCACCTGGGGGGTAGGGTTTCAACAAATGAATTTAGAGGGGACACAGATATTCAGACCATAGCACTAGCAACACTTCCCAGCCTTATCTTACTTGCCCCTCTCAGGAGCTTGGTATCTGTGTGGCTGCACTCCCCTGAGCTTTTTCCTGGCTACCTGGCCACACCTTTCAGATACAGCAGAGTAGTCTGTCTGTCTTTGTTTTTCTTTCCTTCTTCCCTTTTTTCCTACCTTCCTCCTTCCTTCTTTCCCTTATTTTCTTCTTTCCTCCCCTCCTTCCTTTCCTTCCTTCTTTCCTTTCTGAAATAGAGGACAATTGATCTTCTTTATCAGGCAATGTGTCACTTCTGGGAAACAGTTACTCAAATGTAGGACAACTGGGCATCTATTGTTCTGAGCTCAGGGAAACCGGGTGGACTGATTTGCATCAATTCTTAGAAATATTCTGGAAGAAGAATGTGCTGTATCAGACTACAATAGTGACCTGTGGCCATGAGATTTCGGGGGCTAAAAGGTTCCAGTTCTGTAAGCTCATGCTTAACCTTAGGAATTAGTCCTTTGGGACCAATAACACCCCTGAAGAGTCCTGTCATTTGCAGATAAAGAAGTTCTAGAGGAAGATATTGGAGCTCCTATAGTAGGGATGGTGGAGATTGGAGCCTTTAACTGGAGTCATATCTACCAGCCCAGACCTCCAGACAGCTTATTTTCTATAACTATCGGTTCATCCCAAGGTTCCTTGTTAGGCCATCTTCTTTTCTCAGTCCACATTTTCCCCCTAAACCATCAAGTGCCTGCCAAGGTTTCAACAACTAACTCAGCTTGATCTATTTCAAATTTTCATCTCTAAACCTTGTTTTTTCTTCTTTCAAGCTCCTGAAACTAGGTAGTCAGGATCAACATCTTCCAATCATCTCACGGTTCAAGATGGGTTCTTGAACTCTAGCCACATTCTCTACATTCGGTTGGAGAAAATAAAAGGAGACTAGATGCTCCACACTACTTACCTCTTTTAAAGAGATGTTTTTGAAGAGCCAAGCAACACATTTATTTACATTTCACTGGCTAGAAGGTAGTCACATGGTCCCATCTCACTTCAAGGGAAGCTGGGAAATGTGGTCTTTTATCTAGGTGACCAAGTGTCCAAGACCCAGTGGTCTGGCCTCTGTTTACCTCATTAGCCTTGTCTTCTCTGCCACTGCCACACTCTGCCTTCCTCTGTCTATAATAGTCATATTGACCTTCTCTTGGTTCCTCAAACAAAGCAGTTCTCTGCCACATTGAGGCTTCTGAATAAATCTAGTGCAGACTCTCCCCTTACTCCAGCCCATACCCTCTACTCCTTCTCAGTCAGTAGTACTCAGCTCAAATGCTATCTCTTCAGAGGCCTCACCAGAAGGAAGGCATGACCCGCTTCGAATACCCTCACATATTCCTGAAAACTTCTTTCATGGCACTTAGCAGACAAGTTTGTAATTATTGTTGATGTAAGAATGTCCAAATCAGTAGAAAGAGGGACATGACATAATTATAAAGGGATCAATCCAACAAAAGGATATAACACTTGTTAACAGTTATGCACCTAACATAGGAATACCTAAATATATAAAGCAAATATTGAGCAACATAAATGGAGAGATTGACAGTAATATAATCATAGTAGGAGGCTATAACACCCCATTGACACCAATGGACAGGTCTTCTAGACAGAAAACCAACAAGAAAACAATGGCCTGAAATGACACACTAGACTAAATAAACTTAACTGATATTTTTGAGCACTACACCCTTAAGCAGCAGAATATACATTCTTCTCAAGTGCACATGGAACATTTCCCAAGATAGACCACATGTTAGTACACAAAACAAGTTCCAATAAATTTAAGAAGATTGAAATCATGCCACGCGTCTTCTCTTACCTCAATGGTATGAAACTAGAAATCTATTACAAGAAAAAAACCGAAAACACACAAACACGTGGAGGTTAAATAACATGCTCCTAAATAATGAATAGGTTAACAATGATACCAAGGAAAAAATCAAAAGATACCTTGAGACAAATGAAAATGAAAACACAACAACTCAAAATCTATGGGACACAGCAAAAGCAGTCCTAAGAGAGAAATTTATAGCAATACAGGCCTACCTCAAGAAACAAGAAAAATCTCAAATAAACAGTCTAACTTTATACTTTAGAAAAGGAACTGCAAGCAAAGCCTAAAGTAAGGGGAAGGAAGGAAATAATAAAAATCAGAACATAAATAAATGAAATAAAGTCTAAAAAAAAAAATACAAAATATCAATGAAACCAAGAGCTGTTCTTTAAAAGACAAACGAAATCGATAAACCTTTAACCAGACTCATGAAGGAAAAAGGGGGACCTAAATAAATAAAATCAGAAATGAAAGAGAAGTGACAACTGACACTATAGAAATATAAAGGACTATAAGAAAATATTATGAGCGATTGTACATCAACAAATTGGACAATCTGGAAGTAATGGATAAATTCATAGAAACAGACCTGGACAAATTCCTACAATCTTCCAAGACTGAGTTAAGAACAAACAGAAAATCTGAACAGATTGGTTACTACAAATGAAATCATATCAGTAATCAAAAAAAAAAAAAAAAAAAAAAAAACTCCAACAAACAAAAGTCCTAAACCGAATGGCTCCACAGGTGAATTTTACCAAACATTCAAAGAATTAATACCTAGCCTTCTCAAACTATTTCAAAAATTCAGGAGAAGGGAAGGCTCCCAAGCTCATTTTATGAGGCCACCAATACCCTGATTCCAAAACCAGACAAAGACATTATCAAAAAGGATTATAGACCAACATCACTGATGAACATAGATGTAAAAATCCTCAACAAAACATTAGAAAACTGAATACAGCATTATGTTAAAATGATCATATACCATGATCAAGTGGGATTTATTTTTGGGATGCAAGTTTGGTTCAATATTCACAAATCAGTTAACATAATATACCACATAAACAAAATGAAAGATAAAAATAGGATGACTATATCAATAGATGCAGAAAAAGCATTGATCAAAATTCATACCTACAGAGAATTTTAAGAGTTTATTTGAGCCAAACTGACAACATGCCAGGAAGCAATATTTCCAATGCTCCAGAGAATGACAGTTTTGCAGTTCTTTTTACAAATATTGTACAAGATTATATGCTCCCTTGAGGGTGGTTATGCCTCTGATAGGTCTGGAAAGAGAAGATTACTTCTGGCATACCAAAGGTATGTTAACTTAGATAAACAAAAACAATGGACAGGGTTGGTTAAGGCAAAGATAAACCTTTTATAGGCCTGAGGTATGACTACCCACCATGGCCCAGTTATGAATTTATGATCAGATCACACTGTGAAGTTACTTTTAGTCAAGGAACTTGTCAGATTTATTATCTATCCTCTTTTTTGTTTACCTCTATATTTATTTGGGTATTTATTTCAGTTCTATCAAATTTAACTCAACAAATATTTATGGAGTACCTACTGTGTGTCAGATGCTCTTCCACAGCATCTCCTCCTGGTCCTGGGCACTAGTCCACAAGGGCTCCCTTTATGATGCCCTCTCTGTATCTGCCATTTCCCCTTGAGGGGCAAGGATGTACCCAACTAGTAGACTCAGGAGTAGATCATAACTGAGAGGGCAAAGACAATCCCAGTCTATCCTTTCCAGGGTCTGACTGGCCCAGTGGGGGTCAGGGCCAGCAAGTGGGTAGGCAGAGCCTGGGCTTGGTACCTGGTGACTGACTTCTGAATCAACATTGCCAGTCGCTAGACACGAGGACTTGGGCCAGTCACTGCCCTCTCTAGACTTCAGTGTTCTAATTTATACAAAGAGTAAGTCTCTCAGCCTGACTGCGTGAATATTCTCTGAATAAATGACAAAGATCTTTATGAAAAATACATGACAGGCTCTAGGTTTCAATCATTCACCATTCCTTCATTGATTGATTAACACATATTTATTGAGCATTTCCTCTGTAATAAGATGGTCAGTCCTAGGACTGAGGAGTCACAGAGGACCCAGACAATGACAGACATTGAGTCAAGAACACAAACATGTCAAGAGGCAATCCCAATTCTGTGTGGAAGGAGAGATTTCCACCTACAATCTTGTATCAGCAAGAAATACAACGTTCTTTATTTTTTTATATAACTCAATCTCTGTTTTAAGTGCCTCCTTGAATGAGGTGAAAGGGGAATATATTTGCTAAATATTACTTCCAACCTCTCTTCTTCCATCACCTCTTTTCAATCTCTCTTCCTTTTTTCTAGTCCAGGAAAAGTACTTTTTCAGTAAAGGAATGAATGAGGGCTGTACGTCTAGTTATTCTGGTCATGGAACAAAATACTTCAAAACTTAGTGGCTTTAAATGACCATGTTTATTTTGCTCACCGAGCTACAATTCAGGTGGGTCTGGTGGGGACAACTCTGTTCCACCTAGCATCAGCTAGGGGATTAAAGACTGTGCAGATCATCTGCAAAGTCACTCACTCATGTCTGGTATTTGAAGATGGCTATTGGCTGAGACCTAGCACACCTACATGTGGCCTCGACTTTCTCCCAACATGCTAGCTGCTTATCAAAGGTGAGCATTGTGAGAGGGAAAGAAAATGTATCACTCCATACAGCCTAGCCTTGGTAGTGACGCTTGCCCTACATTCTGTCCCTCCAGGCACATAGAGAAGCCCACCCAATTACAGTGGATGGAGGGAATAGACTTCACCTCTTCCAGAAGAGCATTTGGGAAAGAAATATGTTTGTGACCAGTTTTGGAAAATATAATCTATCATAAAAGTGGAGAGGAGTCTTGTTTACTTTTTTTCCACTTTTTTTTTATTGTAGTAAAATACACATAACATAAAATTTACCATCTTAACTATTTTTAAGTGTAGAGCTCAGTGTTATCAAATATATTCACATTGTTGTGCAACCATCACCACCGTCCATCCCCATAACTCTTTTTGTCTTGTAGAACTGAAATTCTATACCCATTAAACAATCATCCTCCATTTCACTCCCCTCTTCGGTCCCTGGCAACCATTATTCCGCTTTCTGTCTCTGTGATTTGACTACCTTAAGTATGTCATACAAGGAGTATTATAACTAAATCTTTTTAACTCAGTATTTATCTTTTTATGACTGGCTTACTTCACTTAGCATAATGTCCTCGAGGTTCATCTATATTGTAGAATTTTCTTCCTTTTTAAGGCTGAATAATATTGCATTATAAGTATATATCACATTTTGCTTATCCATTCATTTGTCAATGGGTGCTTGGGTTACTTCCACATTTTAGCTATTGTGAATAATGTTGCTATGAATCTGGGTGTACAGATATCTTTTCAAGACCCTATTTTCAATCCTTTTGGGTGAACAGCCAGAAGTGGAATTGCTAGATCACATAGAAATTCTATCTTTAATTTTTGGAGGAACTGTCATACTGTTTCCCACAGCAACTATACCATTTTATATTCCTACTAATGGTATACAAGGATTCCAATTCCTCCACAGCACCCTACACACAAAGGAGAACAGCCTTGACCCTTCTCCCACCCTGTCCATACCCTCAGATGTCCAAGTGACCTCTGACCTTCAACGGGAATACCTAGGTAACGGAAGACAGGAAAGATGGAGCATCTTCTTGCATAGCTGAGGTTGCTGGGGCAGAGGCAGTGATTCTGCACCAGGACTAAATCTGAGGCCACCTGGGCCCCTGTGCCATTTGCCATTGGGCACAGGGCAGCAAAACCAAAGTATAAATGTGCCCCATCTTCTTGCAACATCCATTTGACCCAAAGAATGTGAGGAAAATATTATTTTTGCAATGAACACAGGTATGATGAACTAGAATGCAAGCTTTATGTGTGGGCTTTAAGTAAATAGAAAACTTTGAGTTGGCTGTTTCAAGCCAAGGCCCTCAGAAGAACACAGTCTGGCCCCTTTAGATGCCTCTTTGGTGGAAAAATTTGAGAAAGACCAACGTTCTCTAATACCCAGGGTCCCAAGGACAGACTCGGCAAACAGTAGCTGTTACTGCCAGGAACTGTTGTTTGCGGAAGGGCTGGAGGTCACGCAAGTCACCTTGATGAGCTGCTTCTAGGACAGTGAACTCGGAGTCATCAATAATGTGAGGGATGGTGGAAAAGTTGGCAGAACCTCTTTCTGGTTGATGTTCACTTCTCCTGGTCCAGGCCAATTACCAGCAGGCCCTTCCTGTCATCTCTCCCTCTGAATGCAGACAAGCCAGTTCTCTCTGGCCCTTGGTTCCCACTGAGGACAGAGCCAGAGCGAGCCAAGCTGGACTTTAGTCAGCCGACCACAGGAGGAAGCAAAGGGAAGACCGTCAGTCCTGCACTGTCTGTTTGGTCTCTGTTTTCACTGGCAGTGCCCAATTCTACCACCTTTGCTCTCTGGTCAATGAATGCCAGAGTGGCTCAAGGTTAGACAGGGACCTGAAGGTCTGGGCAGGAAGAGTGTGTCGAAGGATGAGTGGGAGAGATGAAGAAAGGGTTGCAGCCCTTGGTGATCTAAGAGACAGGAAAAGGAAAGAGGAGAAAACAGCACAGTAGAGAAGTGGGAAACTTCATGTGTTGACATCTTCCTCTGATGTGAGAGAAACCCCAGAAAGGGACACTAGGCCACCTAGTCTATTCCTGCAGTGGGTTCGATACTACCTCTGAAGAGGCATCCAGTGGCCCTTGGCTACAGGGAGCTTGGGACAAAAAAAAAAAAAAAATGAGAACTGGACCTGCCCTTCAAGAAGTCCCTGTTAGGAGAGGGAGACATGCCCTGCTCTCAGGGAGCCGCAGTCTCAGAGAGGAGATATAGGCCCTGGCCCCACAGAGCCCTGGATCTGGCAGGGAGATCCCAGCTATGCCCTAAAAGAACCTCTGGTTTGATGGGGTATCTTGTTAGGGCCCTGCAGAGTCTCCTGCCTAGCCCACCACAAGACTTCTGTGGTTTTGCTTTGAATTCCTATAAACGGAATGGAGAAATCCCAGGAACTGAAATACTTTTTTTAATCACCCTCTATTGCCCTTCCCTGAGTGACTCAGCGGTAGGAAAATCACAGCTCCTGAGTGAACCGGAATGAAAACCAAAAGGGAAAGTAGTCAGAGAAAGACAGTTATTGACACAGCCTCTGCAGCTGGCCCATCTTGTCTACACAAGTGACTGCTCTCAACCAGTCACCAGCAACCACTGACATCACTGAGTCAATAAGGTGAGGGAGGGGACCTGGAACAAAGACCAGCCCTGGGGGCGACCCCCCAGCAGGGCTGGGCCATAGATCCGGGAAAGATCCATTGCTCAGAAGTGAAAATCTGGACCACAGTCTTAGGGTGGTCACTCACACTGTCCAGAGCCTCTGAGTCCTGCCTTTTGGGCACACACCATGTCCCACCACCTGGAATACCCTCTCTTTCTCTCTAGCGTGCCACATCCTGCTCTCCTTAAGCCCCATCTGGCTCTTCAGAGCTGCCATTATACCCTTTGTCTGAATTTCTCTGGGTATTTGCTGTCGCCTGACTGATGTGCAGTATGTAAGAACAATGTGTCTTTTCTTCTCATCTAGACCCTCAAATCTCAAGAACAGGTGTTTCAACTTCATAAGAATGGGTCCAACCCTTAAGAAAACTGAATGAATGAATGAATGAATGAATGACGAGAACCCAAGCTCAGTTTTCTCTACAGAAGCAAGAGATCAGCCAACTCCACTGCCTTTTCCTAGAAGGGTGAGAAGAAGACACCTCTCTGAGCTGAAGGGGGTCTTAGAAATTGCCTGAAACTGAGGCCCAGCAAGGGGAAGGGGCTTTGCCATGGTCACACAGCTTGCCAGAAGCAGAGCCAGGGTCACATCAGGGTCTGCTGTCTCCCTCCTCTGCTCGACCCTCCACCCTTGTACCTGGACCCTGGGCTCTGGAACAGGCTGACACTCAGAGGAAGACACACTGTTCTGTCCTCACTCCAGAGAACAGGGTGTGGCGGCCTGGCCAGGGCTGTGGTTGACCTGCTCCACCCAGGGTGGGCACATTTCATCACCAAGAAAACCTGGCCAGAGTTTGCAGCTTCTGTGGCCCAGAGAAAACTGTGCTTTGCAAACACTGAGCCACCTGGATCTTCGTCCCAAATCTTATGCAAGCACCAGGACATTCCAGCCCTGGCCAGCAGCGAGGGCATGCCTGCCTGTGTGTCCTTCCACTGCCAGGGCAGCTCCTGTGCTCACCCTAGATTAGGGGTCCTGGCAGAGGCTGCTCTCGAAATGTGCTGCCCTGTATTTCCTACTGCCCCACAATGGCAGCAGTGTTTGGAGATGAACATAGGAATTACTATTCCAGGTTACTCTGCCTGTTTCTTCACAAATATTTCCTCACCGAAGCCTCTCACCAACTCAATGAGGTAGCTACTGTTATTATCTTCATTTTCAAGGATGAGGACATCAGGGCCCTGAGAGGCACAGTGACTTGCCGGGGTGGCATAGCTGCTGAACTGAGA
Source organism: Eidolon dupreanum (assembly GCA_028627145.1). Classification (NCBI taxonomy): domain Eukaryota; kingdom Metazoa; phylum Chordata; class Mammalia; order Chiroptera; family Pteropodidae; genus Eidolon; species Eidolon dupreanum. The sequence continues at coordinate 89,355,276 of CM053502.1, read as the reverse complement.
CTGTCCAGCACAAAATCCTTGCTCTTTATCACCATACTGCCAGTGACATCACACTGCTGCCGCTCACATACACACCCAGACTCTCTAACTGCTCCAAGAGAAAGGCACCCAGAACCTGGAGACCAAGAAAAAGACTCTGGATAAATTACAAAGTGGCTGCAGGTGCTGCAGGGACTGGGTGGTGGTGGGACCTCTTACTCAGCCATCATAGAGGCATTTATCAGAAACCCATTTAGAGTTTCCCCTTTTCTTACCTTCACCTGCTAGGGAAGGGAAGGGGCAGGAACTAGCATCTAACTGCAGAGAAGCATCTACTGCTTGCTGGCCCTGGGTCGGGCACTTGTAAGATGAAGTTTGGCCCAGGGCAGGGCAGGTAATTTGAAAGTTCTTAGAGTTTGAACCAGCTGTATTTGTAAGACTTGTACGTACTGTAAGGGTGGCAGCCTCTGCAGAGGGAACCCTGGTCTTCACCCTTAGATCTTTCCTGCCCAATACTATCATTAGAGACCCAAATGAAGTACAATCACCCACCTACTGGGTTTCTAGAGAAGGCCGTGCAGGTTGAGCTAACTAACAAACACTGTGGAAGACAGAATTCAGATGGCAGTCTGCCCCCTGAGTGATGAGTTGGTGTTGTTCAATGTCACCAAAGGAGCCATTGAGGCCTTATTGTGTACCAGGTCTTGGGAAACCAAAGGGACAGTTAGGGGTCACTGCCCTTGATGCAAGATGGGTAGCTGAGTGGGAACTGCAGGAGCCAGTACCAGATATAGAGGTCACCCAGCCCCAGGATGGACTGATAAACCTGGGATTGGGGGTTGGGTTCACTGGAAGAGGGCTTATCTGAGCTGGGCTTTGAAAGGCAAATCAGAATAATAGGGCTTCCTGCCCAGGCAACCACAGCATTAGTGTGAAAATTAAATAATAGAGAGGAAAAACATCTTGTGACATGAGTAGAAAAAATCAGACAATTTCGAAGGCCTGTTATACTTCTACAGGTAAAGAAACTGAGGCTCAGAGAGATTGTGACTTGCCCAAGGTTAGCCAATGATTTAGCGGCAAACAAAAAACTTAAACCCAGACCTCCTGATTTCAGCACTGGGTTCTGGCTCGTCTATGCTGACTTCTCCAGAGAATTAATCCCATTGTAAAACTGCTTTTATTAATATCTTGTTTTATGAATAGTAATCCAGAATGGGCATGATTTGCAAAGAGATAACAAAAAAGAGGGCAAGGAGGGAAACGTAAAAGTGGGGAGGAAGGTTGGAGATGAAAGGAGATAGATATTGTGGGGATATTGTAAGGCTTGGAGCCAGGAGGGTCATTAAAGTACCTAGACAATGGAGAACAAGAAGGTTTGCCTGGAAGTGGAGAAAAAGCTCAGAAAGAAAGATGCAGTGCCAACACAAAATGTTCCCAATTATCAAAAGGCTCAGTGTCCAGACCTTTCCACTCCAGGATGAGAAACTGGGCCTGGTATCAGATTGCAGAGATCTCTCTCCACAGGCCGTCACTGAGCCTCCAACTCACCTGAGAGCTGTGGTGGGGCAGATGGGACCTCCATCTCCATTTTTCCCTCCTTCTGCAAAAGGAAAGAGAATAATAAATGAGAATCTGAGATAATCATTCGGGCTTCCTGGGCCACCCATACTCCCATCCTGAATTGGGGTAAAAGAGCCTTGTTGGGTCTCTTTCACCTGTTAATAAATATCATAAGCTGGCAGTGGATTCTTGTTCATCGCATGCAAATGCTGAGTCCAGAACCTCATCTCCAAGTTAAATGGACTCTGAATAATATATCTTTTTAAATCTTTGTTGAATTCCTCCACTCCACCCTACACATCCACCTATATCATCAAGCCATGGAGGGCAAATTTAGAGAAAACCAAAAATATATACAGAAGAAAATTTAAATTGCTCATTATCCTACTCCCTAAATGAAAAAGATGATGATTAACCCTTTGGTATATTTCCTTCCAGCCTTTATTCCATATGTACATGTGTATTTCATAGAACACCAGACTATATAAAGGCTTTCATGCAACCTCCTGCCTCCTAAGAGGAGGGAGGAGTCTCCTTTCAAAAAAAGCCCTGTGGCACCCACAGAAAGGCAGGTCTGTGTATCTTCCTGGTGGATCCAAGTACCAAATCATTTGTATGTATTGATCCTTCAGGCTGACCTACGTGAATATCCGTGGTATGTTGACCAAACCCTAATCCTGTAAATATAGATAGACTTTCCACTTCCCACACTCCCCACCAAACTTTGCCTGGGCCTGGGGCCCAGGGGGTTTTCTGTGCACTTGACTCTTTCAGCTTGTCCCTGTCTCCCAGCTCATGCCGTGTTTGCTGAGGCCTCAAGATTGGAATCCTCTTTTTTTCTCAAAATATACAGTCTCCATCCAACCTGGTCCACTCAAGGCTTTTAGTCCAATTACTGGCAAGGAGGCCTCATGGCATTTATGGCCAGCTTCTCCATGTTTCAAAAGGTTTAATAGGCATTAGTTGATAATAATAGTAGCTGCCACTCTACTCAGGACTAGACATTGTAGTGGGCTCTTTTCATTAATGTCTCATCTAAATTTTCAGAGCTACCATGACAGGACATTCCTAGATCCCACTTTACAGATTGGAAAATTGAGGCTCAGAGATGTCAGGTGATCTACCTAAGGGTATCTAATATGACAGGCCAAAGTCATGGACCTTCCTTCTCCTTTCCAGTGGGAACTATTGCTCACTGCACGATAATCCCATTTTACCACACTGCTCTGATATCATTCTGCCAGAAGCAAAGGATTGGGCCTTTCACTTAACCTGAGTGGCCTTACCTCATCTAAAAGCATAATTCTATGAGCATATATAAACCCTGGATATAGCTCTTTTGCCTCTATTGTTGACTTCAAGGGTGCTGTGGGAACCCTAGCTTGGGGACATCGAGCAAGGTCAACATATGTAGTCACTGACTTCCCACCAGGTGTTCAGACATCTTGGGGATCTTCTCCCCATTCGGTCATTCTATTCATTGGTGATTTATTGAGCATCTGATATATGCCAGGCACTGGGCTCAGGACTGAGCGTGAGGTACTCACAAGGGAGTGTGTATTTCTTTGTCATCTGGATGTGCCTATTCATCGGGTTGGGTACTCTAGAAAGAAGCTGCTGAGATGAAGGTAGGCATGGGACAGGGAAGTGACTTGCATGCAAGGAAATAAGCAGAAGCAAGATGGAGCAGATCTGGCAGTTCTCTGCCAGCCCAACGGAGAACTCCTGAGCAAAGACTGCCCATTAGGGGAGCCCTGACCAAACTAGGCACAAATGACCAGGCCCTAGACCCACTGCTGTGCTCAGCAATTGGCCTGCAAAGCCAGGACTAGAAAACAGTGAGTGAGGTGCCTAAAGCACGAAAGGAAGGCAAGTGCTTGCACAGCTCTGAGAGCCAGCACCTCCTTACATGTTGTGTCCCAGATGCCTCACTCTCCTCACCCTAGTCCCAGCCCTGGGCTCCCTGGAGCTGACTGGAGCTGTCAGCTCTCTACACACATTACAAATGGGCAGCAAGTTTTTTCTTGAAGGGAGGTCTGCACAGCACATCTGCCTCTGCCACATTCTTCTCTCCAACAAATATTTACTGAGCACCTCTTGGGTGCCTGACTTTGAGGATGAACAAATCAGACCAGGCTCTGCCCTGGGGAGCTTCCAGCCTAGCATGTCTCTGCACATACCTGGGTATGTGCCTTGATGTCTGTGTATTAGGGTCAGGGTGACCTCTTGCCTATGTCACAGAAGATCTGTAGCTCTGGTGTTGTCCACCTGTGTGCATGCATGGATGAAGCCCACACTCACGCAGAATCAAGGGGGCCCTTGAAGGACTGAGAAGATTTTCAAAGAAGCTGCAGCTTCAGAAGAGAGATGAGAGAATCAAGGAGGAAGGAAGGGGCTGTCAGGCAAGCGATCTAAGAAGTGAGCTGAAAACTCCAAGTGAGGGAAAGGGAAATGGAGTCAGGGCTGCCAAGTCTGGGGTCTGGTGGGGCATTTCCATGCAGGAAGGAACAAGGAGAAAGTGACAGTGAAGAAGCCTCGTGAAGTCCTGGGCTGGCAGCTGGCTCAGGATCAGGGAGGAAAAATGTCTGCTGTCTAAAGAACTAGGGAGTGGAGGGAAGAGAAGGGACCATGAAGGAAGTCCAAAGACCAAAAACCAGGGCTGATGTGAGCCCTTCACATGGGAAGGAGTAGGCTGGCAAGGGGAGGGTGCAGGGATGAGAGCAAGGTGAGGGCCAGGACAGGTCACCTGTCACTTCTGTCAGTCATCAATGACTCTGAGACACATGTAAATGATTCATTTGAATAATAAGAAGATATGGCATTAACATTTGTAAAACCTTTACATAATATCCCCAGCTTCGCCCTTCCCCAGTTGAGTCCCTTGCCCAGTCCAGAAACCTGGGGGTCCTGCTAGTCCTTCTCTCTCCTTCACTATCTCAGCTCATCAGCCCCCAAGGCTGGACCACCCTCCCCTCTGTCACCTGGAGTAACAGTCTTTTGCCTGCCTGTCTCTCATCTCTGTGCTCCCTGGATCCATTCTCTTTACCAGAAAATTTATCACAGCACAATTTATCTTCCCCAAAACCTTCTGTCCTGAAGGCAAAGCCTCATATTCTTACTTTGGCCTTCAGGATATGACTCCTACTTTGCTGTGCAGCCACCTCTGCTTCCCTCCTGCAGCTCTTCCATCCTCAAACTCACCCCTCCCCCCGCCACATGCACACTTCCCAAGGCTCTCTTGCCTCTGGGCCTACCAAATCCTATTCCATTGCCTCAAACACCCTCACTGGGACTAATTCTTGCTGTGACTTGCAGGTCTCAGTGTCTATACTGCTCACTTCAGGAAGACCTTCCTGAATTCCTTGACCCCACCCTAAAATTAGGCGTTTTTGCCCCAATTCTCTTCCATGCATTTACCAGGTTACCGTTACTGGTTAATTATGACTCCAAGGGAGACAATCCCCTGTCTATGTTGTCCATGTTGTACTTGCAGGATTCCTTACAGTACATCATCAATAAATATTTCTTGAGCATCTACCGAGTGTCAGGTACCACAGTAGGCCCTGGGGAAATGATGAGGAATTGGCAAAGTTCTTGTCTTCACTGTCCCACACTCTTAGCTTTTGCATATTCCAAAGTTATTTTAGGGACCATGCATTGGTTTTATAATGGGAAAAGAAAATATAGGAGAAAAATAGGAAGTAAGAAGGAAGGGAGGGAGGGAGGAAGGGAGGAAAAGATCTATTGCTGTCCAAACTCCTGAGTGAGGTAGATCAAGCTTCGCAATTCAGGGCCCTGCCCTGTTCATTTCTTGCTTCACTTCTTTTCATTGTCCTGCACAAATGTTATGTTCCAGAGGAAATACAGTTCCCCAAAATGCCATGTTCTTTCCTGCCTCTGAACCTTTGCACATGCTGTGCCCCCTACCTAGAACACCTT
>CM053502.1:89220324-89349295 GCA_028627145.1 Eidolon dupreanum | reverse complement strand
ATTCTCCTGAAATTCCTAAACAGACTATAAACAGAAATATCCTAAACAGAGATAAAACAATAAGTGTTTTAGCATTGTGAAAGCATTATCAAATGTTCGTTCACCAAGAGAATAATCCCTTCACCTGACTGAAAGGAGGAAGAAACAACTGTGGGTGTGGATCCTTTTATGGCTTGGTTTAAGAGCACGACCTTGGAGAAAACAATTGATTTGTGCATCCAGTTCCTAGGAGTGGGACCCAGATAAGTCTAGTGATCTGTTGCTATCAAGGTGAAACTGAACTCCAATCTCAAGGCTGATTGCCTTTCAAAAGATGGCACTCTGAAGTGATTATCAGCCAAAGGTGATAAATGAACATAAGTGGCTTTATTTATCAGCACTGAAAGAAAATGCTTACCCTGTGCCCCTCCCCCATATACCTACTTTCTCTTTTTCAGTTCTTGAGGTTCGAGTTGTCTAGACATTCATTAGTTTCAGTACAGATTATATTTCCAAAAGTCCCCACTGGCTGCTGTGCAGAGAATGGGCATAGCTCCTAATCTCCATCAGAAATTGTTCATGCAAATGTGTGGATGGGGAAGCAGGGAGGAGAGGAGGAGCACATCCAATGTGCAAAGAGACAAAAGAGAGGCAGGAGCAGGGAGAATGGAAAGTTAAGGTTAGGGGTTTGGGAAAATACAGGAAGGTAAGGAATGGAGCAACAGAGGAGAGAGTGAGCACAACACCGAGAGAGCAAGAGAGAGAAAGGGGTCTGGAAATGAAGCAATAGGCAAAGTGGAAAGATAGAGAAACTAGAAACTGAAAAACTTCTAACAAAAACCAATTCATCACAAAGTATTCTGCAGTGTTTTTGTGAGACAGAGAGACTGAAATAGGAAGAGGCCCTTTATTTTTTTAGGAAGAGAACGCAGTCTGGAGGTGGGAGAGGAATGGTACAGAATTTTCCAAACAAAGAACGAGCCTGTGGCCTCTCAAACTGTCCCCTCCCCACTCTGGGTGAACTGTTCACACCACAGCCTGACTTTCTCCATTCAGAGAGGGGAACAGGGACAAAACCCTGGTCTCTTAGGGCTGAGGCTGGAGACTGGGACTGCAGAGTTTGGTGCAGGGTGTGTACGAGGCAGGAAGAGTCAGAGAAGACTGTCTGGGGTGATTGAAGGTGCCTGGTGGGGGAGGTTCCCTCACATCCAGAGGCAGGCACCCCAAGGCCTCACTGGCTCCCCAAGGCTTCAGGAACATAGAATCAGGAAGCCTGGGGCTTCTCAGCTTCCTACTCCAGCCTCCTAGGGACACACATGGTGCCATAAAGGAGAGACAGAAACATGTATAAAACCAGGTTAATCTTCAAACCTGCATCCCTAGCTCCTCTGTTCCAGCCAGATTTGGAGATACTACAGATACTTCCCCCATCCCCAAGTAAAAACTTCCCTAACTCTTGGTACCTGAATCTCTGTAAGGACTGCCAATGGGGAAAAAAGGCCTTGGCCAGGGGGCAGTGAAGGAACTTAAGGTACTGCTGTACCTGCTCCAACAGAGACCAGAGAGGGTCAGGGCCAACCCTTGGTACAGTGTTAGCAGTATGTCTCTCCGACTTCTGGTTGAGAGACTTTGAGCAAATGAACCCACCCACCCCAGCTTCAGTTTCCTCACTGCAAAGTGGGTATAATGACAGGCCCTGCTTGTGGTGCATGGAAAGGATGTAATACTGCCTGGGATTTATGGTTTATAGATACTCAGTAATTGGTAGCAAGATTGTCATTGTTGTCATTGTTGTTTAATAAAATTTGTTGATTTTTTAATGGAAGTATAATTATATTAGTTTCAAGGTGTGTGACATAATGATTTGATACTTGTATGTATACATACAAGCTATAAAATACGTAGTTATAAAATAGTAACCATACATAGTTACGAAACTTTTTCTCTATGGTGAGGACTTTTATGATTTACTCTCAGTAACTTTCAAATACGCAATAAAGTATTATTAACTATAGTCAACCATGCTGTACATTACATCCCCATGACTTATTTATTTTATAATTGGAAGTTTGTACCATTTGACCTCCTTCACTCATTTCATCTACTCCTCACACCCTGCCTCCAGCAACTACCAATAGGTCTATATATCTATGAGTTTGATTTTTGTTGTTGTTTTTTAATTCCACATATAAGTGAGATCATATGGTATTTGTCTTCGTCTGATTTATTTTACTTAGCATAATGCCCTCAAGGTCCATCCATGTTGTTGCAAATGGCAAAACTTCATTCTTTTTTATGGCTAAATAGCAGTATTCCATTGTCTAGGTATGTAGCACATTTTCTTTATCCATTTATCCATGGATGGGCACTTAGGTTGTTTCCATGTCTTGGCTATTATAAGCAATGCTGCAGTAAACATGGAGATGCATATATCTTTTTGAGTTCATCTATTTCATTTTCTTTGCATAAATACCCAGAAGTAAAATTGCTGGATCATATGATAGTCCTATTTTTAATTTTTTGAGGAACTTTCATACTGTTTTCCATAGTGGATGTGACAATTTACATTCCTACCAACAGTGTACAAGTTTCCTTTTCTGCACATCCTCAACAACACTTCTTATTTATCTTTTTGATAATGACCATTCTAACAGGTATGAGGTGATAGCTTATTGTCATTATGACTTGCATTTCTCTGATAATTAGTGATGTTGAGCATCTTTCATGTACCTGTTGGCCATCTATGTGTCTTCTTTGGAAAAATGTCTATTCAGACCCTCTGTCCATTTTTTAATCAACTCGTGTTTTGTTTTTTGCTACTGAGTTGTATGAATTCTTTATATATGTCGGATATGAAGCTCTTATCAGATATATGATTTGCAAATATTTTCTCTTATTCAGTAGGTTGCCTCTCTGTTTTGTTGATCTCCTTTGCTGTGTGGAAGCTTTTTACTTTGATGTAGTCCCACTTGTTTATGTTCGCTTTTTTTTTTTTTGCGTTGACTTTTGGAGTCAGATCCAAAAAAATCACTTCCAAGATGCCGCGACTGATGTCAAGGAGCTTACCGCCTATGTTTTCTTCTAAAAGCCTTATGATTTTAGGTCTTACATTCAAGTTTTTAACCCATTTTGGTTTAATTTTTGTGTATGGTGTAAGATTTTGGTCTGGTTTCATTCTTTTGCATGTGGCTGTCCAGTTTTCCCAACACCATTCATTAAAGAAACTCTTTTTCCCACTGTATATTTTGGTCTCCTTCATTGTAAAGTAACTGACAATATATGCGTGGATTTAACCCTGGACTTCATGCTGTTCCATTGATCTACGAGTCTGTGTTTATGTTAATACTATGTTGTTTTGATTACTATAGCTTTATAATATATTTAAAATCAGGGAGTGTGATGTCTTCAGCTTTGTTCTTTGCCAAGATTATTTTGGCTATTGTTGGTCTTCCGTGATTCCATACAAATTTTAGGTTGTTTGTTATATTTCTTTGAAAAATGCCATTGGAATTTTGATAGGGATTGTATTAAATCTATAGATTGCTTTGGTAGGATGGACATTTTAACAATATTAGTTATTCCAATCCATGAGCACAGAGTATCTTTCCATTTATTTGTGTCCTTTTCAATTTCTTTTTATCAATGTCTTAGTTTCCAGTGTACAGGTCTTTCGCTTCTTTGGTTAAATTGATTCCTAGGTATCTCGTTCTTTTCAGTGCAATTGTAAATGAGATTGTTTACTTAATTCCTCTTCCTGATATTTTGTTAGTAGTATATTGAACTGCAATTGATTTTTATATATTGATTTTATATACTATAACTTTACTAAATTCATTAATTACCTCTAACAGTTTTTTAGTGGAACCTTCAGTGGGGTTTTCTACACGTAATATTATGTCACCTACAAATAGTGACAGTTTTACTTCTTCCTTTCCAATTTGGATGCCTTTTATATTTTTCTTACACAATTGCTCTGGCTAGGACTTCCACTGGGTTTGCGTTTTTGACAAATATGTTTTTGATAGTCATTCACTCTTTCATTTCACGAATGTTTAATGGGTGTCTACCATGTAATAGGACCTGGGGGTTTGTCACTGAACAATCTAGACTCCCCACCCACTAGCTGTCATTTAAGTGTTATATAGTATATTAGAGTTATATATTTGAAGGAGCGTGTGCTAGAAAGAAAATAAAGCTAACAAGAAGGATAAGGAGTGTATGTGCGTGTGTTGAGGGAAAGTTGCGATTTTAAACAGGCTTGGGAGTTATGAAAGAGGTCAAATGTTTCCCCTGGAGTTGGGGGGAGGAGAGGAGAGGGGTAAGGGAGGGGTCTCGAACAGTGCTGCCTAGACTGCTCCTTCCCCAAGCAGGAGTCTCACCAGGGCCAGAAGGAGAAGTCACGCCTTTGTGGCTGGATTAGTTACTGATCTCCTGATTCTCTACAGCTTCTCCAGACTTTAATTCCCTTTCCCCAGACTGATAGTAAGGTGTGAGACAGATTGAGAAGGACGCTTTCTTGGCAGAAACATCAGTAAAACTGAATTACAATGAAAATAACAATAGTAATAACTTCCTGACCCCAGTCATTAGGTGCACAACTCATTTTACTTAATACGCCAGTACTAATAACAAATGCGAGTCCCAGAGATCAAAATCCCTTAGGCATTCGGCCCCAAGGAAACCACGGATCACCGGAGCGCACCTCGTGGCCACTGCCCGGAGCCGCGGGGCCTGTGTGGGGCGGGTTCTGCGCGGGGGAGGTTCTGGCGAAGGGCGGAGCCTGATTGGCCCCTCCCCCTGGGGGCCCGGCGCGGGCCTGTGGCGCGCGCCTGGCGCTAGTTAAAGAGGCGCGCAGAGGCGGGCGAGGAGCATATTGCTGTGGCGCGCGGAAGGGTGCCCACGTGTTTCCCCGCAGCCCGACCCTGCGATCCCTTTGCCCCCGCGATCCAGGCCTCCTTGGTGTGCGCCCAACCCTGGCCTGCGTGAGCAGGGTCCCGCACAGTTCCCCGCTCTTAGTGGGCCAACTTGGAGGAGCAACTTTGTGGAGCAGCGCCAGGAGCACGGGGCACTGCGCATGCGGAGCTCCAAATTCAAACAGCTGTTTCCAGAGGCTGGAGAGCCGGTGGACAGGGAGCCGCTCGGGCTAGGGGACGCTTTCTCCAGGAGCCATGGTGGACCGTGGCCCTCTGCTCACCTCGGCCATCATTTTCTACCTGGCCATCGGGGCTGCGATCTTCGAGGTGCTGGAGGAGCCGCACTGGAAAGAGGCTAGGAACAACTACTATACACAGAAACTGCATCTACTCAAGGAGTTCCCGTGCCTAGGCCAGGAGGGCCTGGACAAGATCCTGCAGGTGAGCCACTTTACCCCTACAGACACCGGAAGCAGACTGGAGCTTTAGGAGTGCTGAAGAAACGCCCCTCACAGCTTTGGATGACCTGCAGTCCCTGTGGGTGGGCCTGGGGGGAAGACAGGAGAGAATGTCTCATCGTGGATCTGGCAGCTGAGATCTGTCGTTCACCCGTGGACACAGGAGTCACCAAACGCGGAACCCAGTTTGTCCAGAGAATAGAACTTAGGGTTGACCCCCGGGTGAACAGAGCCCAGCAGTGGTTCGATGTAGGTGTGCGGGTACTCCCCTCCTTGGAGGGAGGCTGTGAGGCGGATAAAGCCTTTTATCTTTTCTTGGAGACGTTCCCGGAATTCGGGAGCCGAGCCGGGTGTCACCCACTTTCGTCTCCACCTCCCAGCTCCGGGGCCAGTGTCGCGCGCGCCCGTCTTTTCTTCGGGAACGTGAGCCCGGCGGAGTTGCGGCAGGGTCCTCCCTGAGCAAAGACTGCCCCCCCTTCGCCTCCGCAGGGCTCAGGAATTGGGATAGGGAGCTTTGTCCGGCCTGAGCCGCCGGTTGGGAACTGGTGACTGGAACGATGAGGACGCGTTTCCAGGAAGGCTTATCTTGCTGCATCTCGCCTATACAGAAAGGCTAACTCCAAGGGCTTGGAGTTAAAACTTTGTGAAAGTAGTAGGTTGAACAAAAGAACAAAATCCGGGGAGTCCTTTTTTTTTTTTTTTTTTTTTTGCGGGGGATAAGATGTTGTGAAGATAGGTGGTGGGGAAAGTGTCTGATCCGTGTTGGCATTGGGAGTTTCTTCTGATTCATATGCCCTATGGATGGCATTGACCTCACTGGGGTAAACTGTGGAGCCAACCTTTGTTCAGTTTGGGGACCAGGCCCTCCAGCTGAGTTTCTTGAAGTCTCTTAGCCTTAAACATCCACTTTTCTTGGCCTGCACTAATGGCATCCCTCCAGTGGAATGATCAGGACCGAAGTAAGAGCTGGTGAAGGCTCCAGATTGTGAGGTGACCTAAGATGATGTTACATTTCTCTTGGAGCAAAAGATGCCACAAAGGAGGTTTGATGGGGAACAAGATTTAATCTACAGCAGTTTCCCAATGCTTTATGGCTGTCTAGTTGTCTCATTTTTCCGGCCTCACTTTCCCCATATTTAAAATGGCAATGAACCCATCTTCATCATCTTGACTGCACTGAATTGTTGGAAGGTTGAAAGCACTGGAAAACATGAAACTTTCTTGCCTGTGGTTCCCCCTTTTTATTCCCAAATCGATAGACATTCACATGTGTGGGCATATCGGTGCCTCCCCGCAGCCAGGCAAGTAAACTTTACTCTCTGGCCAGTAGAAGGGAGGCTTAGGCTTGTGGGTTGGGTGTTTGATTTTACTGGGAGAGTCTCCTGTCTTGTCGCAGTTACCGCGCTGGGGGCCGGCGGGAGATGAGGTTGGTGGGGAGACTGAGTTTCAGAAAGTAGTTGGCGGTTTCGCTCCTAAGAGCAGGAGTTCTGGGTGATGCCGGTTCCTAAGGCTTTGGGTCTGCCCTTTGTGCATGTGTTGGGGAGGGGTCACTTTATAATTTCCCTTGAGGAAACAATTCTTCTGGACAACAAGCTGTTGTTTAGTTTCTTCCAGAGCTTTGTTTAGAGGGGAAGAAGGCAGGCGGGTATGATAAAGAATCGAGCTGCCCTCGAAGTCTTTCCCTCTTTGCTGCTCCTCGCCACTGCAGGGGAAGGAAGGAAAGAATTCAAGGCTGAATGTGGGAAAATAAACTTCAAAACATGAGGAGAAGGGAAAGGGGGGGGGGGATCGGGGCGAGGCAGCCGGGTGCAGCTGGTGGTAGTAGCTTTGGATGTTGGACAGCTTTCTTAAGGTGTTTGAGCAAACAAAATGCCTCTTACTTTGATGTCCTGTTAAATCCCCCAGAGTGGGAAGGTAACTTTTAGAAAAAGGATTTGTGCATCAGGCCAGTGATTCGGAGACGATTATGGAGAGCCCTGTCCCCATCCACAGCCAAAAAACTCTCAAACCATCTTCAACTGGGCGAGTCTCCTCCCTTCATAGGAAAAACCCAAGAAATGAAGACCCGTGGAAGCATTTTGCTAGTGTTACTTTTAAGTGTCTCCAGAAATCTGCTTGGCTAGGCTTTCTGATCTGTGACTTGGGGCACTGCCTCAGGCCTCAGGAAATTGGTTTTTTAAAAAAATGAAAATTCCAAAAATCTTCTTTCTCCATCTGGTTGTTTGGGCATTTTCCACCTGAGGTTCTGTGTTTTATTGAGTTCTGAATCACCTTTGTAATTCTAAAGGAGTCTTTTGCTAGGAATTCCTAGGGTGGGGGCAGGCTCTTGGGTAGGGTTGTTGGAAGGGTGTGGGGGTAGTGCAGTCTGGGTCCGGGTTTTTCTCACCCTGTGTGTGTGTTTTCGTATGTGTGGAAGAGGGAGTTTACATACCTTTCTTTAGATCTTTGGAAGTAGTCCCTGAGTTGTCAGGTGCTTCCTCCCTGTTCAAGCTGTGGTTGAATTGAGGTGGAGGTTGGACTTTCAAATGCTCAGTGACCCACCAGCCCTGGGACACGTGGTCGCCCTCCTTCCTGCTGCCAGAACCATCTGGAACCCTTGCTGTCAAACTTGCTCCCCCAGGGGTTGGGTGACCCCCTTCCTAAATTGCAGAGGCTCCCACAAGGGAAGTTAGCATGGACTGAGCACCTTGCACATTGAGCATTGCGAATAGTATCTGTGTTTTATGAGAGAGGGCACAGGCTGGTTTTGCCATCTGGCTTGGCCGTTTACTCATTTAGTCATTGAAGTTTGCCTCTTTCTTCACCTGCAAAATGAGGGCTGGTGATGGTCAAGTAAATAAAAGCATTCAGCAAGATGTGTGTAGATCTAACTTAGGAGAGTGATCATGTCTCCCTCTGCTGCTCTGACTTATCGAGCAAGGCAACTTGCAAAATCCTTTACCCGGGTTATTAGTTCAGGTACTTCTTACAGCAACCTTACATGTTCAGATAAGGACACTGCAGTTCAGGGAAGTTAAAGTGGCCTTGGTGACACAGCAGGAGGGCACAGTCTGGGTTGCAACCAGCAGGCTGCCTCCTTGTACACCCCTGCTCTCTCTCTTAGGCGTATGAAGCTGCTGAATTGTCTATAAGTGAGTTTAGTAAATTGGTTCAGCTGGACTCTGGCCTGCTGGGAAATTGTTTTCTGTTTCCCCAAGAGTAGGTATCTGCGTGCAGGCTTCTCGGCATTGTACCTGGCTGAGCCGTCACCTCCTCCATTACTGAAGTAAGCATCAGTCCGCCGCACCCCACTTCTCCTTTAGAAGCACAAAATGCAGAAGATTGGGGTGGAGGGGGAGATGAACTCTTCTCAGCCTTCGTGTCCAGTGTGCAGTGATCACAAATAGGAAGATTTCGAGAGTTCACTCTGAGCCAGAGGTTTGAATAAGCACTTCATGTACATCTTATTTTAATCTAATCTTGGTGACCACCCACTTTTATAGATGAGCACAATGAGGCTTAAAAAGGTGATATAACTTGGCCAGGGTTATATACTGCAGAGTCAAGCTTCAAATAGTAGTGTGTTGTATTCCAAAGTACAGGGGAATTAGTCAACAAACATATATCAAGCACCCACTATGTGCCAGGCACTGGGCAAAGTGCTGGTAGTGCAAAGACGAATTAAGATATGGCCAAGCTCAGACTGGCTGCTGGGGAGAAAGATGAATAAACCCACTAGAGTCTTGGAATTAGGGCTTAGCAGGAAAAAGAAGGAGGGATAGGGTGGGGTGTTACTTTGTGTTGTGGCTCTTGAGACTCCCAAGTCTCCTGGGGGTGCAGTAGGTGGCACTCCAGGCCTTGCCCTCCACTGGGACACTCCATTCCTAAGTTGAGTTTTCCTAGACTGCTCACATAGCTGACTAGTGTCCGGAAGGCTCTTGGATCCCAGCGGCCCCCTTGCTGCCTTAGTGCCAAACTGTGTTCTCCTATTTGGAGGTTCTCCATATGTCCCAGACCCCTCTCCTTTGATTTTCTGGACTCTTCCTACGCCACACATGCTCCAGTCTGCAATAGTGAGGCTCATTCCAGTTTTAAGGGTCTAACATCCTGTTATTCACACCAATCCTCCTCCTAAACTTTGAAAAATATAACCATGGGTTATGTGGTAAAATTACATTTTACCAAAATCCTGAGAATGGGTCATGTCCATTGAATTTTTTGGAGAATTGAGAGTTAACATGAAAACCTCTTTTTGTTTCAAGCCTTGTTGGAAATCGTAAAAGTGCATTGGTCTGCCTAACTGCCTTTGTAAGTGAAGAGAACACAATAGATCTTTTGATTATTCAGGATCATGGAGGCCCTATGTCATTAATTCTAACTTGAACTCTCACCTTCTAGGACTGGAAAAATGGAAAGTTGGAGAAGTTGTGCTTTTGAGAGGAAATGGAAGAAAAAAGGTCCTTTCCTAAAAGCTCGTTTTCTTATTTACATTCTGCTCAAAGTCCAGGGCAGTCAAAAAAAAAAATTCAGATCAATCAATCTGCCTTAGTTAACTGCTCTGGTTAGAGTTTTAACAGTAAAGTGAATTTTTATTGAATCATTTTGAGAGTTTTACTTAGAGTTCTTAGGATGATTATAGATGGTGTACTAATAGAGACTTATTGAGAGTAGAATTAGCAAGTGTTGAAAGGTTCTAGGCTGGGTGGGGGGACTCAGGGGAGGGTGCAAGGGAGGTGATGACTGTTGCTTCTAAGTCTTTTCCTGGGATTTTGCCATGTTTGTAGTCTGGCATTTAAAAGAAATACAATCCTCTAGTTTTGAATGCTGTGCTTGGCTGGCTCTGACCTCAGGCCAAGGGCTTTCATCTTGAACTTGGCTGTTTGCTGTTAGATTGGGCTCAGCCTCTGAACTTTATGTGTGGTGATGGGGCCCGGGAGCGGCGACGACAGGGAAATACAAGGCTTTCAAGAGCAGAGGAGCCATGCTCCTGAGATGGAACCCCAAAGAGAGTTTGTACAAATTGGAATGTTAGAACTGAGTGGTACTACAAGAACTGAGTGGCCATGACTGAGTGATACAGAGAGGCCAGGTGAGGTAGGTGACTATTGGAAAGCACTTGAAATAGGTTCACCTCCTTCCAGT
This sequence comes from Eidolon dupreanum, assembly GCA_028627145.1. Lineage (NCBI taxonomy): Eukaryota > Metazoa > Chordata > Mammalia > Chiroptera > Pteropodidae > Eidolon > Eidolon dupreanum. Next base: position 89,338,824 of record CM053502.1, on the reverse strand, counting down.
GTTCTTTTTGGGGACTGGAGAAGGTAGAAGAGGCTCTCCTTGGAGATTTCACTGAGCGTCCCCCTGGATCAGCCCTGCACGATGGCCTTGGGCTGCAGCCGCAGGGCAGAGAGGTAAGGGTCAGATAACATAGCTCTCCAGGCTCAGCCAAGGAATTTGAACTCACCAGATTTTTGCAATGTTCAAGTCAGAGAGTGAACAGCATTTCAGAGAGGTCTCTCTTTCTTCACAGCTGTTTGCAACTTAAAAGATGTGGAATATTCTACTCTAAACTAACGGCATTTCTGTGGGCTGATCCCTTCACCCCTTGGGTGTTATGATAAGGACGCCTCCTCCCTTTCTCTTTCTGATGTGATGAAGTGTGGGTTTTTCCACCAAAGCCTACAGAGCTCACAGCCCCCCACTCCCCTGCAAAGAGCCCGCCCACACTCCCTCACTCCCCAACTTTCAGTTAGGGTACTGCTCTCTTTCTTCCATGAGCCCCTTGGGAGGGCCAGGTCTGGGTCCCCCTCCCTGCCAAACACAACCCCCCATTTGATGATCTTCCCAGATTATGCCTTAGTTTTACCTTTATGTAAAAGTGAGGGCAGTTTGCTCCAGCTCTGTCCAGTCTGGTCCCCAAACCTCACAGACCTGGGCAAAGTTAGGGGATCTCAAAGAGATTTTCTCCCTGCCAGCTGTTGTTTCTATGTGTGCTAAAGCCTCAGAAACCATATAGGGCCTTAGCCCCTGAGCTCAGTTCAGCTGGGGAGAGAAACAGGGCCGTGTTGGTGAACTGAGGGGAAATACGGTCCTGGTGCTGACTGATGGTTTGCAGATGGTTGAGGCTGAAGAGGACACGGGTCAGAGGGCCTCTGGGGATTTAGTTCCTGTTTCCTGAGGACTGTGAACCCCTTGGCCTGTGGGGGATCTGGCTCTGAGCAAAACAGAGCTCCTGCCCTCAGGGAGCCCCTGATCAAGGGAAAGAAAGGTTAGAAGCTATTCCCTGATTGACGTTCATGCACCGGGAGGTTCCAAGTGTGTACCATTAAGAGGTTAATTTTTGTTTTGAACTTAGAGAAGGGGGAATTTGAGGCAGGCAGACTATAAACAGTGTGAGCAGCAGCCCCTGTGACCATTCTGCTGAATACATGCTATGTGCCAGGCTTCGGGCTGGTTATTTACCTGTACCTGTGTCTCACTGAACTAACTAGTCCTGTGGGTTAGGTTATATTGCTCTGCCCATTGTACAGGAAATCGGAGGCCAGGGGATTTGCTAAGGTCTACATGGCTAGCCAAAGGCTGAGATTCACCTTGTTTTACTGACAGAGCCGGGAGGTTGGAATAAGAGAAGCTGGTGCTGGCAGTGATGCCATCTAACAGTTACTGAGTAGTCACTTGGTCTCAGGCTGTGTGAACTATTTTGTGCACCATCTCACAAAGCCTCGCAGCAACCCTCTACAGTAGGTGCTCTTACTGGCACTGCCTCATGGTGGGAGCAACAGAATGGACCATAGAGGTTCAATAACTTGCCCAAGGCCATACAGCTGAGAAGTGGAAGAACAGGGATTTGAACCCAGAGCCTGCCCACACTCTGAACCATTCCACTCTATGTGAGGCCACACTGAAGGTAGTAAAAACAGGGAGCAAAGGCCTGGAGGTGGGAAAGTGCAAGGCTTGCATGGTGTCTTCAAAGCCTAGGGTACATGGGACAACTTTCAGAATGCTTACTCTGGTGGGTGTGTGACTTGAGCAAGTCAGCTTCCTCATCTATGAAATGGGATGATAGCACAGTAGTTGTGTCATGCTTACAGAATACATGTAAACACACTAGACAGAGTGCCTGGCACATGTGACCGGTTACTTATTATGTTTCAGCTACTGTTGCTGTACCCTCTCTCTGGTGATCCCTGTTCCTCACACATTTCAGGCCCCATGTACTGAGATTCTAATCTGGAGATGGAGACACATGATAAAATGCACCCAATCCTTCTCATTTTCCATTTCCTGCAAATTTACCCACAATCCTCCCCTCAAAAATGTTAATGGTCACCACCTGAAACTATAGGGCCTGCTCTCTGCTCTGGTGGAAAGAGGAAAGGCTTTCTCTGCTGAGTCCTGTCTCATCTCTGGCCTTGGTTAAACCTTTTCCCTTCTGGAAGATTCCTAGATCCAGATGGCTTCATGGGTGACCTCCCTGGGGAGTGGTCACATGGGAACTGGGGTCAAAGTTGTTCTCTCCCTGGGAGCAGATACCACCTACCTCCCCTCTCGGAGGGCCCTTGGTAGCCAGGTCTCTTTGATTGGCATTGAAATGTATAATTCTGTTTATCCTCTCTATCTAAATATTTGGGTTTCTTGCTGAAATATGTAGGCAGGATTGTGTACTTCTGGCTGTTGTCACCTCCCCATGGACCACTGTAATCTGCTCTAGCTGCTTACCTAGCCCATCCTGTGGAGGAGAGGCTTGCCCCCGAGGCTAGGAGAGAAGTCCACTTGAACCCCTCTCTTTGAGAAGACAAGTACTTGGGGCTGGGGACTGAGACCCATATCTGAACCACTGTGTAGGGCATAGCTGAATATAACCTGGGTTCTGATTCTCCCTGCAGGACTGGTTTGTGCTGTGTGACCTTGGTTGGATTCCACCTCTCTGGGCTCCATTTCCTTCAAGTAAATTCATCTATTCATTCAAGGCTTGGAGTGCTGATTACATTAGGCCCAGCTAGACTCTAGGAGCACACGTGGTTAGGGCCACGGCTCCCCACCCTTGGCCTTGTGTTCCCAGGCCTAGCCCATGAGACATGCTCAGTAAGCGTGTGGATTATAGTTAACTGCTGACTTGTTCAGAACACATCTGTTCGGCTCAGGTGCCCAGCAGTGTCCCTGACTCTGAGGGGGACACTGTAAGCCATGTGAGCCTTTGGGTTGGAAGTCCAGTCAGGAGGGGCCAAACCTCTTGTAAGAGGTTCCCTGGGTGAATTGAACCAGACTCAGATCCTGGCGCCTAGTCTCCGAGGCACTGAATCTGGGAGAAGAGAGTGGTCTTGTCATTATAAAAATGTACTCCTACTTCCCCCTGCAAGCCACATGATGTGGGGCTGTTTGATAGTGGTTAAGGGCAGGCTTTCAAGTCACAACACCTTTGTTTTCAAGTCATACCTTGAGCATAACAGGAGAAAATGCATATGAAGCTCACTCACTGCAGCTTCTGGTTCCCAGTTAACTTTTAAGACCAGCTTATTATCTTCTCCTATTTGAGGGACTTTACAGAACAAATAGCTCTCCCTCTCTGGGTCTGTTTCTCTCCAGGAATCCCCTTCTCTGCTCCCCCTCCTACTACCCCTTGTTTCATAAACTTTTCCTAAACTCCTTTCCACTGGGATTCACAAGGCCAGTCAGCATGGGCATGTTGAGCAGGTCTGTCCTCACAGGGCTCAGTACTGGAGGGGAGCCACAGTTTCCGCTTTCAAGGAACTTGAGACAAGGCAAATTTCCAGTCCTCCATTCAGAAGATGTTTACTGAGCACATACTACATGCCCAGACCTGTTTGAGACCTTCTGCAGAGAGAAAGTTCCATCCCTGCCTTTTGGGAAATGTTTAGACCATGGACTGCGGAAACTAAGAAGGCAAGTGATGTGCTGGGGGAAGGAAGCAGTGTACTCCTGCCCCGCCCCTTCCTCTGCAAACTTGTTTGATCTTCAGAGCCTTCTGAGGAGGAGCAGGAGGAAGGCTGGGCTCTTTGCAAGGAGAAGGACATGTTCTTTGGCATGACTGGAGCCTACACTGGGCATTTCCTCCCCTGTGGTCCACCCCACACTGCACCCCTTCCACAGCTGACCAAGGATGTTGGCCCCAGGGGAGGGAGCAAGAGTGTTGCCTGCAGATACACAGGCTCCCCACATTATTGCCAGTCTCTGCAGACCTATTCATCTGAGGTGCAGTGGTGCCTTCTTGTGACCTCTATGAGGTCTGGCATGAAGTGCCATCCCATTTGCCAGATGGAGAAACTGAAGCCTGGTGAGGAGTTGGGGACAGACTGTCTCTAGAACCAAGTTAAACTCAGGTTAAACTTGCTCTGCTTGCCCAGAACCTTTCTTTACAGCCATTTGTCACCTCACCTCTAATCCCCTTTTAAATGCCCTATAAATCAAAACCTTGATGGTGTTAGGAGTTATAGAGCACTTACTGAAACTAAACTGGTCTGCCTGATTTCTTAACCTGTGCTCTAACACCCCTCCCTATCATCTTGAGTGCCAGCTTCCCCACCCACTAGTGGTGAGCTTTTCTAAGATAAGAGGCAAAAGTTGAATTTGTGGTGAACCAGAGACTCAGAAAGGAAGATGTTTTCTAGGGCCATCCAGAGCCCAGGGCAGAAATGATCTGATGCTTCCCCAAGGAGTTTCCAATCCAGGACCCTGTTCTTCAAGTATCTATACCCAAGAAGCTGTCACTGTCTGCTTTCCCCGGTGCCTTAGATACTGACGTGGCTGATGGGGGAGGAGGATCAGGCTCTCGGCACCTCTCCTGGCAGCTAATCATAAAATGTGAGGCTGGAGGGAGCTTAGTGGTTATCTAACTGGCCTCCCTTTACAGCCCTGGAGCCAAGGCCTAGACCTTGTGAGATTATATAACTTTTCCAAGGTTACTGTGCACACCAGGAGGAGAAGTACCATAAAGGAGTAATTAGAGCTAAGTGGGGCAATTAGGGAAGGCTTCTTGGAAGCAGTGGCCATAGGACATAGGTTGAAAGGTGATTGCCACACCTAATAGTTCTCCTGGTCACTGCAACAGCAGTCAGAGATCTTCACAGAGTTAGATTTGGGCCCTCCAACTCAGAAAACCCTACATGGCTTCTCCCTCAGACTAAGAGCCAACTTTCTTGCAGTGGCCCAGGTGACCTGGACTCTACTACCTGTGTGGTCTCACCTATCTCTGGCCCTACCCTTGATCCCAGTCTGCCCCAGTACAGCTGAGCTATCTCATGAAGTGGAGAGGCATTCTAAAACCCTTGAGGTCTGTGTCCACTGATACCATAAGTGACTTTGGGGAGAGGTGGCAAAGGGAGGCGTGACAACAGTCACACAGCCATAGGAATGGTAGCTGGCACTTAGTGAAGGAAAGGCTGTGTGGGCCATACAAGGACCATCTCTACATGACATCAACACCCCAACAATGGTAAGATAGGTGCTACGGGGAACCACTTGTTGCAGATAAGGCAACTGAGGCAGAGAGGTTACATAACTTAGTCAAGGTCACACAGCTGGTTACTGGCCTGAACCTGGGCTTTCTGTTTCTAGAGCTCTGCAGAGTTGCCTCTCATTTTAGGCGTCGCGTGTCCTAAATTCATGCCAGTCTTACCGATCTTTCTAGGCTACCAGCCACTGCTTGGGACTGTTTTCTACTCGGGTCTTGTTAGCTTTCAGCACCCCAGCAGCGCTCTGCACGAGCTTGTTGGCCCTTCACTGAGCACTGTTCTTTTCAGCTTCGTAGGTTCTGATACCCCTGTTTCCTGCCACATTGACCATATATAGGTTTGTTTGCCATTTTCAGTGTGAAGAGTTTTAAAACAGGAAAACCTAGGTTATGTAAGTGGGTGTCACAGCTCAGAGTTGGGGCTGTCAACTCTGTCCCTACCCCAGCCCACTTCTCCCTGTCATTCTTAGAACTACCAGGCCCCTGACCCTTCACTGCAGAATTTGTGGATCAGGGGACCTAGACACTGAGACCTCAAAAAAATCAAGGAGCTGGAGTGAGAGTCACTGTTGCCTCTTAGCTGTGGGGTTCCTATCTGCGTTCAACATTACCTGCCACCTCCCTAGCTGCTAAACCCACACTTGTGACATGTCCCCCCATTTGGCTTTCCCAGGGCTAACCCCCAGCAGGACTCTGGTCTGCACCTTGGGAGGGAATAACTTGAGCTTGCCTTTCTTTGTCCTGGGGTGTAAGCACCGCCCAGCTACTGCCTGCCTGGCTGGGGACAGATCAGTGATTTTGCAGCATGCTGGGGACCCCCGGGGTGGGTCCTTTATGGACAAAATGTTTATTTTGGCTTGGGTGCCCCTTGTGTCTAGTGCAAGGTTCTTGTTCCTCCCATGCCCCGGGTGCAGGATGGCACCTGTTCACAGACCCTCTGGAGGAGAAAGAACAGCAGCCTGTACCTTCCCCATCGCTCCTGTTCAAATAAAACTTTCACCTCCCGGGTTGTGGAATGCATCCTGACAGTGTTAGCTTTGGAATGGTGCCCTTCCCTTCTCAGCATCCAGGCCCTCTTTGGAGCAGCGGGTGGAAAGGCTGCCTCTCACCGAGGGATAAGTGCTGAGTGGGCTAAGTGGAGCAAGCTGTGCAGTAGTGTCTTGTCAGCAACCCCCGGGGAGCAGGAAAAGGGAGGGTGTCCTGATTATCAGCTTTTCAACACCCACCTCTCCCATCCCCCCCGGACTGTGGCCTCAGCCCTGAGATCTACTTACCAGTGGCCCGCTGGGAAACTGTAAGACAGCTGGGTCCTGGGCCTGGCTCGGCTGACTTGCTGTGTGACTAGGACAAGTTACTGCCCCTCTCTGAGCCATGGACTTGCTCACTAAGGCCATTAGACACTTAATGAGCACCAGCTGTATGCCCAGTGCTATTTTAAGGATCATGGGAATTACAAGAAATGTTAGGATCCCTGCCTTGGAGGTTTGAGGGGGGCCATGCGATATACCTTAAAGATTCTTGGGTAAGGTATAGCATGTTGTAGGGGCTCAGGTGCTCCAAGGTGGAGAAGTTGCTGTAGCCTTGGGGCTGTCAGGGAAGGTATCCCTGAACCTGGGCCTGGGATTTGCCTTCCCTTGAGCAGCATCATACTCTGCCCCACCCCTGCTGCACTGGGGTTTTGCCTTGTGTGCGCTTCTCCCCTCATCCCACAAGGCCCTCAGCGTGTGCCCCATTGGATTACAAATTTAGCACCACGGAAGACTATAATTATTAATGAACATCCTGAACCATGAAGCTGTTTATCCCTCTCCTTTGGCCTCTCCCACCAGCCCCCAAAACCCAGAGGCAGGACCACCACAGCCCTCCTTTGACTTTTAGATGGATCCACCTCCAATCTGGAAAACTCCTGTCCCTAGCCCTCCCAGTGGGGGACACACCAGGCCAGATTCTGCCTTCACCCAGCAAGTACGCTGGGACTCTCTCCAAGCCTCTGCAAGTGCCCTGTTCACTAGGGACACTCCATTCTTTGTTTGGACAGGTCATTCAGTTACCTGGTGAAGTGTGTCTCATCTCACTGGGTGCTCATCTGTCTAGACCCAGGACAGGCTCCCTGTGGGGCCTGGCAGGGCAACTTTAGAGTCACTAGGGGCACTTTTGGGTCCTGCTCAAGAAAGCTCCTGTGTTCAAGCATGCTGGGAATTCAGAGTTCACAGGTCTTGGTTTTGGCTCACCCTCTGTTTTCAGAATACCCTAGCTGCACGGAGTCAGATCTGTCTCCTCCGCCTGCTCTCTGTTGGGGTCGTTGTGTATGTGTCTTAAACTTTCCCCTTTCTGAAGCCAGTTTTCTATATGTATATACACTCCTTCACACCTCCCCCCACTACTCTGCACACACAGTTTAATCTTTGCCTATCGATTGACTTGGTGGGCTCTGGCCCACGTTATGAGAGACCCTCAGATAGCCTGCAACAGGGCCACATGGTGCATAAGCTGCTCAGGCCCTGGAGGTGGGAGTGGTTTCCTGGTGCCTCAGTTTGCTGTTTCTCAAAGTAGGTCTGTCTGAGCTATGAGCCAGACTTCAAGTTACACAAAAACAAGCGTAGGTGTGAGGGCAGCTCAAATTGGTGTGCGGTTCTCTGCTTGCACCTAGTCATAGAAATTCTATGTGAAAACAGAAGCCAGGCACTGCTGAGTCGCAGGCCAGGGCTGTTGATGCCTCTTTCTTCCTCTGCCTCCCCCACTCCCCCCTCCCCGCCCCCGTCGCAGTTTTCTGTAATGCTGTTGTATTGCTTTTAAAACAAATTGAAATTTTTTAAGGGTAAGATAATGCATACATATATCATTAGTCGCTTCTGCACTAGCTGTTTTAAATGTATGAGGTACACAAAACACAGATAAACATGGTTTTAACAGAACATACCCTGAAAACTGGTATCACTTCTGTAATCACTAAATACTATATTGTTATTTTTAAATTTAGCTGTCAGAGTAGTGACTACCTGGGCAGCAGTGCTGTGTAACAATTTGAGAGGAAGGGCCTCAAAGACTGGGGAAACCAGGTGGGCCTTCGGTCTGCAGACCAAAAATTTTGAGATTTGGCACATGAGTTGATAGTCACCAAGAAGAGAGCAGAGTTCCCCAGCAGAGGCCTGGCAGAACCAAGGGAGCTACAGTGACTGTCCCCAGTGTTGGGGTCAGTATCCCCTGCAAGGGAAGGGATCCTCCAGAGGCCAATGGACAAGTATTGTCTTGGCCTCTGTGTGCATCCAGTTCTCCCAGGCCCTGTGAGGGCCAAGAAGAACTTGCCCTGCCTTTCAGATTTACAAAGAGACTCAGGCACCGGCAAGATTTGGGACAGCCCAGAATCATGCAGGAGCATGCTGTGGACCTCCTCCAATGGCTTGGGTAAACCAGAGGGTCCAGGGGAGGTAGAGTCTGCCCAGGGAAGGTTTGGGTAGTGTAATGACCACGTACATGTCACTAATTAATTTTATTTTAATGTGATATGACTATTATGGCTGTTTAATTTTAAATTAAAATTAACAAAATTAAAATTTTTTTCTTGAAATAAAGTATGTTTTATTTATTTTTTTAAAATAATTTTATTATTTTTTTCATACTATATATACATAATTTTTTTTAACATTTTATGTTTTTATTTTCCCCCTCCCTTCTGGTAACCACTAGTCCATTGTCCATGTCCATGAGTCTCTGTTTGTTTGTCCTGTTCATTTGTTGCTTTTAGGTTTATGTCCCACATATGTGATATCATATGATTTTCAACCTTTCTGTTTGGCTTATTTCGCTTAGTATGATTATTTCAAGGTCCATCCATGTTGTTATAAATGGCAGTTTTTCATCTCTTCTTATGGCTGAGTAATATTCCATTGTATATATGTACCACAGCTTCTATAGCTAATTATCTATTGTAGTACACTTCGGTTGCTTCCATGTCCTGGCCACTGTGAATGATGCTGCCAAGAACATCAGTGTGCAAATATCTTTAGGGTAAATACCCAGTAGAGGGATTGCTGGATCATATGATAGGTCAATTCTTAGTTTTTTGAGGAACCTCCATATCGCTTTCCATAGTGGCTGTACCAATTTGCAGTCACAACAGCAGCGTATGAGGATTACTATTTATCCACATCCTCTCCAGCATTTGGTATTACTTGTTCTGTTGATTATAGCCATTCTAATAGGTGCGAGATGGTATCTCATTGTGGTTTTGATTTGCATTTCTCTAATAGCTAGTGATGTTGAGCATCTTTTCATATATAAAGTTAAAATTTAGATCTTAAGTTACACTGGCCTTATTTCAGGGGCTCGGTAGCCACATGGGACTGCTCAGATATAGAACATTCCATCAGCACAGAGTTCTGTTGGGAAGCAGTAGAGCCTTGCTGGGGATCTGCTGAGGTTTCTAATGGCATACCGGCTTCTCTGGGTACCAGGTCAGATTCCATTCCTGCTCTGGGGTGGGAGGGGAGAGCTGGCCTGGAAGCCTTGGAGTGGGGAGGGTGACGTGCTGAGAACCCATGGGAGGGTGTTCCCTTTCCCACCCACTGGGACTTGCAAGCTCTCCCAAGGTGAGCATGCCCACCAGTCCAGTTTCCGGAGGCCCGTTAACTGCTTTGCCCTCTCAGTCCCATCAGATTCAGATGAGTATGTACTTGGCTGGAGGGCCATTCCTGGTGTCCCAAACGCAACATCATTAACCAGCCTTAGCACCATTGGAGGTGGGACCAGGCTGTAGAAAGTGAGTCCTTTTTTTTTTTTTTTCCCCATAGATCTCCACCTTGAAACTCGGGGTCTCAATTCCTTCTAATTGCCCTCTCCAACCCTGCCCCTCAACTCACCAATCTGCAGTGAAGTGTCAACTATTCCCCAGTCCTTGGGAGGAAAGCCTTTTGTCACAGTTCACGGTCACTGGTCAGGTGAATCTGCTGGCCACATGGGCACATCTTCCCTTTGGGATGAGAACTATGAATGTATCTTCCCACCACAAACCTAGAAAGAATGGAAGAAGGGGGTGACCAATGAAATGTACAGAGCTTACTTCCAGGACACAGAGTGGGGATCCTGGGCCAAGGAAGGTCGAAAACCTGAAGGTAGGGGTGGGCAGTTTTCAAAACAGGAAGAGCACAACTAGGAGATGGCTGTGGTTTAGTTCGTTCATGGCTTTTGAGCCTCAGTTTCCCCATCTATGTTTGGGCTTCTTATCCTGCTTTGTGACCCTTTGCTTGGACTCGAACAGGGCATAGTACGAGCCCTAGGAACAGTGCTGGCCTCGCCATCGGTTCATCCACTGCTTTATCATGCCCCCTTCCACTGTTCTGTAAGCCCTGCCTGCCTGCCTATGTCTTGTTAGACTTCCAGGGCCTCCTCAGTGGGCCTGTGCCTTGCGCCTCCCATGTTTTGCCCACAGCGTCAGGGCACAGGGCCGGAGCTCAGGAAACACTTAACGAATCAGTCAATCCGACTCTGACGTGCATAGTAAAAGGAAAGGGTGTCCATGACTCTGGTCCCATCATTCTTTGGGTTAAATTCGTTTGGGCGGGTTGTTCTGTACATGGGTTGGGGCCCGGTGCCTGGCCAGAGGTGGCATTTGTAGCAGGCAGGCACAGCTGCACTGTTGCTTCTCCAAGGAGGGGAATAGCTTAAGGCCCCAAGGTGGGAGTGAGGGTGAAGGAACCCTTGTTCTCCTATTTTGCCCTCTTCTTGGAAGGTGACACAGGGGAGAGGACAAGCTCTGTCCTGGAAGCCCACTAGTAGGTCTCTGTTTTAGCCCTCAGCACCCCAGGACAGACCCGCTTCAGCAGCCTCGAGGATAAATGGCCCTCTCCGAACGAGCCTGAGAAATGGCTGCCCAAGCCGCCACTCGTTGTTTGGTGGAAAACTGAGTTTCCCAGGGGACAGGATGCAGTCATGTGAGGAGTGGGTCTTGCTCCTCTGCCTGACCCTTGGGTGACTTGGAAATCTGGTGGCATTTACTTTCCTCTCTTTCAGCCTCAGCTGGCCACACATAATCCACCAGGAGGCTGAAAGAACGCCTACCTAACCCCACCAACACTGGGTTTTGGAAACTAGTTCGCAAGTCAGGAGCATCTCTAGCTTTGCCTGTGTGCCTGCTTCATGCTCTTCACATTCATGCCCATCAAGCCTTTGGACCCATAATCCTGAGAACTGGTGGGGCAGCAGCTTTATTCCGATTTTACAAGTGAAGAAACTGAGATCCTGACTAGCAGGGGGCGGGAATAGCTGAAGCTGTGCAGGCCTGTGTGTCAAATGTTCCTGCACTCTACTGGGAGGACTGAGCCAGTGACTGGGTGGGTGTCAGGGATTAAGTAGGCTTGGAAAATGCTCTCGCTTGAAATCACAGCCTTTGTGAGAGAGAATGTGTGTGTGTGTGTCAAAGACATGGTCCTGGTTCTCTCTGCCTTTTGCCTTTTGAAATGAGGCTGTCTCAGAGTCAAGATCCTCTTGCTTTGCCATCAGGGGAGTTTCCATTTCCTGTCACTCTCCCTCCACGCCCGCCGGTCCCTGGTCCTAGGCCCCAGGTTGGGTGCAAGAGGTTTTTCTGACCCCCATACCAACCCTTACCGCAGCCCAGCTTCCCTGTGCTAGGAGGACTGGCTGTACTTTTCCATACCTTCAGCACAAAACGGCTCTGTTTCTCCACCCTGGTCACGTCCCCACCCAGTTGGCTGGAGATGGGAGGTGGCAGGGGACCCCTCCTCACAGGCACATTGATTGCATGTATCAGGCTCCCGCTCTTTTCTCATGCTGTTTGGGGGTCTTCTTTGTATCTTATCCCTGCGATCTCCAAATTGGGGCCCTGGTGGCCAGAGCCCCTGGTGCAGCTGGTGTGGTGTGAGATCTGTGTCTGGCAGCCCAGGGCTTGGGGAGTCTGCAAATTAGGATAAAACTCTCCTTGCATCTGGCCCAGTGATTTCACAGTTGTGGGGTATCACCATCTTGTCTCTTGCCTCTAATTGTGACTCAGTGGGATTCAATATGGAATTTGGGGGCCATTGAGGCAGAAGACTCCTCCACCCCACAAAGAGTACCACCCAACCCAAGATGCCTGTGCCAATTTGGCAATAGTTTCTTGTACAATTTATTCCAGAGAGGATGGAGGCCAGCTGTTGTCTGTCTCCAGCTGGAGACTAAAGCGAAGGAAATGGGTTTGGACTGCAGCCGGAAGGACTTAGGTGAGAGTCGGGCAGTAAGGAAGGGTTGATGACAGGTGGTCAGCTCTCAGAAGGATCCTGCAAGGGGACTTTGTGGACAGGGGTGGGGTAGGATCACACTTGGAAGCAGCAGACCAGGTTCGGGTAGAAAGGGGTGGTTTGTACTAAACAGGCAAGGAGGCTTATAGGAGTGGAGAAATTCAGCTACCCACCCCTCCTGCAAGATTCATACCACTGCTCAGGAGCTCAGAACCCCTTCTGGACTTTTTTTTTTTTTTTTTTTTTTTTTAATTAGCGAAGAGGTTTACAATTTAACCATCGGGTCATCCGAAACAAGTTATGATAAATGGGTAGATTTAATAATATCTAATCATCAAAACTGCAGCCTTCAGATAGGTGTTACTTATTGCTGGGAGCCACTAGCTGCAGGTGAAGGGAGAGGGGAAAGGAGTAAGGGGCAGGTGAAGAGGCTACTTCCTTGAGGCCCGGGGTAGGGGAGATTTTGCTGGTGGTTTGGGGCTCTCTGTGGGGCAAGAGGTGGGGTATCAGCCACAACCCTTCTCTCATGGGTGTGCATGTTAATGGAAAGGGATGAGTGTGGCAGGGGTCAGGCAGGCAGGGTTCCTCCCATGGAAGCTTGGGACTTGGGGATGTGGTTGCGGGGGGACCTTGTCCTCAGAACCTCCACCGGGGTCCCCAGGAACAGGGCTGGCAGCCATCAAGGATTAGGAAAGCTTTGTGGAGCAGAGTGTCCATCCTTCTTCCCACTGCTGGGGAGCAGGAATGCAGGGGCATGCTTGAGAAGACCTGTGGCCCCTAAACATGACCTCCCTCCCAGGCCCCCAACCCCTTCCCACCCACTCACCTCTTTCCTCTGGAATCCTGATGATTCCAAAGTCTGCAGTGCAGATGACTCATCAGGGCTGGAGTCGCTGGTGTTTTTGGCCTTGTGGATAGGTGGGGTGGGGTGAGGTGGGGAGAAGGCACTGAGGCAGAGAAACACAAAGCTATCAACCAGGCTTCTCGTACCTGCCAGGACTGCCCACTTCATCCAGTGGAGCCAGAACCCACACTAAATGCAGCACTACACCCACCCTTGTGCCCCAGGAGCAGTGATTATGAAAGGCATACGTCTTGGGGACTTGATCATTTATTTGGCAAATATTGAGTACCTACCCACTAATGTCTGGCTCTATTCTAGGAATAAGGGATGAATGAAGTCTCTGTCTTCAGCGCCCATAGTCTACTGGCAGGAGATAAGTAGTAGGCCAGATAACAGATACCTACTAGCATGTCATGTGGTGATAAGTACTGTCCCAAGCCCTGATCTTCCAGAGGGCATTGCTGTTGACAGCTAGCCCAGCACTCTCGTCCACAGCTCTGGGGGTACCCTGTGCAGCAGGCACAAACCCTCAGAATGGAGCTGGCCTCCCCATCCCCTTATTCTTCCCACGTTCACTATTCTGCCCAGTGCCATTTCAGGAGCACACCCTGTATGCCTGGCACTGACCTATGCATCATTCCATGTAATCTGCACCCCAACCCAATGAAGTCTTGGTACCCTCACTTTCCAGGTACAGAAAGTGAAGCTCAGAGAGGTGAGAAGATGTCATATACCAGGTAACCCGCTGATGGATGGTAGAGCCAGGATCTGAAGCCAGGCATATCTGCTCCGAAGCGTGGGCCTTTTCCACTCTGCCTCTGTGCTGCTTTCAAAAGGTCCCCAGCTTGACATTTGTGATTTTTGGGGTGGATCAGCCATTGCAGCTTGTGTTGTAAGGCAGGCCACGGTTCAGACTTGGACTCCAGAGAACACGAAACAAGCTGGCACAGGGTGGGGCAGCTAGGCTGATGATGAACCAGATTTCCCTCAGGTCTTCAGCCCAGATGGGGAGATGGCGCGTCAGCAGTTCCTGTGGCCTCCTTTGTGGCCCGCTCAAGGGCTGTTTTTAGAACCTTTGAGTGGTTGATGACTTCCCGTGTTTGCTCCTTTCACCCCATTGCAAGGTCAGGGTAAATCTAAGAGGCATCTCTAGAAGTGGGGGGTGGGGAGTGTAAGCATGGGCTAATCTTAAATAAGATCAAGATTAGATCATGGGTGTGACTCTGCAACCCTTTTATAGCTCTGTATCACCTGTCACCTACATCTGCCTGCTCCACTTTGGCTGGTATTTCTTAGCCGGCTCCCAGGAGCAGAGATGGTGTGGTTATTTCTTGGAAAGGGCCCACAGCTGAGAGTCGGGGGGCTTCCGGCTGGTTCTTCTCTGTGCTTTGTGATTAGTTTGCTGTGTGACTTCCACCATATCTCTATCCCTCCCTGATCAGTTTCCTCAGCTACGAAATGGGAATAATAACATCCTGTCTTCCCTATAGTAGGGTCTTGCGTCTCAAATGAGATTAGGGCTAGAGAGATGCCTGATGAATGTGATGTTTTGGTGGGAAGGAAGGAGATGATGCCTCAGTGCTCTCCTTAGCCTGTTACAGAGGGGTCGAATGGGGTCCAGAGAGGTTTGCCGTCTTGCACGGAAAGGACAACAAACAGAAAGGACAACAAACTAGGATTCGAATCCTGCGCAGGAACCTCTCACTCCCTGGTGACCCACACCCCTATGGGGAAGGAGGAAAGGGCTATCTTGCCGGCCTAATGTGCTTGAGGGGTCCTGGCTGACCAATTTCCTGACCTCAAGTTGTTGGCCCATTAGTTGAGAGATGCCTCCTGGCATGAATGAAAGCAAAAAGATGTCACACACTCCTAGGATCTGGATTCTGGGGCAGGGAAGAGGCCAGGCTGTGAACCCAGGCCCCACGCCACAGTACTCCAGGCAGGGAAGAGATACCAGCACAGGACCATGGGCCAGGCCATAGCCACCCTGGAGCAGGGCAGGGGTCGAGAATTAGGGGTAGAGAAGCTGCAGGTGGAAGAAGGAAGTGCCTCTTGTCATTTAGGTCTTTGTACATCCCACCTGCCCTGAGTCCTCCAGAGAATGAGGCAGGGGGTGAGTTTTGAGAACATGGCTCCAGAGAGTTATCTGGTGTGTGTGTGTTTGGGTGGGAGGGAGCTCTTTCCTACTTCCAGGGCCAGCTCTCAGGCAGCAGTGCCGTGGGACTGGGACTAGGCCTAAGGGGTGCTCTATATCCCCACGCACAGGGATTCTAGTCTAATTCATCAATTGAGCCCTCCAGGTGCCTGAAAATGCTTGCTGGGCTTCCATCCTGAGCTCAGACCCCACCAAGCCTTCACTGTTTGCTTTAGCCAAACCCACAGCCCTCCTGGGTCAGCCAGTCCCTACAAAGCTCTGGCCTGGGCTCAGCTCTCACAGAAGGGGCGCCCAGCTGCCGGGGGTTACCGTCTCAGCCTGAGAACAATGGGGGCAGGGTCACCTCCCTTGTTTTCATTGTCCCTCCTGAGTGAGGACAGGGCTCCTGGGCCTGAGAAAGTTGGAAACCCAGAGGTATTTGCTGAAAACATGGTCACCTCTGGCACGAGCTTGTCCCTGTGAGCATGAGACCTAGCAGTGCCTCTGGGCTCTGCAGAGGCTGCTGAGAGATGGCCCTGGAGGACAGGCAAGGGGAAGCCCAAAGGTGAATGGGAAGACAGCCAGACATCCACAGCAGGCCTGCGGTGCAGACGCCAGGGGTGGGCCGGACTCAGTCCTTCCCCGCAACCAGAGGGCAGAGGTTTTGAGTTTGATATTAGAGTCACCTGGGGCAACTTTCAAGCATCGTAGTTTCCAGTCCACACCTTAGACCACTTGTGTTTGAATCTCTGGGGGTAGGACCCAGGCATGAGTATTTTCTGAGACTCCCTCAGATGATCTCTACATGCAGCCCGGGTTAAGAAGCAGTAGTCTAATAACCCATAAAGTGTGCATCAGGGGTGAAGATAGTGTACCATATTCTCCCTTGCCTAATGAGGTTGCCTGGGTTTCTGGGTCTGGAGGTTTAATCTAGCTGTAACCATACTGCAGGGGATCATATTTTGTACACGGTGGCCCACCAAGACACCAGGGACATGCTCTGGCTGACTGCTTCCATCCTGGGCTCAGGAGGGCAACCCAGGCCAGCACTAGGCATGTTACTTTGAGGACCAAAGAGGAAAGTGCCCAATGAAGTGCCTTCTCCAACCTGCAGTGAGATCTGGGGGACATGAGGAAGGAAGTGTGAGTGAGGAATAGGGTTCACTGCAGACATGGGTGTCCTGGCTCTGGAGGAGCTAGGACTGGTGGCCAGTGAGCTGAGTCTTAAGAATGAAAGAAAATGTGTTTTCTCAAATGCACTGTGGATTGAGGACTTGGGAGATGCTGAAATGGAACCAGAAGTCATGGTTATGGGCAGAGGCAATGTAAATTATAGGGAGGTGTCACTTGCCCAAGCAGAGGGACCTGAGTAGTCACAGGCCAACCTCTTCATTTTATGGAAAAGGACGTGGGCAGAGATTAAGGATTTCTGGAAAGTCTCAACAAATGACTGGCAGAGCTGAGCTGAACTCTGGTCTTCAGACCCTACATTGACCTCCTAGCACACCAATCAAGTCCCCAACAATTTGTCTTTCCTTCTGTCTTCTAAAAACATAATAAATATCCAGGTAGGAATTGAAGTAAATCTGAACATTCAGATAAGCAAAAAGAAATTAACAAAGTCCCCATTGCGATAGCTGAGTTCTGGTCTTAAGTGAGATGTGTGGCCCTGCCCCCTTGGGTCCCTGCACCTGCCCCACAGACACCTGCTCCTTCCCTGGGAGACACGGAGCCTGGGCAAGTTGGGCCTGCAGCTGGTGCAGGTATCAGGATGGCACCATTGAGCCCTCGCCAATACCCTGCTCATAAACTGCATCTGCCTCTGACTGAGCCACACCCTAGTCACCTGGGCTGAGGCGGGAGGGTGGTGAGAATGCCACTGATTCCTTCTCTCTGCCCTCGCATCCTCCCTCCCGGCATAGGGAGATGGAAGGCCTGAGCCCAGCGTCTGTGGTTCAGAGAAGCCTCTGTCGCCCCTGGCCTGAGCTTCACCTGGGGAGCACGAGTTGGGTAGGGGGACCCAGTGTGTGGTATTGTATTCTCTGTAGCTTGCCTGCCTTGCTTGACTGGGCAGGAAACTGGCCAGAGTTTCAGGGAGACTCTCAAAGTAGCAGAGGTCAGAAGAGATGGGTCTTCTTAGGGGTGAGGTGAAACATCTGGGGCATGCCTCTGTTTCCCCTGGCCTCTGCTGCATCAGGGGAGAACTTTTAACTAACATACACACCCCTTTACCCCAGGTCCCTGGACTCCAGCTGTGCAGTGGCCCGGGAACACCCTCTGAGCCTTAGTTCTCCTGTCTGCCTGTGAACTTTCTGGGTCCTCCTCAGTGTTGGAGAAGTCACCTGTGGCCTGAGGAAGCAGACTGATCACACTGAGATAGTACGATTTTCACTGCTAGAACAGGGAGAGTTGGGAAGAGCTGGCAGGTATAAGGAAGTTTAGGAACAGGTCCCTGTTCTCACGCAAGCTTGTCAGGGAAGTGAACTTTTTGATTTATCCTTGGGGGCAAGTGGCCTTTTCCCCCTAGGTCCCAGTTACTGCAGAGTCTGGTTTCCAGACAGACACGTACTAGTCATAATACTGATTACAGATACATTTCTTAAGTGCTTACGATGGCTTGGGTATGTTTCATATGTTCACAGTAGGTGTTAGTTTTGGCAGACAGAGAAACTGAGGCTGGTAAGCTAAGTTATTCACCCAGAGATTATGCTAGCTATCAAAAGACACCCCTCCCCCCTCTACCCCGCCCCCACAATTCACATCCAGGTTGGTCCCACATTTCCATCAGCCTTTGCCTGGGAGAGGACTCAGGTCTGCATTTGAAAGAGAACCCTGTTGCTCCCTTTCATATTCCTTTTTCTGCTCTCCATATATCCCCTATCCCCTTGAAGAGTTTTCAGAGGGGACAGGCCTCTTATTCCTGTAGGAAGGACATTTCCTCTAGTCACCCCAGGAACTCTCCCGGCCCTACTGTCACTCATTCTGCCCTCTTGGACCTTGTCTGACTCCCTCACCTCCCCCTTCCTTAGCCCCCTACCCCCCAGGACCTTCAGCCCTCTGCCTTCACTGTTCTCACAACCTGGTGACCAGCCCCATCCCTTACCCACTGACACCAGTTGGATGCTAGTGGTTTCAGCAGCCCCTCCATCCATCTCCTGACCCTGCCAGCCCCACTCTTGTTGGGATCTGAGTCTGTTTCCCATCTTCTTACTGGATAAATGCTTCTACCTTGTTGCTGATGAATTTAGTCAAAACCCAACTGCAGTATGATGCCGGGAAGGTGTTAAAGAAAGACATGAAAGGACAAGTTAGTCAAAGCCAGAGAACATGCCCTCATTTATCCAAGTTCATTTATTCATTCATTTGACAAATATCTATTGAGCACCTACCATGTGCCAGGCAGTGTTCTAGACTCTGGGAATGTAGTAATAGAAAAGAAAGCAAAGTCTTGCCCTTGTGGAACTTACATTCTAGGGAAGTCTGCATTCCTGTAGATATTTTCTTTGCTATTGCCTGGAAAGTCATGTTCCTGGGACCTGGCTTTACTCCTTGTAGGTAAGAAGCCCCTTTCCTCCCCCAGTTATAAATAGCACAGGGGTTAAGAGCTGGACTGCCTGGGTTCACACCCCAGCTCCACCATTGCCTAGCTGTGTGACCTAGGTCAAGTTACTTTATTAGCCTTTGTGCCTTGTTTTTCTTTAAATGGTAGTACAGTAGTCCCCCCACCCTTATCCATGGCTTTGCTTTCCATGGTTTCAGTTACCTTCAGCCAACTGCAGTGCAAAAAATATTAAATGGAAAATTCTAAAAATAAACAGTTCTTAAGTTTTAAATCGCATGCTGTTCTGAGTAGCATGATAAGATCTCTGGTCATCCCACTCTGTCCTGCCTGTGCTTGTATTCAATTAACCCTTATTTTACTTGATAACGGCCCCAATGGCAATTCAGTTATGTCAAAGAGAAGCCATAAAATACTTCTTCTAAGTGAAAAGTTATGCAGGTATAGGAAGAAACATAGTATATATAGGGTTCAGTGTTATCCATGGTTTCTGGCATCAACTGGGGGTCTTGGAATATATTCCCCTTGGATAAGGGGGACTACTCTCATAGTACCTATGTTATAGAGTTGTAAAGATTCAGCGAGCTAAGTGAGTTAAAGTGCTTCAATTGGTGTCTGTCATATAAATGAGCATTTATAGCTAGTATGTAAATATGAACTGTTTTATAATCTATGAAGCAAAGATTTCATAGATTTCACAAGGTGGCTGGAAGGGCTAGGTGAGAGGAATAATAAAGGTTCTTTCAGAGGGACCAAGTGAGCTTAGATGGAATGAATGCTGAATGCAGCCACGGATGTGATGGACAGTTGGCTCGTGTACCACTAACAGTGCCTAGGCCCAGTGGAGGTTAGCATCAAGGAGGGTTCTTAAGGCCACCTCCTGCATAGCAGGAAGGAGCTGTGCAGTCCCTATGTCAAATCTGTTGTACATAATGTCTGCCTTGGGAACTGGGGGCAGGGTGGGAAGTAGCTCTGTACCAGATAGATGCCATCCCCGGAGTGGCTGCCACCCATACTTCAGTTTCCCCCACCCGGCCCAGGAATGGGAAAAGCCTGATCTGAGCCCCACCTGTCCCTATTAGAAGGTAGGCATCATTTCCCAATCTCAAGATGCGCCCTCTCTGAAACTGCCCACTCATTAGGATGAATCTTGCCAGGACGGGGAGACCCGGCAGCTGCCTCTGCATGGGAAATCCCAGGTCTCCTGGGGATGAGCTGTTTGGGAACCCAGAGTCCATGGACAGTGAGACCAGGAGGGTGGGGTCAGGGTAGCTGGTTGCCTGAAGCCAAAGGCAAGGACATGAATCTCTCCTCCTGGAGGCCTGACTGGAAATGCTGAGTTCTGATCAGAGTGGATTGACTGGTTTTAGGGCACTGTTTTTTCAGCTGGCGTGAAAGGGTGGAATTATACACTGGCCTCCTTCCTGTGGCCTTTGTGGGAAGTAGGGTAGGATAACAGTGGCTTGGACCAGCTTGGACCCAGACAGGCCAGGGTTCTCCTCCTGGCTTCATCACTTTTAGCATCCTGACCTTAGGCTACTTATTTAACCTCTCTAAGCCTTAAATCCTCATTAGTAAAATGGAAAAAAATTATGGTCTCTTCCCAACAGGATTCTGCCCTCATTAAATGAGCTAAAGGCTTAAGAAGTGCTTAGCATTACCCTTGGTGTATGTGGTAAGCCCTCAATAAATCACAGCTGGTTTATTATCAGGATGACAGGCAGTGGGAAGCTCCATTCCACCCCCAAACAAGATCTGGGCCTGGGTTGTGTGCACGATCTCACTTTTGTCGCTCTCCAGGGTTATGTGGAAAATGAAAATATTGTCTTCTGTGAATTCAGGAGCCAAGTTAAAGAATCCTGCGAGTGAACAGGGGCCGCCTCCTCCTGCGAAAGCTGTTTCCCTAACCCTGGGGATAGGACACCTTATCTAACCGGGTGTTGACCCTGCTCGGCCACACCTCTCCCCTAACCCAAGGATGACCTCATCCTGGCTCAGCCCCTCTGTGCTGGGAGACCTCTCCCTCAGACTTCATGACCCTGACCACGACCAGTATGGCATCCCAATCAGAGCCACAGCCCCAGGTAGTGAGAACAGGGAGCAGACACCCTAAGTTTACGCTGCAACCTCTGCTCCCCGAGCCTGGCTTTCCTTACCTATCAAGTGATGCCTGGCAGAATCACAGGAAGAACCTGTTAGGTGAAATATATATATATAAGCCCTAGTGAGGGGTGTCTAACATACAGCAGCACTAAAATCCTACTTCTCTCTCCATTGTTGGGATGGAGCCAAGCTGTTTTCCAGGCCAACTGCTTGGGACCTGTGGGCAAAGAGGAAGCAAGGGTGCTGGGGGCACCTGGGGCAGGTAGAGCAGTGGAGGGAGGGGAGGGGGAACCATGCCAACTTGTAACCAAACAGTCTAGAACCTCTTGCAGTACTGCCACTTAACCTCTCAGCCTATCCAGTACTGCCACTGGATTGTTCTAAGGGTTAGTGGTGCTTCTAGCCCTGGGGGTGTGAGGCCCTTCAGAATGCCCCCTTTGCCTGCCCCTTTCTGGGTGACCATGAGAGATAATAGAGGTCATGGGGATAGCACATGGGGCTGTGGCTTCCTGATAACCCGAGGCCAGAGGCTGAGGCCATGCACTGTGCCCCAGAGGGCACTCTGCCACAGGGTGAAGGGCAGGAAGCCCAGCTTTTCTACCTCGAAGCTTCCAACTAAAATGCTCTCTTCAGTTACCCTGTTTTGCTAGCTCTTATGTTTGATGTCTCCTGAGCACTTTACTAAATGATTCTCAAGTCCACAGATCACCTTTGGCAAGCCAGTGTTTCTCAGTGGGAGCCGTACTGGCATAGTGAATGGGACTGTCCTGTGAATTACAGGGTATTTAGCCTCTCTGGTCCCCGCCCACCCAATGCCAGCAGCACCCCCTCTAGCCACTAGAATAAATGTGTGGGAGGACAGAGATTTCTTGCCCCTTTACTGCTCTATCCCCAGTGCCTGAACAGTTCCTGGCACACGCAGTGCCTCCCCTGCCCCCACCAGGCAGCATTTCTAAACACTTCCAGAGAGTGCCACCACCCCCAGGTGAGAAGCCCAATTCTAGCCACACCTTCAGCATCTCTGATGTATGCTGGTCACCCCTGGTCTAAACATTTTTCATTATCGGAAATGGAGTACTGCCAAGAGCAGTCCATTCTGAGGTAGCTCTTTATCCCAAAAAGCCACCCCTGTTTTGCGTTGGACCTTGGCCCATTTGTTAACATATTGCATGAAGTCACCTAGAATGGAACAGAGTTCCCCCTGTGTGGCCTGACCCTGAGAGAACAATGGGCTTGTTACCCGCCCTCCCTGCCCCCCCAACCCTGAATAGGTGAGGTATTGACACAGCCTGAGATTGTGTTTGCTTTAATTCTGGCAGCCACCCTAATGTTTGTTGGTTTATGTTTAGCCGAAACCCAAGGAATTCTCCCTTCGGTCTTATACTGGTCTTTTCTAACCCAAAGTGTAAGACATGAAAACTTTAAGACAGTAGTATCTTGTTAGTTTGGGCCCAGTTTTCCAGTAGAGATGATTTTGAGTCCCAAACTGCCATTGCAGTGTGTTAGCCATCCTCCCATCCCAGCCTTTGCAGATTAGACTGGTCAGCCATCCCTGTCCTTAGTGTGTTGTTGATTAAAGTATGGCCCGGGCCAGGCCTTTGGCATGATGATAGTAGAGATCTCAGGCTAGGTTGATAATGATCAATACTTCTTGTGGTTGTTTATCTGCCTTTAAATGGACCCAAATTAATCCCAGCTCTACCCTACATTTCTTTCTTGTCCACATGGATATCTTTAAACCCATGTGTTCAGCTGCCTTGCTACATCTAGATTTATTGCATTCCATCCAACTTCAAGGCTTTGCAACCACTTGGGAGAGGGAGATGCACTTAACTGAGCATGACTTGTTCTTGGTGAACCTGTGCTGGCTTCTAGTGCCCACCAGTTCCTCTCTGAATGTGCCAAACATTCTGCTTTTGAGAAGCCTGCAGGAGTTCAGGCTGGAGTTTCCAGAATCCACCCATTTGATTTGTACGAAAAAGGAGATAGCTAATCTCTTGACATCTTTCCTGTTCCCTGAGATTCCATGGAGTCCATGTGACACCCCAGTCACATTTTTCTCTGGTCAGTGGCGTAATTCCCGCTAAAAAGTGTCCTTGTATGCTCTTCTCGTCCCTGAGGATTGTGCTCTGCCCTCTCTACTCTAAGATATCTGACGTAGCAAAGGCTGAGGCACAGGGGAGCTGAGTGGTTCTGCTTCTCTGCCATCCGTTTAACATTAGGACACAGGAACCTGGTACATACTTCCTTGTTCTCCTGCTTCGAACATAGGTGTAATTTTTAGGAGACCTTTTGGATGGACCCTCATGTTTGTTTTAACTCTCTTCTCAACCTATTTGTGTCAAAATGTCCTGGCACTTTCGCATATAAATGGCCTGGCCAACTAAACAGCCAGCTCTATGAGGCAGGGTTGAAGATGGCCTTTCCACTAGGCTGCTACGTGGCCTGCAGAGAGGTGCTCTGGAAATGCCGTGAGGAGGCTGAGCAGCGAGTGATGTGGTTTGATGGCTGGCAAGATGAGCATGTCTTCGTGGAAAATTCTTTATAGAGTCTACAGACCCATTTACACAGGCCTGCTGCTGCTGTAGACTGCACGTTTCTTCAGAGCAACCTATCCTTTCCCTTTTTTCCCATCTAATTTTAGTCATGCCGCAGGTGGGTTAGACTATGGTTTTTCTGTCTCTCTCCTTCCATTCCTCACTCTGTCTTCCCTTGATCCTAGGCTTGATTTTTATAGGGAATTTGGCTGAGTTCCTGATATCTGGATTGGGTGGGGCACCCTGGGGTCCAGGGCCTGCTATCGGTAGGTTTGGGTGAATGGTGGCAGAACCAAAAGATGGGGTAGAGGCAGAGTCTGGTCAGGTGCAAACAGGTTTGGCAGCTATCAGTGTTCCTGGAACAGATAAGACCTCTTCTGGGGCCTCTCCCTGGACTTCCTCAGGTGGCTTTTCACCTGCTGTCCACAGTTACTGGAAGCTCTGTGAGAACTGACAGCACAATTTTGAGTCACTCTGAAATGTATACACCTTCTGATTATTTGTCCTGGCCCAGACCTTGAAATTGCCCAGCCCAGGGCTAAGCAAAAGGAATTCAGAGAAGGGAGAGAAAGAGGATCCCGTAGGGGGAAGAGGATAGAGCCTCAGGCACAGGGAAAAGGCAGCCTTGGAGGACAGATCCAAGAGGGCACTGAACTAGAGCAGATATCCTGACAGTGAGTGGGGGTGGAGGGTGTGGTGTGTAAGGTCCCTCCCAGGCCAACCCTGTAGTAGAACACTTCTCTGTAGAGGGCCGGGTGTGGTATAAGGGTCCTCTTATGTGTCTGCATCACAATCTGCCCTCCTTAAGAAGCAAAATAGTTTAGTGTAGGGGTCCTCAAAGTGTGGTCCGTGAACCAGTAGCTTCAGCATCACTTGGGAACTTGTTAGAAATGCAAATTCTTGGACCCCTTACCAGATTTACTCAGTCAGAGACTCTGGGGGTGAGGCCCATTCGTCTGTATTTAACAAAAACTCTCCTGGCGATTCTGGTACCTGTTAGTTTGAGAAGCACTGTGACTCAGGGAGAGGAAAACATTTGGAGCCAAATTTTCCAGGCTTCATACAGATAGTCCCTGATTTACAATGGTTTGACTTAGGAGTTTTTGACATTATGATGGTGTGAAAGTGATACGCATTCAGTAGAAACTATACTTCGAGTTTCAAAATTTGAGCTTTTTCCAGGCTAGTGATATGCGGTAGGATACTCTCTCATGATGCTGGGCAGCAGCAGTAAGCCACAGCTCCTGGTCAGGCCTGCGATCCTGAGGGTAAACAACGGACACATTCTCCAGTGCACTGTGTTGCCAGTGTTTTTTTGGACACTGTGTTCTGAGCATGTTTAAGGTAGACCAGGCTAAACTGTGGTGTTTGGTAGGCTAGGTACGTTAAATGCATTTTTGACTTACAAACTTATGATGGGTTTATTGGGATGTAACCCCATTGTAAATCGAAGAGCAACTGTACTTACTAGCTGTGTGATCTTGGGCAAATCACTTAACCTCTCTGATCTTCTATAAAATGTTTCATCATCTATAAAATGGAGACAGTTACTGCCACCTCATTACTGTGATAATTAAATGAGAATGCTTATAAGGAGTTTAATAGAGTGCTGTCGTTTAGAAAGCATCTGTTAGTCTGGCCTCCTCTCTGACCTTCATTGTCTCTCTCTTTTTAGGTGGTATCTGATGCTGCAGGACAGGGCGTGGCCATCACAGGCAACCAGACCTTCAACAACTGGAACTGGCCCAATGCAGTGATTTTTGCAGCCACAGTCATCACTACCATTGGTTAGTCTTCTGGTACCTTCAGGATACCTGCTTCTAGGCTCTAGCTTCAGTTCTGGCCTTGTCAAGATAAAATCAGGCCAGTTGCAGCCTGTCCTTTTGACATTTTTTCCTGGGAATTTAATAAATCCTTGGTGACTGGCCATGCCTAGGAGACTGTGTTCCAGGAGTCCTGACCTGGGCTCTTGGAGCAGAAATGACACAACCTGATAGCCAAAGCTATGCAGGAGGTTAAACAGGTTGTTTACTGTACAAACCCAGCCGCCCCATGCTTGCTCAACAAGCTGGGTATCTATTCTGATTATCTATGGCTGGCTGCATAACCAGCCACCCCAGAAGTTAGTGACTTAAAATACAACTTCTTATCTTTGGCCGTTCTGTGGGTTGACTGGCTCACCCGGTCGGTTCTTGCTTGAGGTCTCTTGATGCAGTGGCAGTCTTGGTGGCTGGGGCTGGAGTTGTCTGAAAGCCCAGCTGGCAAACATCCAAGATGTCTTCTTCTGTCACATGTTTGGTAGTTGATGCCAGCCATTGGCTGGGAGCTCAGCTGGGGATGAAAATACAATGGCATGATCATCTCATGATATGGCCGCTGGATTCCAGGAAGGAAAATCCCAAAAGCAGACATTTCAAGAGATCATGGGGGAGAAGCAGCAGGTTTCTTAGACGTAGCCTACCTGTTGTCACTTTCGCTGCACTCTGTGGTCAAGCAAGTCACTAAAGCCCAAATTCAGAGGGAGGGGAATTAGACCGTAGCTTGACATGAGTGGCAGCATGCCTGCATGAGAAAGGAAGGGATGAAGAATGTCTATCTTTGGAGACCATCTACCATAGTACCTCTGGGGTATCTGCCCAGAGAGGGCGTCTTTTTCTAATTTGCAAATTGATGCCGTACAGACTAGAAGACTTGCTAGTGGTAGAGGTTTAGTCTGGCTTCAGGGAGCTCCCCATCTGGTGGTAGACATAGCCCATACTATTATAATTGCTATAAATGATCATGACCATAGTGTGACCAAGGGAAATGTCATTTCCTAAGTATTGATATTAGGTCAAGTGATCTTAGAGAATGGGCCTCCTTCAAGCTGTGTCTGTGTGTGTATGAGAGAGGAGCAAGAACCACTCTGAATCTGAGTCCGTTACCCCTGCTATGGCTCTTTCTTAGCTTCACTTCTTTTCTTCCTCAGGCTATGGCAACGTGGCCCCCAAGACCCCTGCTGGGCGCCTCTTCTGTGTCTTCTATGGTCTCTTCGGGGTGCCACTCTGCCTGACGTGGATCAGTGCCCTGGGCAAGTTCTTTGGAGGACGTGCAAAGAGGCTGGGCCAGTTTCTCATGAAGAGAGGTGTGAGCCTGGTATGTCCTCAATCCTAGGTGCTGAGCAGAGATGAGGGGACCCTGGCAGGTAATGGTAGGGGGTGGGAAGGATCCAAGAATCCAGAAGGATCCAGAGGTGTTTGGAAAGATGGCAAGAAGGCAGTTTCAGAGCCCCCTGCCCTCCTGGGTTAGGCTGGGGACATTTCTTCTCTCTTTTTCCCTGGGAGGTGAGCCCCCTCCCAGGTGTGGTGCCTGGCTGGCCTCCCCTCTCGCCACCTCCCCAGCCCTCTAGGTGTTCATGCTGGGTTCCCCTAGTCTCTCCACCATGTCTGACTCAGTCTCTCTGTCACCCCGTCAGCGGAAGGCACAGATCACGTGCACGGCCATCTTCATCGTATGGGGTGTCCTTGTCCACCTGGTGATCCCGCCCTTGGTGTTCATGGTGACCGAGGAGTGGGACTACATCGAGGGCTTCTACTACTCCTTCACCACCATCTCCACCATCGGCTTTGGCGACTTTGTGGCCGGTAAGTCTTGCCTTCTCCCCTTGCCTTTGCTTCCCCTGCTTCTCCAGTCTCAATTCATTTGACCTTTCTTGGGAGTCCCGATTGGCATTCAGTGTCCTAGGTTTTTCCTCCACCTCGTGGGGGTCCTTACCCTACCCTGCCATTTGAAAGAGGAAACCAAGGCACAGAGTTAACTGCAAAAGACGTTTCTATTTTCCTTTCTTGATATATGGCTTTCTTCACTTCCTTTCTTCATGTTTAGCATCTGATCTTTTCCTCTCCCTCTTTTCTTCCCCGTCTCCTGAATTTATGTGTGTAGGTGCACCAGGGGTGAAGATAGGGCCTTCTGTTAGTAGGGTTTGTGCCTGTTACCCAGAGAGCCCCAAAGCCAAGCCAGGCTCTTCCCTGACACAGAGCTGCCTTCCTTCCATCAATTACAAGAGCTGAAGGAGTTGTCCTGGAGGCTTGACTCAGAGACCCAAAACTTTGCTCTTGCCACAGGCAGCTTAAACATAAGAGGCCTTCTCCCAAGCCGCCTTACCCCTTTGGGCCCGGATTCCCTCCCCTTCTTAATCCAGCCAGGCAATAAGATCTTTGGCCCCTTCGTCCAGTCCCAGTCACTCAATGCTTGTGCTTGTGGCCTGCAGAACATCCTGGTTCTTAATCACCACATTTGGCCTCATTGACCCAGTGTTTGTTCACTGACTCAGTGCCCATTGTCCTAGCTGGTTGACCTTAGCCTCTGCTCTGAGGGCCTGGTCTCCCTATCTCCCTTTCTAGGGGCCAGGGCCAGGTCACTACCCTCCTGCCCCATTGTAAGTGGAGTCTTGGGAATGCTGGGAAGTGTGGCTGATCGGGTGGGAAGAACAGGAAAGAGAGGCCTGAATACTCCACTGACCTGGCAGACCTGGGCCTACTGTTTTAGGAGATGAAGTTGGACAGAGGCACAATCCTGCCATTGTTAGCCATTGGGGCCCAGAGCAAGCTAAGGAGAAACTTTTGTAGTGGAGAAGCACAGCAGGGTATTTCATCATACTTTCTCAGCTCCAGCAAGACACCAAGCCTCTGCCTCAATGTCCTCATCTAAAAAATGGGTTTAAAAAAATATAAAGTAATAACACCTATTTCACAGGGCGGTGGAAAATCAGATAAGTTACAATTCATTGGTGCTGACAGGAGGGCCCGGATATATGAGCGTGTGCGCTGGTTGTCATCATAACCTGCATATGCCCAAGAGCCCCCGAGTAAGCATAGCAGCACCTTCTGTCTGCAGGGGGGATGGCCACTGCCTTCGGGGAACCTTTAATCAGATGAGGGAGCCCCACTCTGGAGGAAGCCCTTTTGTAGGTTGCTCTCAGTCTCAGGGGCGAGGGGAGGCACAGGATACATAATGGTACAGATCAACATGCCTGTAAGTGGAAAATTAAACAAATCTCAGATAATCTTAGGGTGTTAGAGAGCAACCGGAACTGTGCGGGGCCATGTGGGAGGGCTCCCTGGAGCAGGTGTCAGGAACCTGGCCTTGGAGGAGGGGGACGTGGAGTGGGCAGAGCCCTCCAGGCCATGGGAGGAACCGATCCAAGGAGGGAAGAAACAAGAAATGAGGAGGCAGGCCAGACCTCACTGAAGGAGAGTTAAGGCTGTCCAGAATATTTCTTGCTGGGACCAGTGCTCACAAGTCCTCTTGGCCTCGTTTATATAAGTCAGTGAGTCCATCCCCAGCAATGAGGATGTCATTTGATTTCTGTCCCAGTTTTAAATGAACTATAACATATACCAAAAAAGTACACAAAATAGCTAGGTGTAGGTATAGGTGACTAACTGAAAGGCAGACATTCGTGGACTGTTTTCCTAGCCTGTGTTCTGGCTCCAATACCAGCCTCCCCAGAGCCCTTCCCCTTTGAACCTCCCTCACCCCAGGGAACCACTCTTCTGACTTTCAGCAGTTGAAGAAACTGAGGCTCAGGCAGCTTGGGGACTAGGATAGGCACATGACTCACCGGGTCAAGGCCCTCTGTGACAATGGAGTAGTCCAGGCTCTGAAACAGTCTCCTTCTTTTCTCAGTTTGTCCCCTTCTGCATTCTCGCACTGTGCCCATTCTCAGATAACACATCTTTGGCCCTTGAGTGTTTCCAGGTCCAGTTGACCCTCTCCTGACCCTCTGGGCTTCCTATCCTATCTTCAGGTGTGAACCCCAGTGCCAACTACCACGCCCTGTACCGCTACTTTGTGGAGCTCTGGATCTACCTGGGGCTGGCCTGGCTGTCCCTCTTTGTCAACTGGAAGGTGAGCATGTTCGTGGAGGTCCACAAGGCCATTAAGAAGCGGCGGCGACGGCGGAAGGAATCCTTCGAGAGCTCCCCACACTCCAAAAAGGCTCTGCAGATGGGAGGGAACACAGCGTCCAAGGACATCAAGATCTTCAGCTTTCTGTCCAAAAAAGAGGAGACCTACAACGACCTCATCAAGCAGATTGGGAAGAAGGCAATGAAGACAAGCGGAGGTGGTGAGAGGGTCCCGGGGCTGGGGCCAGGGCCGGGGCCGGTGCCGGGGCCAGGGCCTCAGGAGAGTGGGCTACCAGCCATCCCTGCCTCCCTGGCCCCCATGGTGCTCTATTCCAAGAACCGGGTGCCCAGTTTGGAAGAGGTATCTCAGACGCTAAGGAGCAAAGGCCATGTATCTCGGGCCCCCAGCGAGGAAGCCGGGGCAGGGCCCCCTGAGGATGGCCCCCCTACCCCTGAGGTGTTCACTAACCAGCTGGACCGCATCAGTGAGGAGGGCGAGCCATGGGACGCCCAGGACTACCACCCGCTCATCTTTCAGAATGCCAACATCACCTTTGTGAATGAGGAGACCAGCCTCTTGGACGAGGATACATCAAAGTCCTCACTGGAGGACAACCTGGCCGAGGAGGAAAGGCCCCAGGAAGAGGCTGAGGCTGAGGTGCCCTTGAACTTGGGTGAGCTCCCCTCATCGGATGAATCGACCTTCACTAGCACCGAGTCAGAGGTCTCTGTGCCTTATGAACAGCTTATGAACGAGTACAATAAGGCAAACGGCCCCAGAGACACGTGAGGCGGGGCCGGCTCCCCACTCCACCTTTGATGGCTTCCGTTGCCCTCAATCCTGGGGCATGCTACTATGGCTGGGACCCCCTGGAACTGGGAGTGGGGGGCTAGGGGCCTTCCTTACCTTCCATCCCCTCCAGCTAGACACTACTGTCAAGCGTGGCACGTGCCCAGGACAGGGCCTCTGTTCTCCAGCTAAACAGGCACCCTGGCAGTGGGAGGTGTCTGTCCTAAGCACAGCTGGTATATTTGACGGTTCAAAGACATGTTTGCTGGCAGGACTGACCCCAAAGAAGCCTGCACTGCGTGGGTCTTTGCCCAATCATTTGGTTGAGAATGTCACACGGTTCTCTTAGTCTGGGCTCTCAGGCATTTGAGTTTACCAGTATTAGTAGGCTTTTTTTGTGTGTGCCTGGCACTGAGCTAGGCATTTTAGAGAGAGGAGAAGGGCAGGGTGAGACCTGGGCACTTCAGGCCTCAACAAGAGCAGGGCCCTGCCTGGGGCAAGGATTTGTCCAACCCCAATCCCACCTGTCCACTTGACTGGCCCCTACTGCAAAACTCAGTAGGGAAGAGGTCACCTGGGGGAAGGGAGAGAGGAAATAATGGGCTGGTGCTGCAACACTCCTGATACATAGGACCCAGAGCAAGTCCCAAGAGTGCCCGGACAGGCGTCCTAGTCCTTATTGTTAGTTTACTGGAACTGCCAGCCCAGCCCAGAGACCAGTTCCCTGTCTCAGATACCCTTTGGCCAAGCAGTGGTAGCTGCAGGTTTTCTGCCTCCCAAGTGGTGGGAGGAGAAGGTAGCAGGCCACGGCACTGAGGCTGCAGTTCCTGGGGCTGGTGACCAGGGAGCTACAGGAGTGAGCTCAGCTCTGACTTGGTCTGCATCCCCCATATCCTTCCATCTCCCCTGTGCCCAGAACAAGGATCTCACCACTCCCCAGGTTGTTCTTGGCTCACAAGTGGGGACTGGCCAAATATGTGAATCAAGCTCCTCCCTCTAGCCACTGTTTGAGGTGTGTGTGTGTGTGTGTGTGTGTGTGCGTGTGTGCGCGTGCGCGCACACGCGCGTGCGCGCACTTGGGAGGGAGGGGGCGATGGGGGTGATGGGAGTGAGAGAGAGAGAGTGAAAGGAAAGGATTTGCGATGGGGGGAGCAAAAGATAATGTGAAACTGTACACAGACTGTTTCTGGTGAGGGGCTGGCAGAGATCTTAGATTCTCCATGATACATACCTTGGAGCCAGCCTGCTCTGCCCTGTATGTTTTTTTGTTTTTGTTTTTGTTTTAAATAAACTGCTGTTTTTTATATACCTGGCACCTGTTGTTGGCTTCAGAGCCAGAGAGGGAAAGAAAGTGAAAGAGCAGGGTCCCAAGGATTGGGATGTTCAGTGTTCACCCTCCTACCCCCACTCATTTGGGCCCTTCTCAGTGACCTCAGTCCCGGTCATGATGTCAAGAGTTCCGACATAGTGTGGAAGAAGGCACCTGCTGGCAGGTGAGCAAAGTTGGGGAAGGGTGCCCATCACAGGCAGTGGATGCTGGGCAAGAGTTAAGTGATTACCCTTGACCCAAACACCTCTGCCCCTCATCCCTTCCCAGTACTGTGTGGCCAGATGGGGCCAGAACCGCACCCACCCCCCAACATGTGAAGATAGTGACGAGCATGTGTGCCCACACCCCCAGTTCATCCTGTAACCGAGGGGTATGCTGGCCTGGCAGCCAGGCGTGAAGGAGCGGCCTTTTGTTTTCTGTGAAATGTTTTAATGAATTCATCCTAGTTTCCTCACCCTACCTTGCTGCAGCGTCACTGGCTGTTCTGCAATTGCACACACTGTATGTACATACTGGCAATGATGTCAAATGTAATTTATTTTAACATTTTTACAATAAAACATGAGATGGACAGGCTAGTCTGGTGTGTGCTGTGGTGGAGGGGCGGGGGTTGGGAGAGGGTGCTGAAGGTGGAGGGCAAGGTTGTGGGGGCAGGGAGGACTGAGGACAGCCTTAGAGTCAAGAGGAGAATTGGGTGGTCTGGAAGGGAGAAAATGAAAGATGAGGCGATGGAGGAAGGGCAGGCTACCTAAGATGAGGTAATCAGGACAGACCTCGAAGAGGTGACAGTTAACAAATCTGAATGAGGATAGGGAAGGAGCATTGCAGAAGGGGTCCAAGAACCAGGAAGGAGAGTCGGGAGCAAAAGGGGGTGATAATGCCAAACCCGCGTCACCAGTCTGCCTGGCTTGCTTTAACTCAGTAATACATGAATGAACTTGTTTGTTCTTGCAACAACTCTGTGGTGGGTATTACATCCCCATTTTATAGACAAGGAAACAGACACTGAGAGGTGGCTTGTGCAAGATCTCAATAGGTAGGGAGCTTGGATTCAAACCCACACAGCCCTACTCGGGTCTGTTGAGATTGGCCTCTTCTGTGACAATTTCAGGGCTTTCTCCCAACACCACACAGGACAGTTAAAATTTGGAGTCTATTGGAGAAAATGGAAGATTCTGTGATTTCAGAACTGAACCACATTTTTAATGAGGACATGGATGTGTTTGCAAAGGATCGTGTTTAAAATACCAACCAATTCTATAACTACTTGATACATCATCCCTCCCTCTACCAAAACATCTCCCTACACCCCTCACACAAACACACACGCAGGTCCAAGGTTCTCTGGTTTCCTTTAGTCCCTTTTAGCCTTAAGGGAACAGTTCCATCACACTAAGTGCTACCGTAATTTAGCACTAACTGCAGCCTTTATTTTGCACTTGACCGTTTCACAAAGCCTTTTGACAACTACAGCTCGGAGCTACTTTGTGGCACAGGTTATTCAGCCCCATTTGCAGTTCGGAAATGAAGGCTCATAACTACAGGGGCACAGCTTCACAGAACTGTGCTCATAGATAAAGCGCAAGCAGAATATTGGGGTGGAGGTGTGATCTTGGGCCACAGTGGGGAGCTTTCTGAGTAAAAGGTCTGGAAATGGGACACTGGAGCAGAGGGTGGAGCCTAGAAGGACCCAAGTTCCTGAGAGGTCAGGAGCAGAGGAGAGATACCGTGCGGGGGCATGGTCTCGTCACAGTGCCTGAGCTGTCAAGGGTGGAGGTAGAAGAGGTGGTTTAGGTGTCAAGGGAGAGGACCCTGTCAGGGAATACCTCTGCCATTGCCATATTCGTAACCCGGGTCAGACCTACTGGCTCACAGGATACATTGTTCAACCCCCAGAGATAGCCATAGGGCTCTGGGGTGGATACTCCCACTCCAGTGGGACCGGCAGATCCCTGAACTCTGGCCCTCCCTGCTACTGCCCAGAAGCCTTTCTGTCCTAGCAGCGAACTGGCACTCTGTTCTTCACAGTCACCAGCTAGGCTCCCCATTCATTTATTCAACTAATGTTCACTGAGCAACAACTATATACCAGGCTCTGTTCTGGGCACTTGGAAAACAAACGTAAAATGGACAAAAATCCCTGCGTTCATGAAGCTTACAGTCTGGTTCCATTTACTCTCATTTCTGACCACAGTTCATGGTTTGTGCTTGGTATTTATGTCTTGTCTATATTTCCCAAGACTCTTTCAGTCTTGTCTCCTCTTTTAACCCAGTCTTTTAACCCTCACAACAGGTATTATTTTTTGAAAATCCAAACTATTAAGCAGCAGCAAAACAGCTTCCCTGACTTGAATTTCCAGTCATGCTTCCCTCCAAAAGTCCCTAATCTAATGGGGGAGACACCCTCAGAAAACACATTCGGATAGAGGAGATAGTTCCTACCCTCAAAGAATCTGCAATTTGAGGGGGAGAGGAACACGAAAATAAGAAACAAGCACAAACTGTCCCAGCTGGGCTTCTGCCCTCCATTGTGGTACCAGCGGAGTCACTCAGCTCCATGTCAGGGTCAATAAAAAGAAACCAGGATGTCTGGGTTTCACTCCCTTACTGGAGAGGGCCAGTCACCCTGACCACATGGAAGCTTCCTTGAGTCTGGGCAGAATAAGCCACACTGCTCTGGGTGACGGCTCCTGGAATAGCTGCCCTTCTATGGGCGGGCCCCTGTAAATCAGCTCTCCACCCCTGAAGTAACAGGTCCTCACTTTCCAGACTCATACACAACTGGCCCAGGAGCAGGATGCCAGTTCAAAAATTGCTACAATGTTTTTGTGTAGCAGTGAGAGCGCCTCCCCAAATCTATGCCCCTCCCCTCTGTCCTGGCCACCGTCCTGGCCACCATCCAGGCCACTACGGCTCCTCACCTGGATCTCCACAACAGCACAGGGCCTGGCACCTAGCAAGGACTCCACAGATGTTTGTTTAATGAATGAATGAATGAATGAAGCCCCTTTAGCTGGTCTCCCTTCCACATGGCCCTCACTGCAACCAGCAGGATATATCCTAAACTCAAATCTGACCCCTTTATCTCCTGCTTTAGACTTCTCAGTGGCTCCCCTTGCTCTTACCGGCCCTCCTCCCTCTCCAGCCTCATAGTCCACCCTCCTCCACCTCTTTCTGGGCTCCGGCCACAGTGAAGTTTCTCCAACGAGCCAGGCCTCCCCGTGGCCATCCCTGTTTCCTTTGCCAGGAATATGTCCTGCCTGTCTCCTGGCTAAGTCCTAAGACCTGTTGGGGTTCAAGGCGGACATCAGCTTCTCTGGGACGAGTGCCACAGCTGCCTGCTCTCCCTTCAGACTCCGAGTCAGATGTCCCTCCTCTGTGCCCAGAGTGCCTCCCTCAGCAAACCACTGCTTCGTGCTGTTCAGGCTGCTTGTCTCTTGGTCTCACACACCCTGACTCCAACTAGGAGCCTTGGAGAGAACAAGCTTGCTCACTTTTGGATCCCTACCTCAGGGCCTGGCATGGAAGAGGGCTCAGCTGTTCAGTGTTTACTGAATGGAAAGTGAATGAACCAGAGTCCTGGGCTCTCTTATTCAGTCCCTCTCTTCCCGGAGCAGAGGCCAATCAGGAGGCAAGTCTTGTTCCACAAGGGCAAGTCCCAGCAAAGCTGGGCGGATGATCTTGAGGGACCTTGTCACAGACGGCGGTGGCCTGGTGAGTCACTTAATTGTGCTAAGTCACCCAAATGTGGTGGGCAGAACAGGGACACAGCACACCTTATTTCTTCACAGCTCAGAAAGCACCTCTGTCCACACCCCCTTTCACATTTCCCCACATCTTTCTGTCCTCAACTCTCATCATCCCCAAGGCAGCCCAGTCACTACTCCCTGATGATCAGGGTCTGGGCCTTCTACCCTAGCGGCCCCCAGTCCCCACCCATGCTTCCCTCCGGAGTATCTCTGTTCAAAGTGACAGCTCACCTCAAAGCCCTTTTACGTCCATTCCTGCAGGATTACTCAACAGCCCTGGGAGTTGGGTGCAATATTTTACAGCCTCCACTGAGGGGCTTTTTCAAACAAAGAAACTGAGTGTCTTTGTTTGGTATCTCAAGAGAGGAAGACCTGAAACCCAAACTGAGAGATGTTTGGAGGAAGTAGCAGAAGGAAGAGGGAGATAAAGATGGAGAGAACAAAAAGTAATTAAAGGGGCATCATTGAGCTAGTTCCATTGTGGGCATTTGGGCCTCGATCCTGCTGGTGATCCCCTGAAGAACCTGTCCAATATGGGTCTGATGGGCAGGGGACCTGCATTTATTCACCAGTTCTCACCATCATTGGTTAAGGATGCCCCCTAGGGGAATTAATCCCCACCTTCCTCCCACATATGCTGGATGCAACAGACTCTGTTGTCTAAAGATGGCTACAACGATATTTCCCAGCCCCTATTCTGGTCAAGAAAGTGACCTCGCCACTCCCCCAGCAAGAGGTGGACTCTATTCCCCTTGCAAGTGGGCTGGCTCTGGGACGACAGTTTTGATCAATAAAATACTGTGGAAGTGACCTATGCTTTTGGAACCTATGTGTTCAGAAGACCTGGCAGCTTCTGTTTTTCTGCTCTTGGAGAAGCCAGCCACAATGTAAGAAATCCAAGCACTTTGAGACTCATGCTGCGACGAACCAAACTAGTCATGTGGAGAAGCCACATTAAGAGAGAACCTGCCCAGCCAAGATTCCATCTTGGACATCCAAGCCCCAGCTCAGTCCACATAGAGCAGAGCTCAGCCATTCCTCAACCTGCAGAATCATGAGCAAATAAATGATCAGTGTTGTTATAAGTTTTGAGACGGTTTGTTAAGTAACAATAGCTAAAGGGAACACTGGCTGGGCTTGCCCTGAGCTAAATGATCTTCTGCAAGCTTCAAAGAAAGCTCTCAGGTGGAAAAGCAGTGAGGCACCAAGGCACTGTGAGGAGGCACTCAGGCAGCATGCATGGGCCTGTCCACTAGAGCTTCACTGACACCTGACGAGAACCGAGGGATTAGAACATGAGGCACAGACAGCATTTACTGCCCTGAGACTAAAACTCTTTGAAGTGGCCGAGTTGAGACCAAATGCCATCAAATCTTCTAACTCCTTATACAAGATGAAAGTTTTTAACCTTTTCAAGATTTCGAAATCCCTTCTACTCTGGGGTCCCTAGTCCTTTCTGCTCTGTTTAAACAGTACTAGAAGCCTGGGGTATGCTACCAATACAGCCATATAACCTAAATAGCCACATCTGCCGTTTATGGAATCCTTACTACATATGGGCACAACAAGGACACTTATGTCCATGATCTCATTTAATCCCCACAACATAGGGAGGTCAGTATTACAATCCCCATTTGGAAGCCGTGGCTCAGAGCTGTTATGTATCTTGCCCAAAGTCACATAGCTAGAACACAGAATCTATGCTATTAACTACTATACAAACCTGCCAGGGAGAGGCTCTCATGCTCAAGGGCAAAGGTGCCCAGAGAGGGTGCCCTGGCACAACTCCCAGCCACTCCTTATCGAAAGACCAGTGAGGTGAATCAATCAGCAGATCCCAGCCCTGCGGTGACTACCCAAGAATTAGCAGGGGATTCCTGGGTTCCATCGTAGGGCATTCTGACTTGGCAGGTCTGAGGCAAAACCCAGAAATATCCAGGTTCGGGGAATACCTGGCTGGAGATCTCAGAAGTCAGGTCCTTCTGTGTTTCTGGCATGCCTTGCCAATCCCTCCCTGTCAGTGTTTTCATTGAAATCTGTGTTTACCTCCAGTTACGTTAAAGTTCCTCCTCATCCTTTAATTCCTTCACCTGTCTCTGGCCAGCTGAGCGGCTCTGTTTACAATGTTGACATCACACTCTATTCAATTCAAATGGCCTGTATTTGTTGAGTCTCTTTTAGGTTGCCTAGAACACATGATGGTGACCGAGGAGGAAGAAAAATGAAGGGCAGACAACTACCAACAAGGCGGTTAGGCCTTCACCTCTGTGTGTTTCTACCCACCCAGATTACCAGCCTCAGTAGTTCACCAGGAGAAAGGTTCTGACCCTGTGGTGTGGACTCTGTTCATGCTGGCTTATGAGAGCCAATGGCTAAAGTTTCAGAATTTTTACAAGCTGGTTGTATTAAAAATTAAATTATATAAACATACAATTAAATTGTATTAAGAACAAGGTGGTAAATACACAAAACTCATAATTTCCTAATTACATATTACTATTATCCATGCTTTTGAGGTTATTTGTATCTATTATAGGTATATGGCAGAAACATTACACAATGGTATGCTATCGCATTTCTCTTCCCAACCTCCCATTTTGTGACATCAAATTGGTAGCCTAAAATCAACCATAACAGTAGTATTGGTGTTTGACAGAAATGGTCAGATACTACGAGTTAGGGCTCTCCCTTCACTAGAGAGCTGACTGGGTGGGCAGGTTATACACAAACCTGTCCCGCATATGTACACAGAAGCTCTTGTCATGCTTCAAACCAAAGGCAGAAAAGAGACCATGGGCCTTGTGTAGAAGGCATTTCTGCCTTCAGCTGGAGTTCTCAGAATGCCCAAAGCCTTGCAGGAGCTGCCTTGCACTCTGCCCAACTGCACTCTGGTTTTGGCCAAGTAACATCTCCAGTTCACAACCTCAGAGACCCTGAGAGGGATTAGTTAATAAGAGGTCATTTATTCATGCTCCTTCACTGTGTGGTCTGGTTCTACACTAACCTAGAAAGATCCTCCTAGCCCTCCTCCAGCTTTTCTTCTCTGCTCCTCTCTACCTTGCAGGAAACTACACATTTGTGGCTGCTAAGTGGTCCATGGGTATCTGTCCCATCTCCCCAGTGAGACAGTAGGGTACGGATTGTTCTTGGTCTGCCTCAAATTCCAGGCTCAGCTCTCACAGCTAAAAACTTTGGACGAATTATTGAACCTGTGTGGCCCCGTTTCTTCATAGAAAAAATGGGGACCATAACTCACCTCAAAGGTTAGCATATAAAGCGCATGGCATGACTCCATGTATATATCCTTAGGGATCGCAGGTACTTTACTGTCATTCTTTTCATGCTAGGAAATGCTGAACAATGACTCACTAAAGTTCCAGGGAAAACTCTGACTGGACAGCTATAATTTTCCATGTCAGACCCTAACAATTTAGTGCCCTCTCTCTACTGCTCCCTCAGGGAGATGTTAGGCAGCCATATATCTGAGATTTACCTGAGATTAGGCCTCATATAAATAATTCTTTACATTCATCTAGTGCTTTTCAATTCTTTGTCTTAATCCTCCCAAAAACCTAGTGAAAGGAGAAATATGTACTCCTGTTTTGCATGTAAAAATCTAATGGGTTTATTGACTTGCCCAAGGTCAGAGCTGTTGAGGGGAGAATCCAAAATCTTATCCCCGCGAAGGGCAGGTCTCCTCAAGGGAGTCAGAGATTCCAGAGAATTCAGCTTGGTCCAGTTCCAAAGAACCATTCTGAGTTTCACCCTTAACTGGCAGTGCACCCTTCCTTCACAGTCTTTCTGCTCCTGGTTCTGAGCTCCCTCAGTACTCCCAAAACCTACTTCTTAACTTGGAGCACAATGTTACAGCTGCGGGGAATTTATTCCTTCAAGAAGAATCTATTGAGCATGTTTTATGAGCCAAGTATTATGTTCGCCATTGAATATTAGTGATAATCTAATGAGGGATCTCAACCTAGCTGCATATTAGAATCACTGGGGCCTCTTCAAAGTATGTCCCCCAGATTCCATACTAACCCATGAACAGTGAAGTCTCTGTGGGAAGATGTGGGAGAAGGAGGCGAGGAAGGAAGCCAGTTATCAGAATGTTATTTAAAAATTCCCTGATGATTCTTATGTTCGCACAGGGCTGAAAACCTTCAATATAGTTGAAATGTAGCTCCCCTTATGATACAGAGGAGGAAACTGAGGCCCACAGGGACAATGCCTCCCCAGAGTCACAAATCTGATCCTGGTTCCTCCACCTTCAAACTTCTAGTGCCCTTTCTGAAGACACTTGATAAATATTTGCTGAAAGCATCCATGAATAAATGTGGAGTGGGAGGGAAAGAAAGGTGATGAATGTAGCAGATATGTTTGAGATGCTTTTTCAACCCATAGTCCTTCCTGAAGATGGGACAGCTTATCTAGGTTGCCATCTTTGAATCATGTGACCCACCTTGGTAAAGTTGATTGGACCAGGAGAGGAAATCTGAACCATGATGAACCAATGAATGACCTGGTTAGGCACTTGAAATTAAGATATTGAGAGACTGAGCCCCATAAGGTCGTGGAGGCTTGGGAGCAGTGGCAGGCATTTGGGGTCATGTCTGAACCAGTGAGGAGGGAGAGGGAGAAAGTATGCAGAGAGGAATAGGGTGCTAGGACAGGCACATAGTGAGAGAGGCAGAGAAAAGGGACTGGTCAGTCCTTGGTTCCCCTGAGAGCAGTATTCTTACATTGACCCTCACCTTTTATAACTAGTGGGTTCCTTGACTCTCAAAAGGCCTTGACCATGGGAACATCCCTGCAAAAGCCAATAGCCACCAAAGACCTTCATGTATCCCTCACTTTGCCCTTGGCCCCCAACAGTGTCCAACTGAAGAATTGAGTTCCCTGTCATTCACAGTGTTCAGGCAAAAGTTGGTGTCCATATCTTGGAGATGTTGGCAAGTTGATCTCATAGGTCCTGCTCAACCACATGATTCTGAATTTCCACAATGGACAGGCCGAGGCGTATTTTAAGATTCTTTTTTCTCTTTCTCGGCACCCAGTGCCCCATGCCTAACACCTGGTGCCTGGCAAGGAAGCCTGTACCCCTGGGGAAGGGAGTAGGGCACACAGTAAACAAAGAGTACAAGAAAGTTCCTTCTGTCCCGCCCCACACATCAACACACACATCCCCACAGTGGAATAATGCAGGGGTGTGAAAACAATGGGAACCTATGAGTCATGGGGGTAGGCAGGATAACATTTCTCCAAAAAGGCTACATCTAACCATGTCCGGAGGAGCTGACGTATGCAACTGACAGACAGTGACACCTGGAATGACCCTCAGTTCTGGGCAGTCACTTGCCCTGCCCTGGATGACCTGGGTTTTCTCTTTATATTCTAATTTAACTTTTATTTTTAGCAAAGTGATCTATCTATATATATATATATAAATACTTTCAAAAAGTCAAATAATACTACCCACACAGTAACGGAAAACAGCGATTGCCTGCCTCGCCCTTCCCCGTTGCATATCCCCAGAGGCAATTTCTTTTAGACTTTCCAGTTATTTTCCCTTCACTTCTCTAAATAATATATAGCTATTTTTGTCCCATTATTATTTTTATCTTAATTTAGTTAATATAGATTATCTTCCTACTCCAAAAGATGAGAATTGGCTCAATTTCGTCCCCCACTTACATACTTCTTTCCCTACCTTCCCATTATAGTTAGGTCTCAATTTATGGTTAGAACTGAATTTGTTGTTTATATTATCATAACTAAGTAAATATTACATGATGTACTAGGCTAACATTTTCTTTCTGGCTCAACATTTTTTTCGTATGGTTTTTGTTTGCTTAGTTTTATATGTTTTTGTCACTAATTACTTTCCAAACTCCCTGCTACAATTGTAAAGCTTCTCTCAGAAGAGTAATCTATCAGTCTCATTTTTTTTTCTTCTTGGTGAATTTCTTTTAGACTCAACTGTCTTTCTGCTCCTGGCTGGATGGCTGCTCTCTAGGACTGCTACATAGCTAACATCCTGAAGGGTCCCTTCACTATTCACTGGGAATTTCCTGTGCCTCCTTCCTACATTAAAGTCCTTGTTTTCTGAGTTCAGTACCTCTGTCTTTCTTTGTTTACTTCTTTGTTTGATGGAGTACTTCTTCCAATATCTTTCTAAGAAATGGTGCAAGAGGGATAAACTTTTCGAGACTTTGTATCTAAAAATATCTTTACCTTCAAACTTGATTGATAGTTTGGCTGGGTATCTAATTTTAGGTTGGAAATTTTCTTCAAAATTTTGAGAGTTTTTTCCCTTTTATCTTCCACTTTCCTCTGTGGCTATAGAGAACTTCAGTAATATTCTGATTCCAGCCCTCCTACTGGAAACGTTTTAAAATCTATTTTCTAGTGCATTGGTCGGTGTAATTTTTTATTCACATTAATGGGCCCTCAGAGCTCCCCTTCAATCTAGAAACTCGTGACCTTTGGCTCTTGTCTGTGCTTATGTTTTATCTCTTTGAGCTACACCTCTTGGATGGATTCTCTGATCTTCTAATCTTTACATTTTGTCTTCTTATCCTACTTTCAAGAGGATTTTCTAAACTTTATCTTGCAACCTTCCTATTGATTCAAAAGAAATTCTTCTACTTTATCTTATTTTCTTCCTAACTTTTTATTAAGAAAATTCCAAACACGCAGAAATTTGAAAAAATAATATATCTAACATCCTTTTCCACACATTTAGGTCAGTGCTGTTCACTAGAAATATAATATAAGCCACATATGTAACTTTGAGCTTTCTAGTAATCACATTGAAAAGGTAAAAAGAAACAGGCAAAATTAACTTTTATATTTTATTTATTTCAAAATATTATTTATACATGCAATCAGTATAAAAATTAAATAATATTTTATACTGTTTTTACTGTCCTTGACATTCAGTGTGTATTTTATACTCATGCCATATCTCAATTCAGGTGATTTCAAGTTATTAGTAGCCACAAGTGGCTAGTAGCTACTCTATGAGACAGTGCAGGACTAGACCAAACAACTGTTATATATCTGTCTATTAACTGACTGTATACTTTGGCAGAACCATTTGAAAGAAATTTGTAGACCACATTATACTTGATTCTGGAATGCATTAGCTTGCAGATCCTAAAATTAAGGGCACTCTGATATCTAATCCCACCACCATTATCACACCTATGAACATTTACAATAATTCTCTAATATGTTTAATATCCTGTCCACACTCAAATAGTCCTAATTGTGTCCAATTTTTTTTTTTATTGCTGGTCTATTTGAACTAGGATACTATTTAGTTTCATTTGGTTGTTATGTCTCCTTAGTCTTATTAAAATCTATAATGGTTTTCCTATCTTTTGTTTCTCCTACAACGTTGACATTTTACTGGTCTAGGCAAGTTGTCTTGTAGAATATCCTACATTCTGGATTTGTCTGGTTGCTTTCTCATGATGTCATTTAATTCATTCTACCCCAAATACTTACTGGAGACTGGAAGTTAAATCATGGTTACATGCAGGTTAAATATTTTTAGCAAGGATACTACATAGGTTGTTCTATTTTTAGTTTTTAAGAGCTGTTGCTTATTCTGTGAATGTTACTTTTTATAGCATCCTATTCTTGTTTCTAAGACTGCAATATTTTTCTTATTTATGAGAGTATTAATTATCTCAAAAAGATTAAAAAGATTCTGTTTTCTGCATCATCTCTGAATTATGTTTTTTTTTCTTATTTGCTTATTTTGGTTTCTCTTTTTCATAATGATGCCTATTTTCAAATGCCCACTAATCCTTGGTTGTCTATTCATATTTAAGACTGAGGCTCTGATTATATGAGCAAGGTTTGTGCCTAGTTAACTTGGTGGCAAGCCAACTTTTTTATTGAGAAATGCCTGGATGTCAACATCTGTAGGACTTGTCTTTTGGGTTAATTTCCCTAGAGAGAATCCTTGGAATTTGCTGGAAGATATAAACACCTGTTTCTAATGTTCTGATGTTGGGCTCAAGGAAACTTACCATTTGGTTCAGACTTGCACTTAATTCCCTGCTTCAGCTGTGTAAATCTCTTTTGGTAAGCTAGCCCATTTTCTGATAGGGCAAGGAAGGCAGTGAGCAGCTATTCAAGAAGTGGGAAAGGAACTTTGGGTTATTGCTGCTCCTTTACCCAGTTCTAACCAATCTTTCTCATCCCTACCCTGCACCTCCTTTTCAAAAAGCTCTGGCCTTTCCAAGTTCTGAGTCATTCAAGGCACCCACAGCTCAAAGCAGCATGCTTCTTATT
Source organism: Eidolon dupreanum (assembly GCA_028627145.1). Taxonomy (NCBI): domain Eukaryota; kingdom Metazoa; phylum Chordata; class Mammalia; order Chiroptera; family Pteropodidae; genus Eidolon; species Eidolon dupreanum. Next base: position 89,295,181 of record CM053502.1, on the reverse strand, counting down.
GCCACCTTGCTCATTCTCACACCCCTTCCCACCCTAGGCAGTCAGAGTTAAGGTGCAGCTTCTGCCAGGCTATGTACTATTGACTATTTAACAGGTTTCAGAATTTTGCTAACTACAACTCCACTCTTCTTGTCCTTGTGGGCTATGCTTTATCATGATCATCTTAGTGGTATTTTAGAAGAGGGGAGATTTTTTAAAAGCCATCAGTCCTCCATGCTTTCTCTTTAGTGATGACCCATTCTCTGGAAGTGAAAAGTGAGCCTTAGAGAAACTTTGAGGAGATCTCACATCCAAATTCCAACCCCACTAAGAAATCATCATGGCCTGAAAGCTCTGCCCTGGCTTCTGGGGGATGGGGATGCCAGGACCTTGATTTTGACCACAACATTGGCATTCTGAGATGGCCTCTTTGCCCTAGCCAGCTCCTACATAGCTCCATTACATCTCCAGACTCCAGTACAATTGTTAGAGCATGACTGCTTGCTTGCCCTCCCCTGCCTTTTAGGTCCTCACTTTCACTCTGTCTCTATACTTGTTTCTCTCTTTTGCTCCTTTTATATCTTTTCTCTTTTCATCTCATTTTCTCATTCTTGATATCTCTCCTTTCTTCTTTTTTCTGTCTCTGTTTCTTTTCCTTTTCTCCCATTCTCTCTCACTCTTTTTCTTTCTCCCTCTCTCCTCATCCATCCCTAACTTCTTCCTTTGGTAAATCAAGACCTGTTCGATCTATACCAGTGGTTCTCAACCAGGCTTGATTTCACCCCTCTCCCAGGAAACATCTGGCAATTGGGGGGGGGGGGAGAGTTGGTGCTACTGGTGCCTAGTGAGTAGAGGCCAGGGATGCTGCTAAACATCCTACAATGCCCAAGACAGCCCCCACGACAAAGAATGATCTGGCCTCAAATGTCGATACTGCTGAGGCTAAGAAAACCTGGTCTGTAATCTCTACTTCACACACACTCCCTAGACTCTCAGAGAAAACAAGAGTGGAGAGCAGAGGCTCAGAGAGGGAGCCATTGCCAGCAGCTGGCTGGGGTGAGTAGCCCAGACAGTGGGTGGGATGCAGCCTCTAGAATCCGCTGGTGTTGGTTTTGGCCTACTCACAGTCAGACAATCTGGTGAGAAAGTGCTCCTTAGCCGCTCCAGCTGCTGCTGCCAGCTGTTTACCTGGCTGTAGGACCACCCCTGGCCCTGGCTCAGGAGCAGATAATGAAAACACAGCTGGCCCACTGCCCATCCCAGGACTGCCTCTCCTGCCCATGTGAGAGCAGAAGGAATAGATTCTGACAAGTGTGAGCAGTGAAAACCTACCTCTTCCCTAGTCTGTCATATTAGCCTTCCAAAAACCCTCCTAAAACTTAGTGTGTGATGTGAAGGCAAGGGCCAGGCTTGCCTTCCATGACTGTAACTCTACACTACTAAAGTCTCCACAGGCTGCATTTACTTCCTGAAGCTGGTAGGAATAGGGGTGAATTGTGGGGCAGAATGGAGCCCAGCCCTGGTGAACTCAGTAAAACAGGCCAGGAGTTCAAGGCTAAGAAGAGAATCCTGGAAAGACCTGTCTGGGTGCTCTGGCTCCAACACTGCCTTCAGACTATTTATCACTCCCTGTGTCCCCGTCCCTCCCTACCATATCCATTCTTCTATTCTGCATAGTAATAAGATTTTTAGCAGGGCACATGGCTGCCCAGCAAAAGACTACATTTCCCAGATTCTCATGTAGCCAGGTGTGGCCACATGACTAAGTTCGAGCCAATGAGATATGAGCAGAAGTGAAGGCTACAACATCTGGATTGTGTCTTTAAAAAAAGGAGGGTGAAAATGTGATGGCAGGAGCTAGAGCATCCATTGTGGACTATGTGAAGTTATGTGTTGAGGATGGCAGAGCAATAAGGTGGAAGATGCCTGGCTCTCCACCACGATTAAGCTACCTTTCTAACTCTGTACCATCTAATCAGAGAGATAAATGACATTGTTGCTTGTTTAAGCCACTATATTTTAGAGTCTCTTTTTAATAGCCGCTTAACTTGTGTCCTGACTAAAATAATTCCTCTGTGAACTCTTACATGAGCTACTCCAGCCTAGGCAAAGTATGTGTCACTTCTCATACCCCCAACACTTTTTGGATGAGACACCCACGACCTAAGGTCATATTACAGTTAATTTGTGATAAAGCTGAGGCTTGAAGCCAGGTGCAAACCATTGGCCTGGACGAATGAAGCTCAAGTTTCTTTTCATTTCTCACATTCTAGGATTCTTTGAAACCTATTAATTAAGGATACAGCAGGAACTTTGTAACTCTGGCTTACTGGAGACTTTTACACTCAGTCTTATCTGATACAATGGTCTTTCCCATCCTCCACCCCCCAGCTACACTGATCTTGAATTCCACAAATCAGCCAGCCATACTTCATCTTATCCCAGACCCTTGGCTTGTGCTATCCCCTCTGATGGAATATGTTTCTGTCACCTTTTTACCAAGGTAGCATCTTTAAAATGCAGCTCAGGCAACTCTTCTTCAGGAAAATCTTATCTGTCATTCTCACTAGCCTAAAATTCTACAAGAGGGCAGGGACCATGGCCTTTTTATTTATTTGTTTGTTTGTTTGTTTGTTTATTGCTTTTTTTGCTTCTTATTGTGGCCTAATGCTTAGCATGGTAACACAATAAACAACTGTGAAATGAATGAATGAATCCATTTGAGAAATCAGAGGTATAGCTACCTGGACGCTGGGAAATGGCTGGACTGACCTCACAAGGTGCCTTCCAATCTCAAGAGTGGAGTCTACTAAGAGTGATATTGTCATCTATGCCTTACCCATGAGGAAACTCTCAATCCAGGGTCTAGGAAGCTTCTAGAGAAGCACCTTCAGAACTTGAATATGTAAATGGACAACCAGGTCTGATTCAGTAAATTTGGGTTGGACCTAAGATCCTGCGTTTCTAAGAAGTTCTCATGTCATATTTCTATCCATGACACTTTGAATAGCAAGACTCTAGGGGTCTCAGATCCCTTCCAGGAGTCCATCTGTCCATCTGTCTACTCTCTTGTTCAGTCTGTCTCTGCATAGGGCCCTAGAACCTGATTCCTTAGTCCAGAGAGGCAGGACCTTTGTCCTTTCAGCCTCCAGGAGAGCAGCCACGACCAAGGCCCAGTCTGTTCACCCCAGTGGTGCCATACCACAAACATGGCAACTGCACCTTGCATGCCCTGTCCCTGCCACCAGCCACCACCTCCTTCCATCTCCAGGCCAGTTCTCCATCTTGGCATTGGCAGCTGCTATGACACCCTTGAACCAGATCCATCTCCTCAACTCTGTTTTGCCAGGATTAATTAATTGACGTTAAAACACAAAGGCTGTGTGTGTGTGTGTGTGTGCATGTGTGTGTGTGTGTGTGTGTGTGTGTGTGTGTGTGTTTAGGAAGGTTATATCAGAAAAGTGAATATAGTCTTGTCCACAGGAGTTCCCTCATATGGTGTGTGTGTGAGTGTGCCTGTCCATGGGTCTTTTGGTGCTAATGTCTTGGTGCTGGGCCTCTGACTCTAGTGCAGTTCTCTGAGTGTATGTGGTGTGGGATAGAGAAGCAGAAAGGAAGGGCTGAGGCATCAGCAGCTTCATTCCTGGACCTCCCCTTCACCTTTCCTGAATAAACATCTTGTTTGTCCACCAGACAGTCCCCTGAGGGCAATGAGGGCAAACACTCCTCCTCCTGCCCCACAGGGCTCAGGACTGGCTGACCTGCACAGGATGTCTGGCTGAGCCATAATCCAGCTTGGGAAATGCGAAAGCTGGGAGGCACATGCCAGGCCTGTTGGTGGGGTCCCATGTACCTTCATCACACAGGGACTCAGAACACAGCCTCCTCACTGTGGCAAACGCCCCCGTAACCACCGCCCCTCCCCCAGCCCCTTGCCAGTTCAACCCGGGAGCACAAGGGAGCCATTTCAGAGCAAAATCTCATCTATGAGATCTGTCTTCCCAGGAGTTCAGACTCAGCCAGGAAGGCTCTGGGGCTCTGTGTATAATGAAATTCAAGCTCCACTGCCCCATCATTTTTGCTGGGGTCTGCTGTGACCAGGGCATGGGACCCAGCAGCCTCACTATCCAAATCCATTCCTCCTACCTCCCCATCAAGGGTAACTTCAAAAAGAGAGTGAGCTCCCCACACATGGAGGTGTGATCTATCACTGGGAAACAGGCCATCTTGCTACTTTGAGCTTCTACGGTTATACATGTCAAATTCTTTATTTCTCTGCCTCCAGACTGCCTGAACTGCAAGGAAGACAATTGGTCCTCAGTTTAAAGAAACCTATAAAAATTGAGTTTACATGTCTCTGCATCCCTAGTTCGCTTGTGCCTTCCTTTTCTCCCCCTATCGTTTGGACAGTTTTAATTCCAGGATGTAGCTTCCAGTTTCCATGTTTACGAATGAATCGAAGTGGCCTTTTTCTTGGGATAGAAAGTGACTAGAAGCATTCAAGTGAAAGAAGGATATTTTCCAGGTATTATTCGAATTAACTTCATTCAGGGTCCCTTCTGGCCCACCCCTTGACCCTTCCCAGCATGGAGGCCTAAACAAGTGCAATGGAACACATCCCTGAAGGATGCCAAGGCCTTTTCTTTCCCCTGGGCACGGGGAGTCATGACAGGGGTATGCATGCATGTGTGGCGCTGGTGGGGGCTGATTCTCTGCTTCTTGGCCTGGCCTCCCTTTGGAAGCTTGGACAGCTCGTACTCGGCCCCACTTCTCTCATCCCACCCTGTCCCTCTGATGTCTTCAGTCATTGCACATGCTCCTAGTCCTTTCAGATCCTATTTCCAGATGACTATGGGGCATATGAGGCTGGGAGAAAACAGCTCCAAGGGGGTGGGGCTTACACCCCATCGTGGTTACCGTGGAGATGAGGACACTCCCACTGGTGAGGGCCTCAGAGGGTGCAGGGGGATTCAAGGCCCCTGAGTTCAGGAGAGGTCTGGAGCCTCACCCCTTGGCAGTTCAACCTCAACATCTTCCTTGAGTCGTCACTCAGTCTGGGTCTCTGTAGTCCTTGGAGTTTGGAGTGTGTTCTTGGCATTTATTGAAATTTGGACAAGAGAGAGAGAGATAGAGAGAGAGAGTGAGCAGTGGGAGTGGAGACAAGAAAGAATAGAGGCAGCCAGACGGTGGCAGGGAGACAGAGATATCCTGTCAAGACAAGAAGACAAGAAACTATGTCTTCCCCCTCAGACTGGGGCCCCCTAAGGGGAAATGAAGGGCTGGGATGCTTCAGGACTGGGTGGACGAGGAAGGAGTGGTGGCATGTGCTGCTGTTCACCAGAGGAACATTGTCCTGGATCATTTTCTTAGCCATATGATGTGGCATTTTCTGCTCCTGTACTCACCCTAGCTCTGCCCCCAACAGGGAGAAGGGCTGTCTGGGTCACTCTCTTCTCCTCTAGGGGGAGTGATGGCTCTACCTGGAGAAGGGAGGTGGGGAGGGGTTCTGCTCTCTCCTCAGCGCCTCCCTTCTCCTTACCCACTCCTCCTCCCCTCAGACTGGGCTCCCTGAGAAGCTGATCTAACTGGGAGTGAGGGACACTTCCAAACCACAAGCACTCCCTGTGCGCTGCCGTGAGCGTGTGATGAGCCCAGTTTCCCTAGGTCTTCAGAGGCTTCTCTAGAAACACCCAGGAAATGCATTCTGTTTCTGGGATGGTGTTTAGGGAGGCCCAGACTGGGGGTCCTCACCCACAGAGACACTTTGGATGGACTTGGAGGCCTGGGACTCCTCATAGTGCGACCAGGGTTCGGTGGGAGCCCACCAGCTGATTCCTGGCTCTCTCTCCTATTCTTTCACTCTTCCCCTCCCTCTGCTGTGGAGCAGAGAGGTTGGAGGCTGGGATCTGTGGCCCAAGGCAGTCACTTCTCCTGAGGTGGCAGCAAACCTGACTCATAGGCGCCAGTGATGGGCCAGGGGCAGCCTGCTGCAGGCTTGGCACGGTAGGACCTCTGGCCACCCACATAAATAGCCTCTCAGTGTTCATTCCTTGGCCCTGTGTGGATCCAGAGGGCAGGTCCCTTCTTGCCTGTCATGATGCCTCCTTGGAGGAGCCAGAGGAGGACAGGTTTTGGAGTCAGGAAAGATACAAAGGAGACAGACAAGGAGTAAGAAGAAAACAGGACAAATCATGAGGAGCGTGGAGTATGGGCGTAGCAACTACAAAATTGGAGAGATAGGGGTGGGTTTTAAATCATTTATCTTGCCATTTTAGTTTGTCACAAAACAAACAGAACTCCCAATAGAATTTAAGCTTCTTGAAGGTAGGACATTTGTTTTGCTCCCTATTGCATCCCATGTATCTGGATGCCTGGCATATGGTAGGTGCTCAATTAATATTTATTGAATGAACAAAAGATTCCAACTGGTATGTTTTCATGGACTTTGGGACTCTTCTATCATGTTTCTGACAAGTTTCCGCTGCTCTCTCACACATCTCATATGCCCCCATGGGACTGTGTGGGGTGGTCCTGGTGGTCAGGAGACTGGGGTTCCAGGGTTGACTCTGCTTCTCTTGAAGTGTCAGGCAAGTCTCTGCCTCTGGGTCTCAGTTTTTCCACCTGTGAAATGAGGAGAATGGATTAGTTTAGTGGTTTACAAAGACTTCTCTCCCTCCTCAAGCAGTGCAGCCCTTTCTTCAAAAGAAAACTTTTTCTCCTCATTTGACTTTGTTTTAATGAGGTCTCAAAATTCTGAGACAGATTTTGGTCAAGTTATTCCATTAAAAATTACTGATTTTAAAAACTAATAACTTAAAAACTGCCATACTCACACACACAAAAAACCCAAATGGTCCACAAAACATTCTCCTTTCCTTCTGAAGGTTTTACAATGCATTATAATTATTAACTGGTCTTTTACTATTAAATGTAAATGGCCAAATGAAACAAACAGCTCTGAGACCGTTCTTCCACCACTGATTTAGACTGGAGTGGCAGATGTTGGGGGTGATATTCATTTAGCCTTCTAAACTTTCCAGGCAGAGTTGGTGACCTTGCCAGCTCCAGCTGCCTTCTTGTCCACTGCTTTGTTGACACCCATAGCAATTGTCTGTCTGTCCCATGTCATGAACAGCAAAACAGCCCAGAGGAGGATAGTCAGAGAAGCTTTCAACTCACATGGACTTGCCAGCATCACCAGATTTCAAAAATTTGGGGAGCATCTTTCAGCTTTTTCCCAGAATGAAGATCAGTCTTCTTCTTTAGCTCAGTAAATTTGCAAGAGATGTGAGTCATGTGACAATCCAGCACAGGTGCATATCTGGCACTGATTTGACCTGGGTAGTTCAGGATAATCACTTGAGCCGTGAAGCCAGCTGCTTTCACTGGTGGGTCATTTTTGCTGTCACCAACCACATTGCCACAATGAACACCTTTGACAGATACATAATGGACATTGAAGCCCATGTTGTCCCCAGGAATAGCTTCACTTAAAGCTTCATGCATTTCAATAGACTCTACTTCAGTTGTTACATTGACTGGAGCAAAGGTGACCACTGTGCCGGGTTTGAGAACACTAGTCTCCATTCGTCCACTCAGCCCACAGGGACGGTACTAATACCACCAATTCTGTAGACATCCTGGGGTGGCAGATGCTAAGGCTTGTCAGTTGGATGAGTTGGTGGCAGGATGCAATCCAGAGCTTCAAGCAGCGTGTTTCCACCTGCACTGCCATCTTTACGACTTTCCATCCCTTGAACCAAGGAACATTGGCTCTTGGCTCCAGCATGTTGTCACTGTTCTGACCGGAAATTGGCACAAATGCTACTGTGTCAGGGTTATAGCCAGTTTTCTTAATGTAGGTGCTGACTTCCTTAACGATTTCCTCGTATCTCTTCTGGCTGTAAGGTGGCTCAGTGGAATCCATCTTGTTAACACCGATTAGTTGTTTCACACCCAGTGTGTAAGCCAGAAGGGCATGCTCATGGGTCTGTTCATTCTTGGAGATACCTGCTTCAAATTCACCAACACCAGCAGCAACAACCAAGACAGCACAGTCAACCTGTGATGTGCCTGTAATCATGTTTTTGATAAAGTCTCTGTGTCCTGGGGGCATCAATGATGGTCACATAATACTTTCTGGTCTCAAATTTCCACAGGGAGATATCGATGGTGATATCATGCTCACGTTCAGCTTTCAATCTATCCAAGACCCAGGGATACTTGAAGGAGCTCTTCCCCGTCTCAGCAGCCTCCTTCTCAAATTTCTTTTGTCAATCCCACCACATTTGTAGACCAGATGACCAGCTGTGGTAGACTTGCCCAAATCTATGTGTCCAGTGATGATGATGTTGATATGAGTCTTTTCCTTTCCTGTTTTGGCTTAGATTTAGCGGTGGTTTTCACACCTGTGTTCTGGCAGCAGACACATTGCAAAAAAGTAAAAAGAAATCTTAAGAAAAAGCTCAAAGTACAAAACAGCTGACAGTAGGTCTCTAAAGTGGGAGGGGAGGGGGGCTGTAGTCCAGTCCGCTCCCTCCCACACTCCTCTCCTCACAATTCCCTGGGGCTGGGCTGGATCCAGTGAGGCCTGTTGAGCCCAGTTCCAGAACCTCTGGAGGGGCTATTCTCTCAGAATTCTAAAATCCTGAGGACCGGGAGAGTAGGAAGAAGCACAAAAGGAGGGGAGCAGCCTATAGTGACCAGGGAGCAGCAGAGGGGGTAGTCAGTGTGAATTCTATCACGTCTCAGTCTTCAGGAAGGCCAGAGTGAGGCAGTCTGGTGGTTTTGAATTTGGGCTGTATGTGGGTGTTTGCAGTGGGAGATGGAGGTGCTCCTCTAGCACCAAGCCCAGCCCCAGCTCAGGAAACCCTGGAATGACCAATTTGAGTAAAAGTTATATTCCCGGAAAGCTGATGAGCCTCTCTGAGTGGGGCGGACGGGACTCTGGGAAGGGTACTGGCATCAGTGAGCTGAGAGAATGTCTGGGGAAGCTAAGCCCCCTCCCCACCCTGCGGACCTCAAACTCCAACCTGCCAGCAGATCATCACAGGGTGCCACTGCCCTCTTGTGGTCACACCAACAGCAAAGCTCAAGTTTCTGTCCCTCGGGTGCTCGAAGTGCCTGGGAGATGAAGACCTTCCAAAAGCTAAGTTCTCTTTGGCGGCGGTAACGCCTGAGGAGTTCAAGGTTTCTCTGCCTCTGGCTTCACTTTCTCTCTCAGGCTGAGCCTTCCAGAACAGGAAACCAAAGCCGTAGAATGGAGTGTACCCAGCCCCAAGTTGGGAGTCTAGAGAACAGAGGCTTGAGTACTGTTTTAACACACTGTGTGTCCTGTATAAAATGGATAATGTCTCTGAGCCTTAGAGCCTTGTTTATAAAATAAAACTAATGGTTCCGGTCCTGCCAGCCTCAGAAGCTGTTGTGAGGGCTTGTGAAACACCCTTTGCCTAAGGCTCTGGGGCAGGTACAAAGAGTCCAAAATGGTAGAGTCACTGTCAAGAGGTGAGCAAAAAGGGGCGGGGTTGGGAGGAACCAGCCTGGAGAAAGCAGTGCTGAGGAGTTTGAGGAGACAATCTCCCCCCAAAAAACGGGGAAAGAGGAACTCGCCTGGGGCGACCTCGGAGACAGTCCCCCAGGCTTCCTCATCCCTTGCCTTTAAGAAACTCATTTTGTCTGCAGAGCTTCTAATACCCTAGAGATTCCCCACCAGGAGCTGCAGCCTGACCCTCTAGTCCTCCCCTGTTGAGCTTCACACTACCCCCCCGGTGGGACACCTTGATGTGACATCAGAGCCCTCACATTTGCTGAAAAATTGTTGCACAGAGATCATTGTGTTTTTCCTCCCCACCTCTTAGGTACACAGAACAGGGATCGCCTTCCTTCCAATTTCCAATGATGTGTTCCTCATTCCATCTGAGACCTTTAACGGTCTCTCACATCAATCTACACTTTTTCTATCAAGTATCTTCAAACTCCTCCAGTCGCTACCCATTATCCAATTTTAAAGCCACTTCTGCATTCTTAGGTATTTATTACAGGAGCATCCCAGAGAGGCTTGGAACAGATATCCCCTCACAGCCCTCAGAAGGAACCAACACTGCCAGCACCATGATCTCAGACTTCTAGCCTCCATGCCTGTGAGAGAATAAATTTCTGTTGTTCTAGGATACCCAGTTTGTGGTTACTGTGTTATGGAAGCCCTAGTAAAGTAACACACACCATTTTACCCTCTCAGCTGCCCCCAGGACCGTCCGTCACAGAAGGCTCTGCCCCCACCATCCTCTTCAGTCTCTCTGGCTGGCCCCACCTACTCCTGTGACGTCCATCTTTGCATCTCTGCAATCATTCCAAATCAGATTCTCAGTCCCCTCAGGGTTCCATACGTCAGGTCCCCATTCCTCTCTTGACACGGTAATTGGGAATTCAGAGAAGACAAATACTTTGAGAGATAATCAGAATTTTTTCTTCAAGGCCAAACTCAACTTCCTTATGAGAGCAGACTTGCATCCCAGCAGCCTAAAAAAAGGGTGTGTGTGTGTGTGTGTGTGTGTGTGTGTGTGCGCGCGCGTGCGCGCATACACACATGCACATGCGAATTAGAGGTAGTGTGGGCAGGGGGCACTTAGGAACTCCACCTCTAGTTTATGAAGGGAGCTTAGTGAACTCCTTGGTGATTAGTAATACTTCTTCATCTGTATAATATTTAGGTAGTTTAATAAAGAATTCTTGTTTAGATTATTCAGAGAAAAGAGACTACATCATCTCAGAGTTTAGGAAGTTCAAGGGGAAAAAATAACCAGGCATAATTTACACACATATTATGGAATTACAGAGAAAGACATATAGGTACTCACTGACTCTGAAAGGGAAAATAGTTGAAAGAGTTTCAGGAATAAAAATCTAGCCCCACCAATGGCCAATTATTGCTACAGGAAGTAAAAAAAAAAAAAAAGTGAAATATAAAGACATCGATGTATTTTCTTTATCTTGTACCCGCAATACCTGGACCAGCAGTAGGTACTTGGTAGACATGTATTTGGGTCTCTGTATTTGTTCTTGATCTATCGAAAAAGTTGAATGGAAAATTATTGGTTTGATTTTAGAACCCAGAAATACGCACATACAGGCTCACTTGGAAGAAGAGCCATGAGACTGTAGCACTGCCATCATCTGGCAGCATTGATGAATTACAGGCTAACCTTCCATGAAGACCTAATTTCTTGAAGTTGCTACCAGTTTCTTCCCTCCTCCCCAAGGTCTCAGTTGGCAGAGTCCCCACTAATGCTTCTAGGAATGACTATTTCCAAGCAGCTCGTAATGCAATCGAGGCCTTCAAACCCATTAAAATGCAAAATGGACAGTGTTGGGTGCTATCGTTTAAGCTTCTAGGGCCCTCTCCAAAACGGCTTCTAGTCCAGGCTCTAAAACAGGTGTTTTTAACCTGGGATCCAAGGATGGGCTTCAGGGGCTGCACGAATCCTTTGACATTGTTTGTCAAAATGTGTGGGTACATGTATGTGGGCATCTTTTCTGAGGAGGAACATAGTATTTGACTAGATTTTCAGAGGGATCCATGACTCCAAAAAGATTATAAAATCTCTACTCTGGGGTGACACAGACCAAGCTGACCCTTAAAGAAGGGGTTTGTTGTCAAAATAAATGAGATAGAGAAACAGAAGACATTATTGAACTTCCGAACATATTACAAGATTTTAACCCCCTCCCTTTTATCTGCCACTCTGCTCTTGACAACATCCCTCCCCCAGATCCCTCCTCTCTACCCTCCGCCTTGGGGGGTAAGGCAGGAATTCAAATGTTACTTGTAGATGAGTGACCATCTGTCCTTCTAAAGTTTTATGGAAGAAAGAAAGGATTTTATAGCCTCCTGGGAAGGTAGATTAATCCAAATTAGCTTGAGGCAGAGGAATCAGGCTATTCAAGATAACACCACTGAAAAAAACAATCCCTTTATTTGTCTCCAGATCAGGTGCCTGAGCTCTATATAGGAAGCTGATAAATGATTTAGTTATGTTTTCCGTTTGGGAAAAGCGCCTACTTTTATCTCTGTGATTGCTTCTTTATTTGGCAACTCACAAACTTATCTGTTTTCCATAATATAATTGCCTGGCCCCACTCCACAGCTTGCAGCAATGTCGGCAGGGCTATCTTTCCATCTTCCTCTGGAGTTTAATATTGTTTAAGCAAACTAATTGGACTCTATTTCACGTTGCTTTATTTTCCTGTGCCAGACCTAGCAATCAGCTGTTTGGGCTGTACTTGCTTTGTTCCTTTCACAAAGTTTCACTTACGAAGTTCCCAAGGATATTGGTATTGCTCCTCTCTGCTCCCTTCTTATGTAAACATCTCTCTTCCTCCTGTACTGAGTCAGGCACAGATCTAGATGAGGTAGGATTTACAGGGGTAAACAAGGCTAAGGCTCTGTCCTTGGGGACAAACTTTTCCCTTCCTCAGCCTGAGCTGCTCGTGAGAATCATGAAGCTTTTTCACTGCACAAGGGTGCCTGACCAAGGAGTTGGCAGGAGCCGAAATTTAGCTGCCACTCTGCTTGCCAAGTCGTGCATCCTGGAGCAGGGCTGAGTTCACTGGGAGGAAGTGATGTCTTTTCTTATTTGCAAAAAGGCCCTATATGGGCTAGAAGCAGCCTTCCCCTAGTATATACCTAGAACAAAGGCATACTAATATCCTAGACATCCTCAGTTTTCTTTTCTGTATAATGAGAGTGTTGGATTCTAAGATCTATGGGAGCCTCTTCACTTCAGACACTCTGTTACTTATCAGACTTAAGTGATTCCACTCATCCACCCATTCCATCCATTGTATGAATATTGGCATCCAGGGGGAGGGTCAGTGTTAGACATTGTAGGAAAGAGATGCCACCTGGTGAGACATTTTCCAGCCAAGTATACTCTCATGATCTCTGAGGACACATTTTTGCCTTTGACAAAGATCCTTTCCCTTCCATCTGAAAGTAAAGGCATTTACATGTCCTACTCCAGCAAGCAGCCATCATGTCATTATAGATATAATCAATACGATCAGCGCCCACAGCCAGCCATGCAGCACAGAGAGAATAAAGTAAGTGTGGGCAGATCCACTCACTACCTTGACATGAAATATTACCACAGCCATAAAGATTAGTGAGCTACTTTCTCCCAGCTCCTGACCCCATGAGGGATGGTGGGTGTTTTTACAATTAAATCACCTGGAGCCCAAGTAGGAGGCAACAGACAATTATAAATACAGGATCAAATTGACCTTGGGTGCCTGGGGAGGGCACAGAGCCACAGCCAAGCATTCAAGCACAGAGGGTATAAGAGGCATGCTTAAATAAAAAGTGAGATGACTCTGCCAGGGAAGTCATTCTTCTGGAGGCCCCATTACAGGTACCAGAGCAGACAGGCTGGGACTTTTTGCTCCTGTGGAACCCCTCACTTTCATCTGCCTGATTTATTTTATCTATTAGACCCAGACCTCTGCCAAAGAGGGCTTGCAATGTCTAGCAATAAATATACCTAAAAGTAAACTTAAAATGAGCTAGAAAGCTTTAACTCCTTACAGTAAGGAGTCATCATTCAGTCAGTCATTTATTCATTGGTCTACAGGCTGACATAACAATTCACTGTCACATCCAGCACTGTGCTGGACACAGTTTGATTCATATGGTCCTTGTCATTTAGTTTATAAAGTGATTGAGGATCAAGGTGTAGACTAAGAAACTGAAGATAGGATGTGGTTCCATAGTGTAGTGGTTAGCACATCTGCTTTACATGCAGAAGGTTTTGGGTTCACCCGCCAGTAGAGCCATGGTCCATGGTTTATGGCCATGCCACCCTGAACAAGCCCAACTCCTTCTGATCTCAGAAGCTAAGCAGGGTCTGGCCTGGTTAGTACTTGGGTGGGAGGCTACCCAGGAAGACCAGGCGCTGTAGGCATAAATAATAATAATAATAAAAAGAAACCGGAGACAAATGATAATTTACACCTGAAAATTATATAATTAAATTAACCAATGTTACCCCAATAAACTTAATTAAAATTTTTAAGAAAAGAAAAAAGAAACTAGAGAAACTAAGCGTCCTGGTGTAGAGACTCAAGAAAGTCTAAGAGTAAAAAGACCTGACTTTTAGTCCCCACTCTACTGCTTCTGACTTAGATGACCTCAGAATCTCAATTTCCTCATCTAAAAAAGGGTGATGTAGTCGATTAGTGGTTTTTAAACTTCTGTGGGCATTAGAATTCTCTAGAGAACTGAGTTAAAACTGCAGGTGCCTGAGATTCCCAGAGATTCTATTTTCAAATATCTGCAAAGGAGGCCAGAGCCTCAACTTTCATAATCCCCCAACCCCCATTCCCCGGAGGACTCTGATGTCAGGGTTTCTGGGCATACTTTGAAAAACTCTTGGCCAAATACTCTAAATAAAAGCTATTTTCCAAAAAGAAAAAAAAATCTAATTATTCAATGGTGGGCAGAGGGCAATTAGATGGGAAAATGAAAGAGCCGAGGGATGGGCAATTTCAGTGTGTGGAGTGAGCCAGGATCTGGGCCCTCTCAGAGAAGCTGAGGCTCAGACTACCTTTTGTATGATCTGTGAGGCTTGGCTGTTGCTGTGCTTTGGCCTTCAATTCCCTGAGGAGAGGAGCTATGCTTTTTAGCTATTGGTGCCACCTCTAGGCTCAAGGACACAGTGCACAGTTGACAAATGTTTGGAGGCTGTTATTTGGATTCACCCATGAGTCTTCTTCTACTATTAGGATAGGACTAGTCTTTTGGAACTTGGAAAAGAAAAAATATTTGAACATATTTCATTTTCATAACATTTAAAAACATTTATCAATTATTCAAACTACAGGAACTAAAACCAGAGCAAGTATGTAGTAAAATAAAGCTTAAGAAGTGATCTTTATTTGAATAAGAGCATTTTTTTCCCAACTTCAGAACTCAGGGTTGACTTGCTTGGTCAGGCTTAGGCATATAGGAAAAGAAAATAACTTTTAAAATGGCATGTCCAAGTTCAATATTCAAAGTAAACACAATTCAAAGCACATGAAATGTTTCTGAAAGTTCTATTCAGTGATTCTGGAAGTCCAAGAGAAGCCGCTAGAGTGCCCAGTGTGACACCAGGAGGCAAGTGTGGGTGAGGCAGTACATATGCTGAAATGCTGAGGCCACCCCTTAGATGGGAGTGAAAGTGTGAATGATAAATGGGAACCAGAAGGAACATAAGCTTTTTAGGCCCAGAAACTCAGGATGTAGAAGATGACTATCTATGAAATACCCGAAGGACCTTTATTCCTGTTGAGAGTCCAGAGAATCTTCTCTTGGTCTGGAAGAGCAGGCCTAGTAAGACTTTGAGAAAAAATCAGGTAGAGGTCCTTACAATGGCCACAGATTAGGTCCAATCACCCAGGGATGGAGCACCCTCTTATTGGCAAGGTCATCCTTGCACTCCTGGGATGGCATTAACTATGTCATCCGTCATGATTGAAGAAGAGAGGCTTCTAGAACTGGGCACTGGCTGATTGGAAGTCACAAGTTCCCTTCTAGATCCAGATCTTAAAGAGAAAAGTATTCACTTAGGGAAGCAGGTAATGATTTGGGAGATAGAGTTAGGGCTGGCTTTGTGGGCTTGCTGTTGCACAGGGTCTGATGCTCAGCTCCATGCTTGGTTTAATATTCTGCTGTTGCCATCTTGAAATTCTTAATAATTTTATCTTTGAACTTGTGTTTTAGTTTCATGAGCACAGAATTCCGGTGGACCCCCAACGCATGGGGGTTGAGTGAGACAAGGTATAAAGCAGGTGCAAGGTGAGCAGCATGTTATGTCTATGACTGAGGGAAAGCAAGGCTGCCGACAGCCTGGAGAGACCACACTTTCCATTAGAACCAGAATTTGCATCAAATGCAGAAAGAAGGCAGCGGCACTCTTAAGAAATATGAATGACCATGGAACTCTTTCACTTGTGCTAACCCTTTCATTGAAATTGATGACATGGAGGAAAAGGGAAAGGTAGAATAACTCAATACATCACATTCCCTTTGGTCTTTCCTTACTCATCAGTAAGCCAAAGGTAGAGTGTTGACAGAATGTGCAAGAATCAAGAAGCGAAAATTTAAAAGTTTAGTTTTGTGCAGCATTTCCGTGTTCTGGTAAGAACTTAAAACATACAAGAAATAAATACAGGTATAAACTACCAAATGAGAATTGTAATTTCAGTGATTCTGCATATGAGATAGATGCTCTTATATTGCATTTGAATGTGCCATAGGATAATATAAAGATAAGTGGTAAATTCATGCTAATAATGAAAAATTTTTAATTTTTATCACTTAGATTAACATTAAATAACAAATAAAAAAACATCATGTCACATCAAGAGGCATGAGAAAGAAGAAAAGAGCTATATATTTTAGTACCTTCCAAAGGCATTTTTTCCCTGCTTTTTGAGCAAGGAACGAGATTTTCATTTTACACTGAATCCGGCAAACCGCGCAGTTGGCCCTGGGTAGACAGTACCTCCAGTGCCGGCAGGTGGACCGGAAGAGCAACCTGGGCTCAGAAGAATTCTCTGTAGTAGGATGTGATGATTGAGTCTTCATGGGTGTTTGAAGCACTGGTGTTCTGGTTTTACTGGTATTAATTTCTGTCCCTATCTGACAACTTGCCTCTTCTCTCCAACAATAGCTCTTTCTGCAGCACCAGCTTGCTGTCATGGACCTTCTTATCAAAACAGGCAATTTAGGTTTCATTACAGCTCACCCCTGTCTCCCCTGACCCCAGGTCATCCTCCTTTTCTTAAATTCACTGCTTCTAAGCTTTCACTTCCTCTGCAACCGAGGGCACTCACTTGTCCCCCTTCCCCTTCATTCTTCTGCAGAGCCATGCCTCTCTGCCTGTCCCGGTTATTAAAAACTTGTGTTTCGGGTACAGCAAACGAAATATAGTCAATAATATTGTCATAACTAAGTATGATGTCAGATAGGTACTAGACTTATTAGGGTGATCACTTCATAAGCTATATAAGTATCTGATCACTATGTTATATACCTGAAACTAATATAATATTGTAAGTCAATTGTAATTGAAAAATAAATTAACTTTTTAAAAAAGAACTTGTGCTTTCAGCTGCAAGGCTGTGCATTCATTTTCTAGGTGTGCTTTGATGAAATGTCCTAGGGTCAATGTTCAACTTTGTGCTTCCAGTTTACACCTCGCTGACCCCTTCAAGATCACTCAGTTTGGATTGAAAATAGACTCTATGGTTTTCAACCATTCTTCATTTTGCTCAAGAGGTAGCTATTGTCTGTTCTCTCTAACTTTACCTTATCACACTTGTTATCAGGTAGGTGTTTCAGAAGCCCAGTGCAATTATTCAAAATGAGAGTTTCATCCTTTTTGTGCAATAGAGCTTCTTCCAGAAATTTCTGAGCTTTCTGATTGGATTTGATTCATTTACTGAGCTCAGTATTTCATGCATTACACTCTTCCCTGTCATAGTTCAATGTCAGCTTAAGCCTGGAATTTTCTTTTCTTGAGCTTAATAATGTATAGGGCATCACCTTCACTTTGCATAGATTATAGGGATTCTTTCCCTCTCTGGAAGTTTTATAAAATTACTAATTGAAGTGTGTAACCTTTCCATAGAGTTTCAGCTTTCCAACAAATTCTTTATATTCTGCTCATTCTCAGTTCCCCAAATCATAACCACATTTCCCATGCATTTGAATTATTTCTTCAAGTCATCCAATTGTTATTAATTGGATAACCTTTCATTTTGGAAATTTCACACCTACAGAAAAATTGAGATTAGTGTAATGAACATCCCTATACTCCTCACCAAGATTCACTAATTGCTAACATTCTGCCATATTTTTTCTTTGTGTATGATATATATGTTTTTGCTGAATAATTTAGAAGCAAATCACAGATATGACACTCTATCCCTAAATATTTCAGCATAATTCTCCAATAAATTGGACAGTTTCCTATATTACCATAATATCATGATCACATCTCAGAAAATTAACAATAATTCCAAAATCTAAACTACAACTCATTAAATTTTCCTTTTTTGTCCCAAAAATAAATCTGACAACTTTCAAACATTTTTTAAATTTCTGTCAAGACCATTTCAAACTACTGAGCAATCTGTTGTTTGATCACTTAGTATCTTCTACTCTTTATGGAAAGGAATGTCCCCTGACCCTAAGAAAATGGCAGATGCGCCACTCTCAAGAAGCCAGTAAAAATTCCATATCCCCAGGGCACATTATAAAAATCCAGTGCTGCCTAAATTCCTTAGGTAGAGTGGCCAGTAGCATCCCATTATATCAATTTAGGATTTCTTAATCTCTACTGTTGTCAGATATGGTTGCTTTTCTGCATTTATTTCTTGGCCATATTCTGAGGCACTGATGCTTCCAAGCTGCAATTAAGTTCCCAGACTCTTCCAACATATGTAAATCCTTTTCAGGCATTTTCATTCTAACAATGAACTGTTAATTTCTCTACAGGCCAATGTGCCTCATGTAGTTCCTTGTTACCTCCCATTTTCAGTGTCATTTAGGTTGAAGTTGGTCTTCTAATAGTTTCTTCAGGAAGAGTTCACAAGAACAATCTTTCTTAAATTTTTATTTCAGGGGGTCTGGCTTTTTACTCAGTAAAATTACTGAGATTCTATCCTTCCTATCTATCTATCTATCTATCTATCTATCTATCTATCTATCTATCATCTATCTATCTATCTATCTATCATCATGTAAGAGACTTTCAATAATTGACTCATGCAACTGTGGGGGCTGGCCATTCTGAAATCTTCAGGGCAGGGCAAGCTGGAAATTCTGGCAAGAGTTAATATCATAGTCTTGAGTCTGAATGCCATGTGAAGGAAGAATTCCTTCTTCCTAGTAGTGGAACTCATAGGCTTTCAATTGATTGGATGAGGTCTAATCACATTGTGGAGGGTAACCAGCTTTACCTGAAGTCTACTGATTTAAATGTAAATCACATCTAAAAAATACCCTTCACAGCAACATCTAGACTGGTTTTTGGCCAAACAACTGGGTGTCATAGCCCATCTAAGTTAATACATGAAATTAACCATTACAGACCTTGAGTAATTTATTCAATTTCATTGATCCTAAGTTTTTCCATCTGTAAAATGGGGCTATTATTATACCTTCCTCAGAGGACTATTTTGAAAATCAAATTGGATGAGTATGTAAACCATCTAACATAGCATCTGGCAAATCACAGACACTTAATAAATGAAAGCTACTCTTGTTCTGTCTAGAAAATATGCTTGATATGGTCTCCTAAAATCCAGCCCACTCTCTTCCATGTCCTCCAACCCTCTATCGGTATTATAAGGGCTGAAAGTTTCAAAATTTATTTTGCTAGACTCCCTTGCAGCTAGAGAGTTTGTGCTGAGATAAATGTAGGCAAGATTTGGAAGGAAGAAGTAAGTGAGATTAGGCAGATATGCTTGCAGCTGCCAGAGGCCAAGTTCTAATTATTGGTTACTAGCTTCAGGGGATCACGCAACAGTGGCAGCAGCAGCAGCAGAAACAACAGCAGTTTCCTGACCTCTGGCTTGCAGCTGTGGAGCTATGACTTTGAAACAATAGCCTTCAAGTGGCCCCTGACTTCTTTCTTCTTGTAAGCACCTAAGTGCTTATATTAAATCTGATTGCTTTGGGTTTAAAATACCGTTTCCTTCCATGAATCCTGACTGCTATAGAAGACTTCACTAAGGGTAGCTTCATGATGCTCTCCTCTCTGCATCCTGGAGGTTCTATTGCATGGCTGGCATTCTACCCACCAGTCCCAAGAAGGCTCCCTGCGCCTAATTCAGCAGGCCCTGTTAGAGAGAGACAAGGCTCCGTGATTAGAGTTGTGATGATGGTACAAGAAACTGAGAAATCCTCAGCAACAGCCAGCCCAACACAGGGCATTTTACTAATTGCACCAGTGTTCTAGCTTTGGATTAAGACCTCAGCGTCGAACAGACAGTTTCGCTAACTGGAATCTTCCATTAGCATGATGTTCTGCCTCTGGATGTTGCTCAGCCCAGGGCTGGGTATCTGTCTCTCAGCAGGCAGATTTTATTACCTTGTAATATTTATAGCTATAAATACTTGGGTGCATTTAAAGGAACATCTCCTTCCCCCCAAAAAAAAATCTCCCCAGTGAAGACAAAGACCATAAACCCTTCATCATGGGGTAGCAAAAGTGGCCTCTCATCTTTTCCTGTCCCACTCCCCACTGCAGCCCAGTTTCAGGAGAGTGGTAGAAAAGAGAAATTTATACAATAACACCTAGCATGCTGGGTGAGGATCATAGACACACTGATGGGCTGGTGGATGCTAATGTCGTAATGAGCCCGAAGTTGAGGGTTAAGAAAACAGGAACAGGTAGATGGGCCAGGAAACATGAAGATAGACAGCCTATGACTGCTCAGCAGGAATGGCTTATGGAGGAGAAACACTTCTTTAAGATTTTTAATAAAAATAGCTTTTACCTTTATCAAGTGCCTACTGTGTATATTTCACATGAGATCTAATTTAATCCTCACAATTCTATGAAATAGGATTATTAATCCCATTTTACTTATGAGAAAACTGATGCTTAGAGATATTAAGAGACTTCCCCCAGGACCTTGCTACACTGTTGACTCCAAGGATGATTAGAGGTGTTACACCTCTGACCAATAACAGTTTGGAAAATTCTGGGTTAATTAAAACAAAACAGGTTGATGTTTCATATGTTTGTTTTTGCCTTGGGACTCCTCAGAGCCTTTAATATGCTATGAGATGGAGAGATAGAACCATTGAGAGATGGCCAGGGAGGAAGAAGAGTCTTGTTCTCACACAGTATTCATAGCTAGATATAATCGCAATCACCTAAAAAAGTAGATATCCAACCCCAAACCAAATGCCAAGCGACTGAAATGGAAATTTGTGTGTCCAGCAGTGGACAGCTTTTTAGTGGAGGCAAGAAAAAAAAATAGTGACTAAAACATAAATTGGAAAAAGAAAAATCTACTGAAGTCATCATTAGGTGAGCTATGCCAAAGTGCTTGTAATTCGTGTTTATTTTTATTTTCTCCCTTTATGATAGAAACATCTGTTGTTTTTAATACTGCTGCAGACAGAGCTGACTACCTAATTTGCAGGACTCAATGCAAAATGAAAATGCAGGGGTCTTTGTTTAAAAAGCGGGAAAAGGGTGTCATTAAATGTACAAAAATAAAGAGCTTTTTCCTTCTGTGGTTCTCAACTGGTCATAGAGTTTTCATTTGCTATTCTAAATCTTTCTAAGTAAAGAAAAATTAAGGTTTTGAATTACTAGCATGAATTTTACTGTTCTTCTTTATATTGTATAACGCCAGTTTTAAATCAGACTATTAAACCAAGACAAGAGCAGGGCCCTTCTGGGTACAGGACTCTGTGGCTGTGCAGGTAGCATGCCCGGGAAGCCAGCCCAGTGGCAGTACTGGAAGAAACACGACATTTGTTTTACAGTTTTCAAGGAGCTGATTTTGTGCATTTCAGACAGATCAGGTTTCTGATATATACAGTTTTTCTCCTGTGGGACGTTAGGGCACATCTTTGACTAACAGAGTCCACCTTTCTTTGAAAGACTATAACGATCGCTTCATGAGAGAGAGAGAGAGAGAGAGAGAGAGAGGAGTCAGCCAGAAAAATGTTTCCCTTGCACTTCTTGAAGCTGTAAATGTCACTGTTCGTTGTAAAGAAGTGTTACCAGGGCCAGGGCTAATAAAGCAATCAGGCAGCCTCAGGCGAAGGCATTTCATGGACATGTTTGAAACTTGCCTAGCAGCTTTGAGGCTGAACATGGACCACAGAGGCCAGAGGCTGAAGAAGAGGGAGAGAGGGAGAGAACAAAGACAGTATGCTTCCAAATAGGAAGGTCAGGGACCCACACAGCACTGGGGTGAGGCTTTTTCTTCCTAGAGGCTGTACTGGGAAAGAGTTAAGACTGCTCGTCTGCCTTTTCCTCCCTATTTTTCACTGCCACATGGGACCTGGTATAAGTACGTCGATGCGTACGTCGATGCGTACGTCGATGCCTATATGCCTTACGAAGAACTAACATTCCCACCAACTGGTGTCTCTTCATAAATCTAGCACTTAGAAGCCTCATAACAACTTTATGAGGCTTTTTTATCTCCTCCATTTTCCTGGTGAATAAACTGAGACTTCAAAGGATGATGTGATTGACAGAGGTCACCCAGCCAGTGAGGGCTTTCCTGAACTTGAAAGCCAGGTCTGGCTGGCTCCAAAGTGCATTTTTGCTCTCAGTATTTCCCAGGCCCTGAGTATCATCCTGAACCCTGGCTTTTGGAAGCCAGGTACTTGTTCAATATCACAGTGTTGGCTGTAGGTCTAAATGTGGTGTATAGTCTAAAGAGAAATATTTAGAGTCTGAGCCACATTCTTTGAATACCCTTCATGACAGCAAATCTTTACCTCTGAAAGTATATATTTGATTTTTGGAAATGGAAAGAAATCACTTAGAACCTGGGATATTGTGATTTATAATAAAAAATAAATATTTGGTCTTCATCCCCAGTCCTTGACACAGGGCTCCTAAAACCGTTGGAAATTCCTAAGTAATAAGAGTAATAAGACCATCTTTTGTTCTAATGAGGTGACCCTGGGTGGGCTCCTGGTTGGGGGCTGGTCACCAGAAAGACCAAGCCTTGATTAGAAGCTTGGAATTTTCAGCGCCTCCTCCCACTTCTCTGGAGAGGAGAGAGATGCTGCAAGTGGAGTTAATAACTGATCATGCCTACACAAGAAAACCTCCATAAAATCTTGAAAGTATGGGGTTTGGAGAGCTTCCAGATAGGTGAACGCATTCGCATACCAGGAGAGTGATGTACCCAAGTCCCCAGGGACAGAAGCTCCTGCACTCAGGACCCTCTGTATCTCTTCATCTATATTCTTTATCATATCCTTTAAAGAACTGGTAACTTAAATGTTTCTGTGAGCTCTTGTAGCCAATTAATCAATCCTAAACAGGGGAAGGTCATGGGAACCTCAGATTGTAGCAACTGGACAGAACCTGTGGGAAATCTGTATACCTTCTGCTTGCAGTTGGCATGTGAAATGGGGGATAGTGTCATAGGACTGAGCCCTTAACCTGTGGGATCTGACACTATTTCCAGGTAGACAGTGTCAAAATTGAATAATATTGTAGTATATCCAGCTGATGTTGCAGAGAATTGCTTAGTGGGGGGGGGGAACCCCACATATTTGATGACCAGAAATGTCAGAGGTGACATGTTCTGTGTGAAAGTATAGAAGAAAGACATAAGAGGAGAAAGACTTAGTTTTTCCAATATAGAGCCTGATTAGTGGGCTGTGAATTTAGTAGATAAGTGGTCACGTGGGTAATTAAGATAGGGAAGGAATGACAGAAGGAAGGTATGTATATATTGATGTATGAATGTATTTTACTGCCTACCCCAAGCCAAGCATCCTGCTGGTACTGCTTTCTTAGTTCTTAGCTTATCAATGTCCACACTACAGGGTGGATATTATTATCCTATTTTCCAGAGGAGGAAACCATGGAAGAAAGAGATAAAATTATAATACTCTGCTAGCTAGTGGCAAAACTGGAACTGGAATCTAATTTGCCTTAAGGGAATGAGAGTTTTTCTGGTCAAAAAATAAAAGAAACAGAAAGAAGAAACACATGGCTGTAAAGCAATGAGATGCTTTTCTAATTTGATTCCAAGAACTGGCTTTGCAGATAACTTTAAACCAATGAATCTGAAAATGTTTTGAGAAATGGCAGCATCATTATAATAAGAATAAAGTTTCCAAGGAGATCAGAACAATGGAAACAAACACACCATTTGGCTGCTTGCGCATTATTTTTGTCTTAAGTCAGAGAATTTCCTAGTCACACCGTATATACAGTTCTTTAGAACCCAGCATCTCAGCATTAGAACAAACCCTGGAGACTGTGTTCAGCATCCTCATTCCAGGGAGGTGAAACTCAGCATCAGGGATGGGGAATAACTTGCTCAAGTTCACACAGTGAATTTGTACTGGAGCCTTGATTAAAACCCAGGAGCCTGACAATAGTATGGTTTCTCCACAGCACCCTGCTTCCTATCCCCCACTAATACAACATCTTCCTTATAGTAAACATTTTTTTAAAGAGAACTTTCTAAGTAAGGCACTTGAAGAAATTATCTTCTTAAGCCTTCAATGAAACATTATGCATGAGAAGTATCATTTCCATTTCACAGATAATAAAACCAAAGCCTAGAGAAATGAAATAATAGGGCCAACTTACAGAAATAGAGGCCCTAGGATTTGAACCCAGGTCTGCCCACCGCCAGGTCTCCTGTGTTCAACAATACTCAACACTGCCTCCTTTTGTTTGAGGTTCTTCTTTTTCCTCTTGTGTCCCTTAGGGCTTAGAGGTCCAGGATAAGGCACATTCCACCTAAGCCCTCCCCCACCCCCTCCAGCTAGTCACTTCCCCTCTTTTCGTGTTTATCAACACAAATAGCCTGACCTCTTTGCACATTTGTTTTGTTGAAGGCCTGCCTTATTCCCTGGGAACCCTGAGGAACAATGAGTTGTTGCCCAAGCACTCTGGAGTTCCGCCCCCATCCGGGACTGCTTCCTCAACTTCCCCTGCTCACACTTGCCCCCAGCAGAGTTTACGTTGGGGCCCCTCCAGCTTGTCTACAAAGTGCGTCAATCACTTGTTTACTTGCTTTTCCTGCCTGGCCCTGGGGGTTCTGTTGGCTATTTCTTTCTTCTCTCTGGAAGTACTCCTGAGGTGAGCTTTGAACATCACAGGGGAAGGGGCAACAGGAAGATGATGAGAGATGCTAGGCATCTGTCAGCATCTGACTCACTCTGTGAAGAAAAAAAGGCTCTCTTAAAGCAACACAAGGATGCCACTCAGAACTGTGCATCCTGCTAGTGCCTGGATGGAGGTTTTCCTTTTCTCTGGGACAGAGTTGGAAAGGAATAAAAATGTCATGAGCCAGAAACAAATTCCCCCAGGCCTTTCTATACTTAGCTAATAGTAATGCATCAAATAATAATAATAAACCAAAGTACAACTTTCCAGAAAAAGCCACAGGCTGCAGACCCCTATCACAGGGAAGATGCATATCTTCCCTTGGACAAGGCTGCTTGTGAGAACAACGCAATGCATGGGCTGATTTGAGAGCTGACACCAGCACTTCTTTGGAATAATGCCTGAAATACTACTCCGTTAGAAAGCTGCCTATTTGGGGTTCTAAGGGCTTTTTGGTCCTCAAAATACATATTAAAGTGAAAATGTACCCCTGGGCAGGGCTACCTAAATATTACAATAAAGTAAGTCAGGGTCTCAGCAGGAAATGATGGGGACACTCAAAAGGGTTTAACTGAAGAAAATTTAATACAGGATTATTTATAGGGGTGGGGAGAATTGAGGGAACCATATGGCACAGTGAAGCATGGAGGGAGAAGGGAAGAAATATCTGTGACCTCTCTCTCCTTCCTGCCCCTTATCCTCTTGACAGTGCCTCCTATTGAAAGAACATGGCTAAAAGCCAAAGGTGAGAGGAGCCTGGTGACCTAGTCCATAGAAGCTGGCCTTTGGAGCATAGAGCAACGTGGACAGGGCAGAGAATGGATCAGGAGGGGCAAGGAGAAAATACACAGCCACCTATCATCTCACTAACAGCTTAGGGAGTAGTTCTGAATTGCTTTCCTACACAGCGCTGTCTTTCATGAAATCCAGGTTATTACAACAGGCTTCTAAGTGCTGTGAAACCAATTTATTAAATTGGTCTGAAAAACCTCAGCATTGCACTGCTAGTTGGATATTTTATTGTTATTTTTGCTGCCTCTTGATTTGGGCTCTGCGAAAAGGAGAATTTTGTGTCCCTTGTCATATTTCCCTCTGTTTAAGGCTCAAAAACTACATCTAAATATATGATTTCATTATTTCACAGGGTAGCTTTGATCAGTGTGTAAATTTTACTGGGAAATGTATTATGTGTACAGAAGAATACTTTAAATATATGTAGAGTTGAAAATACAGTACATTTAACACCTATGTACTTTTTATAAAAATTAATAGAACATTAACCAGTACTTTATAAGTCCTACAAATGCCCCTCTGTAAATAAAATCTCTAACCTCTTCCTCAGAGGTTACCTTGTCTTGACTTTCATGCTAATCATTATCTTAATTTTCATTACAGTTTTACCACCTAGGTATATATTCCTAAATAATGTATTTTGGGTAGAAGCACAAATCCAGCTGAGAATGAAAGGGCAATGTTGCCCCTGTCCAGGAGAAATAAGCTAAACCAAGTCTCTGGGTCAGCCTGGTTTCAGTTTCCTTGAGCTTCTAAGAGTTGCTTTTGGGGAATTAGGTAAACAAGGTCATGAGTTGGGAAACACACGGCTCACCAGAGCTGGGCATCTGGTAGGGCTATTGTGGGCCAGGTCCTGGGTATGCAGAAGTAATATGGTCCAGAACATGGATTGTTCTGGATTTTCTGCTTCAACATACCCTATCTTCAGCTTCTGAGTAGATAAAAAGCAGAACATTTCTGTGAAAGTGAAATGAGCATCCTCAGCTGATCCAGAAAATAGACCATGGTAGGAAAAGCAGCAACCTCATCAGAAATGATCAAGGCAAATCAAGAATAGATCATATTAGCCAGTCTCACCCAGAAATTCTGTCCTTAGGTTCCACTGGCCCCACTCCTAAAAGGAGTGGGAATTAACAGCAGTGGGGATCTTGGTGATGACAGCTCTTAACATATCTATCTTTTGAGCACTTTGCTCTCATCTAGGCTATTAATCTGAGACCACCTTTTATCATCCTTCTGGATATTTCTTTCATCCTTCTCTGGTGTTGGAGCTCATGTTTCCTGTATTCAATATTCTTCTCTCTCTGCATGCTCGTACTTGTGCGCTCTCTCTCTCTCTCTCTCTCTCTCTCTCTCTCTCTCTCTCATACACACACACACATATACTCTAGTAATTCCCTGAGGAAGAGTACATGGGGAGATAAATTTGTTAAGACTGTACAGGTCTAGAGATGTTTTTATTCTATAGTATTTGATTTATAGTTGAGCTGGGTATAGAATTTCAAGTGGAGGTTAATTTTTCCATCAGTATTTTGAGGGCATTTCTCATTGTCTTCTTGTTTCACATATTACTGCATAGAAATCTAAAGTTATTTTGATTCCAGATCCTTGTTTTAAATATATATATCTACACACACCCTTCTGGTAGCTTGTAGCTTTTTTTGGTCTCCACTGATCTGAAATTTCACAATGATGTATGTGCCTTGTGAGTTTCTTTCTCTCATTCATTAAGCTGGGTACTTGGTGGGCCCTTTTGAACTGCTCTGGGAAATTTCTCACATTATTTCTGATAATTCTCTATTCTTCCCCATTTTTTCTGTTGTCTTTTTGCAACTGCCATTATTCCAATGTTGGACATTTATGGTGATCCTTTCTTCTTTTTATTCTGTTTTCTCCTGTTTTCTTTCTATGTATATTTTCTCTTTTGTGGTGGAGGGTAGGGAATGTGGGAGTGAGATAAAATTCCCTCAATATTATCTTTCTACCTAGTTAGAGTTTTTCATTTCTCCTAGTGGGTTTTTCATTTTCTCCCCCCCCCCGTCCCCGCCAGCTTTATTGAAATATAATAGACAATTAGTTCCTCATATTTTCATTGTACAATTCAATGAGTTTTTTTCATTTATAGTTAGATACAATAATATATTAGTTTCAATTGTACAGCATAGTGATCAGAGATCTATATAACTCACAAAGTGGTTACCCCACTAAATCAAGTATCCCTCTTCCCCCTTTCATAATTTTACTACATTATTAACTATTTTCCTTATGCTACACTTTATCTCTCCATGGTTATTTGTATATATCCATTTGTACTTCTTAATCCCTTTATCCTTTTTCACCGTCCCCCCGCAACCCTTATCCTATCTAGTAGCCCTCAAAATATTCTCTGTATCTATTAGTTTATTTCCATTTTTGTTGTTGTTGTTTATTTTGTTCTTTAGATTCTACATGTACGTGAAATCATGTGGTATTTGTCTTTCTCTCTCTGATTTACTTCATTCAGTGCAATACCCTCTAGGTCCAAAAGGCAATATATTTTTCCATCTCCTTCCTTTTAGTCTGTCTGTGTCTTTTAATCTGAAACAAGTCTCTTGTAGGCAGCATATGTAGGGGTCTTATTTTTTTATTCATTCAGTCACTCCATCTTTTGGTTGGAGCACTTAATTCTTTTTCATTTGAGGTACTTGTTGATAGGAATGTAGTTATTACCATTCTTTATTCATATTTTTGATACCTATTTTTTCTTCTTAAAGAAGTCCCTCCAACAATTTCTGTAATATTGGCTCGGTGTTGATGAATTCCTTTAGCTTATTTTGGTCTG
This sequence comes from Eidolon dupreanum, assembly GCA_028627145.1. Classification (NCBI taxonomy): domain Eukaryota; kingdom Metazoa; phylum Chordata; class Mammalia; order Chiroptera; family Pteropodidae; genus Eidolon; species Eidolon dupreanum. The sequence goes on along the minus strand of CM053502.1, from coordinate 89,266,714 downwards.
GAAAGCTCTTTATCTGTCCTTCAACTCTAAATGATATCTTTGCTGGATAAAGTATCTTGGTTGTAGATCCTGGGTTTTCACCACTGCGAATATATAGTGCCAAGCCCTTCTGTCCTGCAAAGTTTCTTTTGAAAAATCAGCTGCCAGTCTTATGGATGTTCCCTTGTAGGTAACTAATTGCTTTTCTCTTGCTGCTTTTAAGATTCTCTTTGTATTTAACCTTTGCCATTTTAATTATGATGTTTCTTTGTGTGGGCCTCTTTAGGTTCATTTTTGGAGGGACTCTGAGCTTCTTGGGGTTGCATGTCTATTTCCTTCACCAGGTTAGGGAAGTTGTCCATCATTATTTCTTCAAATGTACTTCAACTTCTTGTTCTCCCTCTTCAGGTACCCTATGACACAGATGTTGTTATCCTTAATTTTGTCCCATAGTCTCTTTAAATTATTATTATTTTCTTGGTTACTTTTTTCTTGCCATTCTGATTGGGTGTCCTTGGCTTCCCCATCCTCTATATTGGTGGTTCGATCCTCTTCTTCATCCACTCTGTGGTTCCCTCTAATATACTCTTCATCTCAGATAATGTAGTCTTCATTTATGACTGGTTACCTTTTAGAATTTCCATTTCTATTTTTATGTTCTTTATCTCTTTGTTGAAGTTCTCACTGAATTCATCTACACTTCCCCTAAGTTCACTGAGCATCTCCATAACCAGTGTTTTGAACTTTGCATCTGTTAGATTACTTGACTCCATTGTATCTAGATCTCTTTTCTGTTCTCTCATACGGTTTCCCATTTTGGCTGCCTTTCTGTGTCTGTTTCTATGTACTAAGCAAAGCTCCTAAGTCTCCCAGTCTTATTAGCGTGGCTTTGTGTAGTAGGTGACCAGCAACACAGTCCTGAGAGGGGTTCAGCTGCAGGCAAAGTTTAGCCACAGCCTGTGCCCTTCCAGGGCCACCTGTTAAGATTTAGCAAGCAATCCATAGATGCTGTGCTTATAGTTGCCTCAAGAGGCCATGCCAGAAACTGAGGCCAGCTGCCACCAGAGTCAGTCTTGGAGCTGCTCCGCAAGGAGCACTGGACTCGCAGAGGACACAACTGGATGCGGCTTGGTTGGGGACATGAGTGGGGGAGGCAGAGTTCCAAGGAGTTCTTTGGGCAGAGCAACCTCTGTTATCCAGTCTGATGACATCTCTGCTATAGCGGCACTGTGTCCACACACTGGGACAGAGGAAGGCTCAAAAGAGGAACAACTGATCTGACCAGCACTTCTGCCCTGCAGAAAGCCTCACCTCTGACCCTCTCTCCAATAACTCAGTGTCCCCCTGTAAGTCCCTGGTGCCCCCCAAGAAGTCACCCTGGCGCTGGTACTGAGAGAGAACAGGTCTGTCACCACAAAAACCTGGTCACAGACATGGTCTCTTCAAGAGGCGGCTGCAGCTGTCGTTAGCTTCTATCCCACTCAGTCACTTGAAACCAGCAGCCTTACGTCTTCACCCCCTCCTACCTCCAACTGTCGCAGGGTAATTTCTTATTTCTCTCCCTAGGGCTTCTGTTCATCTAGACCCCAGGTGACTCTGCTTGCTGTTTGCTCTGTGTTTCTGTCACATCTTTGATGTGGTCACAAAAAGGGGAAGAATGAAGCTTCTATCATCTATACCATTTTGCCTGGTCTTCAGGTTTCTCATTTTCAAAAACTTGTTAATGTTCCTCAGAATTTTAAAAATAGCAATCTGTTCTTATTTCATGGAAGTTCTTCTTTTATTTTTCAAATTATATTAATCATAAATTTTTTTTTCATAAAATTTATTTGGGAAATTTTTTCCTGCATAGTTTTTGTTTCTTCTAAATTGTCTTTTTTTGTTGTTTGTTTTTGATCTCTACCTCCATAATAAAGCCTTCCCATAGAGGTAAAACTTTGTTATGTGCTCATGATAATGAATGGGAAGGTTAAAAAAAAAAAACTAATTGGAAGTTCTGAGCAGGGTGTGGTGCCTGACAACTTTGAAATTCAAAATAGGGAAATCTGGCTCAGCTGTCTATTGAGAGAACACCAAATATAAGCATTTGCTTTTCAGAGTACCCAGAGAATGGTCTTCCAGTATCTTGCCATGAGGGTAAGAGTCTAGATGCTATTGTACTGGGAACCAAGTGTGGAAATAACATAAACATATTCAGAGTTAGTCCTATTTCAGAGCTCTGTTTCTAATGAGGTCCTCAAGAATGGGAAATGAGAAGGTTGCTGTCAGTCCATGCTTACAAAACCTGTTGCCACCTTGTTATACTCAAGGCTTGCCTTTGCTGTGGTAGAAAACATAGCATCCAAGTGATGGGGTAAGAAATAACAAACAAGCATTTGCTGAGTGTTTCTTTTATTTAAGCAACATAGTAGTAGATGCATGTGCTTGTGCTCATTTAATATCCACAGGAGTCCTGCATAGCAAGCACTGGAGAATTATTGAAGGTTTGTCATTTTGTTTTCATTTTGCAGTAAACAATGGCCAGTGGAAATTAAGTTAACTGACCCAAGGTCAGACAGCTACTAAGTGGCAGAGTTGGGATTCACACCCCAGTCCTTTGATTCCAAAACTCTTTATTATTATTTTATTTTAAAAGATATTTCTCTGAATAAAGAAATACATTGTTATAGTTATCTGAGTGTGTATGTATATAATACACATTATATATATATAATACACATTAAATATATAATACACATTATATATATATATATATATATATATATATATATATATATATATATATATATATATATATATATATATTCCCAAATACTTGGAAAAAAACAAGGCCACCCAAACACTGTAATATTCATAGGGACATGCCATAATTTATAACTTATAATAAAAATTTATCATTTATTTGACTGTCTCCTAATTAGAATCATTTAAGTTGATAAACCTATTTTCTTTCTACTACATGGCATCAGAAAAGTGCAGCAGGCATAGGCAGGAGTCAGGGTCAAGAAGAAGCAGGTTTCTGGGCAAGTCCCTAGGTAGAAAGTTGCTGATTAAAGGCAGTTGCTATGGATACGGTTCAGTACCGTGGAGAGCTCCACAGAGTCACATTCTGTGGGAACAGGGCGCAACAATAGCTAGGAGTTCTTCAGGTCTCTGAACTGCTTCCTCAGAATGGAATATGAAAAGAGACCATACACAGCTGGAATTGGAGGTCTCTTTATCCTTCAGGGACTCATTCTCACCACTCCCCAAAGAGCTTTGTAGAAGTTGGTCACTGTTCTCACCACTATGCCTTTTCTCATGCTGTCCCCTCAGCTGGGAATGCTTGGCTAATTTCTATTCATCCTTTAACATTCCATTTAATCACCAATTTCTCCATAAAGCTTTCTGAGCTCCCTCTACCCACCTCCTCAAAAGCTTTTCCCCTTTCTGTCTTCTCCATCTCTTTAGTCATTATATATGCCACAATAGATTATAAATTTCTGTTTGTCCCCCTAACTAAATTATAAGTTCCTTGTGGGCAAGGACTGATTCGCAATTATCTTTGGTCTTAGTAAATAAGTAATGTTAAATATTTAATAAATGAGTGCAGTTTCTATAAACAATAGGGAGCTATGAAAAGTGGTTCTCAACCAAGGACAATTTTGCCCCCCCCCCCATAGCATTTGGCAGTATCTGGAAATAATTTCTATTGCTGTAACACGGGGAGGGTGTGTTACTGGCACATAATAGGTAGAAAACATGGACGTTTGTCAATATCCTACTATGCACAGGACAACATCCACAACAAGGAATAATCTGGACCAAAATGTTATTTGTGTCGAGGTTGAGAAATCTTGTTTTAGAATAATGAAATGGATTTAATCAAACTCTAATCAATTAAAGAATCTTCACAGAGCAGGGAATCCAAATAGCTCATTTTACAGATGTGAAAACTGAACTAGTTACCTGTAGAGCCAGGGAAAAATCTTGTAGCATGACACCCTTTCCACAGAGTTGTACTTGGCTAATATTATTTTTTAGCTATCCAGTACTCTGGGTGGTATAGAAATAAAATGGTTTTCTTAATGTACATTATCTTGGGTTCACCAATCAAGTTTGAGGAACAAGACTAGAGAAAATTTTTTTAAAGTCAAAGAATGGGTACAGCTAGCCTCCTCCCACCCTACCTTTGCATTGGCCTCTTTTTCTTCTGGAAAGATGTACCATAAATCTAGGGCTGAATGAGAAGAGTTCTCTCAAAGGCTCATTTCTGAGCAATTCAATCTGCTCCAGGAAATGAGAGAGTAGCCTGTGGAAGAGTGAATTATTTTAAGCCACTCAGCATTAGAATCAATTAAAGCTCTGGAGGGCCCAGCCTGCCACATGAGAATTCAATCTAACTGCTACAGACCAGGGGGATCCAGTATAATTTTCCTCTCATCAGCAAATAACAGCATTTAGGGAGATGAATCAATCTCCAAGGGAAGCTTTGAACCAGATATGATGGTTATCTCTCTCTTCAAGTGCCTGAGATTTAAAATGCTCCTAAGCTCAAAGAGTGCCCTGACTATACTCTTATGAGCCAAATCTGCCATTTTCCCAGCAGTAATCACATGCCTGAACTTCTCCCACTTAGCTCTGTTGACTTAGAAGAGACAAGTGATTCAGGCACAATACATAGTGAATCAGCAAAAGAAAAATACGTACAAAAAAAGAATCTGCATGGTGTCCTGAATAAAAGTGTCTTCCAATAAATTTGGTGAATTATCTTCAAGGGAATCGGCTGAATGTGTTAATCATTTATTGTATATCATAAGTGTCTGGAGCTGAAAATTATATTTTGGGGTCCACGGAGGCTCTGAAATGATGCAGAGGGAAAGCTAGTTTCTGCAGAAGGAGCTCACCTTTCTTTGCTAAAGTTTACCTTGGAGCATCAAAAGCTATTCTTATATTGGCTGCCACCAGCATGACAATGTGAAGGATGGGTTGGGGTGGGGTGGGGGGGTGGACAGAAAAGGATAATAGGCAGCAGGTCCCAGGAAAGAAATGCTGTCTACCTCTATTTCTTGTCCTCTTCCTCTCCTCTGCACCAGCCCCCAGTACCCGCGCCACTCTCCCCCCCCCCCGCCCCCCGCAACACACATACAATAGGGAGAAGTGGTTTAGCAACTCAGAATTTAGACTCAAAAAGATCTAGGTCTGAATCCCAGTTTTGCTACTTTTCTGAGCCTCAGATTCTTTACCTATAAATTGGGACTAATACTGCTAATATCCTCAGCTTGTTAAAGGGGTTTACATGAGATGATGTACATAAAACACACGGCTCATGAAGGCATTAAAAAATGTTCTGCTATCACCATTGGGCTCAGCTTCTACAGACAGAAAAGTTTGGCCCAGATTAGTGAGATAGGAATCATGGGATACAAATGGTCAAATGTAAGAAAAAAAGTCTTTATCAAGGGTCCACTTGAAGTTTTGAGGTTTAATGATTTTCCACAACCCTTTACAAGATGTAAAATGGTTGGATTTGTGTTTAAGCAAACATGTAAAGTGTTCAGTTCTGTACTTAAGTTTCTAGAGAATGGATTTGTCATTGAGCAGGCTTGGAGCAGGTCCAAAACTTTTTGGACATTGCAATAACCCGGGACTTAGACTTCAGAGAGAATATCAAACAAGAATCACCCTACCATGGGGCCAAATAAAGAAAAATGTTTCCACTGTGAAAGAAAAAGTTCAGTTGGTGAATCTGCAGTTAGAGCAAATACAGGGTGGTGACAAGTCTCTTAAGTGCAAGGGTACTCACACCTATATCTTCATCAGAAGTACTAGGAGAATTTTACAAAAATATATAAATTCCTGAGCCCCACTCTGGAGATTCAAGGGCCATGGAGGAGCTCGGGGTCCTGTTTTTTCTTAATGTGCCAAGGTGATGCTGATGATCAGTCAGGTTAGGAAGGTGGATAGCTCAGTTCAGAAGGTGGATGGCTTAGGCCCATGGGCTTCTGTTTTAGAAGTGATTCATCAAGTATTAGCTTCTCTCCCTTATTTTCCTTTGTAAAGCTCTGGCCCGTGCCTCTTCAAAATGATGTTAGAAAGATTTAGGAGAGTCTTAAGAGGCAATTGGATCTGATTCCCATTTCAGAGGTAGTGATTTTGAAGTATGTGCCTGAGAAATGAAACTATATAACAATGAATGTCACTGTCACCAACACATGTATTTTTGACATTCAAGTCCTGCACAATGAGACCCAACATCGTGATCTCATCTCCCACCACCCCCACCAGGCACTCCTAATATACTTTTGTCTTTTCTAACTTTTTTCACATCTTCCTCCCCAATCTGCAATGAAGCAGTATGACCTGATGGTTAAGAGGCTGGCTCTGGAATTAAGGCAGGCTGGAATTCTGGTGTGATTGTGAGCCAACTTGCACTATACTAACAGAGTAACAGGTTAGAAGGGGCCCGGGTCACTGTCCAATGACACTCTCAAGTGAGGCCAAGAAAGAAAATACAAAGTTCTACCTCGTTCAAGCCACCTTTATTTTTGGTATTTATTCAAAAATCTTAAATTATATCCTATTAACTGGTAACCAATAACTATAGTACAGGTGATAAGGGTTGTTATAGAGGATGCACTTGGCGCTGGGAGAGTATTTCTGAGGGAATCAAACCTTACCTGGGCATCAAGGCTTCCTAGAGAAAGCTTCCTAGAGGCTTCAGAGAGGAGATATTAAAGTATGCAAGACAAGTGGTACTTATACAGGTAAGTGAGGAAAGGATGCCCCAGATAAAAAATGTAAGCAGAGGTACAATACAGGATGTTGAGGAAATTAGAGTTAAGCAAAGCTAAAGAGGGGGGTCTGAATGTGCAGTGGGAAGTAATGAGGCTGCAGCTTGGGAGTGGGTTTTGTGTGGGAAAAGAGGAGGTGTAGTGACATAATGAAAACTCTAATCAGAGAATCTTGCACCATGGAATCTCTTTACGTCTTTAGCATCTCCTGGTAAAAAAGGAAACTAAAAGCCAAAGATAAATATTATATGGTTTTCCCCTACTATGAGCTTACTAATGGAGACTGCAGATTGATAGAGAGGCTTAGTGTATGTCCCTAACCAATGGATTTCTTATGAGGCAGATAGGAATCTCCCATGGCTCCTACAAACTGCATGAGGCCAGCTGAGCTATAGGCATATCAATACCACCTCAAAGCGACCTCAAGTGAGGTCACTGGTTAAGTAAAGTCAAACCAAGCCTACTGAGGCATTAGGAGGAAGGGGTCTATTTTGGTTCAGAAAACTCTGGAAAGTGATGGGAGCCAGAAAGAAGGCAGGAACAGAAGTCAAATGTCAATTTTTTCATATGTAAACAATTACAGTTCGGCCACCTCAGATAAATAGTATCTTTCTTAGTCTAAAAGGCTACCAAGATATCAATCTCCCACATGCATTCCAACTTCTCTGAGTTAGAAAAATCTTTCCCTCCATTCCTTTCCAGGCCTTTGGTCACACACTAAGTTTGGACCATGCTGGTTTCATACGCTCTTAGCTTCCCATTTTGACTAAGGTTCTACAGTGAGCCACGTACTGCTAGGCACTCCATGTCAGCTCACCTCATCCTGGTATTTTCCTATGAGGTATTACTACCATTTAGAAATGAAGAAGCAGAGGGACAAGTGCCTTGCCTGAAACAAAATAAAAATTAGAAACAGGGCAGTGGGGGAGACTTTGGTTTGTTTGTTAATTTTTACAGTCAGGTTACCACAGAGATCACTCATGGAACTACCACATAAATATAGAGCTAGAACTATGTCAACATCCCTCCCACCACAATCACTCACTACCTCCTCCCTTCACACCTTCCTTTAACCTCTTCTGGTTCCAAACTTGTTTTCTTCCCTACTCCATATCACCTCCCTGGGCCTTTTTCTCTATGGGGGAAAAAAAATTGGAGCAATAATGGGAATGAGGGACTTCCCTGTGATTGCACAATGTCAGAGCTGGGACTTGAACCTGTGTGTTCAAGTGAATTCAAGTACCTTGGTTTGTTGTAGCTGCCAGCCCCCAACAGATACACAGATAACCAGAAATCAGTGAGTTATAGGAAACACACTCTTTATTCAACCAGCTGGGTGTGCCAGGGGTACGCAGACCCCAAATCAAGCAGCCCCGAAATGTAGAGGTACAGGGTTTTTAAGCCCTAAACCCCTATTCTTCATCCTGTTTGAACACACAAGTCTATTTTTCTTTTTTCTTCTTTTTACTAACTGTCAACCCGCAGGTCGGTTGTGCAAGCGGAAGTACAGAAGCAGAAAGCTTATTGTTAGAGCGTTATGTTCCCATGGGCGATAGCCAAGCAGTAATTTTCCAGCCAGCACAGGTTCATTTCCTCTTCTCAGCTTACCTAAGTCTTTTCCATCTTTCAAGGCCAATCAAATATCATGCTCCTCCTTGGAGCCTTTTACACTGCCCTGTCCTCACTGATTTTTTCCTTTGCCTGGTAAGGTCCTGTCTGTTCCACCACTACTTAGTAGATAGTGTCTGGCATTATTTAGCATTTCACATTCTTGTTTCATATTCCCTATGAGTTTGTAAGTTTTTTGGAGGCCAGGGATCACAACTTCTACCTGTTGTATTCATAGAAACTTGAAAGTGGTCTGAGGCAGAGGAGGAGGCAGAATAAATAGATTCCTGGCCCTGCTAGTTGCTGTCGTTTAAAATCAAATAACTTCATTTCTGTCCAAGTGCCTTCCTGAAGGGTTGTTGAGAAAATTAAACCACATAATAATTTTCAGAGTGTGGCACAATGACTGGCACATATTAATCACTCCACAAATGTCAACTATTATTGAAAATCAACAACTAACCCTCAAGGTTAAAAAAAATTTTTTTTTAAGGAAGAACTCGGAAAATCTTGATAGGATACAAGTCTTGAAAATTAACACGCAAATTGGGAGGAGGCCAAATGTTGGATAGGAATGGCATCACTTCCCCTCCATCATGTCTACCTTCCTACAGAATAATGGCTCCCCAGTGTGCAGAGAGCACTGAATAATTCACAGGTAAGCAGGTGACAACCAAGCAGAGCCAGGGGCCCTGGCGGTGTTCCTGATGCTAAGTCATGCAGAAGGGGCCAGCTCTGCCTCTGAGCTTCAGCAGCAGCCAGTGCTATTAGGATGAGAGGTGGGTCTATCTGAGCCCCAATCCCCAATGTGCAGACAAGGCTCTAGAAGGTCAGTGGCTGGACAGAAGTACAGAGGCTGAAGTAGGAGTTTGAAAGGAAGGAGCTGAGTAGCCGCTTGTGTCAAGAATCAGGAAATACACCACTATGGGTGTGTGTGCATGTATTTTAGAAAAACAGCTCATTTCCTCAAAGGACTATAAAAGGCAAAATCATGCCTTCCTTCCAACTTTATTCCCATACATAACCATGGAGGACCCACCTCATCTAAAATACACACCTATTGCTTTCTTTATGTGCATTCTCAATTTGCAAAGAAATTCTCCAAATACTTTCAGGTAGTTCCAAGGAGATTTTGGGATAGGATTTACATGTAGATTATCTTTGCTGTAATTCTATTGGCTTTGTCTGATTGTGTCATAAGCCACAGGAGGCATTTCACAGAGCATCAGAGCTAAGCACAACAGAGCTCAAAACAGAATAATGTGAGGCAAGCCAGGTGGGCAGGAAACTGTCACAACCTGAGGTCTTAGAACCTAAAGAAAATTTAGGAGATGCAAAAGAGAGTAATGACAAAGCTTCAGATTGTGGGATCAAGCAGGACTGGGAAAACCAGAAGACTGCTGAGGTCTTCTGGAACATAAGACCCCTGTAATTGGGGATAGGGGGTGGGGACAGAAAAAGGCAAAGCTCAAACCAGCAATAGCTGTCAGGCAGAGGTTGTGACCACCAAGCCAAGAGCAGATGGGAGCAAGGGGTCAGTGGAATTATCTTCCAATTAAAGTAGGGAGGAGGCAAGAGAACTAAAATGCTAATCAAGCTACATTTAGAGACTGTAATACGCTGATCAGCCCTGCAGCCAGGCCAGGAGGACACCTGCCAAACAAAGGAAGATTTCCAACAACCCATTCCCCACACCATGAAGAGGAAACAGGAACAAAAGAGTCTTCAAGTGGCTGCCTTACACAACTAAAATCGTTCATTCCCTATGACTAAAGTCATGGGTAAACTATGGATTAAAGGCTGGGAACTTCCAGTAGGCCTTTAAGGCTATGGACTCTCCCTCTTTCTCCTTCCTCACTGTACGTCTATATCAGAGAAAACGGAAACTAAAAAATGATATATAAACTGAATTCCCTGAACAGTCAGGATCCTTCTCACTCTCTGCCTCTGAGAGGAGACCACACTCTATGGAGTGTTGCCCCTTTTGTAATAAAGTTTCCTTTTGACTCTAACTTTGGCGTGTGTGTTGACCACTTTCTTCACTCTCTGCCAAAGGACCCTCTTCTTTTCTCCATGCAGGGCTTGGTCTCCCCCACAACACAGGGAAATTTGCCCTGTCCTGCATCAAAATGCAAATGTAAAACACAGTACTATAAGGAGATGAACTATCACTAGAAATATTTATTGTCTGTAGCAGTGTCCAACAATTACATAACCTCATCAGCTTCCCTTCTCTGGCCTCAGTTTCCCCATATTTAAATCTGAAGGAGTTGTGCTACTTACTCCCCAGCCTGAATATATGCCCCTCCTCTGCTCCCTCAGACTTCTGTGCATAATTGTCTATTAATGAGACTGCTTCCTCAACTAGACCTTAAACATCTAAGGGCTGGGACTGTATTTTATGCATCTCTGTATCCTCAAAGCATGGCACAGGGCCTGGCATTTAGCACATGTTTGACCAATATTTGCTGAATGTATGGTCTCTGAACTCCTTGGAGTAGAGAATCACATGATGAGTAAATCAGTCGTTCTGATACTATCTTTAACAGAACTCTGTAACATAAAGTGTGGACCAAACTGCCTCTTCAGCTGTCCTGAACAGGCTGCTTTAGTTGAAGTACTGTGGCCTTTCCTTTCCCCTCCTTTCTCTTTCCTTTTTCATTCCCATATTCCAAATATCATTCTTCTTGGACTATGCCAGTCTAAAGCTCTGTTTTGCTTGCTTCAAAACTGACGACAAGGGTGTCATAAATGTGAAATACGAACCAGTCCTCTAGGTTACTTCCTTTTCTGAAAGCAAGTCTATAGGTCTTGCTTAGGTCTTGTGTAGGTGTTACCTTAGATTCTCTTAGAAGAAGATTCTGAGATAACAATTCCAATGGAAGAGGTTTACTGGGGAAGTGTTTCCAGGAAGCACTGAGAGTATAACAGGGAAGTGAGACAGTAAAGGGAAGAAAGGTGATACAAGACGCTTTATTGAGCAGGTACTGCTATGGGCTCATTCCTCCTGAAAACCCCTGGGAGACTCTACAGAACATATCTGAGTTATCCCCCATCAGGAGGCAACTCGCATGGGAGTTAGTATCCACCAGCTCTTATCCGAAATTGGTTAAGGGCTATTTGAGGGATGGGGAAATAATCCCCGAGCACTGCTATTTTGCCTCACAGACTAGCTGAACACGTTCCTGCAGCCAGAAAGACCCTAGGTGCTTGTAGAAACAAGCCATCCACATATACAGCAATCGTGAGATCTGAGGGGGTATGGCACTAACACCTTATGCAACATATTCTTAGCCTGATGACCCCACATCTTCTCTCCTCCCAGTCTGCTCGGCTTGAATTAAAACACAAATTTCTCCAGTTGGAAGAGATCTGGCAATCAAGTTAACCAAATCCCTCTTCAGTTCAAAAATCTTCTCTACAATATTCAAGTGTTTATTCAGCCTCTGCTTTTATTGTCAGGAAACTCAGTTCTGTGAAAGGCAGCCCAAGTTGTTATTGTTTTTGAGTTGATGAAAAACAAAATTTTTTTTCCCCAGATTCTACATTTGCTACCTTGCAATTTCCAACTGTTGGCCTTAGCTCTGCCTTTCAGAGCCCTATAGAATGATTCTCCTCCCCCATTCACAGTAGCCCTTTTAATAAAGTTTCTAAAACTAACTGGTATGTTTTCATTGTGACTTTTGGTCTCTGGCCCAAATCGTCCACTGCCTTCATTCTTACTATAATATGGTCTCTAGACCAGTCATTCCCAACAAGGGCCAACTTTGTCTCCCAGGAGACATTTTTGGTTGTTACAACTAGCAGGAAGTGCTACTGGCAACTACGGATTGTGGCCAGGCATGCTGCTAAGAATCCTACAAGACACTGGACAACCCCCCCCCAAAAAAATCATCTGGCCCAAAATGTCTAAAGTCCCAAGGCTGAAAAACCCTGCTCCAGACACATCATTATCCAGGTCACTCCTCTGTAGACATTCTATGGCTTGTCATATAAATCACAGTGCTCAGAACTTGGCATGTGGTACCTGCAGGGATAGGACCAAAGAGAGCATAAGAGCATATGTGTGTGTGTGTGGGGGGGGTCCTCTCTTACTAAAACAATGGGATTGACTATAGCAACTAAAGAATCTACTGCATACACCCCCTCCCTTTCCAGTGTGTGATCAGGAAAAAGCTTCAAGTCCTACTGAAACAAACTGATCTCAAGCCAATAATTAGAAACAAAAAAAAGATATAAAACATATATACAAACTTAGGAGGCAGAGTTCACTCTAAGCATCTCCATAACCCTTTAATCATAATAAATTGAATCAAATTCATCTGTTTTTTACCTTAAAGACATAATTATAGATATTCTATCAAGTTTTCATCACCTGAAAAATAATAAATTACCTTTTATATTTTCATCTACGCCATTCCTAAAAACATTAGACTGGACAGACTGACATTAATATATTTCTTGGCACTTCTGGAGAAGGCTGTGTTGATCAGCTATGGATCATTTAATTGTAGCTTACATTTATTTATCTGATCTAAGAAAACACCAGGCTTAAAGGGTTTTACTACTAAATCCTATTGAACTTTGAAGAAACAGTTAATTCCTATTTTATAGAATTCTAGAAAAAGGTGAAAATATAGAGGCACACTTCAGCTTATTTCATAAAGCTAGTATAATCCTAAAACCAAAACCTTTCCAGTACAGTACATGAAGAGAAGGAAATTAAGGAAAATCTCAGTAATAAACATAGATGCACGGGTGCAAAATGCCTTTAAAAATTTGAATTTTACATTTTGTAAAGTGACTGAGTTTTGTCTATTCCAAGATTGTCGGTGTTTTAATAGAAAATATGTTAATGTAATTCACTTTATTAATAGATTGATGAGGTGGAAAGGACTCAAGAATGGACCATGGGCACATTATTTCTTTAGAAACATACTTTTTCTTGAGTAATGGGTATGTATTGGTTAGCTTTTTCTGTGTAACAAAAAACCACAATATTTCCATGATAAAATATAAAATAAGCATTTATTTTTCATATATCTTGGGGTAAGCTGGAGTTAGCTGTTTTAGGCTCAGCTGAGTAACTACATCCATGTGACTCTCATTATTCTTGGACTAGCTGGCTGCTGTTGCAAGGTCCATCTCATGGTAGTGCAGAGTATTAAGAGGGCACACTCAAAAGGACAAACATACTTCTAGGCCCTGCTTGTATGTCTGCCATAATCCCATTGGCCAAAGCAACTTGCAAGGCCAAGTTCAAAGTCAAGAAATGGGACTATACTCTGCCTTTTATGGCATGGATACAAGAAGAAGTGAAGAATTGAGGACAAAGACAATATATCACAGGGCATATAGGTATTTTATTACTTACAACTTACAAATATAATATATATTATATATGTATGTGTATATATGTTAGGCAGCTAGTTAGACATGAGCAACAGGGGGAACAAAGGAATAGGGACCCAGCCTAAAGACTGCCCAAAGAGCACCCCAATGGTAGCAGAATTCTGGGTATGCACATGTGCGCCAGGCAAAGAGTTATATAGCAGCCAGGTGTCAATCAAAGTGACTTCACTTGCCAATTACCTACGAATGCCTTTGGAACCACCCATCACATCTTAAATATAAGGTAGACATTCTTACTTCTGAACTCTCTTTGGTGCCCTTTTGTGGCCCTTTTGGCCCCTTTGTGCTGGTTACTGTGCTGGGATCATGTGCCTCCTTGGGGCATACTTTGTCTTTCTAAAATATACTCTTAAGAAAACTATTAAATCTCAATGACCTGTGACTCTTTACTGTATCATTTGAGGAAGAACCGAAGGAAAATGCTAACTACAGTTTTGCGCCAACCTTATCCATCTCCCTCCCCGCTGCTATTGGGGTGACATATATATATATATATATATATATATATATATATATATATATATATACATGATTTGGTATGTACGATGTATTTCATAATAAAAATTATATTCACATATTATAAGTAAACTTTGAGACCCTTCTTATTTACTCCTCTCATAATCTTATCCAAAAAGTAAATGAAGTTAATTTGGCAATTGCTCTTCATTATTTCTTTCATTTTCACTTTTTTCCATTGTTTCGACCTCTTCCAAAAAGGATTTAAAGAGGTTTACAAAACACTGAGACAAAATAAATTTACAAAAATTCAGAAAATGAGGCAAAGGGAAAATAAGGTTACCAGAGCAAGATGGACCTGGAATGACATTAGCATCTGGCTGGGTATTTTCTGTTTGCTCCTCTCACTTCTATTTCCACCCTTCTCTCCCTACTCTCTGCTCCAATAGGGGCTCCCTTTGTCTCCAGCTTCTTCTATAGCTACATGTCTCGCTGGGTTCTGATGACCACTCTTGTCCTCTTGCTGCTTGAGGCTTACAGGCTGGTAACACCTCCTGTGAACCATCCCTCGCTGGCTTCTTTAATCCTGCCACACCTTTGTAACTAAATCCTTCACAAAACCCTCTGAAGGTGCCATGTTTCTTGCCAGGGACTCTGATTGCAATAGTCCACAAACTGCATGCCTTAAGTCTAAATGCCTATTAGAAATAGACCATAAACACAGCTCTGGGGTCTCAGTGTGATTATCAAGTGGGAAACACAATCAATAAAAGAATCTCCAGTCCCTGGAAAGAAGCAGACCTACTCCTGGCACCAAGATGGGCAAGAAATTTTTTTTCTGTAGTTTCTCAGTGAGAGATCATTGCAGTATAAAGACCCTATTCTTTTCTGTCTTATAAACCATCTCTAATTATTCAGGGCTCAGTCCTAAAATATCTTCTCTGCTTAACCACACTCTCTAGGTGATCTCATCTAGTCTCATAGCTTTAAATATCATACACATGCTGATGACTCCCAATATGTATCTCCAGTCCTGACTCTTCCCTGAATTCCAGTTTTCACTATCTAACTGCTTACACTGGATGCCCAATAGGTACCTCAAACTCTTGTCATGTCCAAAATAAAACTCTCCATGTTTATTACATAATCCTTTCTTCCTAGTCTTCCCCCATTCCAGTAGAGGGCCCCAGCATCATTCACTTGGTTGCTCTGGGTATTGGGGTGAGGAGGAGTGACAGAAATCTGCCATCCTTGATTCTTTTTTCTCACACTCCACATTTACTCCATCTGCACATCACAGTGGCTTAGATCTTCAACATATATTCAGAATTGACCAATTCTCACCACCTCCATCACTATCACTCTAGCCCCAACAGCCAGTCTCATACTACTGTACCTGCTCCCAACTGGTTTCCCTCCTTCTACTCTTGGACTCTTCTATGGCCCCACCTCCAGCAGCCAGTGTGATCCTTTAAAAATGTTGTATTATGTCATCTCGCGCTCAAAATTCTCCAATGAATTGCTATCACACTCAGAATGCAATACAAAATCTCCAACATGGCCTATAAGATCTTATATGACCTGGCCCCTGGATACCAGTGCATCTTTATTTGCTACCATTCTCTCCCTGCCTCCCTCTTCTCGTTATACTGGCCTTCCTGATGCTCTGTGAGCAAGTTAAGCTACTACTTGAGGTCGTGGGATCTTCACACTTACTGTTTCCTCTGACTGAAACACTCTTCTACAGATAGCTACGTGTGTCACTCATTTCATTTAATCTCTGCTCAAATGGCAACTCCTTGGAGCATTCTTCCCTGGTCATTAGCTCTAAATAGCCCCACCATTCCTATTCCTTACTTTATGTTTCGCCATAGCACTAATCAGTACTTATCATTATATTAAATATAAATATGTAGTTATTCATTTGTCTATTTAGAATGTAAATGCTAAGAAAGCGGGTTGCTTTCTTTCTCTCCAGCATCTCTAGTGACAGGTACAATACTGGACAGATAGCAGGCTCCTGATATTTTGTAAAATGAACAAAAGACTCGATTCTATTTTGTCTAGTTTCTTGACTCACACTCAGCAAGAGCCAAGAAATATTTGAGTAGCACTTAGCTAGATGCTTAGAGCTTTAATAATCTAACAGTCCCTGATCTTAATTGTGACCTTTGGGGTGAGCAGTGATTGGGAGAGGGCAAAAGGGAGCCATCAGGGTACCTATATAGGTGTATAGGTATGTATGTACAAACTTATTGAGCCATACATACACTTAATATTTGTGTATTTTAAGCTGCACCCTAACAAGTTTTTAAATTTCTGACCTATCTAGAGACACCAACAGGTAGTTCTCATTTTGGTAACAGCAATAATAGAGGTCCACACGGCCTGCCTGCCTTGTGAGCAGTGAAAATGCCACCCTCTAAGTGCTGAGATTGGCATAGCTGTTAAAAGGAAAAGAGGAGGCTGTGTCCCATCTTCCTTTTGATATCAGAACCTCCCTCAAATCATGGGCTTCCTTCAATGACCTCGGTCCACCTTCTCAATCAGGCGCCCAATACGAGCGCTCAACTACTAAAAGATGCTCCACACACTGGAGAGCAGATCCCTGAAGACGGCACACAGCTGAGCTTCCATCAGAGGAGCCCGGGGCAAGAGAAAGGAAGAGTGGAACAATATTTATGCCTTAGGTTCTTAACAATTGTGCTTGAGGTGCACACTGCATCCACGCGCGTTTGGAGGGGACTATTAGCACACACAGCCCACCTAACGTCACAAACGGCGCACGCAAGGACCTCAAGCCCCACCGCGCACGCGCAGCAAAGGCCGCGGTTACGCAGGCGCACTGCGGCCAAGCTTGGACTCTGCTGAGCGCAGGTAGCCCAAGGGCGGGAGCGCGCTCCCAGGAGCGCCAGGAGGGCGCGCGCCATGGAACAGCGGTTAGCTGAGTTCCGGGCAGCCCGTAAACGAGCCAGGCTGGCGGCCGAACCCAGCACTTCGAGCCAGAGCGCACAAACCTCAGGAGAGAAGGCAGAAGCGACTGCGACTCCGGAGTCAGCCTCAGGGTGGCTGAAACGGTTCCTGGTGTGGAAACCGAGGCCCGCGAGTGCCCGGCCCCAGCCCAGCCCAGCTCAGGTGAGATGAGGAAGGAAGGCCTCGCCCGGGCACCTGGCTTCTGGGCCGCCGTCGTGGCCACCCAGGAAACTCCGGGGCGAGGCCCCGCCCCCAACCACCACGTGATGGCCTGCAGGCCCTGCCGGAGTTGAGGAGCGGCCCCGCCCACACATCGTGACCCGCCGGCCACGCCCGCTTGGGGTCTCCGCAGAGCCTCTGCTGGCGTGGGCGGGGCTGCTGGCGACTCCTGCCTGCTTAGGGCCGGACCTCACGTCTCCTGCCGCAAGTGTCAGGATTGATAAGTGGCTGTGACATTTTCTTTCCCACGCAGCTCCTGGCGGGAAGCGAGGATCTAGGGTCCTGAAAGAAAGCACCTCTGTCCTGGCGTTATTCACAGCGAGTTTAGTTACCATTGTGACACCCTGTGGCTTTGCGAAACCTCTCCACAACCATGTTGAGCCACAGCCCTCTGCTAATGGAGGGTAAAAGGTCTAATTGGATACTGCTAAAAAGTAGCAGTTATTAAGGTGTTATTCGATTTCGCACCTGGAGGACTTGCAGCCAGTAGCCCAAATAGCCTGTGCTTTAGAAATGGCATTTGAATACAAAACTTGCAAAAGTGTGTTAGCTGTAACCGCCAGAGGTGGCATGTGCTTGTGCGTTGCTATTGAACTAGAGAAGCTTATTCAAGTTCAATAATGAGTATTTAGATTAGTTTGAAAGCCTTTTCACACTAAATCTTTTGTTAATCTCTTATTTTGCAGATGAACTTAATTACATCTCTCTCTTCATTTAGTTTTCACTCAGTAAAGTGGCAGAGTGTTTTGCATGGAGATTGGAGTATTTCTATGTGGGAATACAGGACGAAACATCAAAGGAAAACCAATGCTTTGAGACAATCTGTGACATGGCCTTTGTACCTCATAAATGTAATAAGAGCCAAATGTAGTAAGAGCCAAAAATTTCTTTAGAGAATTAAAATGTACTGGAGCAGAAGTGTACCTACTCCCTTAAAATTATTTCTATTAAGTTTATTATTGCACAACATCTGGTTTTAGGGAATTTTTAAAAAATCACGAACTTATTGTTACTCAGTTTTCAAATTATTCATAAAACACAGAGCTCCAACTGACTTGCAGAAAGAGTGGTGCAGGGTTCAAACAGTCCACTTCCTTGCATGAAATTTGTCTCAGGATAACTTTATTGTTAATTAGAACTCGCTGAACACTACAACTGCTTAAGATTTTAGAATCCACTTCTACCCTTTTTTCTCCCTGCAGTTAAAACACAATGTCTAGTCCATACAGTGAGTTTTTACTGTCTGTCTCATTACCAAAAGAATGTGAGATCATCGAGTTGGTCTCAAAGAATCTGAACTTGGAGAAGGCTTCCATTATTAAAAACCAAAAAGATGATGGCCTGACAAAAGGATGAGAGGAAATGCCAGACCTCTAATTTGTTCTTGTTAATCAAACTGTTTCATAAGGGACTGTCCTGAACTCATATTTATTGACTGAGTTATCATTCCTCGGTTTGCTCTGGTGTGAAAATTCTCATTAAATTGGTGTTTTTCTAATTTACAATACATCTCCACCTAATAATTTTGGTGGCACACAGTGGCATATCAGAGACTTCTTAAGCCTTCTATTTGTAATTGCTTCTTTTTGGTAGTCATTGATAAAGAAGCTTCAACATCATCCTTCTCCTACTCTCAAATTTAGTTTGGGGAAATGCAGTCCCCTAAAATACATTATTTTTGTCTGTGACAAGCTTCTATCACATTAAGACAACAATGCTTGTAACTTTTAAACAATTCTATAGAATCCCTCTGTCTCCATCCCCGGACATAACCCACACCAGCTCTCAGGGCACCATCTAGCCCCAACGTCCATGATCCACACCCATCCTGCAACTCCTCACCTCTAACCATTGGTTCAGGTTGACCCACTGCTTAAGTGTGCCTTTTCTTTGGAGTCACCTGGCTAAGCACAGTCTTTACATCAGCCCCTCAAATCCAGGTGTTTCCTTTAAGTTTGTTTCTTTCCCTGGCCACCATTCATTCATTCAGCAAAATCCTGTCTGTGTCCACTACATTCCAGCTACTGTGCTAAATCTAGGGAGAGTGCAAATAAATACAGACAAAGCCCTGCCTTCACAGAACATACATTTGAGTTTGGGGAGGCAGACAAACAAAATAACAGAACAAGGAATGGTATGAAGGGCAAAAAAACAGGTACTGTGATAGTGAATTGGGGATGAGGGTTTAGAGTGCTACTTTAAAGTGGGTGGACAGGAAGGACCTCATTGAGGTGATGTTTCATAAGGAGGAGCCACTCTTGCAGAAACCTGGGAACAAGGCCAAGGGCACATGTGGTAACATTTTTGCTGAGGTTTATAGAAGAGGGAGCTAGCCAGGTGATGGGAGAGGATGTGGCCATTCTTCTCAGAAGGAAGGAGATAAAAGTGCAGAGGCCCCTAGGTGGGAAGCAGCTTGGTATTTGAGGAATAGAAGTGTCTTCCTCAAATTATGCCTATATGTGCTATGATGTGCTATGATGACCACAAACATTTCCACACATAGATTTTATAGCAGAAGGTACACCGAAACTAAAACAAATGCCAAATGAAGCAGAGGAATTTCCATATCCCTCTTTTCCTTTCTTTGTTCCCTTTGCCAGTTCATATAACCACGCCTCATCTCCTAGCTCTCTAACTCTCCTCTTTACCATCTCCCATAAAGTCTCCTAATTAAGTAAAAAGGGCTTTGTGAGGAAGACCATCCTCGCATCCTAGACCAACCTCATCTCTGCCTGTAACTAGCTGTGTGACTATAGGGGAGTTACATAACATTCAGTGTTTCCTTACCAGTAAATGGTAATAATAATGCCTGCCTCATGGATTACAGGAGATCAGGCATCTTGAAGGCACTCAAGCATGGTAGCCACATGCATTATTTTTATACTCCCTCAATAATAAAATAAACTCAGTTTACTGTATATTTCAAGTTATTTGCATTCAAAATGTATTGTGTATCCATTAATCCATCATTTTGCTTTGTCTTGTGGGTTACCTCCCTAATCTCTGCCTGGTCTTTTCTCGCTGGGCCTTTTACGTGAGCTGCTAACAATTTCCCAGCTTCTATTCTTGCAGCCCCATTCCCTGCCTGGCAGTCAGAGTAGTTTTAAATAGAAATTGGATTATGTTAGTTCCTGCTAAGACCTGCAGTGATTTCAGTATTTTGCACACTGGTCACATCTGAAAGGAACATTTATTTATTTCTTTAATAAATGTGTGTTGGCTGGGGGCGGTGTGTGTGTGTGGGGGCACATGTTACTGATGATATGTTAAGGGCCTTTCCAATCTAACTGAAAAGATAATAATTACAATGTCAATACTAAAAAAGAGGATTCTAACAAGAAAATTTCCGAAGTGACAAATCACATGACCTATATTTTTTATTGAGACCAAATAAGATTTGTGACCTTTTTTTAAATTATCACGTGAAGGATAGGGGAAATAATTGAAGAAATGAACTAAAAAGTTGTGCTCTGTCTTGAAAACTTCTGTGTGAGGTGTTGCATTGGGCTCTGAAGATACCAAAAGATAATAAATGGCAGTCTGTGGCCTCATGGTAACAATCTAGGGATACATGTGACCTATATTTAAAGTGAGACACTTCAATTCCAAATAGTTTGGTGCTCTATGAGAGAGAGAGCCAGTCAGTGCTCCGGGAGACAGTGGGTCACCCTCCTTGATGGCTGAGGAGGTCAGGGCATACACAGTTCACCAATCATCCTTGCCTGGATGGAAGGCAAGGAGCTGAGGAACAGAAAGGAGATAGAGGCTGTTCCAGGCCACAGATGGGCAGTGTCTTTGGGTAGTAATACCAGTTGAACTGGAGCAGAGAGTTTGTTTATATAGCAATAAATTGTACAGGAAATTTTTAGACCATCATTTTTCAAATGGTAAGTCATGACCCATTGGTGAGTGGTGAAATCAATTTAGAGAAATCTAGCCCTCTGTTAAAAATAAATTTAAAAAGATAGAGTAGAAAATGAGAGCTTCATATGTAGTGAAGGTATTTGTTGATTTGTGAACTTTTTTTCGTTATGTGTATATATACATATATACACACACATATATACATACATGCTGGATTGCAGTATAAAATGTATTTCTTATTGTGGGTCACACCCAAAAATGTTTGGAAAATACTGGAGTAGAGATCAAACTACCTAAAGCTACCTAAATGTCTGTGTGTCTCATTAGCACCCAGCACAAGGGCCTGTGTACTGGCATTTCTATCTGTTGATTAAATGGAAGGCCTTGGATTCCAGTCCAAGGAGTTTAAATTTTAACCTGTAGGCAATAAAAATTTGTTGAAGGTTTGTGAGTAGGAGGGTTGATGATGTTTTAAGAGATTCATTTAGCAACTGTACATAAATAGGTTGATGTGGGGAGGGAAGAGTTGAGAGGTGGAAAGTCCACTTAGGAGAAATTGCCTGGGCCTGGGGAGGGGGCGTAGGATGGTCATGGGATGGAAAGGTTGTGGCTATAACAGTAGTTTGGTTTTTTTTTTTTAATATGTGGAAGGGATTTTTGTTTACTGTTTCTGGTGTTGTCCTCATTTTAGAATCCTGTCACTCACAAAACATATTGATTCTGTGTGTGAAGCATACGCGTAGCAATTGCAGTATCAGTTACTGGGGAATTTCTGTGTGGGGCACAAATTAGCTCGTGTTAGCTCAGATTCATCTGAGGGAGCCCATCCAAATGCTGCATGGTTTTTATTGGGTTACATCTCACTAAGTGCTGATCCATTTTGATTCTGTCGGAGCAGGGCACATGAACTCTTTGGAGATGATTGTTTTAGAGAGCAGGGCAAGAAAATAGAAATCAATGAGCCAGAAGCCTTCCCAGAGCGATGAGAGCTGTCTCTCCAGATTGGTGTTGATCCTCTCAGCCCTATTACCCTTTATTCTTACTTTTGTTTGTTTGTGTGTCCTAGGAAGCGGCTCAGCCTGAGAGCAGCACATCACAGCCCCCACGGACTACAGCCGTTCCCCTGCCACTGCCAGGAGACCAGTCTTTCCTGACTAACATCACCTTCTTGAAGGTCCTTCTCTGGTTGGTTCTGCTGGGACTATTTGTGGAACTGGAGTTTGGTCTGGCTTATTTTGTCCTGTCCTTGTTCTACTGGATGTACGTTGGGACACGAGGCCCTGGAGAGAAGAAAGAGGGAGAGAAGAGCGCCTACTCTGTGTTCAACCCGGGCTGCGAAGCCATCCAGGGCACCCTGACTGCAGAGCAGTTTGAGCGCGAGTTACAGTTTAGACCCCTGGAGGGGAGATAGGACCGAGCTCTGCTGTCATGCAGCCAGGCTCCCACACTACACACGGTCCTCTTAGCCCTTGGGAGTGGACTTCTGGGTTTGTTTCAGGTGCCTCAGACTTGCGGGTTAGTTCTGAGACCATGCAATTCTTCCTTCTTTCCCTGATCTGCTGCAATTTTATCTTTGAACTTCTCTTTGGTTTTGGTGAAACTCCCTGAAAAACACTGTGGGTCTGATGCAATTTATAAAAGTTACATGCTCAAGAGAGGAGACCTGTTTGTCTCATTATTTGAGGGAGATGATTTTAGAGCACTATAAAGGCATTGGGAGATAACTGTTTAAAATGTCCAGCTGTTTGTTATAATGGTCAGGTACATCAGGACTGTATATTAAAAGTAAAGGTTCTCTTTAAATCTTTTCATATTTACAACATTTTTTCTCCTGAAAAGTTCATGTCACAAGTTTTGTTTTGGGTTTGTTTGTTTGTTTTGTTTTTTTGCGGGGGGGATTGCTTCCCGTTTTAAGTCTTGCTTTATCGTTCCTTAATGGTATTGAAAAACAAAATCTTTTTAACAGCTGCTTTTCAGAAACAGATCCCATTGCCTATCAGCATCTTCCACTCTCCTCAACTATTCTACCCCGATAAGAGAAGACAGAGTCTTAGGTGATGGACAGGGAGAGATTTCACAAAGTCAATATTGGTAGATTTGATAAGTAGTTATTAATGATAAATTCAGCAAGAAGAAATTCTTGAGTGTGTACAAAGGGAGTCTGGAAGTGGAACTCCAGACTTCCTGGCTGCTCAGGTGATTTCATGGGTTCTAAGGGCCTAAAGTAAGCAGCAGTCCCTCCACCTGTGGCAACTAGTGAGCAATTCTGTAAATAGCAGTAAATGCTTTCAGTGTTCCTCTTCCAGTACAAAGTTAGAGTTTGGGTTCATTAAAATTGGGCAAAGCAAACCGTTAAATGCTTTTTTTTTTTTTTAATAAACCAGACTGATGAGTAAGAAGACTTTAGTTATAAAGCAATAGTCTTTTTCAAACTTAAGATTTTAGGAAATTAATTAGGTTTCTAACTTTAGAACTCATTTTCTATGAAAGTATATGAGATAGTATTAAGTAATGGAGGATATTGTTAATTTTCTTCTCCTTCTTGCCTGATTTACTTATAGCAAAATTTACCTCAGTTTAAATTTAACTTTTATCTATTAAATGCCAGCACTCTGCTAGATGTTTGAGATACAGTAATGAGAAAAAAAAAAGACATATTCCCAAGCATACAGTCTAGCTGGGAATGGGATGACGGACAAACAAGTAGTTCCAATAATCGAGTGAGGTAAGTTTTAGTTATAGGAAGAGTACTGAGGGGATGTTCTTATTCATCACATTTTGTGGCCAACTGACCCCTATGTGTTTCAGCCCTTGTTGAAATTCTTCTGATACGCATTGCTCCTTTCTACAGCGCTTTGCTGACTGGGAGTTTGGCTGTCCCTCAGAGTCATCCAATTAAACAGAAGGTCGCTTTAGCTCCTAAAGAAATCTTTTCTGCTAGGACTTCTGTCTCAAGTGGACCTGTATAGAAAGTATGGAAAACTGATGAATCCCTATTAAACATGCAAGTTTTGATTGTGTTTAAGATATATTCTTTTTGTTTTCTGATTTATTTTTTTAAGGCTTTCTTCATTTCCCCAATGTTTTACTTGGGCTTTCCGTTTCATAAGAACCAAATACAGGGAAGAAATATCCTTGATCAGTGCAATGCCCAGAGTAATAAGCATTGTTCTAATAAGCATTTTAAAAATGTAGAATTCAAACTTTCCCCTAAAACGAATTGTCTATAAGTCTGAATTAGGAACAGTAGAGCCAACTGTCAATTCCAGGAAGGTAGAGACTTCTTTTAAGCATAGATGAGACTCAACTTATGAATGGACCTCACTAGCATTCATTGAAGAAGTAGCTGTTTTTTAATAAGGTGGAGCTTAGATTGCCTTAAACCCAAATTTCATGGAGTTTCCTGGGAACGGTTGTCATCTCTCCTTGCTCACCTCTTCCCAAAGCACAATGACAGCATTAACTTCTAGGAAAAGTGGGGTGCGAACCAATTAAATGCCTGCTGCAGAAGAGACAAAAGGACCATATGTATTTGCTGTTTTTATCAGACCATTAAGCTTTAGGTGCAGCCTTGATTTCCTGAATTTAAAAAGGCCTATTGATCTGAGAATTTCCATTCAGAGCCTGCCCATTAGCCCAGCAAGCAGCTTTTATTAAAGGCTTCTGTCATCAGGGGACTTGAAATCCCAGAGCTGCATTCAGTTCCTAGGATAGCTGTATGCACAGGTGAAGTCGTTTCTGTCTGAGTCCTATAAGTAAATTGGTTTTTGCTCTTAGTCACATTATTTCATCTTGCCTATTCACAGGGGCTGTTAATGAACCTCTACTTGTATAGCTGGAAGGGACCCCAAAATGCCATCAAATGTGTTCTCCCCTGCTTTGGGTAGGGCTGCGTTTATTACTAATTTTTTTCTCCTAGTGATCCCTAAAAAGAAGAAATTCAGGTGCAAGATTCAAGCTCTTCTTTACTCCCACTGCCATCCTAGGATATTTCTTCTTATTCTAATCTCCAGAGCTGAATAAACCACTACTCAGTTCTCTCTCTCAGTCCTCTGTGTTCTTCAGGCTGAATCATCTGAGTTATGTCTCTAGGACAATCGCTTCCATGCTAGCCCTGACCTGTTCTAAGGATTCTAGGTCTGGGTGGGGACCAATGTCTATCCCCCCCTGTAGGTGAATGCAGTGACTTTTCTCAGAAGCTCTGGAATTTTACCAGTGATGATTTAGGCATCTACCTTTAGTGCTATTATTAAGATTGCACTTTGAGTCTAGGAGGCCTTCCACTTTTGACTGACCTGTACATTTATCTCATGAACTCTAGACAAAAAAAATAAATAAATAATTAAATTTAGGAAGTTAACAGTTGATCCTCAGTTGAGCAGAAGAAAGTAAAATTCTAACTGTGTGTTTTTGTTTCTTGCCACTCACACTGTTACCAGCAAATATTTGTGAGCACACTCGGCTTGACACTGCTGGGATCACATAAATGAGCTTCTGCAGTCTGAGTGCACAGTAAGAGCCAGGACCTGGGGTGGGACTGGGATGACTTGGAGCATCTTGCCACCAGGGGGTAGCATAGAACTGCCGCTATAAGTCATGGGTCCTGTCACACTTGATAATTACTATAGTTTAAAAAACCCATTGGGATATTTATCTGAGCTACTTGTGCTGCTTTTTCAGGCAGTCTTTTCACTTTAAGATTCACAGAGGAAAGGGCTCATCAGAGGTCCTAGGAAAGTCATAGAAAGCTACCAGAGTGATTTGTACAGTTTTCAATACAGCAGCTCCTCTCTAGACTTAACAGGAAGTATTGCCGTTGAGGGCGTTAGCACTGTGTTTGTCCGCATCTGAGCTTTGTTGGGGGGTGCAGGGGAAGACTAGGAACTTACAGAGAGGGCAGAGAAATTTGATCCCTAAGCCAAAGAAAGTAACATTTGAACTGTATGCTTTGGTTTCAGTCACACACACTTTTATTTCACAACCTTAGAGCACCGGGTTAGAAAAGACTTGGATCTCACTCTCAAAAAGCTGAGAGAGAAAGCAAGGTGAGGACACAAAGAACCACATTATAAGGCATACAGCATAATACAGATGTTTATAAGCATAAGTAGTATGTGTGTGTCTAGGAGTCAGAAGAAATCACTTTCAAATCTAAATTCTATACTATATAGGATTGTCACTTCTGTATGAAAAATACTAAGTTCTCTTAACAAGTCAGGGATGAACATTTTGAAAAATGTGTTCTGTAGAGCACCTGCATTGGAATCTCCTGTGGTAACGTTAAAATGCAGGTTCTAGGGTTCTACCCGGACCCACGGACTCAGAATGTCTTGGGGTAGGACTCCAAGAATCTGCATTTTAGCAACATCCCTGGGTTAATTTCCAGCTCACTAAAGATCAAGAGCCACTGACATAAATCACAAATGTTACAATAGTAAGAAAACTTAGGGTACATTAGATCCAAGCCAAGAAAGGTGGATTTGTGTTTTAAAGGGGAGCAACAGAGTTTGCCATTTTTCAAACTGTTCATTTGGAACTTCAAAGCTACAAAAAAAGAAAGACATAATATGGCTTTGAAATGATGAGGAACTAACTCCAAAGACTATGGTAATTAAAGGTGCTTTACTCTTGAAGTTTTCTTTAAACAAATTATTACAAAAAGAAGCATATGTTCATTTTAGAACATTTTGGAACTATAGAAAAGAATAAAATATTTTATTTTTGCACATATATGTATTTATTTCAGAATTCAAGAAGTACATAAGATATGCAGTGATAAAATCTCTCCCACCATCTTGTTTGTTCTTTCTCAAGCCCACAAATGATAGCATACTATACACACTATTCTGCCCTTTGTTTTTTTCTTTTGTAGGTTTTTGGGTTTTATTTACATGCATTTGAAATTTTTATGTAAGAGAATGCCGTGATCCAATTTTCATGTTTAAAATATCATCTGGGTTATCACATACAGAGTGGATTCTGTCTTTCATCTTTCTATCCTTCTGTCCACGTACCTGTTCACCCACCTATTCATTTATGGAGCCCCTAATCTACTTTTTTCCATTGGTGAAGTGTTTATATATTTTTTATGGCAAAACTATTGGCTTATGAAGTATATACATTCAAGTGGAAGGTTTTAATTTAGGAAAACCAATAATATTAATAATTGTAATAATTAAAAACTAACAGAATATCCTAAAAGTCAAAACAACAAAAATTACAAATATTTTAGAAAAGAAACCAAATAAAACCTATAACGATTTGTTTCCAGAACAAATAGGCTATGGATTCATCAATTTAACAGTTTGGAACAGCATTTTACTGAATAAATTTTTTAGTGAATTTATTCTTTCATCAATGAAACAGTTATAATCCATAAACATGACCAAATGAGGCATAACAACCTCCCAACCAGCACCTGCTTTTTCAATTTATATGAATTTATCATATCTCTCCCTATCTGTGTGTCCATCTTCATTTATCTGTCTGAGGGTTTGGGTCATGATGTTTTTTTGGCAACCTTTTATCTAATCTATTCAAATTTTGTCGGTGTCACTAATTTTCTCTATAGCAAATAAAACATTTATTTTTCTGGTCCAGTATGCCATCCAGGGTCATGATTTCTTATTAAGAGAATCAAAAGCTAACATAGTATCTCCTGTGGACTTTGCTGGAGCACCTAATCTTTGCCGGGCCTGGTGGTAGGCTCTGAGCATACAGAGAGAATGCAGTCAAGGTGTCTTTTCTCTAGGAGCTCACAAATAAATGGGGGAGGAAGCCTATAATCAGAAAGAGTACAGTGTGATAAGCACTATGAGAGTGTAGCGTCTAAACAAGAACAGAGCATAGAAAAAGGATACCAGGGTCAGAGAGGGCTTCCTGGAGGTGGTGATGTTGTGCTGCATTCAAAGGAGCATCATCCCTCGGGGAAGAAGTGGGCAAGGAGGTAGCATTTCAGTTACTGGAAACCAACTGGCAAACAGGTGCTAATCATGATGGAGAATAGGATGCTTATGAAAAAGTGATACATTCTGAGGATTTTATTTTTTCCCACTAATTGTTTTATTTATATTGAAAGCTGTTGATTTGGGTATATTAATATTGTACCAGATCTTGCCTTTTCGTGAATTTTCCTAGTAATAATAATTGTTTTTCAGTAATTCTCCTGGATTTTCCACATAGATAATTATTTTCAAATAATGTAAAATTTAGCTCCTGTTTTTCCAATTTTTATACCTCATATTGTTTCTGCTTATCTAATTACACTGACTAGAACATCCAGGAAATTGTTAAATCAGAATAATAGTCAATAATCTCTGTTTTGTTCTTGACTTTAATGAGCATGCTTTGATATTTTTCCATTAATGCCGGCTTTGGTTAAGTGGATAGATAGATAGATAGCTTAAGGAATTCATCTATACTTAATGTTATTCAAAGTTTTTTATTCTTAAATTAAGAATGGATGTTGAATTTCAAAAAATCTCTTTTAGTGTAGTGGAGATTATGTGATTTTTCTCTTTGATCAATTAATGTGGTCAATTATGTTATAGATTTACTCATATTTGACCTTTCTTTTATTCTTGGAATAAATAATCCCTGATTGTAATGTGCTATTTTTAATATGCTGATGGGTTCTGTTGTTAATATTTTTATTTCTATTTTAAATCAATTTTATGATATTATAATATTTTTGAGTATTTTTTCAGGTTTTGGAATATATAAAAACATTTTTAGGTCTTCAGTATAGATTGTATCCTTTTATCATTATAAAAAGCCATCTTATTTTTCATCTTTATCTGAATTTAAGGTTGAGACCCCTGTTTACTTTTTGTTTGCATTTGCCAAATATGTTTCTGTCTAATCTTTGGTTTTCAGCGTGAGTAATTTTTATTAGGTATATTGCTTGTATATAGAGAATAGTTAGATTTGCTTTATAATCCATTATGAGAATATTTTCTTTTAATAGGTGAGTTTAGCTCATTTACATTTATTGAAGTCTCATTTATCTTATCACATTTTATGTTAATCTTTCTATTTATATCGCTTTTTTTACCATATAGTCTCCGTTTTTTAATGGTTTTGTTTACTTACGTTTCTTTTGTTTCTTTTGATAATTTGGAAAACTTCAATATCTGCTCCAAAGTTATTTTTTTACTTCAGTTATTTTATCCTTCATAATTTTAGGCAGTATTTATTAACATCTTGTAAAAAAATAAATGTAATAAGCTTGTATTTCCACATTCTGAGTACTCAGTTCTATTGACTTATTGATTAATTGATTGGCTTTATAGTTTTAAATTTAATTACAACCTATTACTTGATTTATTAGCCTTACAGTACTTTTACCTGTGACTATGAAAGGTGAGGAAGTCAACAAGCTTGTACTGCTTTATACCTCCTATCACTTTTCCTCTCCTTATTTTATGTGTTATATGATTAATATATTGTTAAGGTTTATAACATCTACATTCTGTTTTTTAATCATTATTAGTCTTAGTCCTATCCATAACTGATTTTTTTCACTTAATGATAAACTGAATATATTCTCATGTTATTCTCCTACAATATTGACTTTGACTGCCACATAATATTTCTGTATGAATAAATATATCGTTATTTATTTAGCCAGTCCCCTGTTATTAAACATTTAAGTTGTTTCCAATGCTCACTAATATGGCTAGTATGAACCAGGCTTTGAAATTTAAAACCGTATTTCCAACTCTTGGAAAAGAGTAATTAGAGGCTAGTTCCTGTTAGGACAGTGGTCTCAAACTGTAGCGACCATTCAGATCTTCTGGGAATCTGGTTAAAATGCAGATTCTGATTCTGTAAGTCTGCCCAGGACCTAAGATTATGCATTTCAAACAAGCTCCCAGGTGGTGCTAATGCTGCTGGTCTTTGGACCACACTTTGAGTCACAAAGGCTTTGAAAACATTTTATGTCTGTGGAATTTTGCTTGAATGAAAAGAATGCTAGAAAACATAGTTTGTACCAGTGGTTCTCATTGTGACACACTTTAAAATATTAGGTTCATATCAAAGTAATTCATAGCAAACCATTATTATTTGTGAATGTTCATTTTGCAATTTTATAGTGCACCAGCAAGGTTACCCTTATGCTGTAAATTAACTCACTTACCTGGGCCTATCGTGGACACGTCCACAGGAGCTGATCAGATCTATATGTTGCTGTCACATGGGGAAAAAGGCTGAGAACCTGGGGACTAGCAAGAAAGCAGAGGTCAAATGGGCACCCTGGAGTGACCTGATGTAAAGAGTTTTTTGAATCCCAATTCATAAATGATATATGCACTCCTAACCCTTGGAGGTATGTTCTACGGTTGGTGGCTGGTTGGTTGGTGAGATGGTTTTATCCTGCCAGGTCCTAAGTGATCTGTCCCTGCCTGCCTCCCCTAGTCGCATTCACCTCCTTCGTGTTCATCCTTCACAGGAGTTTGTCAGACATCTTCTGTAAAAGGCCAGACAATAAATAGCTTCATGGACCATACTGTCCCTCTTGTGACTACTCAACTTTGCCATTGTAGAGCAAAAACAGTCATAGACAACATGTAAACAAATGAGTATGTCAATAAAACTTTATAAAACCAGTTGAAGGGGCCATAGTTTGCTGACCCCTACTCTAACATACCAAATAATCTTCTGCTTCAGGGTCTTTGCACCAATTGTTCCCTTTGCTTAGAACTCACTTCCCCTAGATGATCCTAGAACTTCTTTCCTTACTCCATTCAGATCTTTCAGATGTCACGTTATCCAAAAGGCCTTTCCTGACCAGCCAGTCTAAAAGAGCACCCTTCCCCCAGATCTCCATGTCCTTTTTTGCATCTACGCTATGGTAAATACCTCATCTAGTTGCTTTACAAATAATATTGATTACACTTTGATAATTCCTAAAGAAAAGCATATGTGTTTATAAGCAGAGTATTTTTGTATACGTAGCAGTTTATTTATAGTGAACCATCTCAACAGACAGAAATACAATTTGTTATACAGCTTGTTTTAATCATATTCCTTTCAATGAGTTTTCCCTTGTGATTTAGACAAAGTTTGGCAAGTACCAAACATATTGTGTGGTCAAATAGCACAGGGTGACATGAAAGAATTGCTTTGTTCTAGATTCTCATCAATGAAAAAATAATGTCTTTTGTTATTCTAGCTCTTATGGATTATAGCAGTTTCTGCCCCTATATGTAATTTTAGAAGAACTATTTATGGAAAGAGGAGAATTTCCTATACAATTTGTTTGTTTCTTTGAAGCAGAGGAAGCCTCATGGTCTAATGAAATGCTGGTAAATACAGGGTGAGTAGGGCAACTGGGAGAGACATTTCCTGAGGAAGGACGAACAACAGGAAATTCACGTTAGGACATGATAGCTTTGGAGAATCCAGCCTCAAGGAGAGAGAAGTCAGATCCTGAAGAGTCCACACAGGATGTCGGTGACCTTGCTTTCAGCTACAGCCTTTAGAAATCTCCATCAGTGCACCACTGTAGGTGCAGCTGAAGAGAGTCGCTCATGTGGGTGGGTGATACAGAAGGTATGTGAGCCCCACATACTGTTATGAAGATAACTCCAATTTGGGGGTGCCGCTGGGGTTCAGGTGGCTTGGCATACTCCAAGGGGGCCTGCACCATGGATGCAGAACATCTCAAGAGTTGTTGCATTTCTAATGTGAGGAGTGAGTCCAAGACTAACCCAGTGAAAGCCTGAGAAGCAGGCAGAGTTCATGGCCAGGAAAATGTGAGAGCAATGGTTGCAGTTGGGGCTAAGGCTCCACAAGTGGGGCATCTTTTCTGGACTTCTAGCCCCATCATGCTTTGGCTGGCAGGCTTCATGATCTCTACCAATTTCTAAAAGAAGGTATTTTTGTAAATACCTTACATGAAGTGTAGTGTCATGGATGTTTTCCTTGATTGCTAAGAATACTCCAACATAATATAATTCTTAATGTAACATGATTCTTATAAATAATGTGAGTGTGCATAAGGTGTCTTTTTGTCTGTGTTTTTAACTATACCTTTCCAAAAGATGCTGTCAGAAAGATGAAAAGAGCTTGAGGGGTTTCACTGTAAAATGGCATCTAATTGGTGGGAACCAGCAGGGCTCGATAAAACTGTAAATTCAATTTCCTAGGAATTTTGAAGATTCTGAAGCTTTCTGGAGAGCAAAATATATGGTGATAAAACACCTGTTTCTTTAATGCAAAAATGTACATAAATGGTTATAGATTCTTGAAGAATGGACCTAAAAAGTAACTGTGGCCTTTTTGTTGTAGCTATTACATTTGTTTCATTATGTTCCCAAGTCCTGAACTATGTTTCTAATTCTACTTTAGGTCATTGAAACTCAAGTCTTCTGTAAACATTATTTATTTCAAGTCCTTGCTCTTTTATCTTGGAGATATAGAAAGTTCAAAAAAGAAATTGCTTGCCAATCTCCTCCAGGTGTTGCCAGCCTGCTTCGGCCCCTAAACAGTCCATCTCTTGGCTTGGGACCGCTCAGTATTTATAATTCTCAGCTATTGATTTTGTTCTTGGAGGTTGTAACACAGATAAATTCCAAGGTCTGCTGGTCCTACGTGAGGAGGAGCTACAGTAATTCATTCTGACCCAGGTACCCTGTGTCAGTGGGGGAAAAAAAAATTAACTGTTACATTTACTCCAGGTTGTGGGTCTTTTTCTAAAATCATTTTATTAGTTAATATGAGTCTCTGACCCAAAGAGAATAATCTATCACAGTTCGGTATTAGAGAACTCTTCTAGGAAACAGCTCAGATTTGTGGAAGAAGGAGTTAATAACACTGACCAAATAAGAGGCTCCTTCCTTGGCTCCCTCCAGCCTGCCGCTTGTAATTCTTTTTTCCACCCCTGCAATTTCTTTCTCTCTTTTACCGCAGCTCTTTTTCACGTTTAAACAGGCTGCTGTTTTTCTTTATTTGCTTTTCTCATATTCTGGCGTCTTCATCATCTCTTTACACCTACCTTAATTTCTACTCCTTCCTTGTCCCAATATCAGCTCTATTTTCTCATTTTCTTCAACTATCTGGCTACATTTGTTATCCATTCCAGTTTATACTGCTTGGGTTTTCCCTCCACTACTTCTGATAAGGGAGACCCCACTGTTTTCAGTCTTTATCATGAGTGTGGTGGGGGTGAGGGAGGGAGGGAGAAGAGAGATCGAAAGACACTGAACTGTACATGTTTCTGGTATTGGCTTTTGAGAAGATAGTGAAAGATTTGGAGGGTGAGGAATAAGGGAGATTCCCAACCTTTGGGAATGCCAATACAGATGGTAAATTAGTGAGAGCTTTCACAAATTCTATGTGGAACAGTTATCCTCATCCATGGGACATCAGTCACTCAAAGGTGGCTTTATATGGCATGTGAACATGAGTGAGTCTAGAGGCCAAGAATTCTCATTTATTACTCCCATGAGCAAGGGACCTCCCCTTACCCTTTCTTCATCCTGGGGTTAAGTCCTGTTAAACTAGAGTGCACCCTCTTTTTCTGAAGTTGCATCTACCTGACTTACAAGGTCCTACAAATGTGGTGGTCATTACAGTTGACCCTTGATGAATGCGAGCACTGGGGGCACTGACCTCCCCCCATCAAAAATCCACATGTAACTTTTGACTCCCCAAAACCATAACTATAGTCATCCCTCGGTATCTGCAGGGGATTGGTTCCAGCACCCCCATGGATATACCATATTCCATAGATGCTCAAGTCTCTCATGTAAAATGGTGTAGAACAATACATATAGTCAGCCCTTTGCACCCATGGCTTCCTAACAATGGATCAAAAATACTGTTTTTTATTCGTAGTTGATTGAATCCATGGATGGATTAGAAACCCAGGGATAGGGAGGACCAACTGTATATTTATTTATCAATAAAAATCCCCATATAAGTGGACCCATACAGTTCAAACCCATGGTTTTCAAGGGTCAATTGAATTGGTTTGGCCATGGGGAAGGGAGAAAAAGCTCTGAGCTCCATCTTGCTCCTGCTGAGTGTCAGAGTAAAGACACGGAAAGATGAGAATATCAACAGGGAAGTGAATGGAGTCAAAAGCAAGGTTGATGCAGACATGCTGAAGTGCAGATACTCTGTCTGCAGATGATAGGCATTGACCATGTTCATAGTTTGCTCTCCGAGTAAGAATTATGTTTGAAAGGGACAGTTACCACAGCTTGCTTGAAAAAGAAGTATATTTTAGGAGACCAGGTAAGTACGTTAATCTTCTAACGGGGTAATTGAAATGGTAGAGGAATTAGGAAGAATCTGGAATTCCTCTGCTCTTCTATATGGGTGAACTGCAAATCTGGAGAGCAAGAGAAGATTTAAATTGGTGAAAAGTTCATTTTTCTAATGATGAATCTCTAAAGAGCAGCTCCTTTCAAATTCTCTCACTGCTTTGCAAACGAGATGCATGCTTTCATGGCATTTTTTTTAAAATGGATTTAATGGACTGAGTTCATTTAGACAGGGATATCAAATGAGTGGAATACACATCCATTTGGCCGTCAGTCATTGTTTAAGCCACTCGACCACCCAACTTCTCTAATTAAATGACATTGCAGTCCCAGTATAAAGGCTGTGATGGATAAATTAATACTTGGTAAGTACTTTAAAGGTGAAAATCATGATATGAGTAATGAGCAAGAGTTGTTCCCCCCCCCCCTTGGGCTGGAAGCAGCATCTTTTGTGTTTTCCCACTGCATCATGAGTCACCTAGGTTGACCTTGCAGAAAACCTCCTCTCCCAAAGAAAGAGCAAGAGAGAAACAGTAATGATAGGCTTTTTATTTGACTTACAAGGCAAATCAGGAAAGAGCCTGAATCTGTTCACCTCTGTACAAGGAATAATATACCCTATACATTTGCTACCTATAGACACAGGTCATATTTCACATGAATTTATACACGAAGAAACTGCACGAAAATTATCTTGTTAAACATTCATGAAAAACAAACATTCCCCGAGAGTACTGAAGACAGAAATTCAGCTTTGGCTCTCCAGTGAGCTTGGCTCACCTCTCTCTCGGTGCATTTAAAGATCTCTACAAAACCCTCTCCAAAACCAATGGGATGTTGAGGTTTATCTGCTTTGAGGATGTGATTATTTTTAGTGGGAGGGGTTTAGAAGAGCTGTAGATTTGAAAGTAAAGTGTGAACTGTTTGGCAAGACCCAGCCCTGTCTGGGGAAAATCTTGCTCCTCCTGACCACCCTATTGGCTCCCCTGCAAAGAAGCCAACAACTTGTTCTAGGTTCCAAACTTTGCTGGGAGCTCTTTTCTCCTCATATCCAATCATTCTCATTTATCTGTGTTTTTCTTCTCCTGGATTATTCTGACAGGGTAATAATTAGTCATGCTAGATTGTCTGGGTTGACTAATTACTGATAGTTTTGACAGGCCCCTTCAGAAAGATTGCATAACCCCAGTGTAAGTTAGGATCCACGCCACTGGTTGCAACAGCTCCTCACTGCTCCAGAGTGTGGAATATGGCACATCATGTTAAGCCCTAGAAGCACCTCACTCTCAGCTGCATCCCTAAATTGGTCACAGTTGAGAGAAGGGCATTCCCAGCATTGCTAGCAGGGTCACCTCTTACTGAGGCAGCAGAGGGAGGAGTGTGGGGAAGCTCACTGTGGGGATGGAAGGGTGAGGGGGTATTGAGGGGAAGGAGAAGGTTGGATGCATCACAGGTAAAATCACCACTACTGGATGAGATCCTGAAAACTGGCTAAAATGGCCAAAGGGAGAAAACGCTTTCCTCTGATAGATTTAGATACAGGAGAAGTCCAAGAGACTTTGAAGAGTTAATGAGAAAACAATTATTCTTATCTGCTTCCTGCCATTCTGTATCCATTGAAAGAGCAGAAGTAATTATAGATACACTGCTGCATTAAGTGAAGTGTTTGAAATTATACTGTTTAACAATGCTTCCTGACATGGGCCTCCTCATGGGGCCAGAGAGCTGGTTTGTGACAGCAGGTAACAGTGCAGGGGCATGATGATGTTGTTCGTAGAAGTTTCTTACACTGAGGCATTTTGTTTCCCCAGAAAATTCACTCCAGAGAAAAGAAAAAAAAAGTTTTTATTAATTTGGCTTCTGTTGAATATTTAGCATGTCATTCACATAGTTGTCTTAGCAGAGTAAGCTGACATTTTATTTGAGGGTTTTTGTAGTTTTCTTCGTAGGAGCCAAAAGCAGGGTCAGTACTGTAGATTAGAATCAATTCAGTGGAAGGAAAATAAACCTTTGCAATATATTTTGCCTTCCCTGAGCACGTAGCAGGCATTAGCAATAATGGGAGCCCTGTCTGTGCATGGAGAGGAAGCATCTATCTCCCAGGCTCGCACCCATTCTTGCCCTGGGTCCTGTGGTCCCACAACCTTCACAGTGGGTGAGATGATTCTGGATTCATCATCTCCTAACTTTATGCTACTATGCACAGGACACACACACACACAGTGTTCTTTCCTTGTGGAAAAGACAAAAGAGGGAATAGAGATGGAAGCTGCTGAAACATGGCTCACACCAATGAGGTGAGCAAGCCTGTCTGAGCCTGGATATGAACTGGCTCTACCTGCCCTTGGTGGTAGCTGTGCCATCTTTGTTAAGCTAAAATTTCCCAGCTGACTGGCCTTCTCCAACTTCATGCAGTACTACAGAAACAAAGAAGAGGTTCAAGACCCTTTAAAAGGTTATTTTAGTCTACTCTGTGTGGCTATCAGTACTTTTCCAACAAGCACAGTTCCACAGAAGAACATTAAGACAAATCATTAAAAGCCCTGGGTTTGATGTCTAAAATGGCTCACTTGCTGTTTCTATGCATACATGTGCTCTTAGGCACTAGTGACAGAGTACAGCACACTTTACTTCTCCTCTTGGCAATATAAATCATCAAGGAGATAGCACCTTCACCATACATTTGCTGCTGTTTACTTTTTAATGGAAACTCCAGATACACTGCTGAATTTTACTCAGAGTATCTTGTGTGGCCATTTATAGTTTTCATCTATCCTTCCCAGAGGCCTTACTGGACTGGGAAGGCAGGAGTTGGCCTGGGTTCTAGCCTGTCTCAGCTACCATCCAGCACTGTGACCTTGGGCAACTCACCTCGTCAAGCCTCGCTCCTCACTTCTGTAGATCAGAGCAGGAGGGATCCCCCTGGTCTTAAGTTTCCAAGAATTCCACTGGTGTGCTTTTCAGCAAAAATTGCATTGAGGCAATTGAAAATCATGCCCACAACCCGGAAAGTTGTTTTAAAGGGAAGGCAACTTTTCAATATGTGGCTTGTTTTAGTTCTCTGATTTAGTTCTGTGATTTAGCTCCTCCTAAGATTGAAATGATTTAAGCCCCTAAAACATCCGAGGGAGCTGGCCAGAGTGCTGAACTCAGACCTTGCTGGTTGCACAGCTCAGAGAACCCACACCCTGCTGGTCAGCAATAGTACCCCAAGACAGATGCAGACAAGAATGTTCTCAGCAAGCTCCAGACTTATGGCATCAGACATATAAACAGCTAGTGGAATTTGGAGTACATTGCATTTGACAGTTCCCAGACCTGTTAGAGCTATTTTTACTTAGGAGAGTTTGGGAATAGTTTTGGAGAGAGTGCACTGCAGTTCAAATGAATATTAATAGTGTGGATCTTGGAGCAAAGAAAATATTTCCTTCAATTCAGCAGTTGGTATGTACCCAAGAAGGAAAAAGTTCTTTGGTGTTAAAAAGCTTGGGGTATGGGGGTGTGATCAACCTTCTGAAATCAGGAATTACCAGTACCAGTTGGAAAAAGAACTCTGCTTACAGTTTAAAACAAATTGTCTGAGGTTCTCAAGTGCCCCCTAACTAAACATTCTCTCTTCACAATTCCTCCCCTCAACAATCTATTTCTCACAGATAATATCAATGTGTCTTTGTTGCTATGCAGTGTATTAATGAATCTCAGAATCTTCCAGTTTATCCAGAACTGAAACTTGTGCACCAGAGCCATACCCACCCTCCCACCCCCCGTCCCCTGCAACAACCCACTGGTGCTCACCTCCTCCTTCCCCACTCCAAAGAGAAAGCCAAATGAGTGATGCCTGTGGGGCAGTTTGCCCTTATCCTAGGGGAGCACCTCTCTATATTTTCTCCACCAGGGAGGTAGTCTGCACAATTCCTTTCTTTAGCACAGGATCTAACTTCCCTATTAACACAGACACAACTCTTCACTGAAGCTGAAGTATAAGAAATTTTCTGCTTGATATGTTTTATGTCCCATTATTATTTCTCCTGCACATCACATGCTTCTCTGAGGGGCACAGGAGGATGTGTCTGGTGTAAGGTTTGGGGGGAGATTCCCCACCACTTAAAAAGGAGAAAGGGGGAGAGATGGACTCATAAAGGAATTTATCCAAAACCTCTCTCCCTGCCCTCCCAACTGGGACTGTCAGGAGTTCTCTCTTGCTCTGGAAATTTCCTTTGCATCCAGGCCCTCCATTGCTAGCCTCCCTGGTTGGCTGTTTCCCTTTTGTCTAGGTCTCTGCAATGCAGCTACGTGTCTGCTTTCTCATCACGGCTGGGACAGGACTGATAGGTTTCTGCTGCTCAGTATTTACGGGGTGAGACTGGAGGCAGGGCAAACACTAATTAGGTCAAAGTGTAGAGGAGTCCAATCAATGACTACCCCACTCCCCCACACAACATCACAACCACCACAATGATTTAGCTCTTATTTTCACCAGGGAGAAGAAATCAGAATTGCACATTTGCACATACAGACTATTCACAGCCATGAAGAAAAATGAATAAAGTCTATACATGCTCCCAAGTAGGGGAGATTTTAAGGGAAGAAGCCAGGACCGGGGTAGCCTGCTTCCATGGTAACAGTGGAGACTGGCTGTTGCCCCTCGAGAATCTCTTCTTGGTCACATCCCCTAAAGTTAGTTAGCACAGCCAAACTCCCAGGCAAGATACATAATTTGGTCAGGAATAAAAAGTATTTCCATGGCAAGGTGGAAGCACTCTCTCTCAGCCCTCTGGGATCCGACAGCGGCAGGTAATCTACAATCCCAATGCAGATGTTCCTCAAGTTCCCTAGATGAACCCCAGAGGATACGTGAACATCTCTAGAATTCAGAGCTCACACCCAGTGCCGGGCTCCTCAGCAGTGGGCCTGCCCTGGTTCCCTGGGCATGGCAAGAGCAGGCATCAAAGCAACCCAAATACCCAGTGGAGAAGTAGGCACCCAAAGGAAACCTTTGAGCACCTTCTCAATGGTCGTCTTCAACACCACCCACAGCCATTTCTAGAAACAGCTACTGGTCAGCCCACACAAAGCCCCCAAGAGAGGCTGCGTGGTGAGATGAAGGGGCAGGCTGAGGGAAACAAACAACCCAGACATGTGAACAGCAACCCTTAATGAGGCAGATGTG
The DNA here is from genome assembly GCA_028627145.1 of Eidolon dupreanum. NCBI lineage: Eukaryota > Metazoa > Chordata > Mammalia > Chiroptera > Pteropodidae > Eidolon > Eidolon dupreanum. The sequence continues at coordinate 89,226,989 of CM053502.1, read as the reverse complement.
GGTGGTGACCCCAACCCGAGGCAAGCAGTGTTGGCTCGCATTACCCAAACCCTGTTTGGCTAAGGTTATATCAGCTCCGTTCAGAACTACCTCCTCTGACAAGCCACAATTCCACTAATGCGCCATTGACCTTGAGTTTGAGTCTGGGGCTGATGTGCTGCTCTGTCTGGGGGAACCCCAGGGGCCTGTGGCTTAACGGGAAGAAATCCTCATTTCAGCAGCAATCGTTTTTCCTTTCCTCCCGCCACAGTGATCAAATTAGCATGCTGCTTCTTCTCAGAGAAAATGTGTCCACAGGTCCCAGGAGGCTCTGCTCATTTGCCTGTTTGATGGGTCGGAGAAGGGGAAGCGGGGATGTATGTGTGCATGTGTCCCTCCCTTCCCCGGCCCCGGGAGAGTCCCCTGCCACCGCCCCAACCTGGGATGACCACCCAGCCAGCAGTAGGACCACAGGGAGGGCAGGTGCTGGAGTCTTAGCTGCAGGAGGCCTGGCAGGTGGCTGCATACACGCTGCTACCCACCATGCCCCCGCTGCTCAGGCTGCTGGTGGGACACTTGAGGGGCTTCATGCTGCTGTCCCTCTGGATGTGCAAGTGCTCGAGCCGCCAGCGTTCCCAGCTCTTCCGAAACTCCATCTGGACCTTCCATGGGAAAAAGAGGGAAATAAAAGCCATCATGCAAACCAACTGCCCACAGAACGGCCCCATTATTACATTAGCAGGGAAGGGAAAAAAATCCGCTGCATTATATCAAGAGACACAAGTCAAGGCCTTCGGGCACCTAAATTAATATCCCAATAAAATTGTTTATTGTTGTCTCCTATTTTCCGCCTCTTCTCAGGAGAGAGATGGGCTTGATGATTTAATTGGTTTCTTCCATATCTAAACTCTGACTCAGCTAAGTACCTTTTACAATCCATCACAGCATTATTTAACATAAGACAATTGAGAGTGAGAGAAATGCAAGGAGATGGGAGACGGGAGATGGGAGACAGAGGAAGGGGAGAAAAATCTGACTTTAGACTGCACCTTCCAAGTTTCAGCTTGGACAACTGAGAAGAAGGACAGCACACCTGTAACCTTCCTGGTGCCCACATCAGACTCTTCTAAACTTCCCAAGGGCTTTTAGCCAGGTCCCAGTGCCTCATGGGGACGAAGGAGGACAGGAGAAAATGGGACTAAGACTGGTAGCATCAGTGACGAGGGGGCTGCAGATGAGGGCTTCTCAGCCTGAACTTGAACTAATCTCATCCAGGGACTAGCCTTAGCCCATGGCAGTTCGGCCCAGGTGAGTTCGGCTAACCATAATCCCTGCTATGCTAGGCTCAGGCGTCCCATCAGGAAAAGACTTCTCAAGAGGACTGATGCTTCGGGACCAGGTAGGTGGGTAGAAAGATAGAAATCCAACTAACACTGCAGAGCAGCAAATCACTTAGGGACTTGTGGTAACGCCATGACCCCTCATGATGGTCAGTGAATCTGGTCCCCCAGAGGGGGCCACTGCAACGTGCACAGCTAGCCCAGGGCATCTGGAGTGCTCTCCCGGCGTAAGTTCTCTCTCCAAAGCTTCTCTGATGTCCCCCGCCCTTGCCCACACTGGAATGTTCAGGGCCTGAGCCCTCCCTTTCAGACCCTGGCCACCAGGATGGCCAACTGCCAGCAGCTGTAAGCAGCACACTGACACTGTTGCCATCAGGTCCTGTATACATGCCCCTCTCCTCCATCTCCTGCGAGGGCTGTCATCCATCTAGCTAAGCCCATCAGGATGCCATCCCTTAAGAGAACTTGTTCTGCGCTGAGCGGAGCTGAGATGTCCAGAACCTGCCAGCCAGGATGGCCCCAGGATCCAAAGCCAGTGTTGTGGAGCCAGGCTGGGGTGTTGGGGGCAGGTGAAGTGGACACCACCTACAGCCCCACTGCTATGTGCTGGCTTGTTGCCTGGCTTAGCGAGTGTGGTGTGGACGCCGACAACTGGGATGGGGATACCTGAAGACAACAATGGCCCTGCTTATGCGGCAGCAGGGAGGCCAATCCTGCCCCACTGCCCTTAACTGGAGCAAGGAGGAGGGGAGATGGTAAGCTGAGGCATGCCCACGGGAAGATGCCTCAGAGACTGAAGAGGTTTCATGGGTGCCAGCAGGAGACTGGACAGGAGCGGAACTTCTCCGCATGCTGATACCGGTGTCCCCTCGGTCCCCACCTCCCTTAGCATTTTTTCTGAACCTCAGCCTCAGTCCCTGTAATAACAATTGTTATTATTTTAGTTAACTTTCACAGCAATTCTGTGAAGTAGCTCCTGTTACGATTCTCCATTTAAAAGTGAGGAGACTGTGCTGTAGGCATAAATTTTTTAAAAATAAGGGATTGTAAGCTGACAAGGTCCTTGCAATCTGTGAGGTCAACCAAGGGTTGCTTCGCCTAAAAAAATAATAATAAAATAAAATAATAAAAATAAAAATAAAATAAAAAATAAAAAAATTTAAATTAAATTAAAATAAAATAAAATAAAATAAAATAAATAAAATAAAATAAAATAAAATGAGGAGACTGAAGTGCAGAGTATTTAAGTATTTGAACCTAGATGAAGGCTGACTCCAAAGCTGGTCTCCTAACCACTGGCCCCCTGCCTCCCATGGCTCTTTCAGTCACACTTGTTTCTGGCCGGGTCTCCCTAAAACTCAGCTGGGAGTGCTGTGAGGGCTGGCACCACATGTGCTGAGCACCATCGCTCTGAAGTCAAGAGCCATGGTGAGAAGACAAGTGCTGTCACAAAACCACCCCAGGCCTCCTCTCTCCATCGGCAGCTGGTGCAGGCCTTGGCAGGCACGCGAGAACACTGTCCAGGCCATCTTTTCTCTTCAGGTCACAGGTACCTGGCATTGCCATGGAAATCCTGGGTCTGGAGAACAGCTCTGTGAATAGAGGCCTCAGCCCAGGAGCCACATGTGCTTGGTGACATGTCTGTCCTTGTGCCTGGAGGAGCCAGAGCACGAGGTGTCTCCAGGAGAGTTTAAAGGAATTGGGTTGTGCACTTAAACAAGGCGGCCTCACTGGGCCTCTGAGCAGCGCTCCCTGGACTCAATGATACAAGCCTGGGAGAGCCCCAGGGGAGAGGCCAGAAGGGAATCTGGTAATTCAGGAGTCAAGTTATTTGCCAAGGGAAAAGCGGGATATGTACCCATCCCTCCCTCCTTACAAAGCTGGACCAGCTGGACCTCCTTGGTGGAGGGCGGGCAGTGAGGCATGAGGTAATAGGTTGACTGAGCTTTGAGAAATGGAATCAGAAGGGACTGAGCCAGCGTCCAAGTGATACTCTCTACTAAGTGGTAGGGAAGCCACTGCATACCTGCACACAAGTGGGGTTGTAGTGAGCGTGTGATGCCAGCATGGCTTTGGGGAAAGGGAAGTCAGAAGTGGGAAACTGGGGGCTGAGGTGGGTAGAGAAAGTGTGAAAGTGGCAGTAGTAGCCTCATTCTCTCCTCACAGGCCCCTGTTCCCATCCCACACAAGAATCCCTGCCACCCTGCCCCTGTCCCCTGGAAAATAAAGCAGCAGACCTTAGGGCCACAGAGTATATCACCCATCTGGCTAAGAACCATTCCTGAAGGAAATGCCACCCCTCTGAGTGTCCTCTACACTCACCTTCCCTCCTTCCTTGTCTCACCCCACTCTGAATCTGGCCAGCCCTCTGCGACCTGCCCATGGGAACAGCCAGAACCTAATAATGGGCCACCCTTTGCCTGGTGCTGCCTCCCCAGCCCAGCAGCCCTGAGGCATTAGTAGGGCCCCCTCCCACAGCCTGCTAACTCTACCCCCTTCTAGCCATTGAATTGGGGCTATTCATTTCACTTTGCTGAGACTTGGTTTTCTTGTCTATAAAATGGGGACAACATCTGCTATACAAGATTAGATTTAATAAAACACTCAAGCTACCTTATACACAGTAGTTGCTCAGGAAATGTCGTGCCCTCTCTTTTTAGAGACCTGAAGTCCACATGCTCTGAGCATTATTACCTCCATTTTGTAGATGAGGAAACTGAGGTTCAGAGTGGGCATGTAACTTCCCAAAGTCACATAGCTCATTAAGCAATGGGGTCTGGATAGGAGCAGAGCTCTGACACCAAAGACTGCATCCTCGCATTTCCCTGCTACATCACATTGCTTCTTTGAACGATCTCACAGGTCCTGAAACACCAAGATCCCCACCTACTTATCCCCCCCTTGTCCTCCATACCTATAGCAAAAGTAAAATTTGCATTAATGTGTTGACTTTTAAGATCTCTAAGCTCCAGGATCCCGGACTCAGTGACACAGAAGCCACTCTTTGATGAGCAGTGTCCCTGGGTCATCTGAGCTCTAGCCCCACTGATGAAAACCCTTACCTGGGCCTGAATAGAGTTAAGAGTCTTCGGTTTCACCCCACCCCCAGACTGTGGGGTACGGGGGTGCCTACACTCTCTTTCCTGTGAGGGGTTAATCCTCTTGTAGAAACTTCCCCAGGTGGCCCTGGTGCTGCCTGAATAACTATTGTTTGTTTTCCCTTCTGGAAAGAATTGGGGGGTGGGGGACTGTGGTGTGTGTGATATCCACTTTGATAGCTTGGGGTTGCTCCTATGCCAGGACAAAGCTGGGTACCTCAGAGCAAGGGGCCTTCCCCAGGCACCCACAGAGACAGATAGCCCCCTTTCCCCAGGAGCTGACCGCACTTCAGGTGCCGTCCTGCAGGGTCAGCAAGAACCAACCCTCTCCTCCCAGCCCAGCAGCCAGAAGGCCACCAGAGGAACTTGTCCCCTTTCCTCTGGTGGACAGAAACTCTTGTCTGGCCACACAAAGAACAGGGTGCTTTCCTCTTTCGGGTAGAATTCATTTGAATCCTGGTTCTGCACCTATTTCCAGGCCAAACCTGGGGCATGTTTCTTACTCTCTCTGCTCTTCAGTATTCTCACATGTAAGAAACAGAAATACTGAAAACCAGAATTTTAGCCTGGATTTTGTGTGTGTGTGGGAGGGGGGGAGGCTATGACAATGGAATGAGTGATTATTAAAACCCCACCACCAGTTCACTCAGGACCTCCTTAACACGAAGCTGGGTCTTTCCCAAGCTCATATGTAATTAGAGTAGGCCTGCACACGTGTGTGTGTGTGTGTGTGTGTGTGTGTGTGTGTGTGTGTGTGTGTGTGTGAGAGAGAGAGAGAGAGAGACAGACAGACAGACAGACAGACAGACACAAAAACAGAAAGACCCATGCACGGAAACAAAATACATGGACAAGATGCCTCCTCAACTCCAGTGCCGCAGTTGGGTGAGTAGGGGATTGAACTGAAAAGCTGATGGGAGTCCCCACTGCACAACTCCAGAACAGCCAATGGTAGCAGCCTAGCAGGGTCCCCACATCTCTCCTCAGGCCTTACCTCACTGTTGACAAAGCAGTACAAAATGGCCACCATCAGCCCCTGGAAACAAGAGTCATGTCAGCGGGGAGGAAGCAGGAGGAAGGTGTCCACAGGCAGGCCCTAGTCTGAAGCTCCTTGGGGGCTCTGGCACCAACATCCTCATCCTCCGATTGGGCAGCCCCAGAGATGGGACTGGTGGGATACTTCTCTTTTCCTTTTTGGAGGAACAAGGAGACCTCTTGCTCAGATACTGCAGAAACTCTTCGACCACCCTCCCTTTGAGGAGGCCTGACCCAATAAAGTACACCACCTCTGACTGTTGGGGAATTTTCCCGCCTCGGCCTCATTCATTCACTCAGGAGACACAATGCTCCAAAACTATGGTGTTTGTGTGTGTGTGTGTGTACATGTGTGTAAGTGCACACACATGGGCCAATGTGCTGGTGGCCATCCCATAAGCCTCCTGAGGGGCTGGGACCAGTTTCTTATATTTCTTATATTTCTATACCACCGTTGACACTCACGTCCCTCAGCATCATCTAATACTAGTGGAGAGGATCAATTCTTGGCTTTGGAAACTACGTGACCCTGCTCATCTTGTTTTTACGCCTCTGAGCCTGTTTCCTCCTCTGTATCATGGGGTAATCCTGCACGCCTTCTGGGGTTCTGTGATAATTAAATGCACAATGTGTGTAAAGCAGCTGGCAGGGCACTCATCACCTAGTAGCAGCCCAGCAGACAGCGGTTGCAATGCCAAGCTGGATGCCTACAGCTACATCTGGGAATGCTTCTTGTCCAATGTGCCTATAGAAAAGACTGGCCTGGGCATCAGGACACCTGGGGATTCCAGCTCTGACTCTGCTCCAACCATGTAACTTCAGGTGAGGGCCACTTTCCCCCAGGCTTCATGCCACCCATCTCTGTGGTACAGGCTGGTCTCTGCCCCACCCCCACTCTGAGACTTGAAAGACAGTGCCCCCAGCTGTGAAGTCACCTGGAAGGAGGTGAAGGAGAGCTCTGTGAGCAGCTTGATGAAGCGCAGTGTCCCTCGGGCGTGCTCATCCATCACGAAGGCGAAGATGACCTCATGGGTCCCCAGCAGGGGGATGAGTGTCAGTGTAGACTTGGCAAGTCTGGGGGCGGGGTGGAAATGTAATTCTGGACCACTCCCGTGGACTCTTCTCCCCTTTCTGTGCCCTCAGCTCCCACAAGGCCTGACATCTGGGTTAGACACCCTCACATTCCAAATACTCTGATACAGGCTGCTTGGAA
>CM053502.1:89201562-89219824 GCA_028627145.1 Eidolon dupreanum | reverse complement strand
GGCTGGACCTGGACAGCCTTGTAAAGGCCCTGGGGCAGGAGCCGGTATTAGATGGAGAACAAGGGAGAAGCATGGCTGTGAATGAGGCGGGAAGTCCTTGCAGGTCGGGGGAAGCAGTCTGAGATAGGCAAACGGAGTAATGAGAGGAGTGAATAGATGGATGGTAAGCTCAAGGTAGAGGCGGGTCCTGTGTGTGGAACATGGACACTGGCAGATTAGGGAGGGCCAGAGGGCAGGGCCCTCTTTGGCTCCATCCCAGGTGGGTGACCGTGGGCCCCTCCAGAGTAAGTGCAGTTGCATCTGTTTTCCTGGTAGTGGGGTGGGGGTTGGGGGCTGCTACTGGTGGGTGTCTCAGACACTGCCCCCTCCCACCCCTTTCTCAAAGGAATCCATGTGGCGAGAGGCAGAAGCACAACCAGAAATGTTCCAGCAAAAAAAAAGACACAATGGTTCTCGGCAAACTTTTTTGGCTAAAACATTTCCAGCTGGGCTCCAGGCACATCCGTGGTCTACCTTTTCTTCAGGTGGCTTCCAGCTAACCTGTCCTGCCCTACCTGGCTCTGTGAACCCTTGTCTTCATCATCACGTGACAGAGCCATAGCCTTCAGCTCTCACCCCAGTGATGCCCCACCTTGAGACCTAAAACCTCTATTTCCCCAGGGCCCGAGCTGCCCAGGTCTGACTGGGTGTGGGGCTCCATTCCCAGAGGGTCTTAGGAGTCAGGGTGTTAAGAGTACAGTGCCATAACCACCAATGGTGTATGAGGTGTATTTGGCCAGATAGAGTGGAGGCTTCTGCTTCCGTTAAGGGAGGAGGGTGATTCAAAGGGGAGAGGGTAACCACAACCCCTACAGTGTCTCGACAGTCCCAAGGGCATTGAGTCCTTGTGCCCTGGAAAGAGTTATCTAGTGAGCCCTGCCTCTTGGTTGAGTACCAAGTTGGCATCGTCAGGGTAGCCTGAAGGCAATAGTTTGAAGAGGGGCCATGGTCTCCTACCCGCTTCCTCCCACCCCCATACCACAGGTCGGGGTGGAAGAGGGTAGTGAGATGAATGACAGTGGGCCTTACCCCAGCCTATGGTCAGGTAGAGCCTGAAGATGCGCTGCTCCGAGAAGACCGAGAGGGCCAGCAGTGTGTACAGGTACACACCTTCCACCAGGAGCCAGTAGTAATTGGCTGCCACGCAGTACTGCATGAGCAGGAACACCAGGCGGCAGCCCAGAGAATCCTGGGGGCAGAGGAAGGGTCCCCAGGGGACAACAACTCTGCTCCTGCCCCTGCCCCTCCTGACCCCCCTCCCTGTTCTGCCCCAGCTGCTCGCCTGCCATGGTGAATGCAGGACAAGAGTGCTAACACCTTCTGGCCAGGGCTAGTGCTAAGAACTTGACCTCTTGACCTGCTTTAGCTCAGTGAATCTTCACTATCCTGTATGGAAGAAACTAATATTACTCCTATTCAGGTAAGAAAATTGAAGCTCAGCTGCTTAAAAACATAGCTAGTAAGTGGTACAGCTGAGATTCAAACCCAAGTCTGTCTTCAAAGACCATTCTCCTGTGTCAGACTAAGAACTCCCTAAGGGCAGGGGCTGTGTCTGTCCCCTGGGGCTCCCCAGAGTGGACTGCCTCTCCCATCAGACTGGGGACTCCGAGGACCAGGGCCAGGCAGCTCTTGCCTTTCTTTGTGCCAGGCCTGGGTGGGGTGGGGGAGGCCAGCCTTTACCGACCGTCCATCCCTCCCCAGGCCCTTCCTGGACGCACCACACACCTGGTAGGAGAGGAGCCCATCCCACTGGTGCTGCTGGGCAGCCGTGCTGTACATCCACTTGAGGGCTGTGTCCTTGACGAAGACAGACAATGCTCGGAGGATGAAGGATGCAAACAAGTTTAGGTGAATGTAGTTCCGGGTACAGTGCAGGTGTCTGTGGGAGAAAGCAGGGCCGTTCCCTATTAAGATAGCCAACAATTCTGCTCCACAACCCTCAATTCTCAGACTAACATGTACCTTGAGGATGTTTCTAGCTCTGGGACTGTGCTCCTGTCTTCCTTCCTCTGAGAATGGCCTTCTTCCCCATAACCCTGAAAATCCTTTTGTTTAATTCAAGTCCTGTCTCCCCCTGAAGCCTTTAGCTATGTGGTCACCACCACTGCCACACCCCATCCACATTCTGTCCTTCTTTCTGTGGTAACTTCTTTTCTACAAGTCAAGTGGAACCTGAGCTATTTATGTGTGAGGAGCACTTTCCCCAGTGGGTACTTTGCTTTGCTTCTTTATGACAGGGCCCACGCCTTACATGCCTCCAGGCTGCCTAATGCAGGCAGACTGGGACAAAGCACATGGTAAGAACTCAAAAATATTAGATACAATTTCAATATACTTTCATGTAAAAATACATAACAAACCGGAAATACAAGGACATTTCCTAACCTGATAAGGGCTACATACCCAAACTAGGAGCAAATATCATTCTTAATAGAGAAATTTTAGAAGCATTCCTTTAAAATCAGAAAGAAAAAAAAAATCATCTACCCTTAAGAATCTATCATCATATCTCTTGAACATTGTACTACAGATCCCAGCCACTATAATAAGGAAAGGGAAAAATGTATAAGAATTGAAAATAAAGAAACAAAATTATTATTTGTAGTTGATAAATTACCTTCACATAAAAGCCAAGACAACTGACACATAAATTATTAGAACTAACATGAGAGTTCAGCAAGGTTGTTGATATGTACATTTATATATATATATATATATATATATATATATATATATATACACATATATATATATATACACACACACATATATATATATATCAGCAAAAAAAACAATTAAAAAGTAAATTTTAAAAATTCATTTACAATAATTTTAATTGGCTACCTGGAAATAAGTCTAACATAAGATGGGCAAGAAGATCTCTACAGAGAATACAATAAAACTTGCTTAAAATGATTAAAGATGACTTAAATTAATGGAAAGTACACCGCATTCATAGAAAGACTCATTATCTTGAAGGTGTCAATCCTACCCATATTAATTGATAAATTCAACATAGCTATAACAAAAATTCCAACAGTTGGAATTTTTAAAAAACGGTTTTCTTTAAATGAAATTTAAAAACTTATAAAGAAGAGCTGAGGGTCAAGAATAGTCCTAAACACTCCTAAAGAACCACAAAGTATGGGCCCTTACTATAAGAGAACCAAGATTTTTAATGAATATTAGTAGCTAAGGCACCATAGTATTGGAAAAGGGACAGATTAATAGAACCGACAGACAAGAGTACAGATGAAAGAAACCAACTCAGGCACAGATGGCCCTTGTTGCCTGGAAGAGTAGGTACTGTAAACTGAGGGGAAAGGATGGGCTAGCAGTAAATGGTCCTGAAACAATTAACTATATGTATACATGGGAAAATGGAATTAAATCTTTATTTTCACCATAGACAAAAATAAACTCCAGGTTCATCAAAGGACCCTAAGGCATGAGCAAAACTTATGACCCTAGAATAAGGAAAGATTCCTCAAACAAGATAACAAAATTTGGTTTTTGAAAAAATTGATAAATTTTTAAATCAATTGACAAAATTAATTTTTATCAATTGATAACATTTATTAAATTATGTTTACCAATATAACAGATAAACTGATATATTTCATTACATTAAAATTAAGGACTTCTGTGCATAAAAGTCACCATAAAGTGAGTGAAAAAATAAACCACAGACTGAGAGGATATTTCCTGGATTAGTATACAGAATATAAAATGAATGTCTAAAATAAAAATGAAAAAACCAAATAAGCCAATAAAAAAGTAAGAAAAGGATGAGAACAAGCAATTTTTATTTAAATATAAAAAATGCTTGATCTCTCTAGGAGTCAGGAATATGCAAATTAAAATCATAATGAAATATTTCACACACTTCATATTAGTAACAATTACGTTGAAAAATACTAAATAATGGTGAGAATGTTAAGGGAAGGGAACTCTCAATTATTACCGGTGAGAGGGCAAAGTGGTATTATCACTTTGGAGAGCAACTTAATGACACCCAATAAATTTGCAAAAGAATGAGTTATTGGAGTTATTCCGATGAGGTAATTCTACCCGGAGGTATTCGCCCCTGGAGAAATGCACAAGGGGTCATAGGTAAGAATGATCATTGTAGCAAAGTTTACAATTCAGAAAAGAAAAAAAAACCCAAAAACTTCAAATGTCCACTAAAAGGATAATTGATAAATAAACTGTGATATACAATGGAGTACACAGTGATAGTTAAAATGAAGCAGAACTACCTGTATCAATGTGAGTGAATCTCATAAAAGCATATTATTGGGACAAATACGACACAAAAAGAATGTAGGTCCAATATGCCATTAGAAGTAAGCAAAATGCACGGTATATATTTTTACAGATACTTACAAATGCAGTAAAAGTATAGGGAGATGGCGAGAATTATACCCAGCCCCATTAGGGGTTTCCTCAGGGCAGGGGGGTGGGTAGGGGTGTTGGGCAGGGAGTGAGCATTACCCTGGGAAGCATAACTGTGTGGTTCTTAGGCTGAACAGCGTGTGCACAGGTGATCATAGTATCAGTCACTGTATTTCTGGATCTCTGAAATACTTCACAATAAAAGGGAAGGATACTGAGTGAACGCTTTTATTGAGCACTGACTGTGTGCCCAGCACTGACTGTGCCAGGTGCCATGGGGAGACAGGAGGAATGACGGATGCCCTGAGCTCCCTGCCCTCCGAATCCCTGCTGCCCTCGAAGCCAGCCCCTCTGGTTCACCCCCACCAAATGCAGAGGGAGTGGGAAGAAACTGGTACTACTGAAGTAATGGCTCACCTAGGAAGACCTTTACCTCAGGGGCTGACAAGCTCCAAAGAGCAGAATATCCAAACCCCTGAAATCTTTTCTAAAAGCATACTGAATTTCTGATTATTTGAGTTACACATGCTCACTGGAGAGGCTTTCCTTTAATCCTACCATACGCTGTTAAGGTTTGGGTTGTGTGCTTAGTGTGTGTGTGATGTTTATTTTTCCTTTTTTTTTTTTTTTTTACAGTATTATACGCATATGTTTACACAGTAGAGATTAGGCTAAGTACACAGCGTCATACCCTGTGTTTTCAGCTTCACATGATAGGGTGTGGGCTCTCTGGGGATCTCTTGAGAAGAGCCTGCTGCACTATGGATTTGGTTTGGTGCCCCCTTCTCTATTTGGGGACAAAGTGGGGAGGTAGGATGAGGCAGCCTGCTCTAGGTCCCAGGACCCCTTACCTGAAGCTGAGGAGAATGGCCGAGGCGATGACCAGAGCAGAGAAGGAGAGCGCATAGCCCACTGTGTAGATGATATAAAGGGACAGGAGCTGATCCTCCGGGGAGCTCTGTGTGCACACAGGGACACGGTGTACATGGGGCATCCCACACTCTCCTCTCCCACATCTTTCTTTCCCACAGGATGGGGTAGATGTGGGGCCCCAAGTCAGGCCCCACTGGAGATTCCAGAACTAAGAAAGAGAATAATAACCTATAGAGATGGTCCCCAGATTTCTAGGGCCCTGTCCTAAGGCCAGAGAGGTGAGCACACACTATCTCTGTCCAGAAACATGGTGTGCAAAGTGCAAAGCCCCCAGAGGCAGGTGAATGGACAAGATGACCACAACTAGCCAGCCACCCAATGCTCTGCTCCAATGAAGCTGGGACCCTGCTACCCCTCACCGGCTCAGAGCCCCCATCTTCAACTCACTCTCTCCCCTCGCTTGGACTCCTCACACTCTGTCAGGTCCCTCCAGGGCAGGCTGGAGTTGTCCTTGTATAGCCACAGGCCATCAGCCGTGCAGAATCGGTACACATGACCCTGTAGCACTGGAGGCAGAGAGACACAGGAACTGAGCCTTGGCCCAATGTCACACGCCTCTTATTCCTCTCTGTCCTGGGGGTTACCATGCTCCCCCAGGCCTGACTTCTTAGCGTTAGTAACACCTCTTACACACACAACCCCCCCCAACACACACACGTACACTTGGGCCTTTCTGCCCTGCCAAAAGCTCATTTGGCCCAGGAAAGGAAAGGCAGTCACTAAGGTGAGGGCCACCCGGCCCCATCCTCAGCCTTTCTTCTTAGCTACACTGCGATGCAATCTGATGAGGCCAGGTCTTTGAGATGAGAGAACTCTAGCCCACCACCATGGCCCTGCCTCCAGCTTCAAATCACACTATTGAAAGGTCTGGTGTGGACAAGCAGTAGTCCTGACAGCTCCAAAGCCACCTGCAGTGACTTCTGATTCTCAAGACTCAGTGCCCACCTCCCTCCAACACTCCTTGGGCAGAGCAGGCCCTGGGAACAAAGTAGGCAGGGAGCTCTTGAGATGAAGGAAGAGACACAGCCCTGTCTCAGGGAGCCCAGTCTGAGAGGGAGACACAGCCTTGCCCTTAAGAGATCCTAAATCTGAAGGAGCCTAAATTCAAGGACCACCTGAATACATAGTAAATTGTAGAAACACAGCCCTTGGAGACCCACCATTCAAAGGAGGGAAGACCCAACTCCTCCTTTCAAATAGCTCCAAGTAGTTGGAGAGAGACACTGCACTTGGAGACGTCCCAGTTTGAGAGTGGGGAGAGATCCAGCTCCTGTCCTCAGGAAGCTCCCATTCTGAAGGAGGGAGCAGGCACCAACCCTGGCTTTAGGGAATCAAGACTCTCGTAGGAAAAAAATAAAGTGCTCGGAAAGGGAGAGCATAAATGCAAACCAAAAAAGATTAAACACAGGCCCCACAGAGCTGGGCCCATTCACATCAGTCCCCCTGCCATGCCCAGTTGGCTTGTGGCCCCAGGTTTCCTGTGATGTCACAAGAAGGGATAGGAGCTTACTATCTCCCTCTAGGAGAATTCGAGTCTGACTTCAGGACCAGGAAACTGGGGAAAAAATGGGGCAGAGGGTAGGGGGGCATAGCATAGAGGGATCAAGGAGGGAAGCTGGAGCCAGGATAAATTTTAAAAAGTTTTAAAATTGCAAAAAATTAAAAGATTTTAAAGACCAGCTTCCCCAGCTGTGGGAGAAAGGTACAGTGGTAGGGAGGGAGAATGGAGTGGTGGTGGCTGGGCAGAAGTTTCCAGGTGGAGAGGTAGCAGTAAGAACCCTGTTGTGGGAAGAGACTCATTACAAGTTTGTGTGATGGAAGCGTTGTCAGGCCCAGGGCCTACCCTGCTAGGGCCCAGGAGGGAGGCAGCCATCTGGGACATGGGCTCTAGTTCACAGTTTACAAATCCTTCTCCCAGCCAGTATTTTTATGAGCAGGAGACCTTCACTGCAGCATCTGGTGACAGCCCTCTTACCTGTCAGGGACCTGCAGGGTCTGCCAGTCAGGTCCTTGTATTTCCTTAACGCCCAATCCCCAGCCACCCTGCTCGCTTTTCTCTTTTTTCCTGCTCCCTGTCATAAACAAACCCAGAACTGGGTCCCTCTTCAGGAGATAGAAGTATCTGGTAATACAATGAGGTAAGTCAGCTTGCAGCATCACTCCTTCTAGAAGGACATGCATTTTAAAAGAGACTTCATTTGGAAGAGAAACAAAAACCTGAGCGTCTAATGGAGGGACTTCTGGCTGTGAGAAGAGCCATGTCCCAACACCCCATTAATACATTTATGGACAAAATCAGGCAAGGACAAAGGCCAAGAAGGGGAGGCACGTGGTTTGGTTTTAGCAACTGGAAGGCTCCTCTCAGGCCCTGGAATGCCTCTCTTATCTGCTGCATGGATGCCTGGAATCTTTCACCAGGGGTCAAGTCTTCTGATACGTGGCCAAACCGGTCTTCAGTGATAGATAACCCCAGAATAGTGATGGGGATCTGGGCTGACTCCATGAGGAGTGAGATGTATGTGGGAGCCTTCTCTGGCACCCCGTTTTGGGGCAAAAAAAAGATGACGGCAAAGGGGCCAGGGGAAGGGAGGGCACGGCAATGGGACACAAACCATAAAACTTCTCATTTACCCAGGACTCAGCCTGTGACCCTAATAATACCTACTTGCCACAGCTTGCCTCAGGGCCAGGCACTCAACAATTGCTGGTTCCCACCCTTCGTGCCCCTTACACAACCCCTCTGCAGGCTGTGCACTCACAGAATCTGTTTCTTAACACCTGCTGTATGCCTGACACCTCTGAGCATCACAACCACTTGACAAGGCAGGCACAGGTAATCCTATTTAGCAGATGAAGAAACTGAGCCTCTATAAGGTCAAGTGACCTGCCCAAGATCAGTCAGGAAGCAGCAGAGTCAGGATTCAATCCACCTCAGCTCTTTTTGGCCTTCAAAGGCCAAAAAGTTAGCAGGCAAACTCGCTGCTAACAGTCAACAATGGCCATGTGCCATTTCTCCTCTGCTGTTCCTATAGGCTTGGACTGGCCAACATTCGGTTGTCCTCCCAGTGAGTCCTCTTGCCAGGGCAGACCCCTGGAGGGCTGCACCATTCCTGGGTCTTCTGCTCAGGGCCAGCTGGGGGGACGGGGTGGTACATGCACAGATGTGTGTATTACAGGCAGAGTGTCGAGGGATCGCTGCATCCGTGGGAGTCTATATGAGTGCGTCTGTCAATTATCCTTCAGTAGCAGCAAATATTAAAAGCCAGGACTGGTTCTTGGCCAGGCTGTGGTCCCCAGACACCCATCTTGGCTGGAGGTGGAGTTGGTCCAGGCACAGCCCTGCTTATCAGCCCAGCTTTATCTGGCCCAGAAGCTGCTGGTAAATCAGCCAGAGACTTAGCTCCAGTCTTGTCAACAAAAAGAGGCAGCCGGCCACATGCCAGGAGGCCCAGGGATATTTCATTAAGTCAGACCTTGGTGCTGGAAATAAAACCCCCAATTAAACACTTCCCCTCCCGGAAACTGAAGCGGCGTCTGTAATCAAGCTAACAGCCACCCTTCCACGTGGATGTGGGCACTCGGGGCTGTGGAGAGCTGCTCATGAATCCATTAGCTCCCGCACCTTGGCAACAATAGCAGCCAGCAAGGACTACTGGGCCCCCATCTTACAGACCAGGAAGCTGAGATTCGGCGAAAGGAGTCACAGGCCCTCCCCAAAGTGGTGGAATGTGGGTCAAAGGCAGGGCCGGAACTGAAGGCATCAGCCTGGGGTGAGGGTGAGGGGTCGTGCATCACATGACGGCCTAGGAGAAGGAGCTCAGGCTCTGAACTACACAGGCTCAAGTTCAAATCCTGGTTCTGCCTTCAACCAGCTATGGGACCTTGGGCAGACCTCCTCGGGTCTCATTTTCGGGTCTCAGATTAAACATGTGAAGTGCCTGGTGCATAGTAGGCCTTCAAAACATGCCACAATGAAAGCCCTAATGCTGCCCCCACCCCAGCTTCTCATAAGGGCACTCCTTCACTGGGGCTGGGGCTGGGGCTCAGGACACTACCTCAGCCAGAACTCCTCCAAAGCCAAACTTGGGCCTCAGTCTCCCTTTGGCAACTCCGGCCTGCCATGAAAGCTCCTACACTCAACATTACTCAAGGGAAGCACCTGTCAGAGTTTCCAAGAATTGTTGAGTGATAGGCTGTTTTAAAAGCATTTTATGACTCTCATAAAATTAGAACTAAGCTAACAAACAGGTAGAGATTGGGAGGGGATATAGCTAATGAGACCAGAATGATCTATAACAATCAAATCAGCTTCTGGTGGAGGGTGTTGGTGGGCTCTCAGGCAATAGCATCTCTGAAGCCACCCCAGCCTTCTAGTTTACAGAGAAAATCTTGTTGACACCAAGCATCTCCTTTGAACCCCTTCTTTCCTTGACTCATTTGCTCCTCCCCTCTCCATGCAATATGGAGTCCCAGGTTCGGAATTTAAGGGGTCAGAATTCAAGAGCTGGCTTCCCTGGCTTCCCTCAGGATAGAGGCCTGAGGTCTGGCCACACCTCCAAGGTGGAGCCTTATGTCCTCCCTCCCTGGAGGGTCCTCCATCCCCCTTCTCCACCTGTCTATTCTTCCAGGCCTGGCTCCACCTCTCTCTGGAAGTCCTCCTGATGGCACTCCCCAGGCACAAGAGGTAGTTCTGACCTCCCTCAGCACCACTTACTGGGTCGTTGAGCTGACCTCTTCAGCCCCTTCTCCCCCACACATACACATTCACACACCTCTGGGGTCTCATTGGCATTCCTACCTCTTGACACAGACCTAACCCCGGTGTCTGGTAACTAGTTTGAATTGAAATCTTTCTCTAGTCACTCATTCCCCTGCCCTGCTCTGTACTCCAGAAGGTTGACCCCTGTGGGCAGAATTACTTGGCTACCTGCCCACTACTGGGTTTGACCAATGGGAGACAGTGACAGAAGGTAGGAAGGCAGAAGGAGAGAGGTTGGGATATCTCTCCCTTATTCCCTTCCTGCTTTAATTCTGAGGTTTTGGCAGTGGCTTCACCTGTGACCACAGCCCTACTAGGTGACTTCTCTGTCACCATGACCTCTAGCTCTCGTGGGAGTCCCATAGCCCCATTTCTATCCCACTTGAGTCTAGGGATGCTAAGCTTCCTATAGTTGTGGTCCTTGGTGCTTTACATCCCTTACTGGTCCCTTAGCCCTGCCCAGCCTCTGTAAATGGCCTCTCCATCAAATTCTCTTTGGATTTCCAGCTGAGTATGTTTTTTGCTGGGCCCCTGTCTAAGACATCCCCCTTCTTTCTGCCCACCCCTAACTCACACTAAAGTTTCTTACAGGCTACTCTCTTGATCAGCCCAAGAAAGCTCCGAAACTTCCCCATTCCTGCTCCCACATGCCCTGGGTGGGGGTGAGGAAAGCCCATGGTGCCAGCTTCTGCCCAGGGGAGCCCGTGGTGGGTGTCTCTGTGGATCCCTAACTCAAGGAGAGGGGGAGGGAGGCAGAGTCAGTGATTCTGAGTGTCAAAAAAGGGAGTGAATTAGCTTGGTGAGTGGGAGGGGGGCAGAGGCTGGCAGGGGACCTGTGCAGTGGTCGTTATCTTCGTGTAAAAAGCAATAAAACTGTGTTCACTCATAAACGGGCACCGCCAGGACCTATTTCCTGCTCAGATAAAATTAAAGGTGATGGATAGAGCCAAGAGCAGTAAGCAGAGTTGGGGGCAGCTTAGTGCTGAGTGATGGGCCCCATCCTGTGCCTGGCTCCCGGGGGTCTAGAGGCACAGCCCAGGCCGGCCAAGCAGCCAGCCTCAAACCTTCATGAGGCAGGGAAAGTGTAGGTATGGCGGGAGGTGGGGCAGGTAAGTAAGGTGGGTGGAAAAAAATTAACAGCAATCAGTTTTCAAGAACCTGCAATCTTCCCAACACTCTCATCACCTAACTCTATCCCATGTCCCAGGTGAGCCATCCTAGGCACAGAGAAGTCTGGGAATTAGCTCAAGCTCACGCAGTCAATCAAAACATTGGTAAACAGAACCATCACATTGTAAGACTCAACTTTTCCAACTGTAGGGAGAGGGCAGGCAGTTCACTGCCCTCCCTCGGGGAAAGACCAGCCAGCAGAGGCCCAGGCCACTCACCTGTCTCAATGCCCAGGAACACACATATGCACACACACACATGCATGCATGCACACTCCAGAAAGCCTGGTGTAGCAGTGAAATATACTGACTCAAAACCAGATTCCTGACTGAGTCCTGGGTCTGCTACTCACAAGCTGTGTGAGCTTGGAACAGTCACTTAGCATCTCTGTGCCTTGGTTTCCACCTCTGCAAAATGGGAGGATAATCAGAGTACTGGCCTCATAGGGCTATTGTGAGGATTAAATAAATGTAAGTATGTAAATGCTTACAACAGGCCACGGAAGTGCTGTGTGAAGGGCCCCTCTGTGTCTTAGCCAAGTGCCCCCATTTCCAGGCCCAGGCTCTCCTTGCACCCCTCAGGGTGAGGTGAGTGTCCTGGGAGGGCGGAGAAGAAGAAAGCCTCTTTAGGACTCCTGCCAGGGCTTCACCTGACCTCGGTCCCAAGTTCTGAGGTGACGCTCATGCCAGGCCCTGCCAAGTGCCCTGATATTCTATTCAGGGGCCCCCTCCTCCAGGAAGACAGCTGGCTTCCTACAGTACGACCTCATTCTCACACTTGCTTCAGGGCCAGTTTCTGCTGGGTCTCAGGTCCCTTCAATGCACAGTGGTTAAGAACAGAGACTGGGTTCAAACCCTGGTTCTGTCATTTACCACGTCATTTGAAGGAAGTGGCTTAAACTTTCTGGGGCCTCGGTTTCTCATCTGTACCAGAAGCATAACCACAGGGTAGTTGTAAAGATTAAATAAATACCGTTTTTAGGGCAGGACTTGACAAATAGTAAGTACTCAATAAATATTAGCTATTATTATAGTTATTATTTTAAGAGAGCATCTTTTCTCCCCTGACTGGGATCCTTGAGGCAGGGTGCTTGTCTCCTGTTAGCATCCCAGGTGCCTGAGATAGATGGATAGGGGCAGGGGCACATTAATTGTTCCTCCAGTCAGAGCTCCCCCTGCAGTCTCTATATATCCCTGTACTCCAGTGACCCTCTCACTTACCTGGTCACACCTTTCCCAGTGCCAGATGTCCCCTGAAGGCAGAAGTGAGCCTGGGAGGGCCAGAAGGACAGCCCCACCAACACCCTGATAGCTACTCCCACCTGGGTTCATCTGACTAGTGAACCCCTGAAAAGTCAAGAGGTAGCCAGGTAGGGGGCACTTATAAACACCCATAATATATACGTACATACACAAACTTCAGAGCAATAACACTTCTGGGTAACACTCCTCCCTGAACACCCAAAATCTGCACCCACCAGGCTCCTTCCCTGACTACTAGATAAGGCAAAACACATTTCACTGTGAAATCAGACCCCACACTTCCCCCCACCCCACCTGCCAGCACAGGCCTCAGGCCCAGGTTATACTTGATAACCCCCACTGCGCCCCTCCCCAAATGACAGGTAGACCACCCATAAAAGGGCCTAACGAACTTCTGGGGTAGGGAGGGCTGTGTCTCAGTGGAAAGGAAGCAGCGTGCTCCTCCCTCACCCCCAGCCTCCTGGATGTGGGAAAGGGTAGTGCATGTGTGAGGGAGGGGACTCACCACTATTGGCCCAGGGCAGGTACCAGGGGCAGCTGACATTCACGAAGGAGCCCGGCAGTCCGTCTGGCCAGCAGGCATAGTCATCAAAAGTCCGGTTGCAGAACAGGCCTGGGTGCAGGGCGAACAGTCATGAGTCCCAGCCTGGTGGTGGCACATCCCCTTCCCTCCCCACCACGGAGGCTGGCTGGTGGGTCAGAAACCAGCACTTTGCTAACCTGCTGCTAAACGTTTGCTATATGCCAAGCACTTTCCCCGCCCAGCAGGTGCCAAGCAAGCAGACCTGGTCGCTTATCAACAGTGGGACTTTAAGCAAGTTGCTTAATGTCTGTTTCCTCATCTGAAAATGGGAGTAATCCTGGTCCTACAGAGCCTATATAGTAACA
The DNA here is from genome assembly GCA_028627145.1 of Eidolon dupreanum. Lineage (NCBI taxonomy): Eukaryota > Metazoa > Chordata > Mammalia > Chiroptera > Pteropodidae > Eidolon > Eidolon dupreanum. Next base: position 89,206,378 of record CM053502.1, on the reverse strand, counting down.
AATAGTGCATGTTACATAGAGATCTGAGCATAGTAAATAAGTGCTTAATAAATTACTGGCCTATTCTTAAATTATACACCACGGAAGAGGGGGAAATAGTAGCTCACATGGTTGAAATAACCTTCCTAAAATCACTGTTAGGATTTGAACCCAGGCCTGTCTTCAGTCCTGTGCTATCTATCTATCTATCTATCTATCTATCATTTATTACTTTATATTAGTTTCAGGTATAGAATCCTGTGTTCTTTAAAAACCACCCCACAAATCCTCCATAACATTTATTCCTATAAAAATGTTAGTTGGGCCTCCAGCCCCTGCACAGGGCACAAAGTGCTGAGGACACAGAACGGAAAGGCCAGGTCCCTGCTCCTGAGGGGCTCTAGCTGGGGGAAGGGGAAACAGACAGCAACAAGGCAACAGCCCGAGGCAGAGGACAGATGTAGAATCTTAGAGAGGCAAATGATGCCCAACCACAACTTGGGGGTCTTCAAAGGCTTCAGAGATTTGGTTGGGTGAGGGCCCCACCTGGACTCACCTGTGGCTGGGGGTGGAGCCTCAGTCAGGAAGCGCTGGCACTGGCGTTGATATTCTCGCCATTTCTGTACTGTCTCGGAGAGGGACACGGTGGTACCCTGGGGGGAAGGGCAGAAATGGGGGCCCTTTGGGTTCAGCCAACATCTCTTCTATGCCCCTGCCCCCACACACTTGATTTGTTGATCTCCAAGGGACCTTAGAGCCCCAAACTCCACCAGCCATTGGTGTCTCTGAGAGGAGGAGAGAACAAGTCGCCACTGCAGAGGGCTCCAGGGGGATGTTTTTACACCTTTATCCCTCCCAGGGGACCAGTGCACAGCCTGATGTGTAGTGGTGCCCAGCAAATGTCAGTTGACTTGATGCTGTTGGAGGGTGGGGTGAGTGGGTGAGAGGGAGGGCAGAGAGTATGTGTCATTCATGGTCTCATCTGACCATGGCCTAGAAGAGAGTTCCTGTCTCAGGCTTTGTAATTGGCACCAGCTCCTTCCTCAGGGCCCCGGCAGTCTCCCTGCAAAATCCTCACTTTCAACCATTCTAGAAGGGAAAATGCAAGCCCATAATGGGAGAGAGACTCAGTCAAGGTCACACAGCACCTCAAGGAGCAGAGCTGAGGCTAGGCCCCAGCGTCCCCCAGTATATGTGATGGAGTATTGGAGGGTGTGCGGTGTTGTGGGATTCAGTGCCACAGAGCCTGGTAATTCAACACCATTACACCCCTCATGCGCTAGGCAATGATGCCACTGGAGGGGGCAATACAACCCCCCAGTGTCCCCTTCTAACATAACACCACGATCAAATATTCAGCTCAGCCTCTATCAGCTGGAGAGGGAGGAGTCTTGAGGACATGGAGAGAAGGGGTCAGAAAAGTTCTGAACATGTGAAGGTTTCCCCATCTGTGATTATGAACCTCAATTTGCAGATAAGGTAACAGAACTGGCTTTTTAGCACAGTGACCCAAATAGAGAATGGTACCTTCTGAACATTTTTGTGTACTTCCTTTAGATATGTCTTGAGACTGTGTTTTTTTCATTTGCATTTTTTTTTTTCCTGTACAGGTTTAAACTATAAATATTCCTCATGTATAGGCTATAGATACTGAAATGACCAGGGAGCCCCTTGTATAGAATTTAGGGCCTATATGTAATTTAAAACAAAATTTTACTTTTTGATCACAAAAATATACACATGCTGAAATTAAAATAGCTTGTTTTTGGAGGCTTGTACCCTTGACTGGTGGTAATCTAAACACTTGCTCAGGATTTCTAAGTAATCCTGCCCCAGTTTAAGCTGAGTCCTGGTTTCTAAGACACTGCTTAATAAAGATATAGGTTGTCATGTGTTGGTCTCATGTGTGGGGCTGATAGGAAACCCCAGGGCGGGGACCAAGCTTGCTTGAGCCCCAGCTACATTCTTGGAGTAAATGTGCTGAGGCCACAGGTGGGGCTACCTGAATGATAGAGTTCTTCTGAGGGCAAAGTTCAAGTGTATTTGTTGAATGAATGAATGAATGAATGAATGAATAAAAATAGAATCGAACTCAACAACAACGAAGGCAGTGGCATGATTTTAGCTACAACTGAGGGGTCAGGAGTCTTCACTAGTGCCAAGCCTGGTGGACCAACCCCCACCCCACCCAAATCCCTTCTTCTTCTCCCAGCCCCTGAATGCAGCAGCTGCTGCTGATGAGAGAACAGAGAGACTAGGGAGATTTTCCCTTGATCTCTCTCTCTAGGAAGAAAACAGGAAGGAAGCAAGGTCACTGCTGGGAACTGGGGCAGAAGGTGTGTCTGGGCCAGGGAGTGGAAACCAGCAGTCTCAGGGTGGGGGTAGGGTGTGAGGTTAAAGGCCAAGGTCAACACCATGAAGCCAGTCTGGCCACCAACACCCCAAGGAGCTTCAAGACAGAGGCAGCCTTGTCACCTGCTCAGATGTGAAACTATCTTTAGACTGGGGCCCCCTGAGGGTGGTCTGTGTCTCCCCCTCAGACTGGGGCTCCCTGAGATGGCACCATGCGGTCCCCCTCAGACTGGGCTCCAGTTATATGGGTAAGTCATGGGGATATAATATACAGCACAGGGATTACAGTCAATAATATTGTAATAACCATGTACAGTCACAGATGGTCACTAGACTTACCGTGGTGATCACGTCATAAGTTATATAAATGTTGAATCACTATGTTGTGTACACCTAAAACTAATATAATACTGTATGTCAACTATAATTAAAAATTGATTTAAAAAATAAAGTATTATGAGAACACACACACAAATAAGAACAAGGCTGTGTCTTCTCCCCTCAGATAGAGAGCTTCTTGACAATAAGGGTTCTCTATCTTCTTCCTGTACCAGCTCAGGGTCTCCAAATACTGCTCATCCCCCTCCCCACACCCAGCACAAACTACGCAGATCTCAGGCCTCTCCCCAGCCTGGTGTTTATGGAAGATATATTGCCCCAGGCTCTAGGTGGTGAAGGAGGGCAGGGACATGGAATCACAAAGATGAAGGACACAGCCCTGGCCTGGGAGAGTTCCCAGGACACTTGTGGGTGGGGTGAAGTCAAACGTTCTGCGGGATATAACAGAGAAGGTAGTGGATGAAAGAGTTCAAGGAGTGGTTGGAGCAGGGCTCAGTGTAGACTCGAGAGCCCTAGGGGACTCTGGGGACTGTGAGCTGTGAGTGAAGTGGAGATGGGTGAAGGAGACAGGGCTAGCAAGGGTGAAAGGTGAGCATTTCAGCAGAGGGACCAAGCAGGGACAATGATGCAAAGATGGGGACACTGACGCTCCATGGAACAGAGTAAAGCCTTGAATCGATATTCAGGAGAATTTTCTGGGCCAGGGAAAGAGTAGTGAGCAGGACCTGGCACAGAGGTGAGGACTTGGACTTGGACAGGGCTGGGGGCCACGCAGTGAAGCAGGGCCCAGGTGCTCAGGTGAACGCAGCAACACAGTGGAGGGTAAACAGCCCTGGCTTTGGGCTCTGACCTGGCCTGACCCTGAGTTAATAAATTAATCCCCCATAAATTAAGTTTGTGACCTTGTACAAGAGTTTTAACTTCCAGCCTCAGTTAACACATGTGCAAAGTAGAAACCGTTAACACTCCCTACCCACCCAGGATTGTTGTGAGGATTGAGTTAATGCTTAGAACAACCCTGGGACACAGAAAATGCACAGTCAATGGTAGCTGTTCTCACAATTTCTGCTATTTATGGAGAGGGCAAAGTGGACCAGGCAGCCTGGCTTCCAGGAGAGTTTGGGCCCCACCTCTCCCTCAATTCTAAGATCAACAAACTCCCAAAAGGAGGAGATGAACATATTTTCATGCCGAGGGCCAATCATCTGCCTCATATGTGACATCTTCCAGCAGCCATCATAGGTAGTGGTGGCAAAGCCAAGTGGGGATGCTCAGGACCACATCCACGCTCACAGGCAGGAAACAGTGAGGAGGGGCAAGGCCCTGTCCAACAGCCCCTGCCCCATTTCATCCTCCTGTGATATGAGTCTCTGCTCCAAGCCAGGTGAAGTGGGGCTGGAGGTGCTGGATGGTAGGGAGGACAAGTGATAGATAGCTCTGCCCTCACAAGAGCAGGAGAGCTGGCCAAGAGAACAGGGCAGTAGTGGGAGGGGCCTCTGGGGCCAGTGAGGGCAGGTTAGCAGTTTTTAGAACTGGGACTTGCTAGGCTGCATAGGATCTCTCTGAAGGGGATGAAGGCAAATAGGGACAATGTCTGGGGTGGAGGTTAAAATAAGGAGGGGTTATCTCTCAGATTCCAGAGTTTTAGGAGGAAGCAGGAGTTGAGAAAGAGGTTGCCAGGAGAAAGTGGTGTGCCAGTGCTGAACAGTTACAAACTACCCAGGCCTCTGGCTTCTTGGTTTAAACCCCAGCTTTTCCTGTTAATGTGGGGCTGATAGGACACATTTTAATCTTTTGGGGTCTCAGTTCCCTCACCTGTAAAATGAGCATTTCATTCTTCTCAAAGAGTTACTGCACAGATCCAGCAAGATAACGTAGGTGAAAATCCTTATGAATTGACCAGTCCTGTGCAAGGGGGCAGTGTGCAGAGGAAGAAGAGCAGAGAGGGATGGAGATGGAGTGGTCGTTCTCTAGGCGATGGGCTTTCCCACACCCTGGGAAGGCACTCTCTCCCCAAAGACTGGCTGCTAACCTGAAAAATTCCTCCTACAGTTTTATTTCTCATTATGAACAAGTGTCTCGGATTCTTTCCTTTTCTGGGAATCTTTTTGATTGACTCCCTGGGCCACTGAGGTGGAAAAAATGG
>CM053502.1:89172015-89201062 GCA_028627145.1 Eidolon dupreanum | reverse complement strand
GCCTCCCTTTCAGCAAGATGGATCCTTCTCTCCATCATTACTTGGGAGTCACTTATTCCTTCCTCTTCCTAGAAGTTAATCTAATGGTCACCTTGTGTGTGTCACTTAAGATTAGTTTGTTCAGCTGCATGTGACAGAAACCCCCAAACAACGATAGCATAACCAAAGGCTCTACCACGTAAAGGAGGGCCAGATGTTCCACCCAGGGCTGGAGCAAAAACTGCTTGATCAGAGTCCAGAGCTCTTCTGGCTTCCACTATTCTCGTGGGCCAAGGTTTCCAGTAATGATTCAAGGTGGCTGCTCCAGCTCTGGCCATGGTATCCAAATTCCAGCCAGCAAGGGGAAGAGGGAAGAAGATGGATGCACCTCCACCTGTAAGGACACATCCTGAAAAATGCAGTTGTTAGTTCCACCCATTGGTTATAACTTAGGCACGTGGGCACTCTTAGCTTTGAAGGAGGCTGGGGAAAGTATCTTTTATTCTAAACAGTCACTTGCAAGGTTAAATATTAGGGCTTTTATTACTCTAGATGAAGGCAAATATAGCTGACCCTTGAACAAGACGGAGATTAGGGGTGCTGACTTTCGCAGCTGAAAATTCGTGTATGAATAACTTTGACTCACTAAAAACTTAACTACAGTTATCCTTCAGTGTCCATGGAGGATTGGTTCCAGGACACCCCACAGTTACTGAAATCCCTGGATGCTCAAGTCTTTTATGTAAAATGGTGTAGAACAATGCATACAGTCAGCCCTTGGCATCATGGGTTCCCAACTAAGGATGGAAAATACTATTTTCAATCTGCTGTTGGTTGAATCCGCAGATGGGAAACCAGGAGATATGGAGGACTGTCTATATATTTATTGAAAAAAATCCACGCAGTTCAAACTTTTATTGTTCAAGGGTCACATGGATGGATAGCTAGATAGATGATGATAGATGATAGATAGATGATAGATAGATAAATAGATAGATAGATGATAGATAGATAGATAGATAGATAGATAGATAGATATTTGGAAACAGCTTGTAGGCCCTGCAATACCAGGTTTGGGGTTTGGAGAGAGGAGAGAAGAGAAGAAGATAGGGGGCTAGAGAAAGGATTCAGAGAGAACCGGGCCTTTACTATGAACTTATCAATCTCCAAATTACATTTATTCAAGAAACATCTATTGAACACCTGCCTTGTGCCAGACACTGAACTAGATCCACCCGGGGGTGAAAGTTGTATTAAGCGGTGACACAGTCTCTATCCTCGGGTAGATTCTACTCTTCCTCGAATGCAATGAGACATTAAACGAGGGGAAAGACATTAAATAAGTGATTATATGAGCCATTTCAATTACAATTAACACTGATGATCAGTACTGTTGGGATAAGCACAAGCTGTAGAAGTCCTGCCTTCGGCCCTTAAAAGACTACCTTCTCTCTGCCAGGGGTCATTCTCTGACTAGGAGGAGATTTTTGCGCTCAGCCACTACAGGGCAGGCACCCCTAGGAGCAGCTCTCAGGCACGAATGGACATGAGTGGGTGGATAAATACCCCAGTTCCTCACCACTGGATTAGACAACTCAGAGGCATGTACCAGTCTCCCACATGTTTCGGTGGAATGGAACCCCAGCCTCCCACAGTGGTAACCTGCCCAGTAATTCACCCACTGTTGGCTTCCTTCCCTGGCCTGTCTCACTTTCCATTGGTAGGGGGCTAGTGCTTCCTGGGAGCACCTCCCAAATAGAAATAAACTACTTGTCTTAAATCTTCATCTCAGGGTCTGTTTCTGGGAGAACACAACAAAGACAGTGGGCTTATGAGAGTATCCAGGGGTGGGGACTGGCCCCCTGAGCCCAGAGGTATTTATTTGGGTGGGAGATTATTCAACCTCTTTTTTTAACACCTGAGGGTCCAAAGCTTATGAGTTTCCTCTGATGCTGCCTCTCGTCTCAGCATGTGTCTCCCTGGATTGTCCTTCACATTAGACTGAGGCTCTGAGAGAGCCAGCACATTGTACGTCAGCACAGGCATAGGTCTGTGCCTAGTAAGTGCCCAGTATTTGCAGACCCTGGTTTTGTATAATGGGTGATACTGGGTGCCATGACCTGATGCTTCAGTGGATATGCCCTGCAGCTGCTGGAAGTTTGTCTATTAGACATTTAGCATCATTGTCTCCTCTATTTTTAAGGTAAGTAGGCTTCACAGTAGATCCAAGGTCTGATTCCTTTTTAACTGTTCTCCCTCCCTCCTTATCCAGGCTCCTAGAGGATTCACTTTCTCAGACCCTGATCTGACCTCACTTCTGAGCCTATCCATTAGTTCCCCATCACCCAGGCTCAAGTCCTCCAAACTAGTTATCATCTAAGGAGTCTGCTTGGATCTGCCGCCTGCTTACTTCCCTGCTAGACCTCTTGCAAGTGATCCTCCCATTTCTTTGCACATGCTGTCTCTTCTGTCTGAAGTGTCCTCACTCACTTTGCCTCCCTGAGCTTCAGGACCCAGCTTAGGCAGCTGCCTCTCTAAGAAATCTTTCCTCATCCCTTCGAGGCAGCATATGTGCTTTTGTTAGCAGCAAGAGCCCTAGAAGTCTCCCCTACACGTGGCTCTCCTCTAGGATTCCCCAGCCCCGGCTCACCCTCAGAGCCTCAGTGGCAGGGTCACCCCCACATGGAAGTTTTCCATGATCTCTTGTGCTTACTGCCATCTGGGCACTTTGGAACCCTCTTGAATGATTGCTCATTAATTTCTCAGTTCCCCAGGTAGGGGTCTTGGTTTACTCATGTCTACACCCACAGCACCCAGCACCATGCTTGGCACATGCTAGGTGCTTGATGACTCTTGTTCGAAACAACAAGTGGAATGAACTGAAGCACTTACTGTAGTCTGTCACTGTCTCATTATGGCTTTTCCTCATCAGATTGTGAGCTCCTCAAGGGAAGGTTGTTCCCGTCTTCGTCTCTGGATATTCAGCATTGGCACAGGTCCTAGCACATAGCATGTGCTCAGTGATGTTTGTCCCAATTGAAATGTGTCAATCCAAGTGTCCAGTGATGTGTCTGGCACATAATAGGTGCTCAAAAACTCATCAAAAGGAGGATGCGCTGGGAGAGAGAACAGATGATATAGTGGGGACTACAGTTCTCTCCTCTCCCCACACCGTTATCAGGGTCCCTCATTCAGGCCCTGCTATAGTCTGAATGTTTGTGGTTCCCAGCCCCCAAATTCATATGTTGAAATCCTAACTCCCAATGCGATGGTATTAAGAGGTGATTAGGTCATGAGAGCAGAAACCTCATGAATAGGATGGGTGTCCTTATAAAGGGGACCCCAGGGAGGTCCTTTGCCCTTCCACCAGGTGAGGACAGACAAAAAATGGCCATCAATGAACCAGGAAGTGGACTGTCACCAGACACCAAATCTACTGGTGCCATGATCTTGGACTTCCAGCCTCCAGAACTGTAATACATGTTTGTTTATAAGTCACCAATCTATGGTATTTTGTTATGGCAGCCCAAATGGATTAAGACAAGCCCCCTTGAAAAGAGGGCAAGAAGCTGCCTAAGAACAGAAATTTGAACAGATGGGATACCATTTCCTAAACTAACGATACCATGAACAAAAACCCTGAGCCAGGTGTTGCTGAATGCTTAGTGTGCCCTGATTTCCTCAGATACTATGACCAAGTACTATTATACCCATTTCATGGATGAGGAGACCAAGGCTCAGGGATGAAAAGTGAATTGCTCATGAGCAGCAGCTGGCACTCACTCCAGGCCCACCTGTTCCCAGAGCTGGTACAGCAGCTCCCATTGAGCAGCTGGGTCTGTGGCAGCACAGGGGGTTCAGGTTCCAGCTCTGCCAGCCTGTGTCAGGAGCATGTCCCCTATAACTCCTTTCTGCTTCCCAGAGCTCTGGGTCCTGCCCCTTACCACGTGCTCAAAGCTTCTCTTGCGGCCCTAAAATGGGGGCACTTTCAGCTTCCATTCCTTACCTTCAGAAATGGGAAGGTGGGCAATAGATGTGTGCATTTGAGGAAAAGGTGTTGTAAGGCCCTGTCCCTTTGGAGACAAACCTTTAGGAGACCAGGCTATTGACCCTCCATTGTCCTTGACTGAGGAAAACCCACTCCTTAGTGGGAAGAGCTGGCTAGTGAGTAGGACAGACCTTTTCACATAGGAGATGAAGAGGGAGGGAGGAGGGAAGCAGAGAAAAAGGAAGGAAGAAAGAAAAAGGGAAGGAAGGGGAGGAAAAGGGAGAAAGAATTGCTAAAAAAAAAGACAGATGTCTCTTGCTCATATGGTTCAGTTCACTTTCCAAGCTCCAAGTTCCTAAGAAACCTGTTTATTTTCTGAAACTGAAGACCATATGCCTCTTCTGGGGGACTAGATGAGGAAAGAGCCCACATCTTTTAGCTGAATGTAAACACGCATGTGTGTGCGCACACATAACTCCTACACGCAGATTTTAGCGTCTGTCAACCTTGGGTTCAAATCCAGTTCAGTCACTCACTGAACATCTCTGATCCTCAGTCTGTCAATCTGTAAAATGGGGATAATAATAAAGGACAACATTAAGTGAGCACTTGCCTTGAGCCCGGCACTATTCTGAGAGCCACGTGAGTGTTACTTCACTTAATGTTTAACTCTGTCCTCACCTTAGTTCTGGCCAGTAGAGTCTGAAGATCTGCTCTTGGGAGAAGGCAGAGACCACAGGAATGGGATCAGGAATCCACCTTCTGCCAGCAGCCAGGAGAACTTGGCTGCCAGCAGCTCCCTGGGGCAATGGAGTGTGTCGGTGGGAGGATGCCTCTGCAGACAAAGGCTTCATCTTCTGTCTCCTGCTTTTCTTCTCTGACCCTGCCCTTTGTCCCTTAACCCAGAGCTTCTGGGAATAACCCTGGGTTGTGAAGTGGCATCATTTTAATCCCCATTTTTCTAATGAGGATCCTGAAGCAAAGGCAGTGAAGTAACTAGCTTTGAACCAAGATGGTTTAAAATAGCCCAAGAGAGCATAGATCCAAACCCACTCAGACCCTGCCCATTGACTGCACGACCCACATTCCTCATCTTGCAGAATTGTTGGACAATCGGGAACAGAACCTGAAACAAAGTAGTCCTCAGTAAATAGCAGCATTAACATCACTGTTATTCCCCATCCTCCAGGCTGTCATTCACCTGCTATGCCAGCAAGACAGCAGATTTGGCTGCTAATGCCCAGGGCCTCCAGCTCAGCACATCCCTTCCTGGCCCGGGCCCAATCCCCCGGCTCGGGGAGGGAGGAGGCCTGGTAGACAAAGAGGCCCTTTCCCCTGTGCCGAGCCGCTATCTCTGGCCCCCACTCACCAGTCCAGCTCAATCTCCCGGGTGCTGGGTCCTGTCCAGCTCTGTGCAGTCAGCTGGGAGGATTTACAGCCTCTCCAGCTGCAGTGAGTATTGCTGTCTCGGGCGGAGGCAGCAGGCCATATTTCCAAAGTGTCACAGCATCGTTTTTATAACCTACTCCTCTGTTGAGGGGAGGAGAATGCTCCCATGTTACAGGGAGGGAAACTGAGTCCTACAAAGTAAGGGGATTTGCTTAAGGTCAGTTAGCAAGGTGTTGGCAAGGCTTTTGCACCTGCGGACCATGGAAGAGGGGAAAAAAGGTGATAACAGCAAAGTTCCTCTCTATTTTTTGCGTGGGCAGAAGGCGAGAGAAAACCAAGAGGAGAAGGAGTCTTTGGGAGAGGGCCTTGCGAAGGGTGGTAGAACCAGTGAAGGTGTCAGGTGTGGCCCTGAGATCCATCTAAGATTGCATAATAGAGCTGGCTGAACACTCCCCAAACTTGGGCACACTGCTTGTGTTGTTAGCTTCCTGGGGCTGCCATAACAAAGTATCACAAATTAGGTGACTTAAACAACAGAAATTTATTGTCTCACAGTTCTGGAGGCTGGAAGTTGAAAATCAAGATGTCAGTTAGCAGGGTTGTTCCCTTCTGAGGGTGCTGAGGGACTCTGTTCTAGGCCTTTCTCTTAGCTTCCAGCAGCCTCAGGCATTTCCCGCTTGCAGATGGTGCTCTCCCTGTGTCTTCATGTTGTTGTCTCTCTGTGCATGCCTTTCTGTGTCCAAATTTCCTTTTTGCGTAAAGATTTCAGCCAGATTTGGGCCCACGCTAAAGACCTCATTTTAATTCAATTACTTTTGTCAAGACACTATTTCCAAACAAGGTCACATTCTAAGTTACCAGAAGTTTGGATTTCAAGACACCTTTTGGAGGGGGTTCAATTCAACCCATAATACACCGAGAACACACCTCCCAGTCTCCGTTGATGTTTAGTGACCAATGGAATGTGCAGGAAGTTCATATAGGCCATTTCCAGGCTTGGCCCATAAAATCCCCAACACCCTTTCCTCCTCCATCTTGCAGCTGGACACAGATGGTCCAGTGGAGACCTCCAAGGCAGAAAGAGTCTGGGTCCCTGAATGACTGTGTAGAGCACAGTCATCATTTCCTGATGACTTGCATTGGATTGTATCCTGTTAAGCCACTAAGATTCAGGAGCTTTCTATCACTGCATTAAGCTTACTGATAAACATAGCTGACATGTGCCCCTGTGCCTGTCTGGGGACAGGGCTAGTCAGTCTAAGCAGAGAGCTTCAGAAGGTCCCCTCCTTGCAGCTGCCATTAGGTGAATGGGACTCCTTGCTCTGGGCCCATCTCCTCCCCTGCTCTCCTCACCTTTGTCAGTGGATGGTGGCATCAGAAAGGGGATGCCGGGTCTGTGTGGCCGAGCTCTTGGGCCTAAAGAGCAAACCTGTTTATTCTCATTTATCCAGCCTCTCTCTATCCTTCACCCCTGGCTGTTCCCACCTGGCTGCCTTTTTCTCTGGAGAGAAAGTAGGGAAGCTGGGGAGGGAATGGTGATGACAAAGCCCATATTGTTCCTTCACAGAATTAAAACTCTGTAGGAAGAGAGGAAACGTGCCAAATTTCACACTTTTGGAAATCAAATGAAAAGGAAGCATCACACTGGTCTTCTCACTGTGTCCTTTCCGTACATCCATCATGGCTGAGAAACCCGCTGTGACCAAAATGAAAAATGATACCAACATCAACCTGAGTCTAAAATAAGAGGTGTCATCAGACTGATATGCTAACCAGCCCACCGGCAAGCAGCCTCCTCTTTAGACACTTTCCCCAGCTGTCTCTCTCTCATAGCATCCTTCGGATCAGCCAGTTGCAGGCCTCGCAGGCCTGGGGAGGAAACGCTCTGCAGAAGGGCCTGCGGGGCCCCAGAACTTCTCTGGAAAGAATGGCCCTGGATCCAGAGTGTGGAAGTTATCACTGGCTTTCAAGAGCCAGGATCACCTCCTGGGCTGCCTCAAAGTCACTGCAAAGCATCGTTGGAGTCCCCCATAGCAAGACTCAACCAGCACGCAGGGCAGGCAGGACCCCCAGCAACAGGCTAACTCTCGTCACTGACACACTCAGGCTGGACAAATTCATCTCCCTCAGTTCTGTAGCAAGAAATGTGATAACCCACTCATGCCTTCTCCTAAATAATAGAAAACGAATGCAAAACAGAAAATCAGAAAGTTTCTGGGCTGACTCTTCCTAGTCACCTACACCACCATGCCTTGGTTCTCTGAATGCAAGCTCAGTGGTCATCTCCAGCCACCTAGGACCCCACAGGTCACACCTGGGAGCCAGCTTGAAGCAGCTGCAGCTAGAACTGACCCTGCAGATATCTCCTATGCCTCCACAGAATCACAGCCCAGAAGTTTCCACTCCAGTCTCTGGTCATTTCTCTGTCAGTCCCATCTGACTTGTGACATAATAACATTTTAGAATTCAAGACTGGCCTTGGGGGGAGCTCAGAGTCACCCTCCGTTGTGTTCTGACCTCTAGACCTGGCTTCAAGTAGATCTGAAGCTCTGCTCAGCAGGTGACATTTTTTGAGGACCCAGTCTATTTCATTCTTTTCCCTTGCAAGGCCAGCTCAAGAGTTACTTCCTTCCCTGTTCTGAAAGCCCTCAATCCCAAGGCACTCAGCTGCAGTCTGATTTCTGGCTCATTTGCCAAACAAGATGGCAAACAAAGCTGATGAAACTACCCAGCACCTAATGGCTCAGAAGTCTAATCTACTGCCTTCCAGGTGCTCTCAGGGGGAGCTCCTCATGGGTGTGGGCTCACAGAATTAATTATAGGCATGACAGTTTTGCCACGTGAAAATGCACAAACACTTCTCCAAGATAAAACCTGATGACACTGGTGCTGTGGGAGGCGCCCTGGAATGAGAGGGCATGGAGGCTTTGGAAGTATCAGGCAGGGCTGGGGTCTCAGCTGTGGTCAACATTAGAGCTGATGTCCTAGAACACATGGCAGCAAATCAAGGACAAGAAGTAGGTCTTTATCATCAAGCCAGGTCCCAGTGTCCAGGATGTGAAGATTAAGTCTCTGCAGATCAATCTCTTTTCTCTGTCCATCAAGGAGTTTGAGATCATTGACTTTTTTCTAGGGATGTCCCTCAAAGACAAGGTTCTGAAGGTCATGCCTGTGCGAAAGCAGACCTAGGCTGGCCAGCAGGCCAGGTTCAAGGAGACTGTAGCAATTAGGAACAACAGCGATTGTCCGTGTAGATGTCAAGTGGCCCAAGGACGTACCCACTGCCGTCTGATGGCCATGCTCTCTATCATCCTGGTGCAGTGGGACTACTAGGGGAATGACATCAGCAAGCTCACACGGTGACAGAACACTGCAGCTCTGTGCTAGCAGACCTCATCCCTGTCCCCCTGGCATTCCCTTGGCCCCTATGCCCAGGAAGCTGCTGTGGATGGCAAGTCTGTGCCAGCTCTGCCAGCCAGCTTTGCTGAGGCCACTTCAATGTCACATCCAAGGCCCACAGCTCTGACCCCTGGCAGGAGACTGTTCTCCAGTCTCCCTATCAGGAATTCACTGACTCGACTAGAATATGCAGAGGTGGCCACTTCGTGGTGCTTTTACAGTGAATTAAACTCGGTGAATTAAACATGAAAGTAAACCAACAAACAAAAATTCTACAAATATACAGTACGGGCAGGTACTAAAAAGCAAGTTCTTTTACAGGCTTCCTACTACCACCACCTGAATTAGGTAGGGGACAGGCCCTGGTCAGGGATTGGGAAGACCTGAGCTTTCACCCTGGATCTTCCATTATTTCTTTGTCCCCTAAAACAGATTTGATCAACTTTCTGAGTCTCAGTTTCCTCATCCATATAATGATCTCTGCTATTGCCTGCTCACATGTTTGTTGTGACAATCAAATGAGATAATGCATGCAAGCAAGCTTTGGAAACTACAGAATGCCATTTATATAAAGGGTATGTCACAGTCATACCCGCATCGTTCTTGACCCCTCACAATTGCAGGCTTTCCTCCCATCTCTCCCTGTCTGTGTCCCATGCTACAGCCAACCTGAATTCATTGTCATGCTTTAAACTTGGCCTGCCTTTGTCCATGTCCGGCCTTTGCTCTGGCTGTGCCCTCCTTCTAGAATGCTCTTCTTCCCTGTTTCCTTTGGTCGAATCCCATCCATCCTTCATGGCTCAGCCCAGATTCTATATCCTCCAAGGATCTTGCTTGATCCTCCCCCAAAAAAGTCAAGTCTCTCTCCTCTGCCTGCCCATGTCACTTTATCTTTAGCATAATAACCACTCTCTGTCTTACACTGTGACTATTCATGAGCAGTTTGTGTTCTCGGCTATAGCACGTGCCTGAGGACAGGGTCCCTCTTGCATCCCACCTGAGAGTTAGCATGGAGCTTGTACACGGGTGACACTGACACCATCATCTTGAGTTGCAATGAGTCGGAAAGGACCTCAGGAAGTAACCAATGTGCTTGTGGCCTGGAGGCAGAAGGTAGGTAGTCAAGCTCCAGGGAGCGGGCCTATAAACATCTTTTGACAGAAAAGCCCAACTTCAAAGCCTAGCAATTTTAGATCACATTTGCATAGGAGGTTTTTAAAATAACAAAGCTTTAGATTTATGTCTCTGTGAACAGATGTGGAAGGGAAATCAATTCCTCATAGGATTGGTTTATTTGTTTTTTTTTTTTTTTTATCGCAGTGCTAAATATTATTCACCAAGTGACAAATTAATACAAAAACTGATGTAGAGACACATATATGCACTCCCTTCAAGGGAAAAGGCATGAGGAGCTGCCCAAGTTTCTTCTCATGGCTGAATATGGAAGATGTCTGCATGTTATGTGTCAGGTTGGAACTTCCCTAAAAGACAGTGGAGGTGAAGACAGCTCTAATTAAGATGGCTCTAAAATAGCCCAGACTTCTTCCCAGAAGACAGAAAATGTCAAGAGACATGTGGCATGGAAGGCTGGCACCATCCTGCCTTTGGCTCTGAAGCTTTTCTGGGGCTGCAAGAAAGATGACAGGAGAAAGGGCTGGGAGCAAGCACCCTTCCCATCCATGCCCTCCTCCAAGATGGGAGGAAGAGAAGGGAGAAACATCGCAGACTGGCCCTGAGAGCACTTCCCTCTGGACTGGAAGGGAACTGCCCGCCCCAAATGACCACACGCCACCCCTGGTGTGGCTCCCTGGAGTGAGTAATGTGAGCTCGGCCTTTCTCTTGTGGGTGTCAGTCCCTGCCCTCCAAGGAGTTGTAGGGCAGAGCGGGCAGGTGGGCATGAGAGGAAAGGGCAAGACTCATCCACGTATCCCATGAGCCACCTGTCCCACAGCCCAGATTTCCATGGGCAGGGGAGAAACCTGAGGGGAATGTAGGATCTGGGGTCCACTAGGAAATACCCAGCTGACTTCTGGCAGCCAAGGACTTGTTTGGGCTTCTGGAGAAAGCAGACAGGCAGAAAGAGCAAGCCTATTCTTTAAAAAAATTCCATAAACATGGAAAAAAACTAAAAATGATTGCTTTCCCCAGGAGAGGGGATGACACATAAAAGACAAAGCTTCTGACGTGATCTAGCTGAACGCCAAACAGTAGGTTCTTTGCTCTGGATCAAGAGAGAGAGATTTTCTGTTTGTCTGGCAACCTCTCATTCAGGTTCTTATCATGATGGACACTGGGTGTCCTCTGGGGGAACAATAGAAGAGGAACAATAGAAAGGGAAAGGGTTTAAATAATCAGGAAGGAATACATGGAAACCACAAATGACAAATGAGTGTCCTTATCCCCTCAGAAACAGGTTGAAATCCCTGATCACATGTCTGAGGAGGCTGGGGTTCCAGTGACAGAAATACCCATGAATTTGTCAGTTGGGAGACTGAAAAAGAACCCCCACATTCATAACACCATCTTGAAGAAGCTATAGGGGTGCCAGGAAATTAGAGACTCAAGCATTGAATACCTGCCCAGGGTCAAATGAGGATTTTGCCTGGAAACAGGAAGGAGGGGCTTTAATTAACCAGCCATAGCCTCCTTAAGAATGAGTTGATTGGCAGCTTCTGTAGAGTAAGGCAGGTAGCTGCCAGTGAAGAGGCATTTCGCTGCTCCCCGAGGACACCTATTCAGTTAAAGCTTTATAAAGAAACAACTGTAACGCTATCACCCTGCCACCTTCCCAAGGAGGGGGATTTCACAAGCCTGGGAGGATGGAAAAAACTGTGAGAACCTCACTCCCTGCCTCCTTCTGGGGAGAATGGAACAGGTCAGGACAAGCTGCTAAACCAACAGCTTCTAGGCAAATGGTGTTGATTTAAGTTAGATGAGGAACACTCATTTTTTGAGCATTACTCCAAAGTATTTATAGTCATCTCAGAAGGTTGTATGTAGGTCAAGAGTTGAGCGTTCAAAGACATGGTTCCTTTTTGCAGTCAAAGCCAGATGTTGAAAGAGAAAAGCAATAGAGTTGACTGATTTTCTTCTATGTGCTCAAGGTACAAAAGGCATTTCTTTTCGAAGGCAAAACACAATTCTATCCTTCAAAAATTCTTAGAGAACTTACAGCTCTGAGAAAAATAGCAACTAAGAATAGATGCTTTTATATTTCAGTTGTCTTCGTGTCTCGGGGTCTTTCCAAAATCTGTCTTGTTACTCTGCTGAGTCCAGGGTTTCCTTCAGACAGAAACCCTTCTTTCCCAGACACTAGGAAGGGACAGGAGCCACGCCTCCTTCAGGTTTCCTTCCCACTACTTCAGGAACTCGAGAAAACACTTTTCATTTCAGGGATGTGGAGTCTGTGTGCAGATGTCAGAAATATTCTCACTGAACTTAAGATCCTCTGAGGAGATCATAAAGAGGAAGCAAGGGAAAACATGTTCACGATTTGTTTTCAAATCAAAGGAGGTGGAGAAAGAGCACGAGAGATGACAAGGAAAAGAATGTGGAGGAAGCAAGGTAGTGCCAGGGACACACTACCCAGGTCTCCCCTCAGGTCTCAGACTCCCCTCCCCCAGCTTCCAGGAGCCTTGTTGCCTGTGATGGGATTACAGCGGCCTGGTCCCCTCACCCCTATCACCCCATGTGGGACCTCTTGCAGGGCCATCCCTGTTCCACAGCTCCCGGGGGGTTGGCTGAGGCCTTCGCTGTGAATGCATTGCAGCCTGACTTCTTCCTCTGCCCAGTCCTGCCACCTCCACTTCCCCGCAGGTGTTGTTTCTAGGAGCTCTTTGCAGGAAACCTGCACACGAATCTTCAGCTCAGAGTCTGTTTCCAGACCTAAGACAGGGAGAGGGGCAAAATCTTTAGTGTTTTTAATAGGACAATTTTTACCACATATAGAAAAAACCCATAAGCCAATGTCTTTTCAGCCCTGAATAACATTCAGTGGATTCATTACCCATTCATTATTTGGCATGTTTTTAGATTTATGCTATAAAGGCTCACCTCATTTTATTGCACTTTGAGATACTGCATCTTTTACAAATTGAAGGTACGACCCTCCATTAGCAAAAAGATTATGGCTTGCTGAAGGTTCAGGTGATGATTAGCATTTTTTTTAGCAATAAAGTATTTTTTAATTAAGATGCATACATTTTTTTAGACATAATGCTATTGCACACTTAACAGACTATAGTATAATGTAAACATAGTTTTTATATGCCCTGGGAAATCAAAAAATCCGTGTGACTAGCTTTATTGCAATATTTGCTTTCTGTAGTGGTCTGGAACCGAACCCACAATATCTCTGAGGTGTGCCTGTATTTCCTAACTATTCCTGAAGTGTTATCATGTGACATCTTTTTATATTTAAAGCAGGATCATTTTTTAAAATCTTAAAAAAAAAACACTTAAAAAAAAAGACACCTAGGATTAAGTCACTGAGTTATTTTAACTGCGTGGCTTTTTGGTTTTTTAAATGAAAAGGATCTCCATAATTTTCTAATTTTTTTTTATTTACGATGAAGAAATATTTTTCACGCTTTTTCTCTCTTTTACTCTTTGCCGAATTGTGTTCTTTAAAATAATATTTTAGTTACTTTTTGTCTTTTGCATGGAGACAAAGAAGCCACTCAGCAGAGGGCCTGTGTCCCTGGACTAGATCACCTGTCTTCTCATTTAGTACTGCTTTGCAAAGTTCATCAGAGTATGGACTGGAACTATTCAGGCACATTTCAAATCCCAGCTTTGTCACTTACTAGTTGTAGAACTTGAGCAAGTTATTTAGCTTTCCTGTGCCTTTGTTTCCTAATTTGTGAAATGGAAATGATAATTTCAGACTTCATGGGGTCAGTATAAGGACTATATAGGTTAATTCATGTCAAGTGCTTAGACCAATGCTTAGCACCTCATAACACTATGTGGTTAAGTCAGAGACTTCATGAGCAATGGTGAGCACACAGATCTTTAAGTCTTTCTTCAACTGACCCTTTCTTAACTAACTCTGGCAGTTATTTATAAGCACTTAGCCAAGAAAGTAGCTTTAGTCCCAAATTGTAATGCCAGATGAAATAGCCAACCAGGATTTCCAGGCATAAACTGCTGTATCTTTGCTTTCAACCCTTCCTGCTTATTATTCACCTCACCAACTTGATTTTGGAATTCCCAAATTTTGCCTCCACAACATCTTTCAGATGACTTGCTTTACTTCCATTCTAATTGTCTTCTCTTCTAGTTTCAATCCTCATTTCGTTTGTTTGATCCAGAGCAATAGCCTCCTAACTGACCTACTCAGTTCCATTCCTGTAGCAGTCCAGAGCCACCCACAGTTCCCCACTGTGTTTCCATGGTAGTCTAGACCCTCCCAACATGGCCCGCACCTGACATTTCCTCCTTCTCCACCATTTGCCTACATTTACCAGTCAAATTGGGTTGCTTGTTATTCATTCATTCTTTCATTCAGTCAGCACTTATTGGGGTGCCAAAAAGCCAACTCTGCTTTCGAGAAGCTTGCTATAGAGTGGAAAGACAGATATATGTTATTAATTCCTAAGATTAAAATTGTTAATTTTGGCTGCAACCAAAATGCAGGAGTGATAAGTCCTTCCTAGGAGAGTGGTGAGGGAGTCATGGAAGTCTTCACAGAGGGCGAAGAAGGAATCGGGTGGTATAGAGAGAACTTTTCTCTACAGCTATATTGAGTTTTAATTGAAGTACAATAACTGCACATGTTTAAAGTGTACAATTTAGTACATTTTGACACTGTGAAACCATCACCACAATCAATAGAATGAACATACCTGTCACTCCCCAAAGTTTCCTCCTGCCCCTTTGCAATCTCTTTCTCATGCCCGCCCCTGCTCCTCTTACCCCAGGCAACCACTGATGTGCTCTCACTATAGATTAGTTTGTACTTTCTAGCATTTAATATATAAATGGAATCACACATATGCACTCTCTTTTTGTCTGACTTCTTTCACTCAGCCTAATTATTTTGAATTCAGCCATGTCATAATGTGTTTCAGTCATTTCGTTTTTATTGCTGAATACTATTCTATAAAATGGGTGTATCATAGTTTGTTTACCTATTCATCTGTTGATGGACATTTGAGTTGTTTCCAATCATTGGGTGTTATAAACAAAGTTTCTATGAACATTCCTATGTAAGTCTTTGTATGGAATCTTCTTTTATTTCTCTTAGGTAAATATCTAGGAGTAAAATGCCTAGGTCATATGGTACCTATATGTTTAACCTTTAAGAAACTGCCCACCTGTTTTCCAAAAAGGTTGTACCATTTTACATTGCCTCCAGCAGTGTATGAAAGTTCCAGTTTTTCTATATGAGAGAATTTTCCTTGATAAGAAAACAGTGTGAAGATGAAAGTATGTGTGACATTCGGGGAACATTAAAAAGTCCCAACTGCAGAAGCAAATGAATGAGTTGAGTGACAGTGGCCACAAGGCAGAAATTTTATCTCAGGCTAGCTCATGAAAGCCTTTGGCATTTGGAATGTTCAGTCCAGGTGACAGAAACTCACTGACGGCTCTTGAGAAGGGGACTGCATGGTCTGGCCTCTGTCTCTGGATATTCTGAGCAGTTTCCTATCTTTATACCATTCTTTCCCTAATGCTGTTCCCTTCCTCAGAATATATTATCTACTATCTTGGTACCAGCTTGGTAACATCTATAGAAAGACCAAGACCCAACTGTAAAGTTACCTTTTTCAGGTTCATCCCTTGCCCCTGAGTTTCTATAACCATTCTTTTGTCATCTACCTATGGCCCCGAGTCACACTCATGTTATAGGTGAGTCCCTTTTTTGTCTCAGGTCTCTTTGACAGCAGAGTGGAGCTTATTCATGCAACATCACTCACAAGTCCAATCCCTTTTAGAAATCTCTTCAGATACTTTTGGTCTTATTTTTATACAAAAACCAAACTGAAATAACATTTTAAATCTTGTCGTTCATTTTGCAGAGAACAAAATGAGGAGAGATAGATCGATTCAGTGGAGGAAAAAAATTACTCTGCCTCTCCCCCACTTCAGTTGACTTAACCATCTTGTTCCCAGTTATTTGCTCTTTTATGCTCACCAGGTCTCCATCATTTAAGTGTGGCAAATTATGTAATTAGCAAAGAGTAACAATTTTCCCAAGAAAATGCTTATGCATTTACGGATGTTCAACGGCTCAAAATATCTAAGTAAACCATTTAACAAGCCTAATGAAAGAAAGCAGAACTGGGCCCTAGCCATCTCTGCAAAACTAAGGATGGCTAAGAAGTACCCACTGTAAAAAGAAGACTATTTTGAAGCGCTTCTTGGGTGTCAGGTCCTCACAGGGGCCTCTGCACATGTCTCTTCTGTGTTGACACAGAGCAAAATAATCAGCCACAGTAAAAAATTCCCCAGAGATCATCAGTGGCTTTCAACAGCTTGATCTATACCCTTGCTAGATTTGCATCTTTTCTACCTCTTTCCCAATTTTCCGTAAGATATTCAAGTTATTAAAGAATATTAAACCTAATTGTTATTCTCTGAAAATCTACCATGATATCCAGGGGTTTAGATTATGCAGTTTGCCTTAAATTGTTTTAGCAACTGGACGGGAATATGAATAAAATGTGTGTTTTATTTTGGGACAAGCAGTTTGGTTTGCTATAATGTGTTTTAATTCCTCTGTGCCTACTCAGAGTGGCAGTGAGGGGGGTGGGGGCGGGAGCGGGGTCCAAATTCAAGCCTCAGTTAGGGAGTATGTTTCTTTCCAGAGAGTGCCATCTCTTCCTTTAGTGTGCCTGTTGCCAAGTGTTACCAAAACACTTGGGCCAAAGGCTAGGTTACCTTATTTTTCAAACTGCCCTGGAGAGCTCTGTGGCTTTGACATTGAATCAATATCAGAAGCACACCAGAGACCACTGCTACGATCTGCATTTCCTATTATATTTTTCTACCGTTTGAAAGTACACTAGACAATGGTTGCCTTTTCTCTGGGGAAGACCCCAGACCCCTCATCGGGGCCACTGCTTGGCCATTGTGTTTTGTTTATTATTGACATCTCTGATCAGGGTGACGGAAAGATGAGAGGGGAGCAAGACAACTTGAAACGCCTCCTTCCTTCAGAACAGTCAAAGGGAATGAAGCTTGCGAATTTAGCTGGGGGCAGGCAATCGGATTCTAGATGGGAAAATCAGTAGAGACACTTCTTCGCTTTCTTGAAGCTACATGAGCATTCAGTACAGGACCCCATCTGTTTTGTTAAATCGACAATTTCCTTTAGCAGGAAATAAAGGTTCAAACCGAGTTTCAGACTAGCTACAGAGTAAGAAATAGCTTCACTTTTTAAAGACTTTGCTCTTTAAGGCATTCAGCATGTAACCTAATTTCACTTGATGGAGTTTGTTTTTCCTTTTCCATTGCTGCCTAGAAATGTGTGCTTCATTATTTCCTGCAGAGTTGGGTTTGGGAGAGGTGAACTGGAGACTGAGAGAACTCTGGGCCTCAAAAACACTTATAAGAATAAAATAAAATAATGTCAAATAAAATTAAAATGAATGATAAGAGCAGTCATCCAAGTGGATTCTCTGCCTCAAATACTTTACACCACACAGCTGTAAATCCTAGGGGTTCTGACTGGACCCCTCCGGTTTTCATTTCACGAGCATAGAGAAAAGACCAAACTAAAACAAATAAGCAAAGGGTTAACACATTTGCACAGACACAAACATGGCTAGATTTTATTGAAGGGAAAGTGGTTTTCATTTGAAAGGAACGTTTGCATCTACTAGACTCCTACTAGGTGCAACAGATGAATACTTTTAGATTTTTTTGATGTTCGAACCTTCCATATTGTTCTGACATGAAGATAAAAATTTATCTAAAAAAAATAATTATAATGGAATATGATTGCCTAAAATAAAAAAAAACATTGCTTTAGAACTATCTTTTTTGAACCCTGATATGAGGGTAAACACACACACATGCGCCTGATTGTAGAATATTAACTTTTTAATTTAGAAAGAGTAATCAAGCAATTACCAGGGTCAAAAGACACAGATCTCTGAGTCTCTCAGTGTCACTGGCCATTAACATGGCTCCTGGTGCCCCCAGCCAGGAAATGAATTTACTTGATGTCACACAAAAGGGCCACTCCTCTCAGGATCCAGTGATCTGGGGACAAGACTGTGCGCAAATACACCACGGTGATGAAGGTCAAGTCAGTTCGCCGTGGCTTCTTATAAATAGGACACACGTACAGCTTGGGGTCCTTGGGCGCAGTGGAATTAATGGCGAAGATGTGCAGCACAGGCAGCTGCATGAAGAGCACCTTGGGGGTGGATTCCGTGAGCTTCCCATTCCGTCTGTCCCAGGCTGCTCCATCCATGTAGAGCCCATAAATATACACACCTTCCTAGAAGAGCCAAGCAGAAGGTAATATGATTTTTTTTTAAAAATTAGGTGCTGTGAGATGGGCACCCATTACTGTAATAAAGGTTGTCAGTTTGGAAAGAAAATAAACACCAGTCTTAAGATGCTACAAAAGACAAAAACACTGCTGGGCACACTGCATTAGTGAAATAGTGAGCCCAGTTCTCCCCTGTGGCCTATCTTGAGGTGATGAGCGCTGAAGAAATGTTCCTATTATTGATTATTTGAGCGTGGGGGTGGCCTGCCTGGGACAGCAGATTGGCCAGCAGTGCCAAATCACCTCTGCAGGAAGCTAAAAGTCTCCCAAGAGGCCTGGTCTGAGTTCGTGCAGGGTGGGAGCATGGAACAGGATTTGGTGCTGGGTGCCACGTGGTATGTCTGCCTGCGCTGGCCAAGCCAACCTATGACTCTAACCTCATCTCTGTCATAGGATGAAGTGAGGTGTGTGTTTCCAGGCCTGGCGAGCAAGAGAGTCAGACTCCCCCCGCCCCCACCCCAGAGACTGGACATGGTAAACTGAGAGTGAATGTGATGGGCAGGAAGGAGAGAGTTGGTTTAGCATTGACTGACCATTGCCCCATGTCTCTCTCTCTCACACACAATAAGACCTGCCTCTGAGGTCTTCATTATTATAATGGGAGACAATACACACACACACACACACACACACACACACACACACACACAAATTTAAAAAGACATGAATGTAACACCAGCACACACTTGTTAGAGGGGTTTCCTGGTGAAAAGCACTGGGGCTGAGGGTAGTGCCTTCTGAGGTGAAAGCCCACTATCGGCTGTGGTGTCCTGGGCCTCTGCGGGGGGTATGGCCTTGAAGGGTGGGCTGCATTTGGAAAGATAGAGGAGAGAGGGTGGATATCCCAGGTAGGAGCAGTACTACAAGTAAGCCACTTTGGTGGGAAAGCCCACCCTGAATTTTATTCAGCAGAGGGCAAAAAAAAAAATGGTGAAAAATAAGTTAGGGCTTGAGCAGGGAAGTCTAGATACCAAGCTGAAGACTTTGAACTTGATCTTGCAGACAGAGGGGAGCCACAGAACATACATTCAGTAAGACAAGAAAGGCTAAAGGGAATCACGGGAGAGATTACGATAATCACATAAGCTTATAAAATATATTTATATAGAAGGTGGCGACCATTTTTTCATTTCCAGTAAGGACTGATAGACAAGGGGAAGCAAATGTAGATTATAATAAAAGAGAGGGAGATTAGTTGCAAAGTGTTTTCTAACAGGTTGAGGACTGTATGTTTTGAACCAAAAACTGAGGTACATGATATGACAATAAACCCACAGGCAATCTCAGAAAATCAGGTCATATGATCACCATCATTAGTTACTGAGTGACAATTACTACATGGACAATACAACCACTTAGGTACCACCTGACAGTAAATTGCATCCCTTCTAGACTCCTGTCCTCAGAATTTTATAAAGTCATAGCTAGAAGGTATAGTGAATTGAATAGTGTCACCCTAAAATTCACGTCCTCCTAGAACCTCAGAACGTGACTCTTTGGAAACAGGGTCATTGCAGAGGTAATTAGTTGAGGTCATACTGGACTAGGCTGGGACCAAATTCCAATCTGGCCACCATTCTTCCAAGAAGAGGAGAGGGCACACAGAGATATGCCCAGGGAGAACGCCATGTGACAATGGAAGCAGAGATTGGAGTGATGCACCTACAAGTCAGAAAACACCAAGGACTGCTGGCAATTGCCAGAAGCTAGGAGAAGGGCAGGGAACAGATTCTCCCTCAGAGCCCCCAGAAGGAACTAATTCTGCCAATACCTCCATTTTGGACTTCTGACCTACCAAACGGCAAGAGAATAAACTATTGTTTTAAGAATAAACTATTGTGGTACTTTGTTACAACAGCCACAGGAAACTAACACAGATCATGGCACCCAGAAATGGGGTGTTGCTGTAACAGATACCTAAAAATGTAGAAGTGATTCTGGAATTGCATAATGGGAAGAAGCTGGAAGAATTTCGAGGTTCGTGATTTTTAGAAAGCCTAGATTATTGGTGGAAATACAGAGATTGATTCTGGCGAGATCTCAGATGGAAGTAAGGCTCATGCTACTGGAAACTGGAGGAAAGGTGATCCTTGTTATAAAATGGTGGAAAGGGCCGGAACTCAGAAATCACGTGGTTCATTCCCTTTCTTGACAATTGAGGGAATGAAAGTCCGAGAAATAGAAGAAGGGACTAAGATTTATTGAGTGTGTATGTGGGTTCTGGCACCAAGCCTAAAGGATCCCATTTAATTCTCGTGACCACCTTCAATATAAGGAATATAGTCAGTAATATTGTAATAACTATACATAGTGTCCGATGGGTACTAGATTTTTCAGGGTGATCACTTTGTAAATTATATAAATGTCTAATCACTATACCTGAAACTAATATATTGTATGCCAATTGTAACAAAAAAAATTTTTACATTATTTTTTAAAAAGTTAAAGAATTTGCCCGAGTTCATAAAGCAGGTAAGTGCCCAAACAGTGGCTCCCACTGGTGTCTGCTCATCTTGAGCAGCCCCCCTTCCCCATCACGGCCAGGGTCCTGTAGCTATCAAGACACGCAGTTAGAACTGGTCTCAGCACTCAGGACTGCTACTCCTGTTAGTCTCCACTAGTCCCCTCGACGCTCATCCACTCTGTGAGTAGCCCACAGCAGGAGCTGGAGATGTGTGGAAAATCCTTTTTAGCAAACACAAGTATAATTTGTAATTATAAAGAAATACAACTTGGGGAGTTTCCAGTGCTTGTCATTAATTCCCACTCCAACAAATGGAGGAGGCTTTGACTCTGAATCCATGGCTGCAAAACCAGTGGGCTGAACTGAGGCACTCACAGGTCAACTTGAAGGAGAATTTGAACTTTCAGCCCCGGCTTCCGCACTGTCCCCACCATTGCCCAGTGGTGCCTACCGCAGGGGGTGACGTGATCTCCTCCTTGGTCTGCCGCAGAACTTCGTTGTGGATGGTCACCGAGTCTAGGGCCCAGCCTTTGTGGGCGCGAGTCACCTCTTGCCTCATTGCAGTGAGGAAGCCTTAAAAAAAAAGAAATTATTTAGATGTCTTGGTGCAGCCCACTTTAGAAATAAGAAGGGATCGGTGCTAATTCTTTCTTGTTTATCAATCTCCAAAGGCATGCCCATCTGAGAAGAGTTGAGATCAAACCCCAGGGGGGACATTTCTTTCAGTGTTTTGTTTCTATGGGGACCTGAGATGAGCTAAATATTTCTCATCAGCTGACAGCAG
Organism: Eidolon dupreanum; assembly: GCA_028627145.1. Lineage (NCBI taxonomy): Eukaryota > Metazoa > Chordata > Mammalia > Chiroptera > Pteropodidae > Eidolon > Eidolon dupreanum. The sequence continues at coordinate 89,179,554 of CM053502.1, read as the reverse complement.
GAAAGCAGCACCCTCTCTGCCTCAGACAGAGCCTCAGTTTGAAATTCTCCTAGGATTTCAACCACTCAAGTCCTATAAGGTTTGTAACCCAGTCTTAGCTCATATCTAGGAATAAGACTGGAATGGTAAAATATTCAGAGAACAGCATTCCAATTAAAAATGGAATCAAACCATTATCAAGCTTCTATTTGCTATAATGGAACAATTTCATTTAGTCTGAGGAAATAAGGCATGATGCCAAAATAGAAAACCCGACTTTCAATTTGATCAAACAAAGCAATCAAACCGGAAAGGAAAGCTACACGGTTTAATATGCATAATACAGTTATTTTAAGACAACGCATGGTTCTGCATATCGTGGCCTTTCTTTAAACTTAATATTTGCAAATCATGCCAGTAAATTCAATAAGAGAAGCCTTTCTTGGAGGGTAACATTTGATATTAGAAACTATACCCTAAACTTCAAAATGGACTTCAAAATCTTAGGAAAATTTATCTGTGACTTAAACATTACATTTTTGCCTCCACATTAATATTGAACATCATGCTATGTCGAGTTGCAAGGCATAACTATGGGTGCTGAGTTAATATCCTTTGGAATTGGAAAGGAAGAATAGGCCCCTAGCCTGGCTTAGTGAGAAGGTCAAGTTTTCTCGTTGCCAAGACCCCCTACCCCTGGTTCTTAGATACTTGGGGAGGCATTCAACCATTCATTCATTCATTGTTAAATCTCTTGGGAGTGGCCACCATGTGCCAGGTACTACTCCAGGTAGGATGACCATAAAGAGGAAGAGGTCATCCGCGGACCTGGCATTCAAGGAGCTCAGTCTAGAGGGAATGTGGAGGGAGGCAGGAAGTATAAAACACAATGTCAGCATGAAGAAAGATGTGAACAAAGTGAACTACTCAAGAATTGAGAAAATGAAATTGAAGGTGATGCTTGGAAGATATGTAGTTTTCCGGATGGGACAGTTTCTATTGGAGTAGTGTGTGCAAAGGCATGGAGGTCTAGGCTAAAGGTGAGGCAGTAATGGCAGATGAGTTTAGAACAAAGAGAGGTGGGATTTTTCAGGGTCAGAATTTGGACTTGACTTTGCGGATGGTGGGAAGCCACTGAATATTTGAAGTAGGCAAATGATTTGGTTCTATTTGCATCTTATAAGGTTTACCACAGAGCTCACCAAAACAGGATTTCAGTGCTAAAGGAGAGTCCTTGAGTATATTACACATGAGAAGTTGGACAGCCAACCCAAGAAGATGATTGAAGGACTTTTATAGGTGATTCTTATAAAGCTATAGTTTCTTACAACCGAGAGTGCCTAGTAGGAAAGGATGATTTTGTGATATAAAAATTTAACTACAGGAAACACGGTAGAAGTTTGCCTGGCAGCAGTTGTTGGTCAGTACCCATCCTTACTCTACGTGTGGGGTCACTCAAGATGATTTGATCAGCATGTGATTATGTGGACTTCCACTTTAAATACTGGAGACCTCATACTTTATGAGTGAAATAAACATTTAGTGTGTTTGCCAGTAAATGGTATATATGACCACAACAATAAAATCCAATTCTCCCTTCTATGTCACTTCATGAAAATATCATTTTCGTCATTCAACATTAAGCATGCGTCCACGTGGGGTATTAGACACTGCATATCCAAGTGGAGTAGTTGGTATTAAATTGACCCTATTTTATCATATTTTAAAATTTAACACCGATCTACGAGTCTACAATGCCATAACACACAGGACATGAATTCTGGTCTTAACCATCCATCTGCACAAGTTAAATAATCGAAAATTCCTATAACATTTAAAATTCCAACTAAATTGCAAATTTAATCTCACTCCATGTGGCACTCAGGACAATGCCATAGGTGCTGGGTGAAGAATGAATAGGATTCTTTTTTATGTAACATACTTGTGACAAAGACTTCAGTCACTGTCAGAGAGCTCTGAAAATCTCTAGTATAATTAAGGAGAGACCCTCTCCTATCTTTTCCCTCCTGGGGAATACATGTGAGGTTATCTAGCTGACTTCAACAATAAGCCTCCTAATGTTTAGGAAGCACTTTTAGTGTGCCAGTAGATGGAATCTATAATACACAGTACCTTGAACTATTAAGAGAGGAAAATGTTAAATAAATGTATTTGAAGCCTGAGAATGGAGGAGAGGGAACTGTTCCATGGGTGATTGATTCCCACTCAGAAACATGGAGAAGATACATATATTTTTTTCAAGTCTCGAAAGTTTTGATTTGGCTTTTTGATCAAAAGTGGATCCCTTGAATTGTTCATTATTGAATTTAAAAAATGAATGACCATCTTTCCCGTGGACTGGTAGCAAGTCTAGTGGAATCAAAATCTGTGTTTTCTGAAGTCTGTATAATATAGACTATTGATGTTTTTTTAATAAAAGCTTGAAAAGCAGTACGTTTTATCTTGACACCGATTTAGTTTTAGTAATTCTTAAATCAAATTTCAATCATCAGTGAGGAAAAAGTGATTCAAATATTCATATGCTTGACTCTGAAGTAAGAAATAAAAAGTTGGGGAAAGTCTTCAATAATAATAACCTACTCGTCCCAAGAGTTAACCACCCACGTAAAAATGAGTGATTTGACTATTGAAACAACTGAGTTACATGTAGTCTAAGTGAGATGCTTTAAAAAAGTGTTTTCCCTTCGAGCTCATATAGCATGATTTTTTAAAACACTTGTCAAGCTTGTTCTTTAAAATAATTTCATCTTTAAGCTAAGAGTATACTTTGGAAGCTCAGGTCTAAAGTAACACTTGTTATGTCTTAATTCCTATAATAGCAGTAACCCAACATTTCAGCAAACTAATTACTACAGTTTGACTCACACAATCAGCTGGCATAAAGAAAGCTATAGAGTGTTTCAAGTATCATTTCAAACAAGGTCTTCAAGAAAACGAAAGAAATAACTAATCAGGAAGATTGTTCTTCTCTATTTTATAAGGAGTTGGTTGGTGCTCTGTAATGATGGTTCTATAGGCAACATCTTTGTTTTCCTTTGATAAATGAACCGATCCTTATGTAATGGGTCTTAGGTTGTGCAGTATTTCCTGTCTTATCAGTTACTAAGCCTCCCAGTAGCGTCTTTGAAAATGAAGAGAAATGATGTCCCTGCTGCAAGTTTATGACAGGCAGTCTTTCTCTCAAATGAGAAGCAAATAGAGTTCATTGCAAGTTAAACAAAAGGTCAGAAATCATTAAACAAAGATGGGGTTGATCCACCCAGTTGAATAAAAATGCACTGGGCACCTTTCCTGATGCTTTGCTAGATGCTGTAAGGCAGGGATCTCGAAATTGATTAAACATTGAAAACACCTGGGCAGACTTTACGACTCCAGATTCCCACTCCAGATTCCCAGATCACAGCCCAGACCAATAAAATCACAATCTCTAGAAGTGGAACCCAGGCACTGTTTCAAGGAAGAATTGTTTCAAACTTTAATCTTCATAGGTATCACCTGGGGATGGAGCTCTTATTACAACACAGGTTCCAATTGGGTAGGTGAGTCACGGATGGGGCCTGAGATTCTGCGTTTTTATCAAACTCCCAGGTGATGCTGCTGCTGCTGCTGCTGCTGCTGCTGGACCACATAACTGGGCAGCAGAGTCTAATGCCAAGGTTCTGCACACATTACAATGACCAAGGGAGCTTTTAAGAAAATTCACTGTACAGACTCCAGAGCCCTCCTTCCCAGAGGTTCTGATGTCATTGGTGGGGCCCCAGGCATTATTAGCACGTATCTAAAGCTCCCAGGTGATTCTTCTGTGCAGGTAGAACTGAGAACTATGCTCTGTAAAAAGACAAGCCATTGACTGGTCACTGACCCAAATTTGTTTTAAGAACAAATTTGACAAGTGGGAAGAGAAATGCCTCATGATATCAGCAAAATATTAGGAAGGCTGTCAGTAGTACTAGCTGACTCTTTCCAGGGTCCCTTGAGATGCATGTATTCTCTGAAATGCCATTAATCCAGGACACAGTTGGCTCCAGCAAAACTAGAGTTTAATTGGGAGGGCTGAGGCTAATTCTCTTGGCCAGGTTGGGATCAGCTGAGCCCACTGTATCTCACACACCAAACTGTAGTTCCCCACACTGCTCTGTCTTCTCTGCGTGCTACTTTATGCTTCCTTCCTCTTGACCCAACCTTGCCCTTCTCCTCTCCCTCCCAAATCTTTCCACTGTGTCCCCTGGAGTAGTTCTGTGGTGAACAAGCTCTTCGGTATTTTCTACCTCTTCACAGAACCTCTCTCCCTCTTCTTGCTTTAGAGCCCAGCTCAACTCTGAAGACACTGTCCTTCCCTACTGTTCCTCCACCCTTTATGAGAATGTCCACTACTTTGACAACATGCCCCACCCCTCACTGTACCTGCCAAGTGCCTATCTACACCTATGCACAGAGCAGGTTGTCATCATCAGGGATTCTTCGGTATCCCATCCAGCATCTTGACCTCTCAGTTCCTTGACCTCATCATTTCTGAAGACCTAATCCTACCCCTTTCCTTCACTTCCTTTCCTATTTAGCTCAGACCCATTCTTTCTATTACTTGCCCAGCAAAACCCCAACCCTAAATGAACTCCAACCCCCCTTCTGACACCTATACCAAGCTGCTGAACAATCCTGAGACAAACACACAGCTGCCACCATGGTTAACCATCACCAGCCTCAGTGGATTCTCAAAACACCCAGCAATTTTCCCATCCTTCTCATAAACTCTCTTTCTCAAACTTTTGCCACTCTCCTTAAATCTCTCTTCCAACACTTCTTGCTCCTAAGATGACTTCACTTCTTTCTTCAGAGATGAAATAAAAAGCGTCAGGTGGGAATTCCCTTATTTTCTTGCCACTAAATGTACAAACTCTCTTGGATCTACACTAATTCCTTCCTCGTTATTTTTGTTACAATGGGTGAGGGGTCTGTTCACCTGCCTGGAATGCATGTCTTCACTCGGGAGTCATTCTCCTCCAGACTCTTCTACCCTTCTCAGGTATATTTGCACTCTCTCTCTTGCTCTCGCACTCTCTCTCTCTCTCTCTCTCTCCCCCTCCAACCCTTCTCTCCTGGCTCCTTCCCCCCTCTCACCAGTATTTGAATAGACTCAGGTTCTTCCTGTCATTAAAAAAAATTGTTTTTCTTATAACAACGAATCCTCCAATTTGCTTCTCCTCTTCCAAGCCAAATTCCTTGAGAGAATTATCATACTCACACTCTGTCTCCCTCCATTTCCTGGTCTCTCACTCACTCACCCTGAAATCTGACTCTTCTACCTCCCCACCCACTCCCCTGAGACTTCTCTTGCCAACAGTCTCTTGCTAAAGCTATCTGACCATTTTTGGCCCTATCTTACCTGACCTCTGGATGCATCTGTCATTATTTCCTACTCTCCCCTCTTGTCTTCCATGACACTATATTCTCTTGGTTTCTTTATTCCAAGCTGTTTAGGCATGAGGGGACCATTCACAAGAGTTCAGTGATCTTGACAATGGTGATACATAAGCAAATAGAGAAAAATCCTGATAAGGCTAGTTTGGAAGGAAGATAACCAGATGACAGCACTAAAGTCCACAGGAGGATGAGATAGTCTACACTGGCACATGAAAGTAAAGAATCAGGTTACAGTGGGACTTTAGATGAGTCAGTCACAGGCAGAGATGACTAGCTGCATCTATGAGAATGGCTGAGGTTATCGAAAAAGGGCCAGAACTTGACTAAGAAGAGCCCACAAAGGGATGAGAAGCAGCCCTCTGTGAGGTGGGAGGAGAATCAACATTAGCTGAGGTATGAAAGAGCTTCCAGAATCAGCACCCTAGTATAGTCAAGGGCAATGAAGTTGGCAGGAAGGTCACCAGACTCAGTGGCCTTGGAGTAAGCATTTACAGTGTAATGATGGAAGCTGGCCAGATGACAAGGAACTAGGTCGTTGGTGAGGAAGGTAACCATGTGCAGAGACTAGAATCACAAAGGGTGTGGCTGTGACTAAAGCCAACGCATCAGGTCCCTGCACACACAGAGGCAAGGATGGTGGGTTATCATTCACTCTGGAGATATTACTGAGATGTCCACAGTCCTATTGTTCTGTGACTTGGGGACAGGCAGGTGAATGCTATCACTCCGATTAAGGTCCACTCACTTGGATCCCCTCAGACCTTGGGGGCGGCTCTGATTTGGCCAAAAGTAGCTGCGGGGCATGCTTAGAACTGTGATCCCCCCAACCCCTTCAATCTTTAAACTCTATTAACCTTTTGGTGCATTCTTCTACCCAACCAACCTCAGGCTTTTATAACTATCTTCAAGACAAGCATTGAGAAATAGCTGCTAGCTGATGACGCTGCCCTGGAAAAAACACGCAGCCGAGAGGTGGTAGATGATTTTTACAGTAACAAAAGATAACAAGACAAAAATTATCCATCTTCTTGCTTCAGCAAAATGCTGTGTAATTGAAAATCATGATATGTATTAGTGAATAACAAGTTGTCACTGATATCTGCCACAACAGATTGGTGTGGCCTGTCAAACACTGAGAAAAAAAATAAAAACAAAACAGAAAAACTAGTGCAGTTTGGCATCCAAATGGCATCGAGCTCCAGACTGAGTTAAACATTTAGAAAGTAATGATACTGCGTGGTCAATCTAATCTAGAGATGTGAGACCTGACGAGCACATTCAACCTCCACTTCCATTTCATTAACAGCACTTGTGAGTCATACCTAACGGCAAATGGCAGAGCAAGGTTATCAATTAAGAGGTTCTGAAAGGCCGTCAATACCCTGGCTTGAAGTCAGACTTTTTACAATTCATAGTGTTTGGGATTAAACACACCCCCACACAGACACAGATACACACACACACGCACACACACGCACACACACATACACAGATCATTATGTAAATCACGTGTACATGGTGCTCTGAAAATGTATACCTGCAAGAAAGAGATCAAAGAAATCCTTTGAGAACCCAAGAAGCACAATTTTAAACAATATGTGAATATGTACCAATGGCTGCTGGGAAAATCGGGGGGAGCACATAGTTTCTCCTGGGCCTGAGTAACTGCTGGAAGGCAAATCCACGCTTTGCCAAGAGCTGCTCCATTGAACAAATATTATGGGGTCATGAGTCCAGAGAGCTTGACCATTTTAATAATCAAATCTAACTGTCACATGGTTGAGCTCATCAGTTGCTTCAGACAAGATTGTGAAGGGGCTGAAAATACCAGATTAGTTCCATTGTGGCTGAGTTAGTCTCTTCAAATATGAATGACAAAATATCAGGACACCATAGTGCAACCGAGCAGCACTGCAAGTAGCATGAGCTCAGACATGGAGCAAACAAGGCCTGACACTTGTCCGTGCAGCAGCATGGCCCTCAAAGTTAATTAGCTCTGAGGAGCAACCAGCAGAGGCATGACAGGAGACGCATATCAGACAGTATCAGAGGAACATCACACTCTAAGAACACTAAATAAATGGCGTTCTTTCTAGAATATTTCAAATATTTATAGTC
>CM053502.1:89077784-89162201 GCA_028627145.1 Eidolon dupreanum | reverse complement strand
ATGAAAAGATGCTCAACATTGCTAGCTATTAGGGAAATGTAAATCAAAACCACAATGAGATACCATCTCACACCTGTTAGAATAGCTGTAATCAACAGGACAAGATGCAGAGAAAAAGGAACCCTCATACACTGCTGGTGGGACTGCAAATTGGTACAGCCACTATGGAAAACAGTATGGAGGTTCCTCAAAAAACTAAGAATTGACCTACCATATGATCCAGCAATCCCTCTACTGGATATTTACCCCCAAAACTTGAAAACTCATACCCAAAAAGATATTTGCATGCCGATGTTCATAGCATCATTATTCATAGTGGCCAGGACATGGAAGCAACCGAAGTGTCCTACGATAGATGACTGGCTAAAGAAGCTGTGGTACATATATACAATGGGATATTAGCTATAAGAAGAGATGAAATACTGCCATCTGAGAAAATATGGATGGACCTTGAGATAATAATCATGGTAAGCAAAATAAGCCAAACAGAAAAAGTTAAAAATCACATGATATCACTTATATGTGGGATATAAACCTAAAAGCAACAAATGAGTAGGACAAACAAACAGAGTCATGGACATGGACAATGGACTAGTGGTTATCAAAGGGGAGGAGGTAGGGGGGAGGTAGACGAGGGAAAAATTTAAATCGTTCCTTCAATTAAAAAAGTCATTAAAAAATTAAAAAATAGATTAAAAATTAAATTAAAATAAACATTCCAAAAGTAGGTAGTTAATAAATGATAGCCATGTTTCCAAATATTGTGCGGCCTTAAAGAATGAATGAATGAATGAATAAATGAATGAATAAATAAATAAATAAATAAAATAACAAATATTTTCTTGTCTTACTATCTGTACATGAAGTCATTGTAATCAGAATGTTGAGTATATGTCTTGGTATCCACCTACATGATAGAAATAAAAATTGTTTTGAGGCAAGAAAATGTTTTTCCTTGTTGGAGTCACTCATTACAGGTGGGAGGACTGGGGCTCCCAGCTGATAAGGACATTGTTCGCAGACTTGGGGATGCAGGACAGGGTGAACACAGGACCATAGTTACTCCTATATTTGGGTACTGGCTTTTCTTTTTCGTTGAAAAGCTAAACTTCACTCAGCCCAGTCTAGGACTCAAGTGAAGCTATGACCATCAGCAGTAAAGGATGGAGGCTAAGAACAGGAGAGAGGAGGCCCTGGGTGGCCATAGGACATGACCCTGTTCTCTTGCAATAAAAAGGAAGCCAACTCAGAGAACCTGTCACAGAACTTTCAGACCATCGGAAAATTTTACTACAATTAAAAGTTTATTTAGATCAGCAGTTCTCAAAGTGTCACCTGAGACCACCTGAGATCCTATTACAAGGCTAAATTTTTTATGGTCATACCAAGACATTATCTGACTTTTTAAGCTCTCCTTTCAGGAGTATACAGTGGAGTTTTCCAGAGGCTATGTGACATCTGCTATCACAACAGATTGAATGCAGAAGCAGATATGAGAACCCAGCTGGCTTCTATTAAGCCAGATAGTGAAGAGATTTGTAAGACTATAAAACAATTCTACTCTTCTCAATTATTTTTTGTCTTGAAAACATGGTTATTTTTACAAATAAAAACATCATTTATGTTAACATGTAATTGGCCTATTACTGTTATTTTACAATAAATTAACAATTATTTTTAAAATTTCTGAGTTTAAATTTCTGATATATTAAATATCAGTAATTATAACCCATATTTTTTAAGAAATTATTTGGTGTCCTCAATCATTTTGCAAAAGAGTCTTGAGATTAAAAAAAAATTTGAGAAAAACTGATTTAGATTAACAAGCAAACACCTGGGAGTTTCAAGAAATAGAAAATTATTGCCACCCAAATTGGGAAGTGAATTCATTTAAATGGCTTGCTTTCCTATTTACTGGTTAATAGGAAGAGAGGAAGAGAGAGGTTTCCAGCACAAAAGGTTAAGGTATCTGAGGAACCAAACACAGAGGAATCCAAAGATGTGAAAAAGTGGGGTAGAAAGGAAATGAAGGAAGGTGTCAGAAAAAGTGCAGATTATAATTGCAAGATGCTTGAGAAAGGTAACGAAGAGAAGACCGAAGGGTAAAGAGAAAGAGCTGAAAATGAAGAAGGAGTATGAGGAGAGAGGGAGAGAGAGAGAGAGAGAGAGCGCGCGCGCGAAAGGGACTGAAACACCCTGTCCTGTCTTGCCCCAGGACCCGCTCAACACCGCAGACCCAAAGATAGCCCCGCACACCACAGGGAAGGGCGTAGCTGACCTCGTGAGGGATGTAATCAGGAGGCAGTTTGCTCAGCATATCTTCAGATAATCTGTAAACAATGGCTTCCCGGGTCTCTCCTACTCCACCTCCACTCTCTTTGGGTTGAATATTGGTAATGGTTTCCAGAACAGCAGAAGCGGTGTTACTCTGATACCTGATAGAAAGAGGGAACTGTTCAGAATGTAGCAGGGAAATGGACCTTCAGAGAAATTACGAAAGCTAAAATGAAATGACCAATTACTTAAATCAAATCCAGCCCCCAAAAAAGGGGAAATTTTACAATCAACACATAGAAATGAAGGAAACTAGAGATCCATTCTACTGTTTCCTAATGGGACATCAAGAATATCACAGAAATGAAAAGGTCTCCTTCCTTGGGGAAAGAGAGTCCACAAAGGTACTTGATAGTCCAAAGCAGTGCTATACAATCTTGCTTGTACCTAACCTAAACACCTCATGCTAGATAATAAGCCCACCTTTTATTTTCTCTGGCTTATGGACTAGTCAGAAGAATCCGCCATAATAAATCGACAATTTGTTAGATCAAAGAGCGTCACTCATACTTCCTCACTGAATTATAAACTATTAAGTTTTCTTTGTTTTTTTCCATTCTTTTTTCTCACTTTCCCACATGTCTTATGATTTCCAAGATGATCTATTGGTATCCATCTGCTCCACCTGTCTAAAGGTAGCCATTCATCTCTAAAACCCATATGTTCAATAAAGATTTACTCTGTATGAGGCACTGAGCTAGGTGCTAGGATATGGCAGTGAAAAGATCCCTGCCTTCATCCCTTTCTCTGGTGAAAGAGGGGTACATTAGTCACTATTATCACAATAAGTGCTTTGGAGACAAGAACAGGATGCTTTAAGAGACTATCATCTGTCTTTCTCTCCCTTTTTCTCACTCTTGCTCTCAGCTCTCTTTGGGTCAACCAGATGCTCTGAGGTATATAAACTTAGTTTTTGTCCCAAAATTGGGCCAACCAGCAGCCTTATCTCACAGATGGTGTGTGTGTTTGTGTGTGTGTGTGTGTGTGTGTGTGGTGTTGAAGGCAATTTACAGTTTAGAAGATCAGAAAAAGTTTCTCTTAAAATATCACATGTAATCTGAGACCTGAAGGATGAATAGATCAGCCAAGCAAAGTGGAGTGGAATGAGAGGTTAAGAAAAGACACTCAGTAAGAGGTAAGGCCTGGAGGTGAGAAAGACTTGAGTGAATTTGAGGTACAGAGAAAAGGCCAGTGACATTAGAGCCAGTGAGCTAAGAGGAGAGATGAGATTGGAGATAAGGCAGGGGACAGACTATGCAGGGTCCTATGGGCTACTTTAAGAATTCTGAATATTACCTTAAAGGCAACCAAGGAAGACTTCCCAAACAGGGGTGTGGCATGACCAGATTTAAATTTTTCTATCTTTCCTGAACTCTTAATTTACTGCCTATTAACATCACATAATTAGATTGTTTGGGGTTACTATTTTGTTTCATTTGTAAATTTTGTCTCTTGTCCAGATGTAAGCTACATTTATATCTCCTTTCATAGGCTTTAGAGGCAAATCTAAAAGGAATTCCACAAATGCTTGAGATTAGCACTTTGTTTTTGTTTTATTTCTTGCGCATACGATAAGCCTTTATAATATGGATACATGTATCAAATTTTAAAGGGCAGACCTTTAATCTAGCAACTCTACATCTAAGAATTCATCCCAAAAAGAGAATCAGACATTTCCATTTCTGACACTACAGTACAATTGCTACTTTAAACAACTCTCCTGAAAATAACTAAAAATACTGGATATGATATGAAAAACATCTTTTTAAACATATTACTGAACTTGCAAGAAACTAAGAAGTCCTCAGAATCAAACAAAATATAGAGTGAAAGCTGGATGCAGAGAGATATGGCAGACTTTACCCTGGAGGTATCAACTAATTCTTGCTGTTCTTGAGTTGCTGTGTGGATGGTACAACGTGAGAGGAGGTGAGCCCTATACTCAAGGAGAAAAGTCTAACAGGAAACTCCGACATAAATCTGGGACACCACTAAACTATACATTCAGTATAAAGGTAAAGTAGAAATAAACCAGCCGTCAGAAGGGGATTGTAGGCAAATTGGTCTATGTAACTTGGCACTGGGAAGGAAAAAAAATCTTTCTTGAGAATTCTTAATTCATCAGGTTTGTGACATTAATTAACATTCATTCATTTTACCTATGTGATTAAAAAAACCTCAAGCTGAAAGTTTTTTTTTAAGGTGGTCTCAAGAAATCCCATATGGGAGAAGTAGACCTAAATCCTCCCTAGTATAATATGTCCTCACTACAGGTCTCGAAGATTCCAACTACTAATTTTGAATAGACATGTGTTCATATTTAAAAGTTATGAAACTCACAAAGAAGCAAGACACTGTGAGCAAGAATCAGTAGGAACAACAGAAAGCAGAACGAGACCTGCAAAGATCTCAGAATGTGAATTTTCATATGCACATTATAAAATGTTTTTACTATATTGAAGAATTTTAAAAGGGGATTAAAAATATAAATATAAAACAGAAAACCATAAAATGAATAGCATATTTGAAAAAGAGCCAAATAGAACTTCTGGAAATTAAAAAATAAAATAAATTTTAAAACCCGTATTAGTTTTTTATTGATGCTGCAAAAAATTACCACAAAATCAGTAGCTTAAAATGATACAAATGTGTTATCTTACAGTTGTATAGTTAATAAGTCTGACACAGGTTTCATTGGGCTAAAATTAAGGTGTCAGCAAGGCTGGCTTCCTTTCTGCAAGCTTTTGGAGAAGATTCACGTCCTTGCTCATTTGAGTGGTTCACAGAATTAGCTTTCTTACAGTTGTAAGACTGAGGGCCCCAAATCCTTTCTGGCTGTCAGGTGAGGGCTTTTCCCAGCTTTTAGAGGCCATTTGCATTCCTTGGCTCATAGCCCCCTTCCTATATATTTAAAGCCAGCAAAGGCAAATCAAGTCCCTCTCTTTGAATCTTTCCACCTTTTTCTGTTTGATCTCTCTGACCTACTCTTCCACCTCCCTCTTCCATTTTTAGGAGTTCATATAATTAAATTGGACCTACATGGATAATCTAGGATAACATCCCCATCTCAAGATCCTTAAGCTTAATAACATCTGTAAAATCCTTTTTACCACATAATGTCACACATAGTTACAGGTTCTGGGGATTAGGATAAGGGTATCTTTGGGGGTCCATTAATCAGCCTACTATAACAGCTAACAGTAGATTAATCAGCAGATTAAATTGAGCCAAAGAATTATAAAACTGGAAAATAGATCTGAAAATGTTATCTAGAATGCTTCAGAGGGAAAAATAAATAGAAAATATGAAAGAGAGGTTAAGAGACATGTAGGCTAGAGAGATAAGCTCTAATATACTTCTCAGAAAGGTTTCACAAAGATAGAAAAGGGAGAATGAAAAAGAGAAAATAAGTGATGAAATAATGACTGAGAATTGATGAAAGGTCTGAATCCTCAAATTCAGGAGACTCAATGCATCCTAAACAGGATAAACAAACAAACAACAAACAAATAGAAATCCATATGTAGACATACCAAAATGAAACTGTAGAACCAAAAAAAAAAAAAAAAAACAATAACAAAAAAAAAAAACAAAAACAAACAAACAAAAACCCAAAGAGAATATTTTAAAAGCAGTCAGAAAGAAATGACAATTAGACTGACAGCCAATCCCTCAACAGCAGCAATGGAAACCAGAAGAAAATAGAATAGTGTATTCCACCTGCTAGGATAAAATAACCACAAACATAGAATTGTATTCCAATCAAAATGATCTTTCAAGAATGAGGGCAGTACAAAAGATTTGAACAGACATTTCACCACAGAAGCTATATTAATGGCCAATAATGCATAAACAGATGCTTAACCTCATTATTTATTAGGAAAATGCAATTCAAACCACCGTGAGATATCACTTCACACCTACAAGAATGATTATAATAAAAAATAAATAAATAACAATGGTTGGCAAGGATGTGGAGAAATTTGAACCCTCACATATCGGTGGAGGACATTGTAAAATGGTACAGCCACTTTGGAAAATAACTTGGCAGGTTCTTAAAATGTTAAGAATAGATTAATCATCTGACCTAATAATTACATTCCTAGTTATTTTTCAAGAGAAATAAAAAGGTACGTCTACGCAAAGATTTGTACATGAATGTTCATAGAAGCATAATTCACAATAGCCAATAAGCGGCCATTACCAAAATGCCCATCAACTGGTGAATGGATAAACAAAATGTGGTCTAGTCATATGTTGGAATACTATTTGTCAATAAAAAGCAATGAAGTACTGATACATGCCACAACATGTGTGAATTTTGAAAACATTATGCTAAGTGAAAGAATCTATACATAAAAGCCTTATAGTATGTGATTTCAGTTATAGGAAATGTCCGCAAAAGGCAAATCTTTGGAGACAGAAAGTAGGCTAGTGGCAGCCTGAGGTTGAAGTGGGAATTGATTACAAATGGACACAGAATTCTTTTGGGGTGATAGAAATGTCCTAAAATTAGATTGTGCACAACTCTATAAAGTTACTAAAATCACTGAACTGTCTGATTAAAATGAATGAATATATGATAGGGAAATTATACTTCAATAAAGCTGTTTTTCAAAAAAGGAGGGTAAAATAAGGCATTTTCAGATAAGAACAAGTTTACCATCAACAGACTTCACTGAAGAAAATTCTAAAGGATACAATTCTGAAAGGAGAATAATTATTCTGATGGAAGGTTTGAGGAGTAGAAAAGAATGGATCAATGTATAGGTAAACCTAAATAAATATCATGGTATAAAACAATAATTATAGGTTTAATTGTAGGGTTAAAAAATAAAACAACATAAAACTTAAATACTGAACTGTTGGGAGAGGAATGACTATAGTTAAAGTTACCTAAGAGATTTTGATTGAGAGGAAGGTAAAGATATTAATTTTAGGCTTAATTTAAAATGGATGTTGAAATATTTAGAGTAACCAGCAAAAGAATAGAAACAGAGTTACACAACTTACAAATTAACAAAGGGGAAAAATGGAGTAAGAAAAACTCATATTCAGTAAAAAAGTCAAAAAAGGAGGAAGAAGCAAAACATAAAAATAGTGGTACAAAAAAAGCAACATTTTATATTTATTTTTTATATTTTATACACATTATAAGTGCTCATACTTGTTTAATATATTTTTTTAAAAAAAGACAATCAGACAAGTGTACAAAGATGTATGTACAAGACAATTTATGAGAGGGCAAAACAATGATGTAGATGATAGAGGCTCTGTTCATTTCTCTGGCAACCAAATCAAAGTTGTGACAGAAACAAGGAGCAGCAGCAAGGAAAAATTGCCTGAGATCTAGAGGAACAAGACATACAACTAGGGAGAAGTCCAAGAAAGCACCCTGCAATGGCAGAAGGTAGGACAGGGTGAGGATGCAGGGCGACCCGGTCTTGGGCAGCTGGGTGAGACAGAGGCTGCAGCAGCAACACACACCTCTTAAAGGGATTGCGTCCGCAAGTGGATTTTCTGCAGTGATGGACCGGCTCACTCTGAGCACCAGTGCTGATTCTGCTGCACGCAGGGGGCACCAGGAATTTACAGGGAGATATTGTTGGAGTGAGGGCCGACGCGAGACTTACTGGGTACAGAAGTGCCGGCGTATCCATTGTTCCCTATTGAGCCCTCCCCAACTACCAGTGCCCTAGACACAGCTGCTATAGCTGTGAAGCCATCAGAGTCTGTTCAAAGGATTCCCTGAAACCCTGCCTCCCACAACTCCCGGCCCCGCCCAAGCCACATCCAGGTATATCCTCAGCGAGTCAGGTGCTTCTTGCTGAGCAGCGCCTTGACTCACACTGGAGGCAGCTGGCCTCAGTTTCTGGTATAGCCTTTTGAGGCAACTATAAGCACAGCATTTTTGGAGTGCTTGCTGAATCTTGACAGGTGGCCCCAGAGGGGTAGAGGTTTGGGCTAAATTTGGCCCGCAGCTGACCCCCTCTCAGGACTGTGCTACTGGACACCTATCACACAAATCCACACTAATAAGACTGGGAGACTTAAGAGCTTGCTTAGTACATAGAAACAGACACAGAAAGGCAGCCAAAATGGGAAGACAAAGAAGCAGAAACCATATGAGAGAACAGAACAGAGATCCAGATATAGTGGACTCAAACAATCTAACAGATGCAGAGTTCAAACACTGGTTATAAAGATGCTCAGTGAACTTTTGAGAAATGTAGAGAACTCCAACAAAGAGATAAAAATGGAAATTATAAAAGGAAACCAGTCTGAAATGGAGAACACATTATTTGAGATGAGAAGTATATTAAGTGGAATAAACAAAGGAATAAACAAAGTGAATAAAGAAGAGGATCACATGCCCTGTCTAGAGCACAGGAAAGCCAATCAGGACACTCAAACAGAATGGCAAGAAAAAAGAGGCCAAGACTATAAAGATGATTTAAGGAGGATATGGGACACTATTAAGGCTCCAAATATTCATCTGATCAGCATAACTGAAGATAATCAAGATGTTGAACAGCTCTTTGAAGAAATAATGATGGAAAACTTCCCTAAACTGGTGAAGGAAATGAACATAAAACCCCAGGAAGCTCAGAGGATTCCAAAAAATCAGGGATTCAAAGAGGCCTACACCAAGACACATCATAATTAGAATGCCAAAGGTTAAATACAAAGAAATAATATTAAAAGCAGCAAGAGAAAAACAAATAATTACATATAAGGGAAAACCCATAAGACTGACAGCTGATTTCTCAAAAGAAACTACACAGGACAAAAGGGCTTCGCAAAAAAATATTCGACAGGATGAAGACCCAGGATACACAACCAAGAACAATTTATCTAGCAAAGCTATCATTTAGAGTTGAAGGACAGATAAAGAGCTTCCAAGGCAAAAATAAGCTAAAGGAATTTACCACCACCAAGCCAGTGTTACAGGAAATGTTGGAGGGACTTCTTTAAGAAGAAAAAACATGTATCAAAAACAGGAATAAAGAATGGTAACAACTATATCCCTATCAATAAATACTTAAAATTGAAAAGAATTAAGTGCTCTAACCAAAAGAGAGAGTGGTTGAAAGGATAAGAAAACAAGACCCCCACAAATGAAAAGGAAGGGAATGGAAAAAGATATTGCTTTGATGGACCTAGAAGGTATTTAAGTCAGACAGAGAAAGATAAACACTGTATGATTTCACTTACATGCAGAATCTAAGGAATAAAAAGAACAAACTAATCAAAAACAGACTCACAAATATAGAGGACAATTTGGTGTCGGACAGACGGGAGTGGGGTTGGGGGGGCTGGGAGAATAGGGTGAAGGGCTAAAGAAGTACAAATTAGTAGCTGATGGATGGTCATGGGGATGGGGAGCACGGCATAGGGAATGCAGTTAGCATTAATATGTTGGCTAGGTGGAGGGTCAGGGGATAGAGGGTGCAATTAAGGGGATCATTTTATGAACTATATAGATGTCTAACCAATGTACTGTATACTTGAAACTAAATTTTAAAAAGTAACAGTTCATGTAAGTTTAATAAATATTTATTTAAAATTTAAAAAAAAAAAGAAAAAGAAGACAATTTATAATAGTATTTATAATAACCCCTGGTAAAGCTCTATAAAAATCTATAATGCCAGTTAAAATGGTGATACAGCTCTATATTTATTGATAAGGTAACGTTATTAAATTGAGATTTTTGACTAAAGTAGCATGATACAAAAAAAAACAGGTATTGTATGATCTAATTTTTTGTTAATAATGCTGCGCATTTAGGCATAGCAAAAACCTAAAACTGTATTTTGACATTTTGACAGTGGGTTTTTGGTATGTTTTGCTTCAATTATTATTTTCTATTTTCTGTCTTGCTTATTTTTCTCAATGAGAAAGTATGACTTTATAATAAAGAGGACTAAAACCATTTACATTTTGAAAAATAAGAGAAAAAAAATAACCCCCAGAAGCAAAGCCCACAGCAAGTGTCAAGAACTCAACAGAGATGAATTAGTGACAGATGTTTCAGGTTCATTGAAATTCATCTTACAAATTCCTACTAATCTTTATGCCCTGCCAAAAAGGTCCCCTACACCTCCCCTTCCACCTTTTTCTCACAGCATATGGAATGAGAGAATCACACCTCTCTCTCTTCATCCCTAGGTGTGAATTAAACAACCTTTTGTGGAAATGGCCCCACTAACTGGCAGAATCCCAAGAAGCCACTGCTAAAGTTATCTAGGCTTCTTTGCTCATTTAAAAAAAAAAAAAAAAAAAAAAGCTGTATTTTGTGTAAACCAGAAAGGAGGGATCCTATTCGGCTGACCTTTTATTCATTAAGGAAATCAGCTGAAGAGTGGAGATGCTTCCATCTTCAGCATTTTTATTCGATTATCAGGCAGAATACCATATCTGGACCCAAACCCACATATGCAAACAATGGCATCTTTTCCAAAGTAGCAGCTAAGGTAAATGCACCCACCGTCACACTGGACTTTCAGTTGGATGATGTACGGTGACTATGAGGGTCCTGTGTCAGACCTAGTAAATGCTTGTAACCCGACCAGAGCTGGGGAAGTAATGCCATGTTACCTCTAAATTTAAGAATTTCACACAAAAAAGGCTAGTAAGGTAAAAACTGATTTTTAATAAATTAAAATTGATTTTGTATAATTTTCTATAAAATTTTAACTTATTATTTTTATTATTTTTTTGGTGAGCAACCTCTATTCAGATGTTGGGGTTTTAAAATACCTTGAAGGACATTTATTTAAAAAGTTGAAAGATGAATATATCAAATACATGCACAATTGAACATATGAACAGAGAACAAAACATTCTAGTATAATGGCATAAAAGGCACAAGCAATCCATTACTGATTTTTGAAGTATGGTACTATTCTAGTTTTTAAAAGTCATATAAAGTATAAGAAAAATACAAATAATTCTAAGGGGGGAAATCTTATGGATACAGCTGACACAACAGCAAAATGAAGTTATTAAAAGTCAAGGATCCACATGTTATTATGTAACAGAAATTTATTCAGAAATTTAAATGTGTATATGATT
Source organism: Eidolon dupreanum (assembly GCA_028627145.1). Taxonomy (NCBI): domain Eukaryota; kingdom Metazoa; phylum Chordata; class Mammalia; order Chiroptera; family Pteropodidae; genus Eidolon; species Eidolon dupreanum. The sequence goes on along the minus strand of CM053502.1, from coordinate 89,150,791 downwards.
CATATTAATTACTCCATAATCTCATTCTAGCATTATAGTCTAACATACAGTAAAAACAGAATATGTGGGTGAACTGCTATCTTAGGGAAGGCATAGGTGTCAGCACTGCTGACGTCTTACAGGTATTGTGAAATCTCTGACTTTATTATGAACTTCATGTATCCACATTTCCACTGGCTCCTAAGAGCTCCGTTTCCTTCATCAAACAAATCCCAAGCCTCACTTGCTGTTTTAATCCTCCCTTTTCCCTCACCCGAACTGCTCCTTGTCCCATCTCCTTCAGCATCTTCCCTCAGCTGCCCAAACTACAAACTTCAGAGATAGCCTCCTCTTTGATGTCACTCTCTAGCTCTCCTTGGTCTCCAAGCCCTATTTCCAAATCACATCTAGAAATTTCCAGCATCGTCATCCTCACTGCCATTAGATCTGCCCCAAACTCTTTCACATGATGCCCCAAATCTTGAAAGTCCAGTTTCTGCACTGGCAGCAGCATCACAATTAGGTTGCTTTTTTCTTCAAGTCCCTCTCTGACCAGGCTCTGACTACATTGGACTTGGTCCCCCAGACACACCATATGCTTTTATATCTCCATGCCCTTTCTTGGATCCCTTCTTGTATGTGTCCTAATCTGTGTCTTTTTTTTTTTTTCATCATGCTGAAGTGTCTTATTATATATTTTCAATTGTATATATTTAAGGCGTACAGCTTGATGGTTTGATATACATATACATCCTTACTGCTCATTATCTTCCTCTTTCCTTGCATTCTGTCCTTCTTGCCCCCTCCCAGTGCATCACTTCCTCCTCAACTCTTCTCTAACCTGAGACTTCCTGCACATCCATTAAGGCACAACTGGGAGGTGGCCTCTTCCAACAGCTTGCTTTGATCCCTAAGTTGGAATTTATTGCAGAAAAGGAGGGATTACCTTTGTTCTCATAGCAATGTGCATATGTGTGCCCTGATTTTAGAGTTTACCATATTGTGTTACATAACTGCTTGCCATTCATTGCTTTCTTCCAAAAGATGACGAACTCCAAGAGCAAGAACAACATATCATTAATCTCCAAGCTGGCTAGAAAGTAAGTTCTTAATAAATATTTGTTGAATTGAAATCCATTGGCTTGAATTTTATTAAACCTTGAATATAAAGAACAATTCTCCAATATTTAAAGAGCACGAAAATTTCTTCTTATGGTATAAGTATTTTATCATTACTATTTGTCTATCTTTAAAGGTTAAAAAGAAGGAAACCACAGTAAATTTCCATTCATACTAAAAATCAGAGTTCATTCTTCCTACCTGTTCTAATTACACATAAAAAGGGGAAAGACCCCATATCTGGGATTCTCAGGCACTCTCTTGGCTCATCTCCAGCTAGAATTGTCCTTGGAAATGCTCTGCACCAGTGGCTGGTTGCCAACAGCACACACCGCTGCAGACACGAACATCGTGCCCTTGGCTGGCACTGGCCACATTCACCAGCACCTCAGGGAAGGGCCAATGGAGATAATGAGGCTGCCAGATCTTACCTAAGAAATCACTTTCACAGTGGGTCATTTATTATTTACGAGGTGATCTGAAAACAGTCCTCAAGACATGGATGTAGAGAAGAATCCCTAAAAAGCTGATCCATTTTACACAAGAGCTGGACGAGGGCTCCAGATCATCTCCCCACCCCACATTAGACACAGAATGCCAGGTGTGTTCAACTTACATTTCTTTTTCTACGATGTGATTTTATATTTGCAAAGTCAGAAAAGGCAGAAGCCTATTTAAGCTAGCTATAATGAAGAACTGCAAACGTTTCTAGATGCCTCAAAACCCGAGGGCTTTCAGGGAAACAGTTCCCATAAATAAATGTTCTGAGATGAGGAATGAGAACTATAATACTCCAGTAGCTTTAGTCCTGAGTTAATTCTAGAAGAAATTTCTCCTTGGACTGAATGTGGGAAGGTCATATTGGTCTTGTAGCCTGATGGTTTTGGTCACCTCTGTTGGGTGGTCATGGATAGTATAAATGCAAAACAACTGAAAAACAGAACTGTCTCTAAAATAAACAACTAACCATCTAATGATCTATTAGTGCACTATCATATTCAAATTAGCCTAGATTTATATACTTCTTTGCACACGAACATACATTTTTTTTAAAAAAATCTGAAACTCTAATGCGTGAGCTAACATTTAAAAGGAACACAATTAAATTTAAACTGTATAGAAATGAATATAAAAGTTGTAATAAGACTTTTGATAAATTTCAGAAGGTAGAAAAATATGCATAACTGCTAATGAGAAAAGGAGTGAAAAATAAATAACTGTTTTTGACACTGAGATAGTTGAATATGCAATGTCCTTGGTAGCTTGTAAATCTAGATAATAAAATGTGATTATGCTATGCAATTTTATGGTTCCTGTCACCAAGGTACCTAAGCTCTTGGGAGAGATTTTACTTATTTTAAAGCATTTATTCAGCTTGATTCACACCCCTGTGCTTCGGGGATTCTGCATTCTTAAGCGAGAGAGAGGCTTATACATTCCCCTTTCCCAAACCTCCATCTGCTCTCAGGTTTGTGGATGCTAACGTCAGAGTGCAGATTCTGATAAGTGGGGACATAGATTACAGCTCCTGAGCCTATCTGGAAGCAAGAGTGCTGTCGAATGGCGTGGACAGTCAGATAAATTAATAAGGATTCACATAGATTTAGCCAGAGTATCTCAGAGGGTCACCCCCTCTTGTGTCTTCAAATCTGCACATATGCACTCAAATCTCTCACCTGGGCTCCAGTCCACGTTTCTCCCCCTACTCAGATACATTCCACTGTCTTTCCTTACTCAACACACTCCTAGACAGGACTCTAATTCCTCCTCAAACACACTCCTGTTCCCAGTTCCTTCACAATCCTAGCTCCCAGATCAGGAATAACAAGAAAATCTTTCATTACTTCCTTTGTTTCACACAGAACTTTTGGAGAGTTACATCTTGCTGGAGTGGGAAGGGTGTATACTTGGGAGAAAGAGACTGGGGTAGGTTTTAGCTGGTAAGCTGAGTTCGTTATTGTTTAGTGCCTCCTGGCGGCTGGTGAGGCAACAGCCAGGGGATGGAGCGCAGCAGTCCAAGAAAGCTCAATTGCCAGGAAGGGCGAAGCTAGGATTCCAGTCACCAGGTATTTCAGAGCTCAGAGGAAAGAAGAATCAAATCTAGAATTAAGCTCACCCAGAGGCGGAGGAAATGACCAAACGTGGAGTTGCAGAACAGAGCCTACTGCCTGCGCAGGAACCAGAAAGGAGCCAAGGTCTCTGGGAAGATGAGAGGGGGAGTGCGTGAGAAAGACCCTATGACAGACCAAGTGGGAAGAATGAAGAGAGAGCAGGAGTGGCGAGCCGCAGGTCTTTCAGGCTAGCTAGTTAGTTGTCTCTAGCAGAAATAAGCCTCCACTTGAGGCAGAGGTCCAGCACTTTTTACTTGGTTTCACTCAGTGTGATAAGAGATTGCAAGATCCTGACACTCTGTTTTGAGAAAAGATAGCTTACGGCATCTGTAGCATGCCAGTCGGTGATGGCCTATAAGCCTGTGGACAGAGTTGTAAAGAGAGATTTGCCAAAAGACAAAGAAGGTCAGCTCTGCCCTCTCTACCTAGCAGGTAGCAGCAATGAATAAATGAAAACTGTAGAAGGTTCTCAACCATAGCTCTATATTCATTAAATTTTATCAGTTCCCTCTTGGGATTTGTCCTGCAGCTTCACTCATCATCCTTAATCTCGGCCTGGATCATTATACACAGAGTCTCCACGATGGTCTATTAGTCCAAGTAGCCCTCAAATGTAGGAAAATGGGCTCAATTTCACTCAAAATAAGAGAAAAAAATTTAAACTATGCTGAGTTTCCATTTCTCACTTGTCATATTGTGGAAAATTTTAAACTTCACCAATACCTGTTGATGAGACTGTGAAGAAACAGGTACTTTCATGTTGTTGGTGAGAGTGCAAAATAGCACAGTCCAATGTAAGGGAATTCGTCAATATCCAATAATCCTTGATCGCTTAGCAATCCCACTCATAGCAATTCACCCAAAAATACATCTCCAACAATATGAGAAACTGTAAGCATGAGGTTATTAATTGAGGAATTATTTGGGACACCAAAAGTATTGGAAAGGACCCTCAAGGCCCATTCATAAAAAAATGGATAAATAAACTATGATACATATAAACAATGGAGGAATATGCTGCTGTAGAAAAAAAAAAGGAAGATATCTATGAATTATAGGTTACACTGTTAAGTGAAAGAGGCAAGACACACACACACACATATAGCATGGCAACTTTGTATTTGAAAGAAAGGGTAATAAGAATATATACGTATATATATGTATGTATATATGAGCAAAAAGAAACAGGGAAGCTAAATCAGAAACCAATGCATTCGGTTGCCCATAAAGAAAGGGGAAAATGGGTTGGAAAAGAAATATCTCTAAGAACACTTTATACTTAGCTGTGACTTTTGACCTCTATTTAAAACAATCAACAAATATGGGGGAAAAAACTAAAATGTAATACAAATAGAAATGAACGTGCCTGTGTGTCAGTTGATAGCACAACCACACAGAAAAAAAAAATCAGGGCAACTTTTGAACATAACCCTTCTTGCACCCTCAGTGGGATCTATTCTAAGGGCAAAAAGAACAGCAAAGAAATCTTGACCTAACTTACTACACTTGTTGTGGGTAGTGGTATCAGTGGAGTTATTTGGAGCAAGTGAGTAAATATACTGAAGTTTCTGGGAACTGGATTTCTCAGTATGGAAGAAGGAGATGTCAATATGCAATGAGGGAAGACAAGGAAAAGCCCTGAGGTGTATAATTTGAATTGGAGTTATTAGTATTAGCTAATAATGTTTTTAAAAAATACATATTTCCTAGCTCTGTCCACATGAGAGGACCACGAGCACACACACACATACACACACACACACACACACACACATTCACTCACACATGCACTCACACAGAAATAGATATGGTTTTATATGGATATAGCTGTAAATATACAAATATACAGAGGTATAAATATAGAAAAAAGAAAAGGCAAATAGAACAGAATGTTAACAGTCAGTGAATCTAGGTGAAGGGTATATGAGTGTTCAGTGTACTTGCAGTTTTTCTGAGGGTTTGTGATAGTTCAAAATAAAAGTCAAGGGAAAAAATACTTTGTCTCAGTCACTGCCTCCCATCTGATTACATTTCAGCTGCCCTTCTTTGGACTTTTTCTAGCTCTGATTTATCTCTCTTGAGAACTGGTAACCAGACGTAGGTATGCCATCCCATAAATCAGGGTGAGATGGTGTCGACCCTGTTTTATATACTCTTTGGTAGGATGCAGTAGCACCGACAGGATCAGATTTCTAGGAACCGACTCTCATGACTCCTCAGGCTCTTGCCAAGGATGGAGTCAAAGTTCAGAGGCCTCATACGTGAACTACTTCAACTGCTAATTTATAAGGGACATTAAAACTTGTTGGCTATTTTTCTGCCCATTCACATGAACTATAGATCTTTCTATAGGCTATCTCCAGGCATTAGATTCTTCACAATGTAGAAGTTAGTATCGCTGACACAATCAACAACTAACTATTCCCCGAGCATCGGGCACTGGTTAGCACCGAAGGAACAGTAGTGAAAATAGACAAAAGTTTCAGCATAATGGAGTTTGTGTTCAGGGATGGCGGAAAGACGAGAGCAAACGAGTAAGTAAATACAGAGTATTTCAGTTGGTGATAAAATCTACGGAACAAAGCAGGCAAGAAGGATGAAGACTGAGGTGGCAAGTGGGAAGTGGTTTGCCAGTTTTTAAATAGGGCAGCCAGGGAAGGCTTCTTTGCAAAGGTGACATTTAAGCAAACACTGGAGAGATGAAAAGGTAACCCACAGTGATATCTGGGGGGAAGGATTTGCCCAGAAGTGCAAGTATCCTATGGTGGGAGCCATCTGGGCTGTCTGAAAAACAGTAACCTAGCAGGAGCTGGAGCTAGGTGGCCACAAGTAAGGGAGAAGGGAGAAAGCAGAAGGAGACCAGGCTGAGAGGTGGGGGCAGATGAAATTATTGGCCCTTGTAGGTCACCTCTAGGTCACTGTTGGCCTTTGACCTTGACTTGAAGTGAGATAGAAGACTTGGGAGGGTTCTGGGCAGAGGAGGGATGTGATATGACTCATATTTTTTAAAGTCTTCACTAAAGCAAAACTATTTCTCTGTGTTTTCTCTTTCAGATAATGTTTAAGCTGATTCTCAAATGGGTCCCTGAGGAAGCCTTTTTATTTCTTCACTTTTTTCCTGTCTCCAGCTAACATGTAAGCCATTATTCTTCAAATAACAGCTAGGGCCACCAAAGAGCCATCATAATTCTGTCTTGGGGTCTGAAAGGAGTATTGGCCACTGGTGGGTCTCTGGACTCACGCCACATCTTCGAAGATGTAAATAACATGAGATTAGAGGAAATGGAGAAGTTAGAATCAATGTGGGTGACAAAGAGCCCAAGAGGCCAAGCCTTATGCAAGGGTCAAGATGCATGCTCAGGGGTGGAGACACAATACGATGGGAGCACACAGGGACTCCAGAGCTGCCTAGTAGGGCAGAGAACCATATGAGAATATCCAATGCCCCATCAAAGAGTTGTTAAAATTGTAGCAGCAGGTGAGTAATTGGGAGAGGCACACTGAAGTCCTCAGTCATTACAGCTTAGAATCTGCCAGAGGAGTCTTGGTTTCTTTCCATTCCCTGAAACCACTCTCCTGGGCATAAACTTTGTGGTGTTTTGTCAGTGGGCCAGAGGCAATGACCATCCAGAGGAGAATCTGAGCTGAGTCTTCTTGGAGGCCTCTCTGTGAAGCTAGGTGGTCCTGTTCTCAGGTGGGGGCCTCTATAGAGATGAAGGGTGAGACCTCATCCAAAGGAAGGGTCCTAGAAGGGGCTTGGGACCTGCACACATTTCTTGTCTCTTCAATCATTGCCTCTTACCTCATGATGAGCTGTGACTCCCCCCACCCCCATCCCAGCCTTTCCTCCCAGACTCTGCCTCTGTGCCTTGTGCTCACACTGCATTGTGCCCACCAAGGGCAGTTTATGACAGAAGGCTGCAGGTAAATAAATAAGGGAGAGGGATCGTGAAAGAGAGGATCAAGCAGAAATAAAATTCCTCATCCTCCTCTCTCTACCCTCCTGACTTTTTAGATTCTATCTATAACTATTATTTGTAATGGATTTTTTTTTTTTAAGTAGGAGACAAAGAGCCAGAGATGAGTGTCCTGTCAATGGAGAGCATCAGTACCAATAACACGACAGAGGAGAAGTAATCAATGAATAAATTAGAGCTTTAACATTGTCATAAACTCCAGAGCATCAGGATTTAGTGAGGGGAGAGCAGCCAAGATATGACAAAGTTGTAATTGGGAGACAGGAAGTGACATTATTTTTCACAATAAAATAAAAAGAAGGGAAAGGAGAGAGAGATTAAGAGAGAAAATGAAATGCACAGTCTTCGTCAGGCTGAGTTACAAATGACTCTTTCAAATTAAAAAATACCAGGAACTTACGTGATATCAGCATTAGGGTGAAGCCCAAAGACTTCAGGATTATCTAGGGAGGGCAGTGACTGGATGTATTCAAAATATTGGTCCAAGGTTTTGCACAAGGGGATTTTATATCCAGTATAAAAACAGAACGACGGTTCAAACATCTTCTCACTGAACCAGACCTATATGGGAGAGAAAATACAAGAAATAAAATCGATAAACATCTAAATGAAAACTGCCACTGTAAAAGAGGAAGGGTCGCCTCATTCCCATTTTAATAGTTTTTAATCAAGGTTGAAAGTACCTAAACAAAACCACCAGTAGAATAATTAGAACACGGATGAATGAAAAGAGAAAAGCCATAACACCAAAAAATGAAGCCCAGGCCTCTGTTTAGCAGGAAAGGAGGTTATTTGCTAAGAGTGGAGAGAAAGGAGGCAGCCTTGCAAGCCTACTCTCTCTCTCTGCCCTAGGAACTTGATGACCTTCGGTCCTACTTTTGAAGAGGAATGGGAACACCCTGCAGAGTGAGGAGGCAACATCCACACACAGGAGAGAGCACCTGGCATTTTCATTGCCTCCCTTCCCTCTGAGGTGGGGCTCATGTCAGTGGGCTCGGCTTGTGCTTACTGAGGCTCACAAGGCCAGGAACACTTACAAACATCTGCCCTCCCACCCTGAGAGGGAGGGCTCCCTCTGTTAATTAAGTTTGTCCCTGGCCACACAAAGCAAATATATCCAATCATCTTACTGTTCGCCTTAAGGACAGCCTTTTCTCATTCCATATGAACTGATTATCTGTAATGCAACAGATATATACTTGGTGTGAATAGGCTTATTCTGAAGAAGAAAAACAATGAGGAACACCTATGAGCCAAATTCGAGGCAATGACTTGGGTATCTAACGGAACAATTTTCCCAGTTGGAAGAGAAATAATGGGAAGACAGGAGGAGCAAAAATGCAGGCAGGATGTCTGAATCACTCGGAGGACTCAATGTGGAAAGAGATGGGGATTGTGTCTTACTCTGGTTAATCACACTTTCTTTAGAATCTTTCCTCCATATCCTTCTTCTAGTTCTTTTTAGGTTCAGTGATTGCTCCGAATATGAAATACCCTGTGTACCAGTTCTGTCTTTTGCTTTACTCGCCACACTTCTATCCTACTCAAGTCTTATGCACAAGGCACTGAGCTTAGAATGGGAACAGAAAACAAAGATGAGACACACACAGTCCTTTCCTCCAGGGAGCTTGTGACCCAGTAGAGGGATAAGCCAATTACATAATAGCCACAATACAAAGTGCATTAAGGTAAGAGCCAGAGGAAATAAAAATAAGCAAAGTACTGAGAAGGCTTAACACAGGGAGAAAGAATAGCCAGATGGATGTTAGGTAAGGCTTCGTCTAGGAGGTCATTTTGGAGGTAAACCTTGAAGGACAGGATTTTGACAGTGGAACTTGCGATTGAGGAGACCACATACGCAAAGGCATATAGAATAACTCATACGAAAATATGGATCGGGTTGGGGAAATGATGATGTCTAGGGTAAATATCACGTGTTGATAAGAGATAGGTCAGGAAAGGTAAAGTGGGGTCATATTATGAATGACTATTGATGTCAGGGTGATGACTGGTGGTAATTTAAGAAATGGGCAGCAGTTAAAAGTTATTAAAGAGAACAGTTCTGTGACCATGATCATTCTTCAGAAAGATTACGTGTTTAGTGACACGGATATTGGCAAGGTGAAGGCACATAAACAACAGATGACCACAGTGAGTTGTGTTGCTAGCTGACACATATCTACAAAAGAAAACTGAAGTTCCTTCCTGTTTTCCCATTACTTATATGCACACAAATAACTGGATTCACAAACACATAAAGAGCTGAGTTTCACCTAATTGGGAGGACATCTGGGGGGTGGGGTAGAGTCAAAATACAGAATATGAAATCTACTTGGAAACACTCTGGGAGACACTAGAAGGTACCTTACAGAGATAAGCAGTCATACTTCAAGGTCAAGAAATAAGGCTCTACGACTGTTGGTTTTAGCAACAACATAAGATGCCAAGAATAGAAAAAACAAACAGACACTCACAGATAAGCTCCAAAATGAAAGTCCTAGGATTGTAGGATCCAATTTGAAGTCACTGGTATATGATACTGGTATATGATACAATTAAACTGATTCTCACTTGGGCAACTCTAGACAGCGTGGTCAGGGTAGAGTATCAACAAAGAGGTTAGGTCAGCTGGTTGGAAGGCTGAAACTGAGATATCTTGTTTTTCTCCTCTGAACCTCAAATAAAGAGGTGTTTATTACATTCCTTTATTTTATTATTCTCATGATTCTAGGCCCCTTTTATTTTGGTTTTTCCCCATTCAGCCCTGATATCCACTCCCAATCTCCTTTCCTCTAAGGACATCTATTTAAATGTACTTGATATATGTCCCTGAATATGTATTTATCCTTGTAAAATATCCATGTATTACTTTATGGATCTCATTTGATTTTTTTAAAGCTCTGTGTGTGATGTCATATGGATCATTTCTCCCAAACGCTGCATTGTATTCCACGATAGGCGTCTATGACATTTAACTCCTCTATTCCCTTGTGACAGACTCCTAGGTCGCCTTCAACTTCCCCCACAAAATATCACTGTGACAGTTTTATACATATCCATTTGTGGACTCTTTCTAGAAACGTTCTGGAATGTATCTAGGATACATTAAGTACCCAGGATACTTAATTTCAGTAAATTTTGTCCAATTGCTTTCCAGGAGGTCTGCTCCAGTTTAACCTCCATCAGCCAGGCTCCTGCCTACACATATTCTTATCAGCACTTAACCATCATCCACCTTCCTCCACATACGGCTTCAAGAAAAACTTGCAAGAGTAAGTACAGATTGAAATAAAAATCAGTTTTATGGTCAACCCCCAGTTTACCAAGATACCCCAAAAGCTTAAGCTTTTAACTTTGTTCAGGGTTTTATTTTGTTTAGGGAAAAAAAATCATTGAAGCAGAGAATTACCAATATAGATTCTAATACGAGGAATTCAAATGACTATAAAACACTCACATATCTGATATTCTCCCACTTAGGCAATGTATATTGTATCTTCAACTTGTAAAAATGTTAAGAAGAGTTTGAGTTTGGTTGGTTATTTATACTATTCATCCTTGGTGTAAAAGCCATAATTGCTAAGGAATAATGCTCTCTAGAAAATGTTTACCAATGTGATATATGTGGATTTTACTGGGCACAGAGGGAAAAATGAACACTTCATCAATTTTCAATTGTCTGTCTTAATGGAAGAGATGAGAAAACTCATTTTCCAATCACTTATTTAGGGCTTGAAATCACTGTGCCCTCAGAGGAAGAGGCAGGAAAATTATATCCAGTGTTTTCTTTGAGGAGGGGAGGTAGGGAGAGTCCCTGGGCATGGGCAGCTCATCCATACAGAAGATTCACAGACCACTGAGGGTTGACTGCTGTTCTCCTCTGGACTACAAGCAGATTGCCAGTCAATTTGGTTTGGATTTTAGTTTTGTTTTGTTGGTTGATTCTTTGCGGCAGCCTGGCTCTGTACTTCCCCGCTTCCCCCTCCCCCTTAAGTTTGGTTTACCTATCGCAAACAACAAATATTCTTGTTTAAAAGGAAAATGCAGTAAAATGGGTATCCATGTTTTCCCCCCCAAATTCGCTTACTCTAGCAAAGCAATTAAGTAGACGTTTATCAAAGTCATCTGTCACTCTGCCTCCGTATTGTACTTCTCCAATCATGTACCGAACTGTACTCCATGACACACCCTTTATTAAAAACAAAAAAGAATTATTCATTGTCAATCGAAACATTTCAGGTCCATCCTAGACGAAAGGTCTAGAAAAGGAAGCACAAAGCTAGCTGCATTTCAAACTACTCATTATGTTATATTAATAACTCTTTTGCTACTACATGGCTGGAACTGCTATAGTTCATTCACCAAAGAAAAATCTACAACATTAACATCAGTAAATATATTGTTCACTGATTACTTAAAAAGGAGGGGAAAAAACCCTTATTTTTCACTCTGTGGATATAATCACCTATAATGCTCATTATAGTAATGCCAAGTTGTTAGAGAAGAAAAAAGTCATGTTCAGTGAAGAAAGGAGAAAAATCAAGTAAGCAGCATTTTAATATGATTTCTTAGTAATATGTCTTCTTAATCAGTATGAAAACAACTAGAAAATTACTCATTCACAAGATTTCTCTGCAGTGAAATCTTTTGGTGTGTCATCTGTGAGCTGCAACTACATCAAAGTATTTATTAATTTCCATAGCAACTTTATACTAGCATTTTACATATTAATAGTTTTTTTAAAAAAAACACTTTAATATATTTGAGGTAGGAGAAGTAATGATGCTTAATTTTTCTTTCTCTTGGTTATAATTTTACTTTTCAGCTTTGTTGCCTTTCAAAGGAATTATTTCAAGATAACTGTTATTTGTACATACCAAAATGATAATCACAGAATATGAACCCATGTGATATAATTTTTCATCAAAATGTCATACTCAACTTATTACCCCTTTGTAACTTCAAGGAAAAATAATGATTTGATTCTAGGTTTCCCACCTGCCCACATAAAAACTCATCAGGGCTTACCCATCACCACTCTGATTCTACAGCATCTATAATTATCTTCAAGATCTACTAGGAGGAGAGAGGGAGGGAGAGACAGTAGGAAACTGGCATTTACTGAGCCCTTATTACATACACCATATACAGCACTTTCATGAATGCTAACTCATTTATTCCTTACAGAAAACATGGCCATTTTATAATTGAGGAAAAAGGCTCTGAGAGGCTCATAAACTTGCTCAAGATCATAGAGAAAACAGATTTCCGACACTTTATAACACAAAGTTGTCCTTTGTGAAAGGACAGTGGGTTGTGTTCTTAGTTCTGTGATCTTGAGGAAGTCCCTTATTCCCTCTTATCTATCACCTCATCAGTAAAATGGGGATAATAGTAATGCCTTCTGTATCTACCTCACAGAGTTGTGAAAATAAAAATGAAATCCTGCCCCTGTGAGCACTTTGAAAACTGTGAAGTGCTAAACAATGATCAGTGACCATTATTAGAAATTGTTGCTATTTATATGCATAAACTTAAACATCTGTGAAGATGTGAGTTTAGGAGAAAAATAACTTTCACAAGAGCGGGGAGGTAACTTTCACTTCTGAGGAGTCACAAGTGAGATGAAGAAGGAAAAGTCTGATTTAAGGTATATGTTCTCTTTAAGTGCACTGTGACTGTCGGGTGTGACGTAAAGAAGGCTGCGGTGTTTCTCAACACACTGTTTTTTCATTAGTGGTCTGCCTCTGTTGTGTATGTGTGTGGGACAGGGACAAGGGACACAAGTGTGAGACAGAGATCCGAATGCACTCCTATGGGCGGTAGTGGTGGAGTGGAAATGGCTGGAAGGAGCACTCTCTTTTCAGGGAGGTGGGAGGACCTAAGCAGGTTCGCTGCATATCACAGATGGAAAGTGTCTGTAAAACCTTGATTTAAGGACAGGAAAATAGGAAAAAGAAACAATTTCACTCACTTTTTTAATATCACATTCATCAAGGTGATTCTGAATAAACTGAACACTGGCTGTAAAGTCAGCAGAATTGAATTCATAGGGAATATTCCATCCTAACGGACCAAATTTGCGTCGCTCCTTAAAAACACCAAAGAAAAGTAAGTATTGAGTAAGATTGTAAAATTGTGTGCAGTCAATTCCTTTTCTTTATTATCATTAAAACATAAAGTACAGTAAAATTGAGGCATTATATCAAAACAAGTTGAGGCCGTCAAAGAGCAATATACAATTCTGGATATATTAACCATTCGAAATACCATCCCAAGGCTCTATAGCCAGATGATTTACAAGAACAAACCTTCAAATACTTGCCAAATTAGAGTTATTGGGTTTTTTAAAAAGTCTTGATCTTCCCTGACACTCCACCCCGCAAAATGCAGTAGGTGCTCAATAAATCTGTTGAATGAATGAATGTATTCTAAACTGGACTCCTGAAAGTTTCAAATGTTAAATATAAGAGTTTGAATTTTTGTTTTTCAAGTCGAATAACTGAAGCACTCAAGAACATTTAGACTCCCTGCTAGTGTCACTTTGTAATCTTGCAATTTCAGATTTTGAAAACTATTTCTATTGTAAAACACGACACATCTGTCTTAAAATTTTCACATTACCCTCAATTTGGACTCTCCTGTGAAACACTGGCTAACTGTTTAAAATTGCCAAATTACACATAATAAACTGATCTCAGATTACATGATCAATTGCCTTGATAATCTGGAAACCGTCTTAAAGTTATGTAAGTGTTAGAAATGACATTTCCAGGCTCCAATCACCTAGCAAACCACATAGATGAGCTGAAATGTTGCTATACTATCAGCTTTCCCTGCCCCAGCACACAACCAATCTCTAAGGAAGGTACAATGACTGCTTCCAGTTAGCTCCTGGGCCTTCGACCCCAGTGCCTGAGGTGAGGACTCGCGTGGAGAGTAGAATCCCTATGTGTCTATGGGAAGATGTAATTTCTCTCTCTCTAAATACATACTCTTCTCTCTCTCTTCTGTCTTCTCCAACACCACACACACACACACACACACACACACACACACACAGAGTTTTCACAGACCATTCCAATCCTTCTTTCTTCAGCTGCTTTATGTTTAGATCCTGAAAAATACCAACATTTAAAGGAATCTAAATGAATTTTAGTTTAGACAAGTTCATGGACAGGTCAGAGAAGAAATTCAAAAGGTAAGAGGGTTTTAATTAATGATTTCCAGGATGTGCTTTTAAAATATTAAGTAAACCATGAAAATTAATTTGGTTCAGGTGTCTTACCCTGGGAGATCAGACTGAGGGCAAGCATATAACTCTTAAAAATGTCCACTACCATTACTTCTAGACCTGTACTCCTTTAGGTTAGGTTGTCAGGCATTAGACGTTTGTACAGTGTGACTCCCACCCCTATCCCTTAGCTAATTCCATCTAAGGTAGACAACCAGCTCAGGAAGAGCCAACCGGATTCCTTCTCCCAGGAATTTGGATAAAGGGTGCAGAATTGCTATTGGAGTTTATCCTAGTCAGAGCTTAACTAGGGTGACTTATAAACTTGGGAGCTATGAAGCATCCTCTTCCACATAGAGAAGGTAAGAAGGAGTAGAGATGTGGCCTCAACAGGAGGAGGGACATGTAGTGTTATCTCAGGTACAGGAAGGGGAACATTGGCTCTTAATGGTGTCAGCTTCTCTTGCCTGTTTTCTACTTCTTGGTCTCAGCATTTATCTTGCCTTGATGTGTTTTTCTAGTTGTTTCATGTTGAAATATTTGGTCCTGTAACCCAGACTTTGAGCTTTGACAGTACTTGTATCTTGGGGTAAGGATCATAGCTCTCTAATGAACATTCATCGGTAATTAGAATGAAATGGTAATTAGAATGAAAGGCATTTTTCCTCTCACCCTCTGAGGGTCAATTCCAAGGCTGCCACGGGGTTTTGAATTCCTTGAGTGGATCTCAGAAACATGGAGGTGAGCCTCCTTCAGGTTATTCTAGGAGCAAGGGTGGGTTGGGAGGGTCTACGGAATATTAATGTGAAAATGCATCTGGCTAACCCTTGAGTCCCTAGAATTTCTTCCATCTTGAGGTCTTCGAAGAGAGGAATGCTAACTACTTATTGGTGAAATGCAAATGTTTTCTCATTTTTCTTTAAAAAACATAATCAAATTTAAAATAGTTTTACCTATGCCTGACTTAATTTTTAAAATTCGCTGTTCAATTAGACAGGAGACTGAATGAAGAATAATTCTTTCCTTCCAATTACTGAAGCTGCTTAAATTGGCTCTATGGAAACACTCTCATTTATATGCACTGAGCAATTGCAATTCAGTTGCGCCTTAAAATGCGATCTTTGAAAATTGCCACAACTGCTGAGATTTGCCTTGCTTTGCCTTGCATTGTGTTACTTAGCATCAATTTTTATTTAAAGCATTTATTTTTTTAGGTTGGTTCACTAAAGTCATAGACTGTTAACTCATCTTGGAAAAAAAAAACCCAAAATTTTGGTAGGTGTCTTTTCTTTCACAAATGAAGTCATTTTACTTTCTTGCCTTTTTTTTTTTTTTTTTTTGTACTTACTGATCTCTGTAAGTGACAATAAAGAAAAAACTCAGAATTATCACTTTGGAATATTACCAGGATCAACTCTAAGAACTCATTTGGAAGCTCAGAAGCAGGAGGCTTTGTTAGAATTTGGAATATCTGGAATATTGAATCTCTTCAGTTCAATTAGTATTTTTGAAACTATGGGATGAGTCCTATGTGATACAAAGAACAATATTAAAATTGACTTGCTTTTAAGAAGTTTTCATCTATTTGAGAAAATAAGACTTAGAAACAAGGAAAGGACAATGTGATAGTGATATAATTAACTGTCAAAATTTAACAGATGAGAAGCCTGAGGAAGACATTCAATCAGAGTCTTCTGGGAATAATAAAACTGAAGAACAAAACTGAAGCTGGTCTCTCTCGTAGAAGGAAGAAAAGACTGCCAGGCTTGGCAAAGGCCATGAGCAAAGACAGGAACTCAAAGCTCAAAGAAAGCAGAGGGCAACCTGTGGTGAGTAGCTGGAACTACATGCCCAAGTGATGGTTCAGGGATGGAATGTAGACAGATGTGAATGTCAGAGGAGGGGGGCTCACTGTGTCTTCTGCAACAGGAGTAGGGTCCACATAACACATGATGCCCTTGAGCTGGGTTGAGTCAATGGCATGATGTCAAGCCACAATTCCAGTAAGAGAAATGAAGCTGGGGAGCAGGCGGGGATTGGCTATTTTACTACTAGGTTCTGCATTCTAATGTGTGATGGACTACAGTATGAACCCCATTCCCCCAGCTCAAAAGCTTCATATTATATAATGTGAACCAATTTCCTGTTCTTTTTATCAGTAGATACATCATGTTTGCATAAACCAAAGTATATCTGGGTTAATGTGGAGGAATCAATTCATCAATTAACAAATCAGGTATTTGACTATTATGTCCAATACTAGAAAAAGACACAATGTATCTAATTTAGAACAGACCTTCCTATATCAGTTGCATCTCACATTCTAATGTTGACACGAATCACTTGGGCATCTTACTACAATGAATAATACTCTGATTCAGCAGGCCTGGGGTAGGGCCTGAGAGCTTTCTCTTGCACGCTCTCAGGTAATATGGATATTGCTGGCCCAAGACTGCAATGCCCTAAAGAATTCTGAATGTTTCTATCAAGCCGGCTCTATCATAACCAAGTAAAAGGAAATATTTAGGCAATGTTGCAGTAAATATTTCTGAAATTGATTAAAAAAAAAAAGAACAGGGTTAAATATGGTTGAATTATCTGCACTTCCTGTGTAATCATAGAGCTGGATAACAGAATTTCAGAAATGGGAAAAATCTTGAAAAATCACCTCCTTCTGCCTCTAAAATCATAGACAGGAAAACAGGTCCCGAGAAGGGCCTAACTTGATCAACTTCACATAGGTAATTGATTGCATAGCAAGCACTCAAGTCTAAGCCTCCTGATTCTCACTGAAGTGATCTTTTGTTCTTTCTAGCACTATTGTGATTGGATTTTAAGATACAGTCACCCTTTTATTTCATAGACATGCCACTGTTAGCTTCGCGGCCCTAACAATGGAGATTTTTTTCTATTTTAACTCAAATACAAGTCATGCAAAGTGCAGGCACAGGTCAGCCCCAAGACTGAACTGTGGTGCTGCTGGTCTTATGTCTAACACTTCAATAATGGCCACTAAAAACATAGGCTGCCACACTGACCATATGGAAAATATCTGAATTATCTCCCCACGATAAGCATGCTAAAAGAATTGAATCATCACTACTAGAAATAGAATTATGAAATATATTATTTGAGAATTAAATAACAGTTAAAGCAATATTTGTATTCGAGTGTGGTAAGGTCTAACAAAGCGAACAATTCCCGGATAAGAATGCACAAACTAGGCTCCAGTGTAATTTACAATCCAAAGGCCACAATGGGACTTACTAAAAATAACCACCCACAAAGAGTTTTACCTGATTTTAACTCTTTCAAGGTTGAGGGACAGATAAACACCAGCTGTCCCCTCTACACAGCCCTTTCGGGCAGTTTCTCTGTTGGAACCCTATAAAATAGTAGGAACAAGGAGGCTGAGGGTAAATAAGCCCAGCATTCTCTGGGTAAGCACTCAATTCCCCTCCATCTCTGGGCAAGGCAGGGAGACGGGCAAAGCTCTGAGCACCACTATGTGAATCTAAAGCAACAATGCCTGGTACAAGCCAGTTGATTTCTTTGGTCTCCACTTCAGCCTCAGGGAAGGGAGAAATGCGGGAAGAGGTAAAAAGGAGCTTCTTCATCTCTCTGTGAGATCAAGGAGTGAATCAAGTACATTAACATTATATAGCTTTCAAATACAAAACAAAATATAAAATTCAAATGCAGAACAAAGCCACACAAAATGAAAAAATTCCACAGGCAACTTGCTAGGTAGCCATAAAATTATTAAATTACTATTTAAGTATACAGTAAAACCAAATAGCAAACAAAAGACAGATAACCACTGTGACTCCTCCTCCCGAACTCCCTGCCCCCACTTTCACTAGTGGGGAGTAGGGTCAAAACATACTTGCATCTGAAAAGCTAGTGTAGACTTGACTCCTGGATCTACCACCTACAAGCGAACTTAACCCTTCTGAGTGTTAATTCCCTAATTTCTGAAATGGTGATAAACCTACCTTAAAATGTCGTTGTTAGTATTACATGAGATGGTGTATATAACATTCCTGGCTGGCAGAGGCACTTTGGAAACCAAGCTCTTATCTAAATAATCCATTTGTTCAACCCACAAATATTTTTTGAGCTCTGGCAATGCTGTGAGATAGGGAGAGATTCAGCAGCTACAAAAGGACAAAGGCTTTGCCCTCGAGAGGTTTACACTCTAACAGTCAGGGTGAAGAAGGGAGTGGGAGGACACCTGAGGTGCATAAACAGGTATACACTATAGCAGGTAAAGAAAAGTGCCATGAAGGAGAAAAAGCAGGGTGAGGGGGCAGACAGTGGAAAGGCCTTACGATAAGGCAACGTAACATCATTAGCATCCCTTAAATGTGCAAACCAATCTCAGGAGTTACCTGCACAGTGGAGTGTAAAAATGCTACCGTGTAAAGCATTGGCTTCCACATGGGTAAATTACTGATGTCCAGAAGGTCTTGATTAATTCCAGCAAATGTTCTTTTCAAACCTGCACGTACGCCTTGGGGTGGCTCGTTAGTGAATTTGAGAGAAGTCTGTCATAAAAAGCAAATGGTAGTTTTGTTTCTATAAATTATTGTAAGGGATAAAATAGAAAGAATTACAATACGTCAAACAACGTGCTTATGGTACATCAAATGCGGGCTGACATCCAGCCCTGTGTAAACTAATGACATTGATCAGAGCTGCAACCCGATACATTAGAACCAAGTCTTGGGACTCTCCTGTGGAAACATTTGCTATATAATCTTGGTGATTATAGTTAAAATTTTGGTGATTATAATATAAGATTTTGCAGTACAGATGCTCTGCTGGACCAAAAAGCCCCTGTTGTGTTTCCATCTTTCAATAATGCCAATCATGCTGTCTTTACTCATATAACTCACAAGAAAAAGACACTTATCTCATAGTAACAAACCTGAAGCAATGTAATTGGAAATCGATCGTGGGGCTCGGTGGTTATCCATACACGGAAAGAATCATCATTGGCTTCAGTGGTAATTATTGTCTCTAGCAATTCATCCATGAATTCCAAGCCAAGGTGACAATTTTGCAGTAATACCCAGCCACCCTGTATTCCAAAATGATTTCATATTAATTTCTTATAACTTTTTTGCTATAATTTTAATAAAAGCAATATGTACAAACAAATTCATTTTAAACCTTTGCTTAGGGCATGTGACTACTCTGTTTTGAGCATATATTTTTAATAAAATTGTTATATGTCAATACAATAATTTCTTCTGCTACTGGTAAAGCTGGTTATTTGAAGTCAAGTGGGTTCAAAATGATTGTATTCTGCCACCCTTAGTTCATAAGGAAACAAATTAAAATGTGCAGTCAGACTTGTATAAGTACAGTGTGTGCACCATCTAATGGTGAGAATAGGGATTTTGGACTTGGAAACTTAAATTGTCCTGCATACAGTAAATCAGAATTGACTTACCCCAAACCAAGTCATCCATAGTTACGAAGAGAGGTACACATTCCATTGTGAAGGTTGGAGACAATGTATTTGGTGACATTTGTTACCATAATGCTAAACCTCATTCTCTGTAATCACTCTTCCCATACATTGCTGAAACCATAAAACTTAAGAAGCACTATCTAAATATTTGATAAAATTATCTTTAACAATGTAAGTCACATAACCATCACTGCTGTATGAGAAAGTAGTTTATTAACCAGGTAACATTGATACCCTTATATAATGAGATCAGATAAATGCAGCTACAAAATATTGAGCACAATAAATATATGGTAAGGTTTGTGTATTATGCCTTATACTGTAAAAAAAAAATACAATGCAGACTGGCTTAAACAGCAAAGGGGATGTGTTGTTCTAGACAATTGGGGTGTCTAGGGGAAGGTGTGGACTTCGCAGTTAATTTCTGGGTCCCTACTCTTCATTCTGTAATGTCAGCTTTATCCTAAACCTGGTGTACTTCATGTGGCAGTGTGGCTGCATATGTTCATTTTTTTTCCCTAATAATACCATTAATATCAGTACTTATCCCACTTTGAAAACTAGAACATGAAAATTATACAAGCCAATATTCCAAAGAAGGTTAATGTGAATGCAGTATTTAAATTAAAAAGTTTCTCACTCATGGAAACTAAAGAAGTTATTTAAGGCCCAAAGTTCAACTGTTAAATCACTCGATAGAATGAATCATTTGATCTGAGTAAAATAATTTATATATAATAGCTTTGGTATATACAAATTAAATACAATATATTATTGAATTTAATTAAGTGATAAAGATTAAGGCTTAAGGCACTTGAGAATTAATGACTAGCTTGAAAATTTGATGACCCAAGTAGAATTTTAGCCCGTTAACCCTCTCTAGTCATTAATTCCCATGGAAAAGCTGTTGCTACGGACATTAGGAGATCAAAAGCTTAAAAATAAACCAAGATCTTATTTTATTTCATAGATGGTGCAATTTCTTATTATAGCTGAAATTGTTATCTACCAAGCATTTCTATAAAATTAATGTCCTGTGTATTTATTAGTTGTGATGGAAAATGTATCTCAGTATTCTATCCAGCTTGCAGTTTTCAATAAAACAATTATCAATATTTAAACACAACATCCTCAAATATTTATTTGCCTGAAACTATCCATTAATGAAAAATGAAAGTCTAACTTTAACCAAAATTGAAATTTAACTGTCTCAGTCTGTCACTTCTAAGCCTTATCTGTTGATATTGATCGTGAAATTACAAGATTGCTACAGCTGCGTCCTTAGGAACCAGAAAGTGTGTCTGCCACATTGTCAAAAAAAAAAAAAAAAAAATAGTGAAAGTTAAACAGAGTGTATACTACAGAATATGGAACCAGCTTTTTGTGGGGCTGTCAGGAGTAATGTAGCTTGAGGTTTAAAATCAAAGATTACTAAATATACATAAACAAAAATGGAAAGAATGATTGAGCATCACAGGCAGAATATTTCAAGCATCACTGTGGTGGTCCTAGGTAGACCTGATGGTCAGAGGAACAATAGCAAGAATGCTGCATTAGTAGTTAT
Source organism: Eidolon dupreanum (assembly GCA_028627145.1). Classification (NCBI taxonomy): domain Eukaryota; kingdom Metazoa; phylum Chordata; class Mammalia; order Chiroptera; family Pteropodidae; genus Eidolon; species Eidolon dupreanum. The sequence continues at coordinate 89,129,328 of CM053502.1, read as the reverse complement.
CCCTTGCTACATACCTGCTGCATGGACATCTGAATCAGCTTTCGAGCATGTACTTCTTGTCCTTGCCCCATTGAGATAGTTCTGCATTCTGTAACATAGGAGAATGTTCTCTATGATAAAACATAAATTTTATAACAGGATAGGAACAAAAAATAATTTCCGAATGTTCCCTCCCTCTAAAAAAGAGCCTTTGTTATTCAAATGGATCTGGCCTTTGGTTGTGGTGATAAGACATTAGAGCATTAACCACCTGGAGAGGTAAGGACAAAGAGAAAAAGACAAAAGGCACAAGCTTGGGCTTTTAGAGAGTTTGGGGTCTTTGGAGATAACGAGAAGAAAGATTGATGGTGAGAGAGGCAGCTACCATCTCATCACAGGTATTCAGAAGGAAAGAGGATTTTTAAATTTTGCTATATATTTTGATAAGAAACATTTCGGTATTCTACAAATGCTTCAGTAAAGGTTTAATTGGCTTTTTATTCTTTTAAGATGTCAGGCTAGCAGTGTTTTCTGTTGTCTGTTTGGGTTTTGTTTACTGAGATTTTCTGAGATGCAACAGGAGGCAGCTCAGTACTACGAGGGCTGCATTCAGGGGTAACTGCTCCTAAGATTAAATCACCACCTTGGAACTGAGTGCGAAGAGAAAGTGGAGATCACTCCGAGATCAGAAATGTGATTATAATTCAAGGGAGAACACACTATTTAGGCTCATTAGTGAATCTGATGTCCCAGGCAGAGAACCACATTTGTGTCCTGCCATACAAATTCACTAAATTGAAGTCTATGAATCATGCTTGTGAAACCTAAATTGGAAATTAACTTTTAAGCAAGCCTCATGGACCCAGAATTTCTTGGGTTTGAGAGGCATGAGGAAAGGAGATCAGTGGAGACATTGTGAAGCAGCATATGCTTTTGCCCTGCTCTACTGGATGAGTCTGAATCCTCAGAAAAATGGGCTGCTGTCTCTGGGCAAACAATGAGGCTGGTTTGGAAACTGTTCATAGAGGCTACAATGGACTTGAGAAATTCATGGGATGGGGAGAGAAGAATGTCAGGAACCAGAGAAGAAGTTTTCAGGATACACCATTTAAAGGGCACCCCGTGGTTAATAACTAGATACTCCATTAAGGTTTACAGGGTGCAATGTTAGGGATTATTTGTGGACCTGGGCCACAGTGAAAAAGTCTGCAATGGGTGCCTGAGAGAGGATGGAAGAGCACTGCTTGGAGAATCAGGAATTGCAATAGGCCAAGGGTTACTGAATGAAGCTGGATTCCCTCCACCCCCACCCCTCAGCCTTAAAGTCCATAGTTCTCTCCTGCTCAAGTGCAAACAGGTACTGCACCAGGGGGAGGGGGGGCATCTGAGAAGAATCTACACACCTACAAAAGGAGAAGAAAGGGGAGGTGGGACTCGAATGGGAGGGTCTTCTGGATCATACAAAGAAATAGTGAACCCTTCTTATTTTGGAAGAATACACAGATGCTCAGCAGGTCAACGGGTGAAGGCTGATATGGACAAGAAGTATTAACATGTAAGAATGAGCCATAATCTATATCCTCTCCTTCCAACTCTTCTGAAATACACCTTCTGAAGTAAAGGGTTTTAGTTCTGGTGGCCCGAGTTTCTGATATCGATCCAGGTTAAGGGATCAAGAAGAGACTTAGAGACATCGCTTCAAAACATACTCAGAATCTGGCCACTCCTCGACATCTGCACTTTTATTCTCCTGGTCCAAGTGACCATCACCTTTTGCCTGGATTTTTGCAATAAATTCCTAACTGGTGACTTCACTCCCACTCTTGTCCCCTATTAGCTTTTCTTCGCACTTCAGACAGAGAGATTCTGTTAAGCTCTAAATCAGATTGTGTCCATCCTCTACTCAGAAACACCTGATGGCCTTCCATTTCATTCAGAGTAAATCCAAAATCCAATTCAAAGTTCTTACCTACAGCCTGTAAGACCCTACACAATCTGCCCTCACTGCAGCCACATTACACCACACACACACACACACACACACACACACACGCACACACGCACACATGCACACACACACACACACACCCCTTTTCTTATCTCACCACTCTCCCCCTTATTCTTTTTTCTCTGGCTGCACTACCCTCCTCATACACACTCCAGCCTCACTGCTGTTCCCTTTGCCTGAAACGTGTTTTCTTGACAGTTGCATTGACTCACTTCCTTCACATCTCAGGTCTTCCTCACCCTCTCAATAAGGCCTTCCCTGGACAACCTATCTAAAACAGCACACCTGCCCCCATCACTCTGCCCCTTACCCTGCTTCTTTCTTAGCATCTTATATGCTTTTCTTAGCTATTATATACTCACTTGCTTATCGATTATTGCCTCTGTTGCCCCCACCCTAGAATGTCAGTTCCATGAGAGAAGAGACTTAGGTCATGGTGTCTTACCTAGCACCTAGACAGTGTATGGCACTCAGCAGATGTTCAATAAATATTTTCTTAAACTTTAAAAACTGATATATAATTCACATATCATAAAATTATCCTTTTAATGTATGTAATTCAATGTTTAGTATATTCATAAAGTTGTAGAACTATCACTACCATTTAATCTCTGAACATTTTCACCAGCACAAAAAGAAAACCTACACTCATTAGCAGTCACTCCTCATCATCCTCTCCTACCCCAGCAACCACTAATCTACTTTCTGTCTCTATTCTAGAAATTTCATATAAATGGAATGTACAATATGTGACCTTTTGTTTTCTGTCTGCTTTTACTTAACCTAATATTTTCTAGATTCATCCATGCTGTAGCATGCATCAAAACTTCCATTCATCAATTGATGGACATTTGAGTTGTTTCCACTTTTTGCCCAGTATGAATAATGCCACTATGAACATTCATGTGTAAGTTTTGGTGTGGGCATGTTTTCAGTTCTCTTGAATATATACTTAGGAATATATCTTTGGAGAAATGTCTATTCAAACCGTTTGCTCATTCTTAAATTGGGTTATTTGACTTCTTGTTAAATTGCAAGGTTTCTTTATATATTTTGCATACCAAATCCCTATCAGATGTAAGATTTGCAAATATTTTCTCTCATTTTGTAGGGTGTCTTTTTCACTTTCTTGATAGTGTCCTTTGAAGCACAGAAGTTTTGAATTTTGACAAAGTCCAATTTATCTATTTTATCTTTTATTGCTTATGTTTTTGGCTTCATATCTAGGAAACTACTGCCTAATCCAAGGTCACAAAGATGTATACCTATGTTTTCTTTTCAGAGTTTTATAGTTTTAGCTCTTACGTTTATGTCTCTGATAAATTTTGAGTTAATATTTGTATATGGTGTAATATAAAAGTTGGACTTCATTCTTTTCAAAATATCAGTTTTTTCAGCACCATTTGTTAAAAAAATAATGTCCTTTCCACCCTTGAACAGTCTGGCACCCTTGTAGAAAATCAAATGACCATATAAGAGGTTATTTCTGGACCTTCAGTTCTATTCCACTGATAAATATATCTACTTTATGCCAGTATTATACTGTCCTGATTATTGTAGCTGTGTAGTAATTTTTGAAATTGGAAAGTGTGAGTCCTATAGCTGTGATCTTCCTTTTCAAGATTGTTTTGGCTATTTTGGTTCTCATTTATTTCCATATGAATTTTAAGATGAGCCTGTTGATTTCCACAAAAAGCAGCTGGGATTTTGATAGGGGTTGAGTTAAATCTGTAGATCAATTTGGAGAGTACTACCATCTTACCAACATTAAGTCTTCTGATCTGTAAACATGGAATGTTTTTTCATCTTTTTAGGACTTCTTTAATTTTTTTCAACTATGTTTTCAATGTACAAGTCTTTCACTTCTTTGTTAAATTTATTCCTAGGTATTTTTTAATGAAATTGTAAATGGAAATGCATTTATAATTTTGATTTTTGATCCTTTTTGCTAGTGTGTAGAAAAACAATGAATTTTCAGATATTAATCTTGTATCTTGCAACTTCAGTGAATTCATTTGTTAGCTCTAATAGTTTTTTGGTGGACTTCTTAGAATTTTCTCCATACAAAGTCATGTCATCTGTTAACAGAGATGGTTTTACTTCCTCTTTTCCACTGTGGATGCCTTTTATTTCTTCTTCTAGTCTGATTGCCCTAACGTCTCCAATTCAGTGCTGAATAGAAGTGGTGAAGGCAGACACCCTTGTCTTGCCCCTGATCTTTGGGGGTAGCACCCTTAAGTATGATGTTAGCTGTGAGTTTTTTGTAGGTTCCTTTTATCAGACTGAAGAAGCTCTTTTTTAACCCTAATTTGTTAAGTGTTTTCATTATGAAAGAGTGTTGGATTTTTTTCAATGTTTTTTTTTTCTGTAACTATTGAAGTAATTCATGTAGTTTTAGTTCTTTATTCTATTAATATGGCACATTACATTGATTAACTTTTATATGTTTAACCAACCTTTCATTTTGGGGGATAAACCCACTTGGTCATGCATGATACATAAATCTTTTTTTATATGGTGCTAGATTTGGTTTGATAGTATTTTGTTCAGGATTTTTGCTTTTATATTCGTAATTTTCGTTTTCTCTTCTTTTGATATCTTTGTCTGGTTTCAATATCGGGGTAATACTGGTCTCATAGAATAAGTTTGGAAGTGTTCCCTCTTTTATTTTTTGGAAAAGTTTGAGAAGAATCAGTGTTATTCTGTAAACATTTAATAGAAATTGCCAGTGAAGCCATCTGGTCCTGGTATTTCCTTTGTAAGTTTTTCATTACTGAATCAATCTCTTTACTTCTTACTGGTCTATTCAGATTTTCTATTCTTGAGTCACTTTCAGTAGCTGTCTCTTCCTAACAGTTTGTCCATTTCATGTAGATTACCTAATCTGTTAGCATCTCTGTTTACACTATTTATTTATGTTCTTTTTTAGTTTCATCAGATCAATAGTGAAGTCCCTTTTTTCATTCCTGATTTTAGTAACTTTAGCCTTCTCTTGGCCAGTTAAGCTAAAAGTTTGTCAATTTTGTTGATCTTTTCAAAGAAGATATTTCTGGTTTGTTGATTCTGTTGTTTTTCTAGTCTTTATTTCCTTTTCTTTTTATTCAAATATTTATTATTTCCTTCATTTTTCTTGCTTCGGGTTTTGTTTGCCTTTTTTTTCCTAGTTTGTTAAGGTGAAAGGTTAAGTTACTGATTTGTAATCTTTCTTAATTTTTAGCATAGGTCAATAAATATTTAATAAATTTTCTGAATGGTCTGGAAAAACTAGTTTGATTGACATTGGAAAAGTGAGAAAACTTCACAGTTGAGGAGGGAAAGGATCCCAAAGGCTGGAGTCCAGTAAGGTAAGAGGCAGTGCAGGCTGAATTTCCAGAGAGGGTGGAGAAAGCTGGTAGGACATCATGAGGGGCACTCTCGAGAGAGAGTAGTTACATTGCAGTACCTGCATTACCTGCAACGTAATTAATATTTGCTGTTTTGGGGTTTGGTTTTATTTTATATTTTATTTTTTGGCTCTTTGTATTTGAGAGACTTTAGTAGGATTTCAACTATTTTTCCATTTCTTTCCAAAATTAGACTTGTGTCTCTTTCATTTTCCCTTTCTTTTTTTTTTTAACTTTTTATTTCTAATTAAGCAATAAATGTTCATAGTGAGAGCCTTGGAAAATACAGGATCCTATAAAAAAGAAAATGAAAATCACCAGTATCTCTCCCTTGAGATCCTCACTCTAATCTTTTTAATATGCGAAATCCATAATCCCTTACCCTCAATTCAAAATTCAAAACACTCCAAAAACTAAGGTTTACCACAAAATCATTTTAGTGGCAAAAGCTGACCTCAATGGACATGAGGCTATTTATAGTCTTTATTTATCTGTATGAATACTAATACTTTTATCTGTGATGTATTATATAATTTATAAAATACTACCTTTCTAAAAGCCAAAAAATTCAATTTCCATATCTGGCCCTAAGAGTTTTGAATAAGAGATTGTATACCTATCTATATTAAAATTTATATATATATATATATATATATGTATTGTATGTATGTGTGTATTACATATATACATATACTCATATGTGTTATTTTACACCTCTACTTCTTAACAGTATATTGTGAGCATTTTACTGCCATTAAATGTTATTGGAAAGCAGTTTAATGTTGGTACAGTGTTTCATTATGCTGATCATTCAACCATGACCCTTTTGTATATTTAAGACATTTTCCAATTTTTCGATATTATAAATAGCACTAAATTAAGCATATTTACATATAAATCTTGATGTGTATCTCTCAATATTATCTTAGGAAAAATTCATACATGTAGAATACTTGGGACAAAGCATACAGACTATTATTTTTTAAAGAGTATTCATGATATATATAAAAAAGGACTGAAATGGAATGCTGTAATTCCTAACCCACATTCTTATCCTCATTTGTGCTTTAATTTTACGTTTGGTGCTTTTGATATACAGAAGTTTTAAAACCTTATCCAGACTATCTTGTCTCTCTGGTTTTGGACTCTGGTATTATGATCAAGAAAATCTCAGCTACCCCATATAACTATGCAATATATTCTTTTTATTCTTTTATGGATTAATTTAAACCATTTAAAACCTTAATCAGTGTAGAATTTACTTTGGAGTTTAATCCTTACTTAAAAAGTAAAATCCTTACTTTTTTCTAAAGTTAACCTGCTATCCCAACACTGTTTATTGACTAATTTATTTTTCCTCCACTGATTTGAAATGTGAATCTTATCAGAGACTGAGCTATTATATGTACTAGAGTCTAATTTGGGGCCTTTTATTTTGCTCCATTGATCTGTTTATCCACTGAGCCAGTTCCACTTTGATTAAATTATTACCATTTGATAAAGTTTTAAAAATCTGGTGGTGTTCATTCCCCATTATTCTTTTTCCTTTTCAAGTTTTCTTGGCTATTCTTGTTCATTTATTGTTCTAGATGATCTAAGATTCCTCTACTACCCAATTAGAAAAAAAGATACTGTTGGAATTTCAATTAGACTTGCATTCAATTTATAGAGTAATTTAGAAGACTATTGACACCTTTACAATATTGAATCTTTATACTAGAAATGTGATTTAACTCCCCATGATTCTATCCTACTTTTATGTCTCTAAGAAAGTTTTATAGTTTTCTTCTAATGGGTATTTTAAAAATTATTTCTTAGTTTTATTTTTATTGCTGAAGTGAATGAGATTTTTACATTTTATTTTACAAGACTGCTCCATTGATTTCTTAATATATTTATTTTCCGACCAGCTGCCTTACTGAACTATCCTGTTAAGTCTAATTGTTTTTCAGTTGATTCATTTGTGTGTTTTAGTTAGACAATTACACAGTCTGAGAATAATGATGATATTTGTCCCTCCTTTCCAGTAGTTATATCTTTTATTTATGGTTCTTACAACACATTAGCTGTATCTTCCACATCAATACTAAATAATAGTGGTGGTAGCAGACATCTTTATCTTCTTCCTGACTTTAATGGGCATATCTCTAGTCATTCATCAATAAGTATGATGTTGATGTTTGAAGTTCATATTCATTATCATATTAACAAAATAACCTTCTATTCTTACTTTAAAAAGCCAAATACAAATGTTGGATTTTTATAAAATGCTTTTCTAGCACCTATCAAGGTAATATTATGATTAGCTTAAGGGAAAGTCGCTTATTGTTGTAATAAGATTTTTTTCATTATCATATCTTTTTATTTTACTCATGCATTCCTATCTAGTCAAGGCATATTATTATTAATCTTTGCATGTTATTTTTAAAATGTTACACTAAATTCTTTTTGATTGCATTTTAGTTAAGATCCTTATATTTGTAAAAGCAGGGTCAATATTTTTTTTTTCCTTTTATGCAGTTACTATCTTGGTCTATTTTTGATATCAAAATAATACTATCCTCTTCTTCTATGTATGTTCTGGAATGGAATTCAGCATCTCTAAGTTTTAAAGGAATTATCAAAAATGATCATCTAAACCCATAGCCTTTGCCGACATAATAATTTTAAACTTCTAATTTTCCTCGTTTTTTTTCTACCTTTTCTGAGAAAAGTTTGTACATTTGTATTTTTTCTACAAACTTAGCAATTTAAATGAGATATTTAAGTTGATTACCATAATTATGTACTATTCTTGTTATTTTAATTTTTAACTGTGTATATTGTTATACCAATTTTATCCTTCCCACTTTTGTATCTTTGTGAATTTGTATTTTATTTGTTCTCTTTTGTTTGTGTTTGGATTCTGTTTTCAAACCCACCCTTCCTCCGGGACCCCTTTCTCCCTCACCCAGGCTCCAAGTATGGTTCTCACACCAAATACATTTGTTTTCTCTCCCTTTCCCAGGAACCCAGTGTTTTGGTGCAGAATTTATCTGCTCTGAATCTCTCACTGCAGACTTAACAGACACCAGACAGTATCCATAATGAGTTTTCCTTCTCCTCTTTTCCTACAAAAACTTATTTGATATGGTCCCATCCCTCGAGTTGCTGTCAGATAACTGCTTAACTCATCAAATACAGGCAGTGAGAGGGAATGAAAGATAAAGACACTGATTGGGAAGCCCAGAGATAAGTCCTGAATCTGATGTGTCACCAACTAGGCCTCTGGCCTTGTCTCCAGACTTTAGATTCCCTACGTGTATAATAAGGTAGGTAGATTTCAAGATTTCCAGAGTCTTATTTACTTTGAGCATTCTGTGATTATCTGTTATCCATTTATCCAAATGAAATATTTCTAGTTGAGACTAGATTGATATTATTCTGTCTACATAAAGTTTCATTTTCACAGATATTTTGAGGATTTCCAACCCAAAGCAATGAACAAAATATGACTCCCTAGCATTCCTAAATATGAGTTAGCAACAAGTTCTTTATAATTCATTGGGTCCTTCAGTGTCAAAACCAGATCACTTTGTTTCAGTCTCTTAACAAAGTAATCAATAGAAACTTGAACGATTGTTGGAAAAACAAAGTAGTAGCAAAAAATGGAAATCATCAAATGGCCAAGCAAAGCAGTATGATAACATGTGATAATAGGAAAAGTGATAGCACAACTCTGGCCTTATGTATTTATTTAATGTCATAGTTATAATTTCTCCCAAAAGGAGATGTTGAATTTCTTAATTCTATTCTTAAACCTCTGTCTTAGACCACAGTATTATTAACATTTGAAATGTTAACTCTAGTGGAACATGCCTTTCTTCTAGGAACAGTATCCCCTTCTAAGAAATGACTCCTACTCTAGCTCCATATATGTGGTTCCTCCTGTGAACCCATCTTCACAGCAACAGTTCATTGACTGGCCCAGAAAGAAGCGCATGACCAAAACGAAACCAATTAATGTCTTCTCTAGATATTTGGACTTGACACCAAGATAGTAAGGGAAGATTCCCTGGGAGTGAGGAACTTACTGAACATGGAAGCCCAAGAGCCACCAGAGACCATGAGTTCTCTCACATAGACATTGGTTTGTGGCAACAAAGAAAAAAAGGAACCTATATGCAGAGAGAAGTGGGGCATAGAAGCAGTTGGACAAAGACCCATAGAGGAAAAGATCCAAGAAAGATTTGCAAGCAATGAGGCTGCAAGAAAGTCACCAGCCTTAGACCAATGCAGATGACTAGCATGTTGCAGTAAATACAAGAGCAAAATAGCCTACTTTAAAGGTGGTTAATGAGACTTAACCATGAGCAATTGCCAAAAGAGCCATTCAAACATGGATCCTTATAGAACACAGAATGGTGTGGTGACAGTGAACAGAACAAACTGAAAATGAGAAAAGTGGGAGTGAACATAGACCATGCTACCATAAGCTAATGGTTTTCAGTAACTTCTTAGCATAGGGGGACATATGACAAATACTTGGAGGTGACTAAATTGATTTTATATCACGTTTGTATTAACTATATAATAATTTCAATGTAAGTTTTCTTCCATGGAGTAGGTTTAGTGATTCTTGATCAATCACCTTTATAATATTTATGAAGATGTGAATGAATTAACCCAACCAGGTATAGTTATAGAGATATGAACCTGGAAGATCCCAAATGTCAGTTCCAACAACATTCAGATTTTCAGAGGATGAAGAACAGATAAACAGCCCTACTATAAACAGCCATCTTATATGAAGATGGCTCAATCCTATCAAGGTGGGCTCTGCAGGTCCTTGTTCTTTACAATTGCTCTCACAACTTAGGTGTTTTAACTCCTTGCTCTGGCTCCTCCCCCTGGAATAACTTTCCTTCTATTTGCCACTATCTCACCTGGTAACATTTTATCTATTTTTTTAGATCCTACTCAAAATATCATAAATGTGATGCTCTCTCTTATAACCTACTCAGTCTGAATAGTTCTGGATCTTGTAATCAGGCATGTCTACATAACTCCGTTAGAGGAGTCATCACACGGTATTCGATTACATGTTCCCAGCTATGTTGTATTCATCTCTGTACTCACAGAACCTATCATACTGCCTATACTACATGGTTATTAAATGAAAGCATGAATGACTGAATCCCCAACTACTATGCTTTACAATCATGGTTATAGTTTAACTGGTGACAAAATACACTTTTAATAATAATTTTTTATATAACCATGCCAACAAAATTTGCTCTTGTATGTTCATCCTTGCTAGTCTACTATCCATGTAATAGTCATCTGCTTACAACTTAAAGAAACAGTATATGGTAGGTGAGTATGTTCTTCTCTGCACAAAGACATCTATTACACCCTCACTCTATGAGATATGAAAAGAGAGGAAAGAGGAAGGAGTTTAATATTTTTTAACTCGGTTTTATGGATATATTTCTAGAATCAGTTATGAAATTACGAAAGGCAAATTTTGAGGCAGAAAGTAGAAGTTTTGTTAAATTTCATAGATTGCTGATCATACCCAGCTTCAGTTTCTTGGCCAATGCGTCAATTTGAATTGTGGGATCAGATCCCATGGACAGGAAACATATCAGAGGTGTTCGTGTGTCACTTTCTTCCCAAGTTTTCTCCAGATTTAAGATAACTGGTTCTGTGTACTTTTCCTCCAAAGAATCTGCAATATACTTTCTTGCTTGAAAAACAGTACGGTCTGGGCACCAAGACCTAGAAATGAATACAAGTTAGAGGAAAAAATTTAGTCTGTTCATTTTTATTCTATCTAATTATAAGTGTGCAAAGAACATATCTAATTAGCAAAAGACAAAAGAGATAATTCTCCCTTATGCAGATCTATGTAAGAAGGATGCCAAGGTTTTCTATCCCTGAATGAGTGCAAATTTAATCATGCGGTTTGGGGCTAAGCATTGGCAAGAAGTAGGACAGAGCCAGTAACAACATTGTCTGTTGTCAGTCTAGAAGGGAACTTAGAAGTCAGCTGATCCAAGTGTCTCATTTTCAGAAGCAGCAGCAACTACTCTGAAGCTTTAATGGTTATTTTTAAAGAACGCATCAGTGATTATCCCTAGTAACGGAGGCAATCAGCTTCAGAGAAGCAATTCCTCATTCAAACTGATACACAGGAGTACATTTATTCTTAGGCAAATATTTATCAAGTGCCTACTACATGTCAGGCCCCACTCTAGGCACCAGGGACTCAGCAGGCACACAAGGGGAGATGTCCTCTGCCTGCTCCGTACACGGTGGGGGCCAACCTGCTGCACACTCTGAAGCCCTGCAGTTTTCAGGGGGAGAATTAACATGTCAAAGGTATCAGAAGTAGGTTGAACAGCAAGCATTTATTTAACAACATCTGTGTAGCCTGCATCGTAGTGGGTTCTAAACAGCGACACATTAAATAATGTCATTTCATACTTGATATTTTAGATCAAATTCTATAGATTACACTATTCATTTGACAGAGATTTAATTTTAAAATAATGGATAAAAGACAGACACATCTATTCCAATAAAAACAAGCAGCTCTTTCATACTCTGTAGATCATGAGATCACCATTGCTGACTGCTGTGATCACTCTCAAAGAGTGACAACATCCAGGAAACAACTTTTTGTAAGAAATGCAAGCTCAGGTATATAATGCCAGTAAAAACAAAAATTACTCTAAATGAATCCAACATCTTTTTGTTATTCTTTTGGTGGTCTCATCTCCCCTCCCCCCAACTCCACCCTCCTACCTTGCCCACCAATCTCACACACGCACACACACACCCACACACACACACACAACACACACACACACACCCACACACACACACACATCTTCTAATCTAGAAGCCTTCTTTAAGCTACCGGATATTGAGAAAATGTGAAAAGTGAGAAGGAAAAGAAAAGATTTAAAAAAGAATGTTCTTTCTTATCATCAATTTCAATGTTTTCCTCCATTTTAAGTCAAAACAGCATTTGTACATATCAATAGTGTAACAGTTATGTTTTTTTTTTCCTCAGATGAAACTGAATTTCAGCTTATAAACTAATTGCTTTGTACCTTTGGGATATCTATTTTTTAAAGAAGTAAATTCAACACTAACTAATGAATAAAGTGAATAATAAAAGCATATTTTTCATTTTTTTTTGTTAAAAGCACTGTCATTAATACATTGTCAAAACATACCATTCCCTGCCACCATCACAACTTTATTTACTTGTCAAGGAACTAAAGAACTGCCATCCAGAACCGCAATTTGGAAGCACATACATTTCTTATAATAACTACTGGGACACAGTGAAGTAAACTCACTGAGGTAAGAGCTATAATTTGACATTATGATGAGTGACACTTCTAGCTCTGATAATACCTATTCTCACCTGATAAGTAAAAGTTTGCGGCAGGTATCCAGAGAATCGTTATATCCATCAGGGATGATTTCTTCCTCTGGAGCATCTTTATCAAACCAGCTTTTCCATCCCTTCTCATTACGAGATATCTAAAATAAATAAGACAATTTGCAAGCCATAGGAATATAAGCAATTGGAATGGAGAGGATTCTGAATAACCTTAGAGAGTCATTCTTTATAGGGACATAATTTTTCAAACAACCATACAGTTTACATTTTTCTTCAGAAACAATGACTCAGATAACATGAATATTACTATTCCTAGTCCTCTTTTAGTTTTACCATTGCATTTCTACATCATTCACTAAAATTAGGACCATGTATTAATTACACTAAACAACTGGGCAGGAAAAAAACCCAGCCCAGGGTTTCTCAACCTCAGCACTATTGGCATTTGGGGTCAGATTATCTGTTGTTGATGGGGGCTGTCCTGTTCATTGTAGGATGTTTTGCAGCATCCCTGGCTTCTACCCACTAGATGCCAGTAACACTCTTCTCCCAAGTTTATGACAATCAAAAATGTCTTCAGACATTATCAAGTGCTCTCTGGGGGAAGGCGGGGGCGTGGCACAAAGTTACCCTTGGCTGAGACTGTTCTGATTACCAAACCTCTAAATGTTGACCTCTACTTACAATACAAATAAATGACAAAGTCATAACTTCTATTTTCCTATTGATCCCATGCCTGGAGACCTTAAACCTAAGAATGAATAATTTCTCTCCAAGGGCTGGTCTCAAACATGTTCTTTTAGAAGCATGGAGAGAACTGAAGGTTTTCAGAAGCATTAAGAGGTTCTCTGTGAAGCCCAAGTACTGTCAAAACCAATTTCAAAAACTACAGATTGGTGAACCTGAATCCTCTCCTCAGTAACAATCAGGCTGGATCATTTAGACAGTGCTTTCAAGCATGTTTTAAAAGTGGTGGTAGGCATAAGTAGCAAATAGCAAATGCTTATATAGTAGATGCTATGTACCAGACCCAAAGATTATACTTATACTCCTGCTATCTCCACTTTCTACTGAGGCATAGAGAGGTTAAACAACTGCCCAAAGTCCACATCATGCAAACAATTCACCGTATAGGATGTAGACAGGGTGCAAATTAATAACAAAACAATTGCTCTGTAATTCACTTGTTCCAATATTGTCCCTGGGACACTAAAAGATGGAATAGAATTTCTGAAGTGTTTCACAAATTCCATCTTTCTCCTGAAACTTGAAGCAGCTCTCCCTAGCTGGCTGCTCCCTGAGAATCTTCCTGGCATACTTCTTGGAGGATCTGGAAGCTGCCGCAGCCCTACCCTACTGAACTGGTACCTGCACAGTTACCCGCGGCGCCCCCTGCAGGCACCCTCCGCACTAGTGCCTAGAGAGAAAGACATACGAGAATAAAGGTGTTTATTCCCAGACTATGGCCTTCCATTTGCTGAATTTGACTCTACCACAATAGAGCTTCCTGAGTGAGCTGCATCTGTGATGGGCAATGAGATAACTTCCAGCCCCTTGTCACCCACCTCCATTTCCCACTCCGTTTCCTGGCCCTCCCTGTTAGCAAAACCACTTCCAGGTGTTAAACAGGTTGGCCTGAGATGCCAAGGCTGGGCAGCTGCTATTTTGTTTCAGTCCCTGACACTCATCCAGCTGGGATATTCATCTCCTTCTACTTCCTCCTCCCCATAGCCAGGCCAAACCAATGGCCACCTGATGGCAGGTCCTCAGTGGACTTCTGCAACTTTCCTGAGAATGACTCCTTTCCTCACATCTGGCCCATACAAGGGTGTGAAAGGAGTTGGAGAGAAATAACTCATGCTGTCAGGGAAAGAGCATATATTTAACCTTTTTGAACTTTGATTTCTCACCTATAAAGTGGGGTCAATCATATCTCCCTTGCACAGTGACTGTTGTTGCAAAGTACTTATCCCATAGTAAGCAGTAGTAGCTACCAGATTCTATACCATGGGTATTTAAACTCTAATTGACAGAGGCAAACAATAACGCAGGTCTCTATATAGATATAACTCGTCTGCAGAGGGCATGGGTTTTGACTCACTTCCAGTGGTGCCTGAAGGTCTCCCTTACCCAGTCTCCCAGCAAGCTAAGACTTTTTTTCAGAGTATTTGTTTGGGCTTGGGGGCCTCACCTGTGGCTGTACTAGAAAACAAAGCTTACTGCCTACCACAGGTGGAATCCAGGGACTTTATCCAAATGACTCTGACCCAATCACTGCTAAATAGATAAAGACTCTACATAGTGTTCCAGAAACACCACTAAATGGACACACCTAGCTTACGCCGGGGTGAGGGGCAGTCGAGGGGAGGAAATCACATGAAGACAGCAGGAGGCTTCTACCAACTTGTAGTCTACTTACTACCTCTTTAGTCCATCACCGGTAACCTCAAAAAAGATAATTATCAGCTTTGACAATGGAATGGCAGGCCCTCCATCAGTGACAGGCAGACATAACCAACAGACCCCAGTAATAAACAACTATTTTTAATCCAAGTCACATAATTGTTTTCCAGTGAGAGCTAAACAACAACTAATCCACAATAACAAATTTACATTTTCAAATAAGAAAAACAACAGGTAAATCAGGACCCACTTTACCATTTTCACTATTATACTTTGCCATTTTATATTCTTACGGGTGAAATGATTAATTTTTTTAAAAGGACCTCAACCTCTTAATTTGCCTCAAATTCAAATTTGCACGAATTATTTAATAATAGGCAGAAGTAAAAATGTAAAAACATCAACAGTCTACAACAAAAGGGTCCACCCACCCACCACTTCTGATCTTGACAGCAAGTTAGGCAGGCTTGTAAATGACCCATGCCTACCACACAGAAGGAAAAGACAGCAGCCTGCACCTATGGAGAGATTCCTTTCACTACCTGCCTTTCCAAAATCTCCCCAGAAAGCCACATAGCCCGAAAGCTGTGTTGACTTCTTTGGGTGAAGGGCTTGTGACCAGGAGGCCCCTCTTAAAATGGCTCAGGTGTGTTTGGGTTTACAGATCTGTGCTTTTATCCAGCCCTTTCCTACCTGGTTCATAATTTCTGCAAATTGTGGAAGTTTACTCAGCTCCACGAGGTTCAGCCAGGTCATATCGAGAATCCAGCGAAATGGCTTGGGAGGGCAGGCTTTCAGATCCAGAGCCGCTCCCCCTGGGGAAAGGCATCGGTGGGAATCAGGTCAGCTTGTGCCAGGGTTTAAAAATTATTTTCCAAATAATAAAAATGGGATAACCATATCACAGAAAAAAAATGGAAAAATTGGAAAGTAATCCCATTACAGAAAATGTGGTTATTTTTTGGGGGGGGGGTACATTTCCTTCAAGTCTTAGTGTTTTATTTATTGATTTATGGCAATTTCTTGTCATTTTTCCCTGCAAAGAATTGTTCTCAGGTGGTTGTGGTCGTTTGAATTTTTATTTTTTAACAATCTGAAATGTACAATTTTGATATCAATAAATAGGTCAATCTTTTCATGTGTGATTTTTAAAAATCACTTCTTAGTTATTACTCTTCCAAAAGTTTGATATTCAATACTATTTGTTACCAGATCAAAAAGATGGGTAGATTGATAGATTGATATAATACAACTGTGGTTTTTTAAAGGGGTAACTAATGTTCAAATAATTTCTTCATTCACTTATTCAACAAATATTTATTGAGCATCCTCTGTGTATCTGGCATATTTCAGGCACTGGGGATAAAGCAGAGAAAAACCAAACAAAGTTCCTGCTCTCACAGAGCCTAGTGGAGAATGTGAGTTATAGTGTTGGATCATATTTTGAAGCAAATCACCAGTCAAATGAGCACACACATCCAATGTGACAATCTGTTACCAAGATACATGACTATATTCACAAGTTCAAAATCCCTCTATTGCATGTCTTTAGTAATGTTTTATCATAATAATTCCAGCTCTGTTGTTAATTCAGATGCTTGTGAAACAGTGATTCTGAAACTTTTAAATCCTATAATCTTACTGAAGAACTCATCAAATCCTTTTACTCCATCTATCAACCCTTGTGTAAAAAAGGGAGTGGAGGGAACTACAGGCCTCTGCACCCCCCTCTAGCATCTTCCTGAGAAGGTAAATGAGCAGAAATACTCCTTTCGTGTAAATCCCTTTGTTCTATCTGTTGGGCCAGCAATTCTGAGTGCAACACCTTTAGAACGTGGTAAACCTTCCCCTCACCAACCTGCCCCATGCAACCTGGTAAAAGAGAAAGGCTTATTCTGCACCATTTCCGCTAATGCTGAGATTACTGTAGAAGCAACCACTAGAGTCACCTGCAGACTTAAGAAATTCTGCTTCTCTAACCCAGAGACAAAGTCATCCCTTTTCTTCTTGGTCGTTTCAAAAAAAAAAATTTTTTTTCATGTGACCATAAGCCTCAGAGACATCAGAAAAGGACATTTAAGCTATGTTAGTATTTCCAAACATGCTAAACTAGCCCGGAGCAGTCCCAGTCCATCCTAGTCCCCCATGTCCTGGCTCTGACACCTGCTAGCTACATAAACTTGGACAAAAACTCAATTCCTCTGTTTCTTCTTCTGTCACATGGATGCAATAATAGAATCTACCAGGTTGGTTGCTGTGAAGATTAAATATATTATTGTATGTAGAAAGCATAGGACAGGTGTGGTCCATAGGAAATGCCATATAATCATTAGCTGTGATTTTGACATTAACTCTCTCTGTTTTGGAAAGCAAGAATGCACCTCCTAAGCTGTCGTCTTTTGTCCATGGTTCACAATGAAAGAAAGATGATACCTTTCTAAAACAACCAGGCAGGGGAAACAGGTATATCAATTATTCTGTAATGCAGGATTGTCCCTGGTATCTCTCTCATTTTTCAAAGGGTTCTGACATTCTCAGTTGAAGAAAACAGTCAAAGGCACCTTCCAAGTATCTCAGAACGCAAGGAGGAGTTGATACAAAGGGACAGTCACTCTTGGGAAATCAAATCTTTCTTCTATGATAAATCTTTCTTCTTTTTCTGGTAAGCACTGAGTTCAAAATGATTTATAAAAAGAAAAATCAACAATCTAAGAACCATATTTGTTAACTTTGTAAAAATCATTAAAAACAAAGTCATATCTTTTAAAATATAATTTGGCCAAAATGTAAGCCAGTTTGAAACTAATACAAACTGTACAATAAACCAGGTTGGGGTTATTTTTAAAAAAAGACAAAAAATCTCTTTTACTGCTGAGCTGACTGTACTTCTGTCAATCAACCTAACATACTATCCCAAATTAATCTTCCTAAAGCACTGCTCTGTTCATGCTATTCCCCTGCTCATAAAGCATTCAGTGGCTCCCTATTACCAACTAAATTAGATCCAAACTCCTCTCACCAGCTCTCCTGGCCTTGTACAATCCGGTTTTCCAAGACTCTCCAGTTTTATGAAATGGGGTCACAGGTGTGCTCTTAACCACAACTCAGATGTGCAGTCTTTTTAATTTTTCTGTGCCAAATCTAATTCTCTTCACAGTTTTTTTTCCCCACTGTGTTGCCATGTTTCCCAGTCTCCTCCTTTGTCTCAAAGAATCTAGTCTCTTTCAGGTAATAGCTCTGATTTGGCTGGGTTTTCTGGGTAGGAAGAGATGAGGTGGAGTGGGATTGTGTCTTGGTGAGGAGGATGCCTCAGATCTGCACGCTGCCCTCCAGTCTCCACTTGTCTCAGTCACAGGCTGGGATCCCTGTACTGTATCCTCTGAGCAAATTCTGTCTGGCCTACTGGGACATGCAGCTATTATCCAGAGACTGGTCCTTTGTCTCCAGTTACAAAGTTCCCCTGCAGTTTCTTGGTGTGGACCCCAGGCCTCTGCTACATACCAGCCCTCTCAACATTTCCAAGTCTTCCCTCCAGCTTGTCAAACCTCAGGCTTATCTATCTGGCCAGGCCCTCTACCAGTGCTGCAATGCAGCTTCCATGCTGGCTCTGGGCAGAATGCAGGGGCATCTTCTATATGGATGTTTCTTGAGCACCCTCCTCCAGCCACCTGAGATTCTGCCTTAGGAGACGGGAAAGAGACAAGGGATCTTTCTGACTCCTTTGTCCTTTCCACAACCAAGAGGCCACGTTTCCCACTTCTTTCTATGTCACATCTGCCTCCCATGGGTCATACTGGCAGATGGGATCCAGGAAGCAAAGCCAGCTCACCGATAAGGAAAGATCCAAAAGTATAGCTTCCACACCACTTATATTCCACAGATAGGAGGTGTGAGGCTCGCTTTGCTCCCACTGCTGCCTAGATTCCCACATGCTTCACTGTCCTTCCTCTCCACTGCCCAGTGCCCCAAACACTGAGGATGTGGCCCCAAGTCCAAGTGAGAGCTCCAAGGTGACTGAAGTGAGTAAAAGTAGCTTTCTACATTTGGTAAATTCAGGCTCATTGTATTTAGAGGTCACAGAGACCACAAGCTCATACTTCTGGACCCTCCTCTGTAGAGCCTGCTCCATTCCTCCCAGGTGGTACTTATCATTTCCCCCTGGGCCCATACAGCCTCTTGTACACAGGGGCATGGGGTGACTGCTTTCTGAGAACATACTGCTAGTCACTGGCCTAGTCTGGTTTGTTTTCCTGATTCCAAGTCCCGCTCACACTTTACTGTACCATGCTGTCTTATTCCTACATACACTTTAAGACATCAGCTTCTACAGATGTATTAGACCTGAGAAGCAAATATGAACCAGATGACATATTCCAATTGCCTTTGAACTACAAGAAATAAAAAGTCAAAGAAGAAATTTCAGGGATTATACAAAATTGTTTATAAAGTTTTCAAAAGCAGTAATCTAACCTGTATCTGAGAAAGAAATTAACTAAAGCAAAGTAAGAAGAATGATAGAGTAATAAGTAATTACAGGTTACTGCCTGCTTATTAAAAATTGGATGATAAGGATAAAAGTGTGTCATGTCCTATCACCTTATAGTACGAACTTGGAAATATTTGACATTTTTTTCCTATATGATCTCTTTTGTTTCCATGGCTTTGGTTGTTATTTCTGTGCCCTACTTTTGCAGATGTCTGGCTTCTTTTAAATTGTCTGGCTTATTTTTTCTAACTATCTGCTGGATACCTCAAACTCAACGTGTCTGTGTCATCACCAGAGCTGTTCAAAACATTCAGTTTCTCCTTCTTCCAAGCATTATGGGGGGATTGCATTTCTCTGCTCTCTTTGAAGTTAGATGTGACCACATGTCTTGCTTTGGCTAATGAAATATGAGCCTAAGTGACATGTGCCGCTTATAGGGTAACTTTTAAGAGTCAGCACACAATTTGCCATATCCTATCCCTCTGCCACAGTAATTATGGAAGCAATTTGGATTTCTGGGTAATCATGATAAGCATGTTGGAGAGGAGGTAAATGAGAAGTATGTCTTTGTTGTGTTAAGTCATTAAAATTTTGGGACTGTTTTTATGGCCACAAAACCTAACCTATCCTGACTAAACTAGGTTCCCAGATCACATTCATTATTCCTTTCCTCTGACACTCCTCAAACTAGCTCCTTTTTCAACCAACCAGACTGAAAATCTTTGCACAGTCCAGAAACCTGAGACTCATTCCTGACCTCTCTTCGCTCTTACGTCCAGTCCTATTGTCTTTACTTTAGGCACGAAGGCTTTACCCCTGGTTGGGAAGATTGTAATACACATCCTTGATCCTCTTTTCTCTAATCCTATATGTGTCTGCCAGAGTAATCTTCCTAAAGGACCAGTAAAAGCTTCCTAAAGGACCACATCACCACCTCATACAACCTCTTGTCTCTTTTCTTTTCTTTCTTTCTTTTTTTTTTTTACAACTTCTATTTCTTACTAGATGGAGAAAACCCTTCATCTAGGAATCAAGGCTCACATTTACATACTCTCCTCATTTCTTTTCTTATGCTGTTCTGTCTCCACAACGAATGTTTCCTCCATTTCTACCTATTTTTCAGGGTCCATTTCAAATACCACTTTCTTCTTTTGGGGGGAAAGGGAAGCCGAAAAATTATTTATTAAACTATATATAAAGAGCAAAAAACATTTTTTAAAAATATTGGAACATTTTCCCCATGTGTCAAATAACCTGAAGAATTAATGGCTTAACCTGCAAATGTATATTTTCCAAGATTTCATCGGCCACACATAATCTCTCCCTCCTTTTACATGTAACACTTTGTTTTTAGCTCTCATAGGTTATTCTGCCTTGTTTTACAGTGGTTTTTAAAATTATCTTTATCCCTATTATGAGACTGTTATTTCTTTTAAAGCAATGTCTGGTTTATTCTTGTATCCCAAACACTAGCATGATGGGTTTACATAGTATGTGCTCAATAAATACTTGTTTAACTGAATTGAATGAAAATACTTTTGTCTTCTTAATCATATTTTTAACATGGAGATAAGCAATGAATAGAATTGACTTCAAATATGAAATACAAGTGTGCCTGTTTTAAAGTCTTAAGTCATTATACTCCCTTGCTTAAGAAATTTCTCTCTTATAATAGTAAGCTCATTACCAGCATCACTTTTCCTCCCTTTGGCATCAGGGGTCCTGATCATGGGCAACAATGATCAAACTTCATCTAATTCTATAACTAAAAATCATAGAGTCAATACAGACCTGACATAGTTATCTTGAGTAACCAGAGCAAAATGACTGGTAATCAGAAAAAAAGAGGTATAAAGAACTTCACTTTCGTGAGAATGTAATTACTCTACTATATTATAAAAATGGGTCTACAATACATCAAAGGGCATATCAAAATCAATATCCTTTACATATCACACCCATATTCCGAACCGTTCACCTTTAATGAGAGCCTGAAACTCTCTGTGCTTCACCGTTCCTCTCTGAAGATCGATCTTTAAGGTCATGAGGAGTACAAAGAGGAATTTGTGGTTTTCATACAGGCCTCTGACGGAGTAGGTAAAAACTTCATATGTCAGGTACTCAATAATGTTCGTAATTCTCTTTTGAGGTAGTGGAGACTTCTCAGATCTGCGATACATTTTAAAAATGAAAGAGGTAAAAAGCCTTTTCTAAGAAAGTAGAAATGCAAACAAAAATTTTAAGTTACTGCTCAGGGGGCAGGTAGCGTGGCCCCACCTGGCCATGGACTGGTCGAATAACTTCAAGAACTGGGCCAGTGAGGTCTGGTACATGATGTTGACCATGCTCATCTCTGTGATGAGGAAGTAGAGGATGCTTCCGCGCGTGGCCGCAGGTCGGAACTCCTCCTGAGCTGTGTTGATCTTGATCTCTGTTTCTGCAGCCACATGCAGCTTTTCACTTACTTCAGCTGCTGTCAGCTTGGTGGTTCGAAGGACACCGATGAGAGATTCATCATCTACCAAGGAACCTAAAATCCAAACAGAAAGACTGTATGTAGAACACAAGATGGGGAAGCTGAGAAGCGAAGTACTTTGCTTGTGAAATCATCCCATTAATTTTCAATTTCACTTCTTCAAGGCCTGCAGGGTAGAAGGGCTGAATCTTAAGACACCAAAAGGCTTCTTTCTAGTCCAACTATTATCTGATGCCTGAATTCTTCTAAACACCCCTGCTAAATGGTTACCCGACTCTACCTGGAAATCTGCAAAAAGGCTTTCAACAAGGCAGCTGACACAACTGATCTTCAAATGTCTGAAGACAAAATCATGTCTCCATCCACTCCCAGTGGTTTCAGCTGTTCCTTCTATGACATAGCTTTCACCTCCATTAGCATCCTGATGGTTCCCCTCAGAGCGTCATGAGCTTGTCCATCCGGCTTGTCTCAACAGAGTGAGCTGATCCAAATGTCACACACCAGCTTGCAGCTACATGGTGCACTCTCTACTCCTGCTTCAGTAGAACAGTCTTTGCCACTGAGAACTCCGTTGCCTCTATGTCTCTAACAAGAGTAAATTGGGTGTGGCGGAAGTGTCTCACCAGGAAGAAAAATCCTAATTTAATTTTCAGTTTTACCCTTCATTATTGTTTTTAATGGAGATAACACATCTATGACCATAACTTCAATTTTAACATATGGAAAGACACTTTGAACATGCTGAGCACACAGCAGTGTTCTGGCCTACCCTAGAATTCTAGGTGGCAGGTGAATGCTAAGGGAAGGTACTAAGTCACTCTGATGCGTCTATTATGGAAGTCCAAATTGTGACTAACCTCACAGGAAAGACACCTTGATCCAACACACTCTTGATTAGATCCATAAGAAGCCCTTGGCATTCTTTGCTAATATTTAGAACACTTAGAAGTATCCAAATGGTGCAGAAAGTCTCTGGACTAAGAGACAAATAACTCCACCAGCACAAGCAGTGCAATTGAGGTCACCTTAAAAGTAGTGCTAGAGACTCTTGTGAGAGTAATGTGTAATGTACTTCGAAGAGGTTAAGAATTTTTTTATCCAAGATTTAAAGTGCTGTTGGAAAGTATTTGGTATTAGACTCCTAATAAATGGTGGAATTTAGGTTGCTGTAATTTGTCAACTACAGAACAATACAGTGTTTTTGATTTTATTTATTCTGGATAAAATATTTTTACACATTTAGAGAGAGTACATCCCCATATCAGGATCTGGTATGATTGGTGCCAAGAGGAGCACCTATCCCTGACTCCTAAGTGGGAGGGCAAGTCAAATCAAGAAGAAGCTGGACCTTGGGTACGCAAGTGCCTCTGACACAGATTCCACATGTTATAAGCCGCTGTGGGGTATTGCATTTCAATGCCAAATGAAAGTGTCAATCTAAAAAAAAAAATAGAGCACATTAGTTTCCTTTGGGCAAGTAAATTAGCCTATTATGAGTTACTTGCCTCTATTTTGAGTCCTTGTTTCCTTAGGAGAGAGCGATTATATCAAGAAAACTTATTCTCAAATGCCAGACTCTGTTTGCTAATTCAAAAATCAGATTCTCTGCTGTCCCACTTTAACGTCTAGATGGAAATTGTCTAGCTTGTTTTTTGAATTGATAACTCAACTGCTTCCTAACATCTGTAATCATGAGGGCATTGAAAGAGAGAATAAGAAATCCTTATTCAGAATCCATTATTTGATTACTTTTTAATAACACAATACCTTTTGTAGCACTTAATTTGTAGAGGAGGTTATCTTCAAGTTCTTTCATCTTCCGCTTATTAAAAGTCACATCCTCCAAAAGTTTAACCCTCTCAGACTCTAACTCCTGTTATTAAGAAACAAAAAATAACATCAGAACTTTAATTACCAGTAATTATGCTGAATCAAATTTACTAATGTTTATTATCGGTTTTTAAAAGTTTAAACCAAAATGCCTTTTGCATGACAGGAGAAACTACTATCAGTTGAATCTATCTTTCTGTATTTTCATTTCTCTGGACAGTTTTTTAAAATTTTGCCTACTAGCATTAAGTTTCCATAGCACTTACACTGGAATGCATGAGATAACCCTGCTAAAATACTTCTGCCCAATTATTCCCAGCTCTGCTCCTGGTTCTCAGTTTCTTTTGATCAGAGTGTCCCATTCTCTAGGCCCTGTTCCCACATCGCCTCTGTGAGAAATGCTAATTTTATTTGCAGTCAGAAGTCATAGAAACAAAGGGGCATTAATCAATAGCAAGAAACCACGAGGCTACCCAAGCCAAATGTGAGCTCCTGGCTTGGGACCTGCCTACTCCAGGTATCACATAGTCAGTTGTCAGTACAAATCTATTTTCCATTGTTTTGCAGCTCTTTCTACCAGCAGGGCTAAATTGGATGTGTGAAAGGTATTTTTTTCTACATAAATGATGTATTTTTAAAATTATATTTTGAAAATTTTCAAACTTTCCGAAATATCTAATATAATGAACTCTCATATACCTATCACCTAGGTTCATCATTTTGCTTTATCATTGTGTATAATACTTATTATTATTATTATTATTATTATTATTGCTGAACCATTTGCAGATGTCATGATACTTTTTCCCTAAAAGCTAGCAAACCTCCTAAGAACCAAGACATCCTCTTACACAATCATAGGGCAATTTTCAAACTCAGAAAATTTAACATGGATATAATACTCTTTCTGAATATAGAGTAAATTGGAGTGGTCTCAATAGCATTCTTTACAACAATTTTTTCTGATCTTATACAAAATCACACATTGTACTTAGAATTGTGTTAACAGGTGTTTTTAAAGTACTTAGTTGAGAAAGTTTCTTGATAAACTGCTTCAGAAATTCTACCACTTTCAGAAAGTCTTCCTAAACCAATTTGTCAATCAAAAGCCACGGCATAGCATTTATCTGTATATCTACCATGACTTGCATCACAATTTGTGTGTAGTTTATATCTCTCCAATTAGATTTTGTGCATCTAGAGGGCAAGAACTCCTATTTATGCTTGTATTCTTGAGGCTTTGCAGAGGAAGGACTCGACCCAACAAATATTTGTTAAATGTAAGTGCGCTGAACTTAGTTCAACAATTTCATTTTGCATTTGGAGAAACTGAGGACCCATAACTATTAACTCCAAGTAATATCCCGACATAATATGCACAGCTGGTTACTTGCAGAGACAGGCCTCATCTCCTTGTTCTCCAACTCCATGACGAGAGTGTACTGCCATTGTATTATCAGGTTTGCAGTATTTTATGGGATGGTGATGAAGATCATGGCTGTGTTTGCAGGGAGAATAGCTAATGAATTGTTTTTATTAAAATAGTCATCCCTGGGTGGCATTATAGGAATACATAGACGAAATGAAATCACATTAGCTTACTTTTCAATATGATATGGAGAAACAAGTATCATGATACAGTGGACACTTGTGAGTTTTGCAGCATGACCTGTATCATGTTTATCTAGAATGCTTGGCAGGGTAAAAAGTGTAGTCTTACAGGTTAAGACCCTATTCTCTCCAGTCTTCATTTGTTCATCTGTAAAATGGGGGTGTAAGAGCAAGATTGTTAGGAGGGTTAAACATTATGGTTAGGAAGTCTTCCTGCAGGTTAAGTGTGCATTTTGTTTTTTCCAGCAAGGTTGGTGTGAGCATATTAATACATCTGTTGAAGAAGAAGCTAAGGCCTAGAAGAATGAGTGTGGGGTGCTCTGGGAAAATGGAGTATAGCCTACCTTAGACAGAAGTTAGTGCAGCCTGCGTGGGGCATCTGGACCAGTGAAGAATCATCCCAGAACAGACCAACAGCACCAGACAGACCATGAAGGAAGGACTAATTTTCAACAGTTGGCACCATGTGGCCCTAAGAGGTGATGGACTCAATGAACTGAGGGGCCCATGTTCTCTCTGCCTGGCTGTGGAAGTGGAATGTTTTCCCTTTCTGGATCGTTTGTTGTTAATGAAGATCAAACAGCTAATGAGAGTGGAAGCTGGGCCTGTGCCCCTTTCACTCCACCAATTATTTTATATGTGCAAATACATATAATTATATTTTATGCAAGTATATTTTACGTGTAACATTTAATATTTTCTGAGCTTTACCCTAAAAATTAGCTTAATCTTATAAAATAATTTCCCTGCTTTAGTGCAAATTTTATTTAATTAAAAGTATGGCTTCCTATATCATTAGATTATTAGATTGTAGTAGTACAAACTACTACAGTAATAATAATATTTATTCAGAGCAATTTCACTTTCTCCGGTATCATTATTTTATTCATTTTTTCAGGTGTACCCCAAACCATCCAAGCATTCATAGGACTATAAAGATTAAAGTCAATATACCCAAAGGTTTAAAGACAGAAGTAGGAAGAAGAAAGAGTGGTGTGTGTGTGTGTGTGTGTGTGTGTGTGTCCGCGTGTGTGCACATTTGAAGTTGGAGGAGAGGTGAGTTAGTTACATGATTTCTTGACAGGACTTGAGACTGTAAAACAAATATTTATGTTAAAGGTAAACATGATTTGCTTAATTTTTTTCTTTTCTATATACTTAACAATTTAATACATTTTGAACATTTATTATAGTTTATTATTATAAGTCTAAACTTCTTTACCTTTAGAGATTTATTACCTGTTTCTCTGTTAGAATTACTCTCCTTAGTAACTGATTCTCGAGTCCTTTCATCGTAACAGTAAAATCAATGACTGACGTTTTAGCGTTGATCTCAGGGGTAAAGGCAGGGTTTGGTAACTTCGTAGTAATATAAAGTTTAAATGTGTCCATGATGTCACATTCTTTATCACCAATTTTCACCTATACCAATTCAAACATAAAGTTTTAAAAAGCTTAAAGGACAGGACAAGAAATATAGGTTCAATTCAGGAAAAAATTTACCGAAGGTCAATGCTGTGAAACTTGAATGAATCCCAAAGGAAAGTTGTAAAATCTTAATCACTGATCTTAAATAATAAAGCTTATTCCATTCCTTTAGAATAATTAAGATTTGTGGTCCTGCTTGAAGATATTTTTAGCTATGACACTAAACAAATTAAATGAAAATTTTATTTCATTCAAAACATGTATTGAATAAAGGGAAATTCAGTCAAAGATTTGACTGTTTTTTTTCCACTTGAGAAAATTGTTTCCCATTATGAAAATTTATCATTTTTATAGAAAGTATTATTTCTTTTTGCATTGTATAGTCACCTCTGAAGTATATTTGACAATAGAAAGGGTTAATAAAATTTTCAAACAAAAAATGTATTTTTTCAGAAAGATAACATCTATCTTAAACACTACGGTCTACAGTATATTTCAAAACAATAGGTTTTGCCATCTAGAAATCAGGTGGAAATTATAACATTTTTAAATGACTTAAATTTTTAATTAATTTTAATCCTACATGTGACTGAAAACCGCATTGCTAAGAAACCACCACATTCTCAGGCACCATGCCTTCATGTTGCAGAGAAGAATCCGGGGTCTTTTAAAAGACCTTCAGGAATGATGATTATATAACCTCCTTTGGGATATTAACTACAGCACATAAAAGAATTCACATTATGAAGAAGTTTTTTTCTAAGTAAATTTATCTTTGCTTAATGAGAAAATTTATATTCTTTACTTATTCACTGATATTTATAAAATCAAGTTGTCCAAAGAGAAAAAACCCAATCAGAAATCCTATCATTCATCTAAAAATAAAACCAAAGAAGCCTAAAAGTAGAGAATAACACTAATTAAAAAAAAAAAAAAAAACACTGAAAACACATATAACCAGTGATCAGGAACGGTATTTCATAGCTTCCAGCAAAGTCCATGAGTTTAGATTGAAAGTTAATAAAGAGAGAAATGAACAAATCAATGTCCATAGACTTTATTAAAATGCCATTTTCTCTAGTGGGAAAATACAGGTTTTATTGTATAGATGTATATATGGTTTACAAAACCAATTTTCTCAGAATTGCTAAAATATATATATTTTGTATATAATGCTAACATCTCATTATTATGACCAGACAGTGCCTTTCTTTAATATATTATTAGTTCCAGCCAAATGGCCACTCAAGATACTGCCCTCCCCCTGGATTTTTTATATACTATATATTTTTTTTAAGGAAACATTGAATATGAGTTTGAAAGTCTTCTTTTTTCCAGTGTACCAAATACTACCACCTGAAAGAAACTGTCTTTACTGTTATGCTCAAAAAGATAAGTAGATGTCACCATTGTTCTTTTCATTTTTCTTTTACAAAGCTCACCTTGAAAGCAGTGCCTGATTTAATGAAATTTTTTTCTAATACATTATCCAAGGCTGGATCCAGCTCTTCACGAATGTCCTCAATGAGAAGGGGTCGGCCCAAGGAAAGACTGTCCTCCAAGTGTGTGCGGAAATATTTATGGTTCAGAGATGTCACCTAAAAATAGAGTTCATTACTATATAAATGTTACAAAGGATGTGCCTCTTCCTAAGTGGAAACCAAGTGGTGGCTAAGAATTTTGAGGATGATATAGGAAGCCTTATTTATAAAAATAAAAATAACAAACAAAAATTAATTTTCAAAACTTGGCAAGTCATGACTTCCTTAAAGTCATGACTGGATGTGTAACAGGCTTCCCCTGATCAAGAGGAGAATCAAGCTGTATTCCTTAGCAGGGCATTACAGATGCAGGAGCAGTAATCAAGGACTAATCTTTTTAAACTTATGCAGCTACAGTGGCGCAGAGAAAACAAAGTAATTTGCATATGTGTGATATTCACTTATCTTCTCAGGACTCCTTTGATAAATAAGTGATAAAAAAATAAAAAGCATAAGAATGTCAGAAATGATATATTGAGTTAAACCAAGGGTCCACCCATATATTCTATTTTTAACAGTGGCACAACAAAAGAATATGATACTCTCCATAAAATCAACCTAAAAAACTATATGTTCACATTTTATATTCTTATAAAATATAAAGAATATTCTTATAAAATATAATTTAAAATTTTAATTATAATTCTGAATGCCTAGCAGACTCCATTTGTAGATCAATGTTTGTTATTAGTTAAAATAGACACTCTGGGCTGATTGAGCTTTGTATGAGCCAATTGGCTTTGAACTCTTCTATGATCCTTCTCCCTGCTTAAGTGTGAGGACTTCCAAAGGTTCAGTCCTCTGAATTTAATGACTACCTTCATGCTACTATGAATGCTGATCTTAAGAGGCAAGGAAGATCCACTGAGAGAGCAAGTGATTAGAAGAGTGGAATTAAAAAATATTATCTCTCACTTGCTATCAAAAAAAGATGTGGAATTGAAACATTAAATAAGTCCACCTTTGTCCTGTTTTGGTTATAAAGGAAATAATTAAAGCAAAACAATCTTGCACATGAAATAATTTTTTCCCCTAGATCAGGAGTCCCCAATCCCTGGGGCCACAGACCAGTACTGGTCCAGGGCCTGTTAGGAACAGCAGGAAGTGAGCAGCAGGTGAGCAAGCAAAGCTTCATCTGTTTTTATAGTCACTCCTCAGCACTAGCATCACCGCCTCAGCTCCACCTCAGATCATCAGGCATTACATTCTCATAGAAGCACCAGTCTCTGGTGCCGAAAAGGCTGGGGACCACTGCTAGACGAATAGCTTTTTTTATACAAATGCTGTGCTGTGAAAGACCTTACTATGAGTTGATAAGGTAAATGAATCTAAACAAAGAGCTTTAACTACTTATTAAACAGGATGAAACAAGGTTCTAATAAGATTAAATGTAATTGTCCTGCTCTCTCTCTCAAAGAGTAAATTTTATTTCTGTGATTTCCTTCGCTAGTGTGATGGTTAATTTTATATGTCAACTTGACTGGACTAAGGGATGCCCAGATATCTGGCAAACGTTATTTCTGGGTGTATCTCTAAGGATTTTCCCAGAAGAGATTAACATTTGAATTGGTAGACTGAGTAAAGAAGATCGCCCTCACCAATTTGGGTAGACATCCTCCAATCCGTTGAGAACAAAAAGGTGGAGGAAGGGCAAATTTGTTCTCTGCTTGAGATGGGACATCCATTTTCTGACTTCAGACATTAGCCCCTGATTCTTGGGCCTTCGGACCTAGACCATTGGCCCCCATGGTGTTCAGGCCTTTGGGGTTTAGAACTACACCACCGGCTCTCCTGGACCTCCAGTATGCAGACAGCAGATCGTAAGATTTCTCAGCCTCCATAATACCATGAAGCAATCTCTCACAACAAATCTCTTTCTATATATTTATGTATTTATATCTATATATAGATATCCTATGATTTCTGTTTCTCTGGAGTACTCTAATACACCAAGTAAAGAAACAATAATTTTCAAATTGTCAGTTTAAGATGATCTTTTACCATGTTCAGTATCTTTTATAAATTTGAAATCATATCTTCAAGTCACAATTTTAAATTAAGTTCACTTGATTTTTCTTGTGTAAAACACTATGTGGTAGCCACTACCAGAGCCTGGGTCATCTGTCCAGATATTCAAATGCCGGGATCTTTACAAGGTGATCAGTGAATTCTTTATAGGGAAACCTAGGGAGTACCTTCTTTCCAGAAGTCAGAACTAGGTCCTGGAAATGACATTGAAGGTGGCCTTGGAAAAGTTGTCAAGGTGGAATGTGGCCCTGGACATATAAAACATGTTTTGTTTTTCATTTATAAAGTGCTTCATTTTGTTTTCCTTCTCAAGTTGAGAAATAATAATTTTGTCTCATTTCGTTTTCATTTATGTGTTTGTTCATGTGCTGGTCCATATATTCAGAAAAATAGTGTCTTCTGAGACACTATATATAGTTCAATCTGCTTACATTCCAGCAATTAATAGTTTTTAACTATTATATTTATTATTTGTTATATATTTGTTACTTCTTCAAGAGGGTTCCTGGGTCTCAGTTGCATAAGGAAGGACATTACTGAAGACTATCAATGAGTTAAATGTCAAAATGAGGAGATAAAGTTATGATCAGGAAAAATAAGAACAAGATGAGCAGGGAGCTTACTAGCCAAGTGAGGCCCAAAGAAGGAGCAGCAGTGCACTCCTCTGTGAATGCAGCTCCTCAGAGGCTACATTCCCATTACCTCCATTTCTCTTAATTCTTCCCCTCCATTTACATTCTGATCCTTACTATGATTCCTCTGGGTTTTCTAGTAAACATGCATCGTGTTCTGGAGTATTAGTGAGGTGGGAGTAATTTTGAGGTACTCCTAAGCACTAGGCAGTGTCCACTTGCCAGCTAAGCACTGATCTCAGAAGGAAATCTTTCAATAATTCACCATTAAATGTAGCATTTTTTTGTAGGCCTTATATAATTATTCTCTTATGCTCTATTCTTAGTTTACTGGAAATTCTATTCTGAAAGGATGTTGAATTTAACCAAGTGTTTTTGCTGCATTTATCAAGGTGACCACTGATTCTTCTGATTTTTTTTCTTGTAATAATGACACACTTTGATTAATTCCTTTAAATTCAATAAATATTGGAAAGAAGGAAAGCCATAATTGATAGTGATTTCTAACAGGAGAGTGGCCATATGCGTGCTAAATAACTGTTACAACTGGACTAGTGTTTTGAGTTATTTCTTCGTGAAGAAATAACTAATAGTTATTTCTAGTGAAATAGCTTTTCCCTGATTCATGGTCTTTCCTACTTTTCCTCTCTTGATAAATAGGATATGCCTAAAAGACTCAAGTGTAGTTATCAAAGAAAGCAAAAAGTAATAGATACACCCAGAGAACCAACTTTTGACCTTGGTTTCACTGTGACTGAACTTAACCACCTAAACTCAACAGCCAGAGACTAGCAAAGGAGGTAAATTCAATAAGTGAAGGAAGGAAGCTGAATTATAAAATGGTGCCTTGAAACGCATTCACCTGCCTTCCATGTGTCTTGAAAGTCAGCTCTAATGTCAGTAAAATATATTTTTAATGCTGAAAACCACTGCAGAATGAGTGTATTACAATAAAAATAGGGACAAGAAAAACCATTCAGTAAACATTGGAGTTTTCACTCTATATAATAAAAAACTGTGTGGAAAATACAAAGGTGGTGTAAAATCATAAGCCTGGTCAACAAGAAGTTTATGGTATGGTAGGGATAAAAGACAAATGTGCAAAGAAAAATAATTAAAGAGATTTTAAATCCACAACAGAGATATAAACAATACATTGTGAAGATTCAGGACAGGCTGTCTTAAGCTAGGGACATAGAAAAGTCTTGATGAAGGTAACATTAGATGTGGACTTTAAAAAATATTTTAAGAATTTTATCCAGGACATAAGTGAAGTGAGCAGTAAGGTGGAGAAAGACATTCTCATGTGTAAAAACGGTACACACAAAAATAGGGATCCAGAAGGCTTAGAACTGAGAACAGTGTCCAGGGAACAATGACTAGTCCATATTGGTAGCTGAATTGAAATATCAATGGTAACAAGATCCTCAAGGGAACAAGGAATATTGGCATCCTGCCCTTTGTCCACCCCTACCTTAAATTTAATACTTTATTAGACTCCAAATTCAATATCAGACTCTAGTACGCTATATAGTACCAAGTGCCTGAGCTAGGTTGGCGCAAGTGGCCTAATTTACAAGTTCTTTTGCTGCTTTTATATAAGACAAGACCCAAGGCCCAGAATAAAAGCCATATCCAACACTGGCAAAAGCAACAGTGCCAGAGAAATGGACAGAGAGGAGGAGAGTGAGATCAAGAGAGAGCACAAAATATCAGTCTTTGCTACAAATCCCTGTTACGAAACTCAAGAATGTAAATTAGCAAACAGCCATAGAGATGACAACTTTATGACTGGCAGATTCAATTGAAATGTTGGGAAAACTTCATGATTTCAAGATTCCCATATGCCACATGGTACATACCTGCAAGTCATTTTCTTTTTCCTTTGACTTAATCCAAGTTTTGCCTTGAGTTTGTGGATCTATAAGGAGTGGGTATCTGGTGGCCTTTGTCACAATAATACCATTCTGAATTGAGAGGTCGTCTCCTGGCAATCCCTGTAGCCCCCACTCACCAATCTGAATAACAGGAAATAAATATGGCCATTCAAAAAACAAGAATGCTTTCTTTGGTAATTAAAAGTACCATAATATAAAAGAATTTAAAATTTAAACATTTTTTTCCATTGAGACTATAGAACAGAATACCTAGAAAAAGAACCCAAACTTGTAAATGTGAACCAAATAATATTAAATTAAAAAAACAAATTTATCATCTACTATATCTTAATAACAAAGACAAGGTATAAGCCTCTATGTTACATTTTCATACTTATAAGGAAATATGGTTAAATTGATTGCAAATTAAATCTTATTTGGGAATTTTGAAGCATGGATTTTGAACATTCAGAGAACATAGGGGCTTTTACGGTGACACTGGGTAAGTGAGTGGGATCCAGACCAGGTGAAGTTAGCAGAGATAACGAATATATATAATGAGATGTCAGAGAAGATAAATCCCAGTATAAGCCTCAGAAACTTCCCCTGCCTGTCCTTTAGTTTTGCTTACATGGGGTACAAGGGATTACATAACTGGAGGCAGAGAAATTAGGGGAGATGAGATATTACATTGGCAGGAGCTCATCAATGACATTATTTTTAAATTTCCTTTCCAAATTGCCAGCCTGCCTCCACATGGCCAATAAAATCATGCAAGATCCAATGAACCAACCAACCTGCACTTTCATTAAATTATCCTAGCATCTCTAGAGGCTGTAACTAATAAAGAATATCCTGGCCCACTTTGCCTCGCCAGTGGCCCATTGTATCTCCCATACATTTTCTAGTCCCTGTCAGGATCAGTTCAACATTGTTTAAATTAGAAAAGATTAATTTTTTAAACTTTTAAATAGAGATAACATGAAATTAATAGCATGGCCTCTCTAAGGAAACAGCAAGGGGAGCATAATCACAAATCAGAAAAGCAGCTCATGAATACAAATTGCCTGGAAAGCATTTAATACCACAGTAGAGTTGCAAGATAAACTGAGAAATTGACAGAGACATCAAATTCCCAACAAGGAAGGTTAGTGTAGTAGGACACACTGTTACTCGGGGACACCAGAACATGCTGTTGTGTACTGCTGTTGGACACTTAAAAAAAGATGGCTAATGATCAAAAAAAGGCTGATACCAGTATTCATAGCCTAGTTAATATCTACATTTGCCTAAAATGTTTGAAAGAGAGTGTGACTTAAAAGGACTGGTGTAAATAATGAGATTTATAAGAGCTCAGTATCAGCATGTCTATAACTCAAATGATCTTTTCATTCAGAACAGTGCAAAGGAACTTTTATTTTTACATTTATACAACAAAGAAAATTCATTTTTTGAGCTCTTAAGCATTTTCAAAACCATCTTTTCAGTTAAATGAAAAAAAAAAAAACAAATTAAGTGTGCCTTGATTTCTTGGTAAGAAATAAAATGAGACTGAAATTCAAATGACATTATGAGGACTGTAACACTTACTGTTGGAGGATCCACCAACATTGAAATAAGATTCAGGTTTTCAGTGAAAGGAATCTTCCGTGCTCTCAACTCTATCTCCCACTGATCTTTAAGCAAAAAATTCCTAAATATCTGATTGAAAGGACCAAGGTAGGAAAGGAAACCGGTGCACAGCAGAATATCACCTACAAGTCTGTTAAGAAAAAACAATGAGTCGCCTAACACAATTTAAACTCTCCCACTAAGGAGTTTGAAAGGCCACAGTGCCATTTTGTTTTGTTATGGGGTGAAATCCTTCTTTGCTCCCTGCTTAACACTTGGCAACAAGCCTTTGAGAGACTATGCAAAAAAGGAGTCCCCAAGCCCCATAGGGGTTAGGAGTGGCCACTCTTGGGGAAGGTCAGGGAGCAAGAGAGAAGGCTCCTCCCTGAAGCCTGCAGGTCCAGGGCCTTGACATACAGAGGAGGAAAGTATGCTGTTGCCCTCCCATGCCTGGTCCTGTTCAGAGTCGGTCTTGGTTAAACTATTTTTCCTTTCTCATTCTCCTCTCTTTAAGTTTTGCGAAGACACCAACAGCGAAGAGTAGACAGCTGGAGCAACCATCTAGATTGTTCTGGCAAATCCAAACTGTATCAGGAGCACTCTTGCCCTGAAAACCCACATCACTGAACCAAAATTGAGATTAAAAATGTCTCACAAAACTTTCTTCCCTCTCTGTTTTACTGAGAGTGAGTAACTTAAGATGTAAGCACTTTCTTAGATGATGCGATTTAGAGGTGGACATATGGAAATGAAGGAGAAAAGCACTTTACAAGGAGATGGATTTTTTTCTCAAATGTCACAAAGAGCTGGTATTTGGGGTGGTGACTAAGAAGGAGAACGACTGTAACAAAGACCAAAATTTATACCTATTGATCTGAGCTTTGAACTCTTTACTTTGCTGAGTCCATCGAATTTTTTCTCCACTCAGTCCATCGATGAGAGCGGAAGCTGCCTGCATCTTCTTCCGGCACATATCAGCATCATTAAGCAGATCCTATGTTCATAAAGGAAGAATGTCTCAAAGAACTGTTTAAAAACTGGCTTAATCAAACATCCATTATATTCACATGTAAAATGCCTGGAGGAATTTCTTAACTTGCAAAATAAATATAATCTAAAAGTACAGTGTGTGTGAAACTTCACATATTAAATTGTGATAATTCATTGAGAATATAATTATTTTCAAGAAAAGAAATTTTGTAAGAGAGAATCCAAATTATATAAATTAAAATAGTATTTCTAGTAAATATTTTCAAAAAAGAATCAAATCAATAAAATATACCATATTGTCTTGTATTTAATAATAATTCTGTATTCTTTGCAGTTTACAAAGTATTTTCCCTCAGAAAACTTCCACACAACAGTAATGTGCTGCAGTCAGTTTGTATGAGCTTACAAGAGCCAACTGTTAAATTTTCAGGAAAATTATTAAAAATTAAATTATATAAACTTACAGTTAAACAAGTCATATTAATAGAAAAGGTAACAAATAACCAAACTCATCACTTCATAATTATTTACTATTTTAGTATCACCTATGTGAGGTTGTTTTTGACATTCAATATTACTTTATATTAGTTTCAAGCATACAGCAAAGTAGTTAGATTTATATAATTTATAAAGTGATCCCCACCCCCGATAAATCTAGTACCCATTTGACACTATACAGTTATTTCAATATTATTGACAATATTCCCTATGCTGTACTTCACTTCCCATGACTATTTTGAAACTGCCAATTTATACTTCTCAATCCCTTCACCTTTTACACTTAGCCTCACCAAATAATCTCCTATCTGGTAAACACCAGTTTATTCTCAACATCCATGAGTCTGTTTCTGTTTTGTTTGTTTATTTTGTTCTTTAGATTCCACATATAAATGAGATCTATGGTATTTATCTTTTTTTGTCTAACTGATTTCACTTAGCATGATACACTCTAGGTCCATCCATGTTGCAAATGGTAAGATTTCATTCCTTTTTTATGGCTGAGTAATATTCCATTGTATATATGTACCATAACTTTATTCAACCCTCTATTGATGAGCATTTATGTTGCTTCCTTATCATGACTATTGTAAATAGCATTGTAGTGAATATAGGGGTGCATATATCTTTTCAAATTAGTGTTTTGGATTTCTTCAGATAAATACTCAGAAGTGAAACTACTGTTCGTAAGGTAGCTCTTTTATTTGTTTGTTTGTTTTTATGGCCAACTAATATTCCATTGTATATATGTATCACTTCTACTTTATCCATCCATCCATTGATGGACACCCAGGTTGCCTCCATATCTTGGCTATTGTAACTAATGCTGCAATGAACATATGGATGCACATGTCTCTTCAAAGTAATATCTGGTGTTTCCTCAGATAAATACCCAGAAGTGGGATTACTGGATCCTTCTTTGATTCTTGTTATAGCCTTTGTTTTAAAGTTTATTTTGTCTGGTATAAGTACTGCTACTCTAGGGTTTTTGTTTTGTTTTGTTTTGTTTTCATTTCCATTTTCATGAAATATCTTTTTCCAGCCCTTTCTTTCAGGCTGTGAGTCTTTTGATGTAAAGTGAGTCTCTTGTAGGCATCATATGCAAGGATCTTATTTTCTTATCCATTCAGCAACCCTGTGTTTTATTGAAGCATTTAATTATTTTTCATTTGGAGTACTTGTCAATAGATAGGCAGCTATTGCCATTTCATTATTCATATTTTTGATATATTTTTCTTCTTCTTAAAGAAGTCCCTCCAACATTTTCTGTATACTGGTTTGGTAGTGATGAGCTCCTTTAGCTTCTTCTTATCTGGGAAGCTTTTTATCTGCCTTTCAATTCTAAATGATATCTTTGCTGAGTAGAGTAATCTTGCTTTTCATCAATTTGAATATTCTGTGCCAATCCCTTCTGGCCTGCAAAGTTTCTGTTGAAAAATTGGCTGACAGACTTATGGGAGTTCCCTTGTAGGCAACTAATTGCTTTTCTCTTGCTATTTTTAAGATTCTCTCTTTGTCTTTAACCTTTGGCATTTTAATTATCATATGTCTTGATGTGGGCCTCTTTGGGTTCATGTTGTTTGCAACTCTCTGAGTTTCCTGGGATTGTATGTCTATTTCCTTCACCAGGCTAGGGAATTTTTCCATTATTATTTCTTGAAATAGTTTTTCAATTTCTTTCTCCATTTTCCTTCTGGTAATCTCTGATGTGAATATTGTTACACTTAATGTCCTAGAGGCTCCTTAAACTACCTCATTTTTTGGATTCTTTTTTCTGATTGCTGTTGTGATTGAGTGTCCTCTGCTACCCCCTCCTCTAAATTGCTGATTCAATCTTCCACTTCATCTAATCTATTGATTCCCTCTAATGTATTCTTCATTTCTAAATAGTTCCCTTTTATGTTTTCCATCTCCATTTTTATGTTTCCTATCTCTTTGTTAAAGTTCTCACTTAGTTCATCCACTCTTCCCCTAAGTTCATTGAGCCTCCTTATAACCATCTGGTAAATTATTTATCTCCATTTTGTTTTTTAGTTCTTTTTCTGGAGCTTTGCTCTGTCTTTCATGTGGGACATGTTTCTTTGTTTTCTCATTTTGGCTATCTCCCTGTGTTTGTTTCTGTGTATTAGGTAAGGCTCCTATGTCTCTTGGTCTTTGTAGAGTGGTTTCATGTAGTAGGTGTCCTGTGGGGCCCAGTGGAGCAGTCTTTCCTGGTCACCCCAGCCAGGTGCTCCAAGGTGTGTCCCTTGTGTGTGTTCCATGTGCCCTCTTGTTGTGGTTTAGCCTTAATTGATGTTTTCACTTCAGTGGGAGGGATTGACCCTCAGGCTGATTGGTTTTGAGGATTAACTGGTGAGGGCCCAACCCTATGGAGTAGGATTCACTTTAGCAGGACTCTGGTGTCTGCCCAGTCTGCTCTTTTAGCGTGTCTTTCTCTGATGCTTCCCTGAATGGTTCTCTGCCTCTGGTGCTGGTTGAAGCAAGCCACTGGGTATGCTGGCCCAAGGACCTCTTGGGAGGGACCCAGCTTTAGGCACAGTTCAGCTGCAGCCTGTGCATCTCCAGGGCCACCTGGCAAGAGTCACCAAGCAATCCACAGATGGCTGCCACCCATGTTGGGCTTATAGGTGCCTCAAGAGTCCAAGCCAGGAACCAAGGCTGGCTGCTACTACAAGGCTTTAGGCTACTCAGCAAGAGGTTTGGGGCACACTGAGGCCAAATATTGCTTCTTTGGGTTTTGTAAACCTTTGAGAAATTTTAGGAAAGTCCATAGCATGACCCAAGACACACATTTGTATAGAATAAATCACTGGGGGCAGCTTGAGTGGGCCCGCAAGTTGGGAGAGGCAGGGTCTCAGGGAATCACCTGGGCAGAGCAACCTGTGTTAGCCGGGGTCCACACACTGAGAGGGTGTAAGGCTCAACAAAGGAATGATGGACTCTCCCAGCACTTCTGTTCAGGAGAAAGCCGCCTCTCCAGCCCTCACTGTGAAGCCAGACAACTCAGTTCCTCCCCGTGTATCTCTGGCACTCTTCAAGCAGCTGCCCCAGTGCTGGAAGTTCACAACAAGTGAGTCTGTAACCACGTAAATAAGTCCATTCATGGGCCCTTTAAGAGGAATGTCTGCAACTCCTGCAGCCCTCTGTCTCACCCAGCCACAATCTCCACTGTTTTTTTCATGGCCAGTAGCAGTGGGGACTTCTCTTCTCGGCACTGGAACCCTGGGTTCAGGAGCCCAGTGTGGAGCCAGGACCCTTCACTCCTCTGGGGGCAGGGAGGGTTCTGCAGTCAAGATAGCCCTCCTGATTCTTGACTGCCACACGCAGTTGTGGGACTGGCCCAATTCGTGTCTCTACCCACCCCCCACCAGTCTTAAAGTGACCTCTTATGTATGTTCCCATGTAGGACTTCTGTTCAGCAAGACCTCAGGGACTCACAGTGATGGTTGTTCTGTAGTTTCATTGTAATTTTGGTGTAGTCATGAGAGGAAGTGAGCACAGCATCTACCTTCTATGCTATCTTGATCAGACCCCCAAGGTAGTTCTATTGCTGATTTTTTGAGGAACCTCCAAGCTGTTTTTCATAGTGGCTGCACCAACTGCAACCCTACCAACAGTGCATGAGTGTTCCCTTTACTCCACATCCTCACCAACACTTGTTGTTTGTTGATTTATTGATGATGGCCATTCTGACAGGTGTGAGGTTATATCTCATTCATTGTGATTTCAATTTGCGTTTCTCCGATGATTAGTGACATTGAGCATCTTTTCATATGTTTGTTGGCCATCTGTATGTCCTCTTTGGAGAAATATCTATTCAGGTCTTCTTTCCATTTTTTAATTGGATTGGTTTTTTTGGTGATCTAATCTATAGAATTCAATGCCATCCTTATCAAATACCAATGGCACTTTTTACAGAACTGGAGCAAATAATCCTAAAATTTATGTGGAACCACAAAAGGCCTTGAATAATCATAGCAATCTTGAGAAAAAGAACAAAATTGGAGATATCACTCTACCTGATATCGAACTATACTACAAAGCTATAGTAACCCAAACAGCATGGTACTGGCATAAAAATAGACATACAGAGCAATGGAACAGAATAGAGAGCCCAGAAGTAAACCCACACTTATGTGGTCATTTAACCTATGAGAAAAGAGGCAAGAATATACAATGGGGTATACACAGTCTAATAAATAATGCTGGAAAAACTGAACAGATAGATGCAAAAAAAAATGAAACTGGACCACTGTCTTATACCATATACAAGAATAAACTCAAAATGGATCAAAGACTTGATTATAAGACCCCAAACCATAAAACTCCTAGAAGAAAACAGGCAATAAACTCTCCGACATTGCTATTAGTTATATTTTTTTTCTGATAGATCTCCCCAGGCAAGGGAAACAAAAGAAAAAATAAACAAATTGGACTACATCAAACTAAAAGGTTTTTGCACAGAAAAAGAAACTATTGACAAAATAAAAAGACAACCTACTGAATGGGAGAAGATATTCACCAATGATACATCTGACAATATCCAAAATTTCTAAAGAACTCATACAACTTAACACTCAAAAAATCCAATTAAAAATATGTGGGGTTATTTAAGTCCATTGTGTTTACATGGTAGTAATAGTCTATAATGTTTTGCTGCTGCACATGTTTTTCCAAATCTGCATTCAGTATCGTCATATTGATAGCTTAAAATTGGCAGTGATGGGAATACCTAGACCACAGAATCAAAAAAACCTGTGAATCAGGGCTGTCTTCTCTCCTTGGCCTCCACTCCCCACAAGCCCACTATTGAAAATTACCAGACCACCAATGATTACAATCTATCCCATGAGGTCATATTAGGATCCCCATTTGACAGATAACCCCTTCAGTTGCATAATTAATAAGTGCCTGGGCTGGATATCAAACCCAGTTTTCTAACTCCAGAGTCAGTACTCTGGGTAGGACATCATGGCCTCCTAATATAGAAAATGATTATTAAAAACACAAAAATGAATTTGAAGTGTCAAAAATTCGAAATAAGTAGATATAGCCAATGAGTAAGGGCATTCAGGTAAATCTTATTTTCATCATAAACATTTGCCTAATTTCTAAATACAGCATAAACTTGTGTAAAATTTCAGTATGTCCTTTCAGCAATTTTGTATATTTAATCTCACCATTTTCTCATTCATTGCTGCATCAAATTTTGCTTGTACTTTATCCAGCTCGGCTTGCTTCTCATCAAGCAGTGCCTGTGCCTTCCCCAGTTCAGCATTAGCAACTGCTAAACGGCCCTCTTGCTTGGCCAGGTTTGCCTTAAAAGGAAGAAGAGGAGAATAGTGAAGAGCTGTATTAGTGCTGCAAAACACTTGTGATTTTAATTGGTAAATAATATCATAAATTACATAATTTTTGCCCTAGATGACATGAAGTTGCCCATTTCAGTATTTTCAGCTGGGGAGGTAGAGGGTCTTAGAGATAGTTCTTTTTTTCCTTCAATTATTAATGTTCAACATAGAAAACATGGAAAATGTGCAGATATATAGGAAGAACAAAAATTACTTATGATTTTACCAGAGGTAGTCTGTGAGTATTGTGTTAAGAAGTAATAACTGGCATTTTGATTTCTTTTTTCCACCTAATATAGTCTAATCATTTTCCTACATCCTTAAACACCTTCTCACAAACATTAGTTATGTGGCTACAAAATAACCCACAATTTAGATGCCTCATCATTTATTTAACCTTTTCCATACTTTTAGACATTTCCTTTTCTCTCCTAGTTTTAATTGTTATAAATAATGCTGTGATAAATACTTTTGGGTATGTAAACATTTTGGATGGTTTCCTTAGCAAAGATTCTTTGAAGTAAAATTACTGTAACAGTCGTTTTTCATCTTTTGTCTCAGTCCTACAACATGGTAATTATGTTTCTTGTAAATTTAAAATAATTAATCAGCAAAGTTAGAAAGCCCCAGAGCCTTCTGGGGTAGAAGATTCTTGATAACTTTCTCATTCTCTTTCTCAATATTTCATTTATTTGAATTTAGCCCTTTTTCCCAGGAAATTTTTATTTAATTTAGATTTTCTAATGTATCTACATATAACTGTGCAAAATTTGCTTTTAATCATTTAAATATACACATTTGTGATTATATGGATTAATCTTCCTATTCTCATTGGTTCTTCTACAATCTCTTCTTGATTAGATTTTCCAAGAACTTATCTCACGTATTTTGTTTTAGCAAAGAACCAGTTCTTAGATTTACTCATTAATTCTGCTACTTTTCTCTTCTCTAATTTTTAATGTTATCTTTGTTAGCTCTATTCTGCTTTCCTCAAATTTTGCATATATATGTTCTTATAAGTAAATATGTACTGGAATGTTTAGTTTCTTTGATTCACTTAAGGGCTAAAAATGTACTATTTTGTCCACATCACAAAAGCTTTGGTAACTAGTTTTTTGTCATCATTTTCTGAATAAAACTGACTAATTTTTTAAATGTAAACTTTCTCATTTTGTTGCTTATTGTCAGAGATTGAGGCCTCAGCAATTTTTGTTTTTGGGAATTGAATCAAGGTCTTCTTTTTAACATTGAATATAATCAATTCTTATAAATTGTTTTTTGTACACTAGGAATAATTTCATATTTTTTGTTTATATTGAAGCAAGTTCAATGTAGTGATTCAACCTTAAAAATAATATAGTATAAAATCTCTAAATAATTATTAATTTATGCATCCTCAAGACTGGCTATATTATTTGCAGGGCCCAGTGCAAAATAGAAATGTGGGATCCCTTGTTAAAAAATTATTAAGAACTTCAAGAGGATGACAGCAGAGCATTAAGCCCAGCAAGGGTCCCCCTAAACATAAGACCCTGTGTGCACATGTCACACACCTGTAAAGCCACCGCTATGTCTAGCAGAACTGTGGTAGATTGATATTATGTGCCACAATCTCAAATTACAAGAGTATTTTTATTAATCCACACCTAAAATGTTAATAGATTTTGCTTTATGTAACTTGATAATATCTTATGTATTACATAACACATTACAATTGTTTCACCGTGAATCAAAATTTTTATCAATAAAAAATAGCAGCTTTTACAAGTGCTTTTCTTCTTGAATTCTACATTTTTAGTAACATTTTTCTGTTGGTATCTTTTTATTTGGATATATCTGCTACATTTTCTTATCATTTCCCTTTCTTAAAACTTTCTTATTTTTTATTTATTTTCTATTTGTTTCAAAGAACAGAGTTTTAAAAGTCAATCACTTTTGTAAGGCTTATTATAAAAACCAGTAACCCCTTGCCCACCTACTCACTATTTTCCATGCCACAGAGCAACTACTTTCAACTCTTTTAGCTTTATGGGGCTGCGGGTGGGCAGTGAGGGCAGTGTTTGTCTGGGTAGTATATTTTATGATTCCTTTGCACTCCTGAGAATGTTTTTCTGTCCCCTCAGACAGGAAGGACAGTCTGGCCCAATATAGGTGTTCATGCGTGTGTGTTTATCCTTCAATACTTAAGTTGCATCATTGAGAATATCTTTTTGTTCCCTTATAAACAAAGGGCAGCGTGGGCAGTAATTGAATTCTTGGACCCCAGCAATTTCCTCCTCAATATTCTATATGTGTTTTTTCATTATTTTCTAGTGTTTAGGATTGTGGGACTTCTGTGACATCCTGATTTTTCTTCTTTTGTAAGCATCCTTTTAAATTTTGTTAGATTGTTTGCTTCTTAGGTGCTTATAAGTTTCTTTTTCTATCTTTGAAATTTAAAACATTCTAGGTGTTGATCCTAATTTTTATAATTTTTTTTTAGAATATAGCAATCAAATTCAGTCTCTAAACCTCTTCTCCCAACTAAAGAAATGACAAGTTTTATTTTATGAAACTGGATTATTATTCCTGATAAACTCATTCCCTGTTTAACAAGTTGGTTTCCATTTCTTGTCTGAGATGCCAAGAAACATGTAACATGTTAAAAGAATGAGAAACTGCGAGAGGACATACAGAAAAAAGAAAAGTTTGGTAATGGGGACATCTACCATTATTAGTCAAAATTATGCTTTGTCTTTTAGTAGCAGTAATACTGATGACTGGTTTTATTAAACACTGATTTACTTGGAGAAGGAGGGAAACATTTACCTTCAGAGGCAACACTTCTCTATTGATACCATAAAATGTTGCCATTGCAAGTGTCCAAGACAGCAGACCAGCCACATTTCCACAGACTTTTTTGGCACTTTCAAAAGTGTAATCATCCATATTAAAATATGGCTGTAGTAATTCAACAGTCTCTTCATTTATGGTGTCCTTGGGGAACTGTTGAAGGCTCCACAGGAATCCTGTTGCACTCATCAACTGAAAAACAGTT
Organism: Eidolon dupreanum; assembly: GCA_028627145.1. Classification (NCBI taxonomy): domain Eukaryota; kingdom Metazoa; phylum Chordata; class Mammalia; order Chiroptera; family Pteropodidae; genus Eidolon; species Eidolon dupreanum. Next base: position 89,084,760 of record CM053502.1, on the reverse strand, counting down.
ATTACAACCTGTAAGTTCTGGAAGAAAATAAATTCTCTCTGAGTTAGTGTGTACTTCTAAATTGAATTTTTTTCAAGGAAGTAACAACTGATTTGCTCTAAACATACAAATCAAAATGATGGCAGTAGGCAACCTAAATCTGTAAACTGTAGACTATCTTCCCGTTTCCATAGTGAAAGTGTAAAAATAAAAGCTACCTAAGTTTCCTGTCAAGTTAGTGCATCTAAATGCCACCAACCACACAGGCTCCCTTTTGGAGACTGGGTTGGGTTGGCATCAAGATTGTGGCGATACTAACCACTGGTTCTGAACAGATTTTATAAAAAGAAAGCATTCAGTTTTAAAATATTTCCCTACTTACATTTTGGGAGATGCAGATTAAGATAAACTATTAAATATACAATGATTGATTTTTGTCTGCCAGCTTGTCTGGTCTATATTGAGTGTCTTAGGAATAAGGACACCTGATGTGCCTCATAAGGCTTCAGAGGTAGATTTCACCTACTTTTAATGACTCTCCCCATGATGGCTTGCAGCAAGGTTTTTCTGGATCCATAGTAACAGGGTCAATTTTTTTTTGAAATAGTAACAGAACGCAGTCCATGATTCTCATAATAAGATGTGGAGGCTTTGCAAGTTTCCTGACTGTGGCAATATCATTTGGTTTGATAGTCTGCATGTGGGGTTAGAAATTAATATTTTTTTACTTAGTATTCACAGTTCTATGGAAATCTAATACTTTAAAATAATTAAAGTAGAAAATTTTAATTTAATGTATTTTCTCCCCAAACTCTAGCATTATCCCCTCAAGGTTCTGCATTCCAAGATTTTTTCTTCGTGGCTCTTCCATAGTTATTCTTGGATTTTTGTTTGTTTATTTTAATTCTTTTTCCCTCTGTTGCCTTCAACTAATTCTTTAGAATATCACTTCCATTCATTGCCCACCACCCCAGACCTTTGTAGCAACAAACCTCACCGATGTGTAATATTTAAATAATTTGCATCTTCAAAGCACAGAGTCTAAATTATGTTCAAATATTAAAAGAGAAGCAAGGCCCTGAATATCAGAAGCCTCACCTTCAGTCTTCATTTTGAGGGCCATCCTGTCTATGAAAAGATGAGGAATTCAAAGATGAGAGAAGTTGTAACATATGGCTCATAAAAATATTTTTGCAAGTTTCAATATCTGCAAGCTGGGTTTGGAATAAGTCATTATCTGACATTCAAGGCAAGAAAGACTAAGATATCAATCACATCAGCTATAAAATCTCCTAAGACTCATTTGGTTCAGTTCTCGTTCTCTCTCTCTCTCTCTCTCTATCATAGGACCCCTAAAGGGAACGGGAATGTATCCTGGTCATTGTCACAATTTTATTAAATGATTATCATAAATCTTTTCATTCATATAACAACTACAGGCATTCTCCCATATAAAACAAACAAAAATCAAAAATAGCACTGTCCTCATAGTTTTCCAAGGAAGAAAGAGAAATCACAACTACTCCAAACTAGGGTTATCTGTCATAATAGAAACATAGAGGCTATAGGAATATAAAGGAGAGCAGAAGATCCAAAACCCTTCTGGACAGAGTGAGGTCTGAGCCTAGTCTTGAAGAATGACTCTTATTTGGTGATGAAGGTTAGGAAAAGCATTTCTGGCAGAGGGAGAAATACATTTAAACAGCTTATGATTCTTCCAGAAGCCTATAGGTTTTTCCGTATGGTTGATTCATATTGTGAGGGACAGAATGATAAGAGTTCGAGGAGTAAATAGAAGCCAGGTTATCAGCAGCAGCAGCATTATTTATTGAGTACTTTTTCCAGCAAACTGTATCCATTACTTTTAATACTTACATTGATCCTTCAAGGATCAATGAAGAATTATCATCCCCGTGGAGACCCAAGGAGATTAAGTAAATTTACGGCAGGTCATATATCTATGAAGTGGTGGTCATGAGAGGCAAATGCCTCCGAAACTGTGCCCCCGTTGCCTCACAGCTGTGGATGCCTATCTCAGGACTTTATCCTAAGAGCAATAGGAACCACATGGGAATTCCCAAAAGGCAAATAACATAATCTTAACAAGACGTGGGAGGAACTGAGAAAGCTTTCTATATAATCTGAATCCCTTGTGCTACAGGTTAGGCCATTAAACACTAGCATTACTTCTCAGTTCTCATGGAAAGCTGATTTACAGAATGAAAATAGTAAGTTCCCAACTCATTTTATGAGGCCGATATTACTCTGATACCAAAACCTAGTTAAGATAACACACAAAAAAAGAAAACTACAGACCAATATCTCTCATGAACACAGATCAAAAATCCTAAATAAGATACTAGCAAACCAAATACAGCAGCATATTAAAAGGATTAAACACCACAATCAAGTGGCCTTCATCCCGGGGGCACAGGGATGGTTCAACATTCACAAATCAAGTAATGTGATACGCCACATTAACAAATTAAAAAATAAGAATTATATGATCATATCAATAGATGCAGAAAAAGCCTTTGACAAGATACAGCATCCATTTATGATTAAAACACTTAACAAAATCGGTATAGAAAAAAAGTACCTTAACATAATAAAGGCCATCTATGACAAACCCTCAGCCAACATTATACTTAATGGTGAAAAACTAAAAACCTTTTCTCTAAGATCAGGAACAAGGCAAGGCTGTCCACTATCACCACTCTTATTCAATAAAACATTGGAAGTCCTAGCGAGTGCAATCAGACAAGAGAAAGATATAAAAGGCATCCAAATAGGAAACGAAGAAGTCAAACTGTCACTATATGCAGACAACATGATTCTCTCTATAAAAAAAAAAACCTAAAGACTCCACAAGAACACTATTAGAAACAATAAGCAAATACAGTAAAGTCTCTGGATACAAATCAATGTTCAAAAATCCATAGCGTTCTGATACACTAATAATGAAGCTTCAGAAAAAGAAGTGGAAAAAATAGTTCCTTTTGCAATTGCAACAAAAAGAATAAAATACCTAGGAATAAATATAACGAAATATGTGAAGGACTTATGTAATGAAAACTACAAGACCCTGTTAAAAGAAATTGAAGAAGATACAAAGAAATGGAAAGATATTCCATGTTCTTGGATAGGAAGAATCAACATATTTAAAATGATCATATTACCTAAAGCATTATACAGACTTAATACAATCCCCATCAAAATCTCATAGGCATTTTTTTTAAGAAATAGAACTAAAAGTCATCAGATTTGTATAGAAGCACAAAAGATCCCGAATTGCCAAAGCCATCCTGACAAAAAAGAATGAGGCTGGAGGCTTCACTCTGCTTGACTTCAAATTATGCTACAAAGTGACAGTAATCAAAACGGCATGGTATTGGCAGCAAAACAGACACACAGACCAGTGGAACAGAATCGAGAGTCCAGAAGTAAACCCATATTTATATGGGCAAATAATTTTCAACAAAAAAGTAGAGAAAGGAAAGTCTCTTCAATATATAGTGCTGGGAAAATTGGAAGGACACCTGCAAAAAAATGAAATTAGACTGTTGTCTATCACCACACACCAAAATTAACTCAAAATGGATTAAAGACCTGCATATAAGACCTAAATCAATGAAATGCATAGAAGTAGACACAGGAACTAAACTCAAGGACCTTGGTCTTAAAGAGGATTTTATGGATTTGACCTCAAAGGCAAGGGAAGTAAGAGCTAAAATAAATGAATGGGACTACATCAAACTAAAAAGCTTCTGCTCAGCAAAAGAAATTGTCAGCAAGGTAAAAAGACAACCATCTGAATGGTAAAATATATTTGCAAGCAACGCCTCTGATAAGGGCCTAATATCTAAAATATATGAAGAACTCATATGACTCAATAACAACACAACAAAAAACAAATGATCCAATGAAAAAATAGGCAGAAGACCAGAACAGACACTTCTCCCTAGAGGACATACAAATGGTCATCAAACATATGAAAAGATGCTCAACATCGCGAGTTAATAGGGAAATGCAAATCAAAATCACAATGAGATACCATCTTACACCTGATAGAATAGCTATAATCAACTGGACAAGTAATAACAAGTGTTAGAGAGGATGCAGAGAAAAAGGAACCCTCATACACTGCTGGTGGGACTGCAAATTGGTACAGCCGCTACAGAAAACAGTATGGAGTCTCCTCAAAAAACTAAGAATTGATCTACCATATGATCCAGTAATCCGTCTACTGGATATTTACCCCCAAAACTTGAAAACTCATATCCACAAAGATATTTGCACACCAATGTTCACAGCATCATTATTCACAGTGGCCAGGACATGGAAACAACCAAAGTGTCCCACAATAGATGATTGGCTAAAGAAGCTGTGGTACATATATACAATGGAATATTACTCAGCCATAAGAACAGATGAAATACTGCCATTTGCGACAACATGGATGGACCTCGAGATAATCATACTAAGCAAAATAAGCCAGACTGAAAAGGTTGACAATCACATGATATCACTTATATGTGGAATACAAACCTAAAATCAACAAATGAACAGGACAGAGACTTAGGGACATGGACAATGGACTAGTGGTTACCAGAGGGTAAGGGGTGGGGGAGGCAGGGAGAGGTAGGTGGGGTAAAGGGGGTCAAATATAGGGAGGTAGAGGGAGGGTGGAGTGGGTAAAGGGGATCAAATATAACCGTAGCTGAAGGAAACTGGACTCTGGGTGGTAATCACAATAGAATATGTAGATCTCAAACTATATTGTACACCTGAAAATTATATAATCGTATTAACCAATGTTACCCCAATAAACGTAATTAAAAAAAAAGAATTCAATTCAGTTTTCTCATTACAAAAATTCCCCAGTTATTTCATGTAATGAAACACAGGGCCTGCTAGGACTTGTGTTGGGAGGGATAACAGTGCACTGCTTACATTCAGGGCTGCTTCTGCTTCCTCCAGTGCAGGTTTAGCTGCCTCGAGTTTGGTCTCAGCTTTGACTTTTTCACTATCAATTTCGTCTACAATTTTTTGGGCTTTGTCTTTTACCTCCTGCACTTCATTTTTTACTTTGGCTGAAGCTTGAGCACTTACTGTGACTTCTGCTAATACCTGTTAAATGGAGAAAACACGTGAGAGCAAATAGAAACCTTTGAGTATTGAGAGAATATTTATTCAATATAATATAAAATATGAATAAGAGCAAATTTATTCCCCAATTAAGTCATCTGTATTTAAAGTGTTTATTAAAGTAACTCATTTGAGTTACTGTTCTTGGCAGTTTTCTATTTCCTAAGCTCTCCTCAGGCTTAGAATATATAAGGAAATATTTTAAGCTTTCAGAAAAATGGTATTTCTACTCTATATAATATCTGGAAAATTAAAACATTTCAAGTAAGTATAATGGAATAAGGTCAGAAACCACATTAAGCCTCATGTAAAAGCAATAAAAAAAGTTCCTTTTTTGTTAAGTGCCTACCATTTGTCAGGACTTTGTTAAGTGCCTCTCCTAGGCTATCTCACTCATTTCAGCAACTGATTAAGGATCAGGGCTTAAGTAGCTATTCTTACCTCTCTGAGTGGAAGCTGAAAGCAGACTGAGATGAGAGTGGGAGATAAAAGAGCAGCACACATATATTCCTACCACCTTAGGAGGACTATCTTTTTTAGTTTAATTTGTGTTACTTTTTTTTTTTAACTCTACCAACTCTTCCTCTTATTCTTTTCCCTTCCTGACACAATCTTCAGATGAGACTTGGGCCATCTTAGGAAATTAGAGCATGCAGGGACCAAACGTAACTTTTAGTCAAGCAGAAATTTCATAAACAGATGAGAGCGAACACGAGAAACAGAGTCAAAGAAAAAAAATAGTCTCAGATCGGGCAGAGGATATAATGTTTATATATGTCTTGGTATAAGTTAAACAAAAATATCTAACTGTCTTTGTGAACATTATGTTACCAGAAATAGTCTGTACATTTATACGTTTTACATTTTAGTAACATTTTTAAATGCTCTTTTTTTCTTTTGACATGGAAAAGGTTCCTCACCACTAGTGATAAAATAAATGCAAACTCACTTCATCTGCTTTTACAGAAGCCACTGCCAGTTCCTTCTCCTTCACTGCAAGATCCTGAGAGAGTTTCGCGACGGATTCACTTGCCTCCATAAGCTTATCAAGACCTTTACAAACACACGTACATACTCTTGATGAGCATATGACTATCCTTCTATCAAATATTTATTCAATATTTACTACTTATCAGGCACCATATAAGTACTACGACAAACATCAGGTAATTATTTATGGACAAAGAGTTTAAAAATACACTATATTATGAGCAACAATACTAATTATATATCTGAGAGTTTCACTGGGGGTAGAGGGTGAAGAAAATAGCTCTGATTGAAGAATATCATCAATATCACTTAATTCATTTTGGGGGAGGCCTGTAATTATATTTATTTCTAATGTTTCTCATAACCAATGTGTTTCCTATTATTTTTATAAAAAGATTATTTAGCTCCCTTTGTATTAGTTTACATTTAGCATATGTTAACCAAGATTGCAGGAGAGTTAAAGGAAAATTCCTAAAAGGCTGTATAAGCTTTTAGATTGCTTCTTATTTCGGACAGTACATTTTCCTAGTTCTTACTGAGAATAACAACTGCCACTTTCTTTTAAACTGCACTTTTGACCTTATTTTTTATGATATATAGATAATGATTTATAAACATTATATAAAAATTCAGTGCTTTTTAGACTGTTTATATTATTTGATACTGTACAAACATTACCAAATCAAGATTAAAGACCTACATGACAGATTTCTTTCAGTGTTCACATAAGCAGCTTTGTATACAAATATGCTCTGATGGAAGTGTACACTATAATTTATTATAAAGGCCTTGTTTATGTGTATATAAGCTTTTTGTTTCCTTCTGTTATTGCATTTGGTTTATGATAAATTTTTCACTA
>CM053502.1:88942037-89077284 GCA_028627145.1 Eidolon dupreanum | reverse complement strand
AACTCCCCCTCCCCCAGAGAAGTGCTGACCAATAGAATTTTCTATATATATGTTTTCCATTATGGTAGCCAGCAGCCACACATAGCTATTGAACACCAGAAATAGAGTTAGTAGGGCTGAGAAATTGGATTTTTATTTTTACTTAATTTAAATAATCAAAATATAAATGGCCATACAGTCTACTGGCCACTATATGGACAGTGCAGTGATCTACAGATAATCGAACATACATCAGGGACATTCTAGATGGTATGTCTAGATTGGAGATAGAGCTGGACAAGATTGCATCACCAAATCCCTTACAATTCAAATAATCTATGTCTCTAGGTAATTACTGAAAGTTGTAGGCTATGCAATAATTTATAATAAGATGAATATGTTAAATTATCAAATTATTATACTTTGGTATGAGATATCAGTCTGTGGAGACTGGTGATAATAAAGTATTAATTTTATTTCAATGTAACAAATGTTACTTTGTGAGAAAATCACCTCATCAGAGAAGGTCAACAAACTATTTTAATAAGTAACTCCTCCTACATAGATATAAATAAAATAAAAACTCACTGGAGAAAAGCACAGAACAACATGCAAGTTCTTCCTTGATCTTGAAATGAAATACTCATACAGATTATCAAAAGTAGGAGGGTGTCGAGGCAGCTCCTTTTTCATCACCGATATCAGACTTTGGGTGATTTCATCCATCTCATCTCGTGCAAACAAATTGGAGATCTTTGAGAAATAGAAAAGACAGAGTTCTCCACAGTCAATTCACAGCCAGAGTCTTGTTCTTCCTCCCCTTTCCCGCATGTCATCTTTTTTCATATTTTCTTTCTGCACCTCCATGATTAAATCTCTGATTTGCCAGAGATTACCAAGAGTGCAAATACTTATTGAGCAGATGGAATGTCTAATTAGGAGCAAATTATTCTTCCCTTTGCTTACACAGCTATCACCAAAAAGCTATCTCTCTATCATTCCAATCATCTCTTCAAAATGTCCAGTAATGCCCTCTCTTCTTTGATTCATAGTCTCAATTCTGGTCCCAAGTTAGTTAACCAGCTCATGCACCAATAAACATCCATAGATACCATTGTACAGGGAAGAATGAACACAGCAGGCCAGTTTTGAGAAGGGTCTGCTTGCAGGGCTGGCCCTTGGCTGGCATCTGGGAACTTGGCTTTTGGAATGCCTCCTCCATTGCAATTGATAAGATTGTTCCAGTATGCCTAGACTATTTATACAAACATTGGGGTATATGGAATTTTGGCAGTTGTGGCTAGGCAGGGAATGACTACATGACCAGCCCCCAATAAAACCACTGAACTCTTAGCCTCAAACAGGCTTACCTGACACAGAAACACAGTACTTGTGTTATGGCACTTCACCACCGGAGGAAAAGCACGTTCTGTATGGACCCTCTGGAGAGAATGCAAGAAACCTGCACATGGATTTCTCCAGATTCCACCCCGATGTGTCTTTTTCTTTACTTATCTTGCTGTGAATCCTTATGGTATTGCTTTAATAAATCTTAGCCATGATTACAAGTGTATGAAAAGTCCCATGAGACCTTCTAATGAAGTACCAAGCACATGATTGATTGTGGAAGTACAGATGTAAGTGATGTCAGAAGTGGTGACAACAACATCTACTTAAAGCTAGCAGAACTCTCTCAATCCTTCTGCACTCTTGACTATTATTGATTGATAGCTAGCTAGCTAGCTAGCTAGCTAGATAAATGGATGGATGATGGATAGATAGATAGATAGATAGATAGATAGATAGATAGATAGATAGATATAGATAGATGTTTTGCTTCTCCTAAAATTGAAGACTGAAGAGACAAATAAGCAATCATATTTGAAGTGTAACAAAGCATACAAAAAATCTGGAGGTAGGCAGCATTAATTTCACAGGAACTTCAAAAAATTTACCAAATCTTATGTTAATTATTTCTAAAATGAAAAACATGTGTAAATGGTCTCACTTGCTGAAGGGTGTTGAAGTGTTGCTGTTTTTCTATTCAAATATAATTTACATTTTAGAAATATGAGCTTTTTCTCTACTTTTGAGACGTACCTCCCCTGACGATAGCAGGTTGTTAAGATATTCTAGAAATGCCTCATCTTTTATTTCATTGTCAGTAAAGATGAAGGTGATGCCTTTTCCATCAGCACCGGCAACTTTGTATAAAAATTTTAAGTCATCTGTTAGATTGCTCACATTATAAGACCTAAAAAGAGAAATGGTAGAAAATTTCAAGTTAAAAATATATACTGTCATAATTTATCTCAAAATACAATTTAACCCATGATGATTAGAGCATAATCTGTGCCTTCTCCAAGAAGTATTAAGTAATTAATGCCTGCTATAAAAAACCACAGAGATTAGAGTGAAACAGCTATATGTTACAGCTCAAAACACGTATGTCTTATTTAACTTGAGAAGTGAGAAATGGGGAATTTACCAGAAGTGACTCATGAAGAGTAATCGGGAAATGAACTTTTATTTCTTGCAATCTGACAGTTCTCAGCAAGAGATTGTGCCCAAGGGAATATATGTGTAATATCTAAAACTAATCTAAAATTTGGATGAGTTTGAATTGGTAAAAAAAAGTCAAGATGAATTATAAATAAAATTAGTGATAAATTATCTATAATGGTAATTTGTGCATCTCACTAAGTGGCTACATACAGAGAAAGCCTACAGAAAAATTTTCATTATGCAATGTGATGTAAATAATAGAAATGCTATATTATGTGGTTACAGGTTATGAAAAGAAGGTCTTGGTCTCTGTTTTTCTGTTTCCCCTGTTTCCTACTAAATGTATGTGCTACCAGAGCTAAAATGATGTGTAAAGATAAAATAAACATTTTCTGAAGTGTTGTATATAAATCTTCATGAGTAAGTTGACAAAGACTGTAAAGAAATCCTCACTTAAAATAGGTTTTACAGGGTAAGTAATAGTGTGTTTCATGTACACCATAGGGTGTTAATGGGCACTGGAACCAGGTTTCAAATCCCTGTTCTGAAGCTTGAGAAATGTTTCTTCACATTTCTCAGCCCTGTTTGCTTACCTGCAAAATGAAGATAATATCTATTTGTAAAGATTGTTGTGGGCATTAGAGATGATGTAGCTTAAGTAAACTTAAATAAATGAATACTTATTTTTAAACAAGGAGCATAGGCTACACCCTCTTGGGTGGCACCACAGTAAAAAGTCCTCTAGACCTTGGCAAAAGGAACTCCATCAAAAATAGAGCATATGTTCCTTTCAAAATCATCCCCAAGAAGGGAATTCATTAAAAAGAGAAACTGGTAAGATGATTTGCTGAGACATAGCTACACCCGTGAGACCAACACAGTCCACACCACATCCTTCCTGCAGGGGTGCTGTGGCCCAGTGCTCTTAGTGTAATCTGCTCACTCACTGGTCTCCGAATTGACAAGGCAATGAGATCACAGAGCCATTTTGGCTGTTTTTGTTTGTTTGTGTTTTTAATTAAACTGACTGTTCTGTGTTGTTTTTGAGATATATAGACACAATCAGAACACGCCCCTCTCTAGGTCTTGACTCCTCTCTCTTTCTTTCATAGCTAAGCTTTTTGAGGAGTTTTTAAACTTATTTCTGCTTCTTCACTTCCTCAATGTGATGTGGCTTTCGCACGCATCCACTCCACTGAACATTTTTACACGTTGACTCTTAATAATTTTTGTGTCTTAACTTAAATTAATATTTTCAGGCTAATTCTCTACCTCCTTGGTTTCTGGAAACCATTCTGGATTTCCTCTTCTCTGTCCAGCCTGTCCTTCTTACCCTTACCCTCCTTCAAAGCCCCCTTTTTCTATGCTAGGAGACCCCAGAGTTCTTTCCTCAGCTATCTTTTCTTCTTACCATGCACCCTATTCATGCTCCAGATTATCTTAAAGTGTTCTCTCCACTGACACTTTTATACTTACATCTCTAGAACCCTCCCCTGAACACTATGTCCATTGACTCTAACTGCCTATGGAAACCATGTTCTGCAGACATCTCACACTTGACATATGCTGAACTGAATTCTCATTTTACCCATTTAAAACTGGTCATTTATCCATTCATTCAACATGTATTTTTTATAGTATTGGTTAAAAGTACGCACTTTAATAGTAAAAGGCATGACAAAGGCTATAATGGTCCATCCTCATGGAGCTTACAGCCTGGTGAAAGAGACAGAAATGTGGACTAGCCCTTGTTTAACGCAGTCTGATAAATGCCACTAGAAAACTTAAGGTATCGTCCTAGACTCCTTCTTCTTTCCTCTTCTTCACCCCATATCCAATCAATTGCTAAGCCTTATCAGTCCTACCAACTGTCTCCGCTGACTCTCTCTCTCTATTCCCACTTTCCCTACTGTTTGACAATGTACCCAGGAGTCTATTTACTCAGGTATGATAACACATGCAGACCTGAAAAGGACTGTCATGAAAGAAGAAGTGTATACGTACAGATCCCCACACAGGGCCACAAGGTCAGGCAGCAGAAATGAGAGAATAGCACAGGCAATGACAGCCTCTACCATAGTTTCTGTGAGAAAGGCAAAGGCAATCCGTGAGAAATGCAAAGACAAGAAGGGTAAGCAGATTTAGGATTGGCTAGTTTGAATAATTTCAGCAGGTTCTGGGGCATAAATGCCATCCCTAGTTGATAGGTCCTTGACCTGGGGTGATTAGGGCAGAGGAATATTGCTTCCTAAAGTATAAAGCCAGATTGAGGCAGTGGTTCAGAGTATGAGCTCTGGTTTGGTTGTTTTACATATGAAAGGCACATTCCTGAGCTAGCCCTGGGAGGAGCAGTCTCTCCCCAGTCAATAAGGTACCAGGGGCCAGAAAACAAGAAAATATAGTTAACACACCTGCCTTAATTTAAGCCTGCATCATTTCTAACTACAATGACTGCAATGCCACCTACTGCTAGATCACAAACTCAGATACCTACAGGAATCAGGCAGGTGATGCTAATAAATAATGCAGGGCTAGTGGGGTCCCTGGTGAATTTCAGGGTTGCATGTCTCATCTAAGGAGGCAGCTGCTGGTCAGCTCAAGCCACCTGGGAATGTTGGCCCAGTGTTGCCAAATCTTTCCATTATTTCAAGAGAAGTTAGAAATATTTTTTTTTTAACACGAAATTTCCCAATTTTTTTTAGATGACAGTTGTAGTTTTAATAAACAATAGCTTTATGCCAATATGAACAGAGATTAAATCAGAAAAGGTGGAGCATGGAGGACAAACAACAAAAGAGGCAAGAGACAGGAACTGGTCTGGGATATGCCACTGATTAGCCACTGAAATCTCCCAATTTTTAAATGTTGACAGTCGATTAAATTTAATTTAATGTATCTGTAGATATTTGATATTTATGTTTTTAAAATGCTCTTGTAAATTGTACGTTGTTAAATTTTTATCCATTTGGCAGCAGAATGGTGTGTGTGTGTGTGTGTGTGTGTGTGTGTGTGTGTGTGAGTTGAAAAAGAGATCCAAAATGTGTATGAAAATAGAAAGAACCAAATATTCAAGACAATAGTGAAGAACAAAAAAATTTGTTTGAGATATATTAAAAAGCTACAGTAATTAAAACAGTGAGTAATGGTGCAAATATAGATAAACCAGTAGGGTATGATTGGTTAATTTAGGGAGAAAGATGACACTGTGATGTGGCAGAAAAAAGGATGACCCTTTCAATAAATGAAGCTGGATTAATTGAATATGTATATTGAAAAAAATAATCTTAACTTCAGCCTCAGACTTCATGATAAAATTACTTCTAGATGGGTTATAGTTCTAAATGTAAGAATAGTAAGTTTTATCTGTAAAAGTGAAGGAAACCAGAAAAGAAGAATATCTTTATGACCTTGGAATAAACAAAACATTTTAACAAAATACAAAAAGACTAAACTAAAGGGGAAAATTAATAACAAGTTTCACTAAAATTAAGATTCTCTGAGAGTAAAAAAGGCAAGCCAATTGCTGGGAAAAGATATTTGCAGTACATACTCTGACAAAGAAATTATATCCAAAATACAGAAAGAACTCCTAAAAATCAAGAAGAGAAAGAATCACACTTCAATTGAAAAGAAATGAGCAAAGGACTTAAATGAATATTTCACAAACCAGGCTGTCCAAATGGCCAACAAGAGATGTACTGAACATTATTAGCCATGCCAGAAATGCAAACCAAAGCCACAATAATATATCACTGCACACCCACCATATTTGCTAAAGTAAAAAAGATTCACAATGCCAAGGGCAGGTAAGGAAATGTAAAAAAGATTCACAATGCCAAGGGCAGGTAAGGAAATGTAAACTGGAAGAATCACACTGAAACACTACTTCACAGATCTACTAGAGCTGAATATACACATGCTCTATATTCAGCAACTCTACCTCTAGGAGTATATTCAAACATGTACAGAATATTCATAACAGCTCTATTTGCAAAAAAAAAAAAAAAAAAAAGCCCCACAAATGTTCATCAGTAGTATAATGGATAAACGAATTGTGGTAATATGTGATAAAGCAGTAATAATGAACAAACTGTTGATGTATGTAGCATCATGGATGAATCTCACAAATATAACGCAAGCAACAGAAATGTTACAAAAGAGTAAATCCCGTATTATTCGATTACTATAAAGTTCAAAAATAGGCAAAACCAATCAGTGGGCTTAGAAGTAATAATATGGTTTTCCTATGACTAGGATAGAATATGAGGGGTACTTCTGCAGTGCTGGTAATGTTTTATTTCTTCATCTGTGGGCTGGTTGCTTAGGTGTACTTACTTTGTGATATCTACAATTTGTGTACATTTCCTTATATATGTTGCTCATAAATAAAGAGGTTACTTAAAAAAGAAAGGCACTAAATTGTTGTATTTTGTTTAAAGAAAACATTTTACCCCAGAAAAAACTATAGAAAACAGATTGTGTTGTTTTTTTTTTAGCTTACCTGGTTAATGTTATCTGGAATATTTGATATCCAGCTATAAAAGAGGCCAATCTCGAAAGACTTTGCTTTCCAGAACCACCAACACCCACCAACAATGCATTTCCACATGATGTTCGAATTATTCGTGAAATCTGTTTTAAAATAAAATAGTATTTATTTGAAAATAGAATCCAACTGTTTATATTTTCTTGCACTAGATGGGTCCGAGATTTGACTATGTGCTTCTAGACTATATTAAACTTTTTCCTTTACTGGTAAATCTTAGAATTTTAAAAATTAAAGTTCATATGGATTCAAACTCTTTCCCTGCTCATCTATATTTACATCATGAAAAACAGAACAAACTGTCTTTCCTATCACCTATTTCAAAACTAGTGTGTGTGTGTGTGTGATTTTTTATTTTTCAACTCAATGAATGGTGGAGCTGCTTTTGCCAATCTGTAGAAAGAAGTGCAGAATTATTAGCTCACTACCCATAGTTTTAACACACTGACTTCCACAGACACTAAGCTCTACAACGAATCCTACGTCTATCATATCTCTCCCAATGAAAATTCTTTCAAAGTACCAAAATTCTACTTTCAATGGAGGCAGAAAGGCATTTGTAGAAAAAGACATTGAGAAATAGCCTGTATGGTCTTGTGTTGCTTTTCTATGGTTGATTTACTCAGTGAGGATAAGGCTCGAATTTCGGTCCAAATCTTAGGCAGGACAATTGAAGAGGAAGAAAGTCTAGATGGATCATTAAATTTACTATCACCACTAAAAAAATATTTTCTAAGTTCAAGTTTTACACATCAGCAATAACACCTTCATATGTATTAATTCTATTATTATATTTTTATACATGTTAATCACTTATATGGTTTTTTACCTTAGAATAGGATCCCAGGCCCCCAAGACCTAGCCATAGTGGTTACTCGATAATTACTTGTTGAATGGATGAATGTGAAACATGTCTATGACATCTAGATATTCACCAACTTAACAAAAGAAAACTGTGTAATAAACACAGAGCTAACCACCCTCTTTATCAAACCTCTAATTCCTAGAGAAACTCCTTTTTTATCTACAAATTATACAAATAACTCCTTTCTGTAGCCTCTCAGACTTGGTTCAAACCATATTCCTTTTTGGTACTACCTCTAAATGAATTCATTTTTTCCACCAGCCCTTTTCATTCACCTTACCCTTTCTCCAACAGTTTGCCAATCTGTAAGCCAGTGATGAAATTGACATTTTTAAAAGCATCAACTTTCCCTTCATTATATCAAAATATAATTCGAGGAGGGAATATTTCTTCATAGGGTTCTCCACCTTACTTTCTAGGAAAATAAAACTGACTCTGTGTGTCAAAACTCCAAACACAAAACCCAACAATTTGCCCTTGGAAAACATTTGTTGTCATGTTGGTGAATTCATACAAGAGATTTCTGACTAAGCCCTTGTTTTCTGAGACAATGAACTGACCCAAATTATGAACACTCTTCTATATGTTACCTGATACTATGTATTTATTTCCTCAAAAAGTTTAACAGTGAAATTTACTATTTACATGATCTATTTATAGTAACAATAGTCAATAGTTACAACCTTAATAAGATGAGTCATTGCATCTTTAAAAAACACTAGATCAAGAGATGTTCCTCTAATGAGTTCATTGAACTGCCTCTGGTAAAACTGGAGTTTTTCACACAGAAATTCAAAGGATGGTATCTAAGGGTAGGGAAAGAGAAAGAAAATAATATTTAAGATCCAAAATTTATGAAAGTAGAAATTGTAAAGACACTCAAGAGTAATTCTAATTTAAAAAAAAAGTAATCGATTTCTAAAAACTTGTCATGGATTAGTTGAGTTTTAGTTATTTCCATTTTCAGAGGCCTGAAACCTAACTTTCCATTATGAAATTATTCCTGAAGTTTCTCTGCAAGAGCTCCAGCACCAACTCCTACCCACTACCCACAATAATTGAGATTGGAATATAACAAATTTTTTTTCAGTTTTCATTCGCTTTTTAACATTGTTTGTGGATTTAAAAAATATACAAAAGTTTTAGGTTGTTTAAGTAGTCAAACTGTTCTGATATAAATATTTGTTTTGCAAATCGTTTCTCCCCTTTTAACTCTTTGATCTACATGCACTTAAGGATTACTTTGTTATGTGACCGTGTTTAAATATCCCTTTGGAGTCTTGATTCAAACTTCATTAAACCTATACATTAATTTAGGAAGAATGATGTGTTGACATTTAACCAAGTGAAGTTTTATTGTTTTTTTCCTAGATATTTTAGATATTTTTGCTGTTGAATAAACTATTTTAATGTAATATTTTCTATCTTGTGATTGTTAATAAGAATTGGCAAACTTTTTCTGTAAAGCACAAGATACTAAATATTTTAGGCTTTGTGGCTTGTATGGTCTCTGGAACAGATATTCTCGATGTTGTCATGTGAAAGCTGTGATAGAAAATTTATAAACAAATGAGTGTGCCTGTGTTCTAATACGAACATGCTTATGAACTCTGAAATTTGAATTCCACATAGTTTTCACATGTCACACAATATTCTTTTTTAATTTTTTCTACCCACTTAAAAATGTAAAAAACCTTTCTTAGCTAATAGATCTAACAAAAAATAGGCAATAGGATGGATTTGGTCCATCCACTATAATTTGCCAACTTCTGGTATAGAAGATAATTATTGAGTTTTATATTTATATCATACTTGTTTATCTTACTAAACTCTTAGTACTTAAAAGAGATTTAAGTTTTCTTGGATTATATTAAGAGATAAGCACATTATCTGAAAATAATGATATTTTTGTTTTTATCCTATCTGATAATTACATTTAATTATTTATTTATTTATAATTTCTTTTTATTTTTCAAGTACAGTTGACATTCAATATTATATTAGTTTCTGGTGTATACATCAATTTTCTTTTTGCCATTTTGTTGTACTGCCTAGAACTTTCAAAACAGTATTAAATAATTGTGGTAATATCAGGCATTCTTGTTTTATACCTGACTTTAATGGAACTGCTGCTAAATTTCACTGAAAGAAATATTTTACTTGATGTATAATGACATGAATCACAACACATAACTAATGTAGAAGTTACAGAAACTTCATGGCGAGACTCTGGTACAGAGAAAAATAGGTGAATGATCTAAAAAACTCTTCAAAGGTGAGAATAAATACCAATTCATAGATTTTGGGTATTTCAAATACAGTGTCTTCAGGTTCGTCACCAGTAGGTTCAGGCATCTCACGAAGAAAATCTACAAAGTATGGTTCAGGAAAAATAAACGATGTCAAATCTGAGCCAATACTTTCTTCAAGTGCCCGAAGAAGATGTACATTAAACCACTGCTCATCTTCGGGAGTTATAAATCTGAAAGGAAAATACAGGAGTAAAAATGTGAAATATGAAGGCATCTTTTCTAATTGAACATAGTGTCAACCACCCTCCACCTCCTTTCAGCCCCCATCCTACACTTCCATAATGTCAGAACAAGGAAACAATATGTTCTGCTTTCTGACAAGAAGGACACAGCCCCTCCAAGGAAAGTATAACATCGATAGTTTGACTTGTAGAAAATACTGACAGAGGAGCTCTTCTCAACACAACTTGATCAGCTCCCCTTCCCAACTATGCCCGGCTTTTGGACTTCCGTGTCCTTCTTTGCATCACCTAATTTTAGCAAGAATCCTGTCAAGTCCATTTAGCCAGAATCCCCTAATACCTGATCACCCTCCATATCTGACCAAATTCCTCATTCTCCACCATCCCCTGGGGTAATATCAAATCTCCTGGCCTGCTTTCAGCAAGAATTCTATTAGGTCAGTTTAGCCAGAATCTCTCTGTAACTCTGATGTTTCCCCTTAGTAATTTTCTATCCACCAACTTCCCTCCCACCTTTTTCCTTGGCTATAAATTTCTGCTTTTTCCTTGTTGCTTTTGGAGTTGAGCCCATCTCTCTCTTCTACTGCAAAACTCCATTGCTGTAGTCCCTATACCCATCATGACAGTCTCGAATAAGGACTGTGGGCCTTTTTGTTTTAGCAAGTGTCATAAATATTTTTTTCTTGAACAATACAGATGAATCACAGAGGTGAGGTCAAAGGTCCCTGAAACTTGGAATAGGAGTGTAGCACTGACAGCCAATAGTGAGCAGGTGTCCTCTTTCTGGGTTTGTGGGCACATAGTGCACAAAGGTCCTTTTCAGATTTACAGTATTGGGGGGGGGGGAAGAGGAAGAATGAGACTAATATTTGACATCTACCACCTATGTGTGGGACTTTGTAGTAGTCCCTTTACAACTTTGTAAGACTGGCATTACCATTCATACTTTATAGAGGAGGAAACAGGCTCAGAAAGATGGCTGAGTTTATGTGCCAGCTTTCACCATGCAAAACCGACACAGAGCTCAATTTTTTTTAGTAAACGTACATAACTAAAATTTGCCTCTGAATGTTATAAATTCTCTGATAATATGATGACTTAAAAAGATGTCCTACTGAAATAATACTCAAGTAAATAGGTGGAGCACTTTTTTTTTAAGGTGACATCAATGCTTTACAAGCCCCAGAGCAAATTAAGACACTACTTCCTATTCTACTAATAGAATGCAGGAATTAATCTAATAGTATTAACTTCTTGTATAGTAAATTAAACTCGGACACTGTAATATATACCTGTCTGCAACTACTCTGTTGCACTCGTGTTTGAAAAGTGACAGGAGAACAGAGACTGAATCACACTCTTCAGCTTTTATGGTTAACATTCCTTGCCAAATTCTGGAAAGATCTCGAAGATTGAAAATATAATGAAATTTAGAAGGAGTTGGCAGCATCTTCACCTAGAGATGAAAAAAAAAATGATTCAATTCCCTTTTCAGATAAAACTAAAAGTGGAACTGCTTTTAGAATTACTTTATTTCCCAAATCCTATTTTAAGTAAAATAGGCTGAACAAATGAACAAAGATTAAGTTTACATTTTTGTCACAGCATTAACAGAAAAAACTCATGTCATAAATAAACCAACACAGAATTTAAAAGACCATAAACCCTTGAATAGGATGGACTCAAGTATGATGCACTACATACGGATGCCAACACCTGTGCTAACATCATTAGTTGGCTTTGAATGATTCACTTTCCCCTGAGTTCTTAAAAACTATGTGAGTTGTGAGAATAAGAATTCCCAATCATTATTAACCATATTAGTGTTACACGGAAATATGTCATAACAAAAAACTGAATGTGAGCTCATTGTCACGCAGTTAAGAACAATGGATGTTCACTTCTAAAATCAATAATGACTATGTTCTATAGATTGCTTTAAGATCCTACATGTGTTTAGAGTTCCACAAATATATTTGCATACCATAATCTAGATTTCACTGAGGGGATCCAAACTCAGTCAACATGCTTTCATATATCTGTATATCCATAATAAATTGAGAGACAGGTCTGACACGCAGCTGGTAAGTACTAGGTGGTTTTCCTGGGTTTTCTTTGTTTGAACATTACTTATTATTCCTACCAACTTCTAGAATCCAAACAGGCAAAGCTATTACAATGACACATTCTTACAGAAAGATACCAGTTAGAAATAAACTTGAGGTGTACTAGGTTTTGAAAGCACTGCTGGCCATGTATAAACATTATAATTGATATCATTAGTATCATTTTTGAAAAGAAACAATAATAATTCTGGAAATACAGAGCAGACCCTTTGAATGATTAATTCAGGAAAACAAATGCTTTATTTAGTACCAGTTCATGGAACATGTCCTTTCTGTATTGAAAAAGTACCCTATTGAGTTTGTAGAGTAATTTTTATAGCCTAATTCACAATGGAAGTTAAAACCACAGGTAGAAAGGGAGAGAGAATGAAGTGTTATTTCTCTCTGCACTCAGTTCCATGCCAAGCTAAAATGTTCATTCTACTCACCAAAATGTAAAACATACACTTATATTACAAATATGCAAAAATAAAAGGACAAGGTTATGTGAATACTGCTTTTTCTTCTTTGCTGTAAAAGAAGGCAGCTGTGATGGCAGCCATTGGCAACCGAAGCAATCATTAAACAGAATTAAATTCTGTTCTTTCCATCTTCTTATTATTAACCTGCTTCTCTCCTGCTCTTCTAATATTTCCCTTTAATATTTGTCAACATCTTTCTTTTCTGATAACAAATAGGAATCATATTGTTAAAAAACATATAGGCAAATAATAAGGATGGAAGTCGTGGTTAGAAAACATAAAGTAGGGTCAGGAGACAGATAATTCCAGAGACGGAGCATAGAAGTTATTTTAGAGAAAATGATCCAGGAAACCTCTTCTGAAGGTAAGAATGATGAGAATTAGTCAAATGAAGTATAATGGCTGAGAGGCATGAAAAACTTGGGGTTTTCAAGTACCAGCATCAGAAGAGCAGCATAGTTGAAGCAGAATGATAGAAGAGAAGAAAGGTAAGCAGGGCCAGCTCAGTTTGAGGTTCACAGGCCAAAGCAAGGCATTGGTTTTTATTGTAAGTGTAACAGGAAGCTACTAGTTGTTTTAAGAAAAGCTAATAATCTCTGATTTACATTTTTTTAAAGCATTTTAGAAATCTTTGGAAATATGGCAGAGTGAGACATTCCTGGATCTCTCCCCTTGAAATGACAATAAGCTGAACAGATTAAACTCAATAAAAAAAAAACTGCACACCAGCACATCTGAGCGTGGGATCTGCACGTAAGACTACCACAGGTCAGAACCCCAGGTGTCAGGCGGTGGACTGGGAGAAACAAAGACACTGACGTTGCAGCCACTAGAGCTTCCTGCAAGAAGAAGGAGAAGGGAGAAGTTATGGTAACTTCACTGAACAGCCCTGCCTGGGAGGGGTGTGAGCTACCCATGGTCAGCAGCAGGGCCCAGTCATCACGGCAGAAGGCAGAAAAGTGGGACGGCAGAAAAACAATGGTTGATAGTTACTGGCCGCAGTTGCAAAACCAAGGCTGAGCTACAATCCCCAACTCCCAACCCAAAGGGCCTCATCTCTCATACACTCTGAGATAGAACACTGCAGAGCTCCAGAGAAACCTGAGCAAATACTACCAAAACTGTTCCTAACACTGACAGGGACTGAAACTGAGAGTAGCGAGTGTGATTAAATATCTACAAGAAAATAAAAAAGACATTTTTTAGACTTTATATAAAGCAGGGATCCAAGAGGCTTAGATGCCACCTACTGGAAACCAAAAGAAAAGCGCTTCATTGCAGCACGCTATGATAGACCTTTATATAATAAATCTTCTTTCTGAAAGAGAGCAGAGTACATTTCCATTAATGCTCAGGCAGAGAAATAATCCATTAAACACCATGAACAACAAAGGTGATAAGGAATCACAGAAAGAAAGAGAAAAATCTCTAGAAAATAAGCTTCCATAGAAATATGCAACTTAAATGACAGACAATTAAGGATGATACTTCTGAAAAAAATTAGGGAATTCCAAAATGAGTCACATCAACAATTTCAAGAATTGAAAAACACCTAGATGAATAGAGCAAGAAGATAAACACCCTCAAGAAGAACCAAATAGAAATTCTGGAGATGAAGAACACACTTCAAGAGATGAAAAATGAAATAGCAAGCCTGGGAAATAGAATTGAAAATATGGATAAAAGAATCAGTGATATCGAAGACAGAAATCTAGAAATAAATCAGAATGAAGAAGAGAGAAACCATGAAAAATAATGAAAGAGAAATACAAGAACTAGCTGATACCATCAGGAGAGGAAACATAAGAATAATGGCCATTATCAAAGATGAGGAAAAGGAGCAGGGACTAGAAAGTATTTTCAGACAAATAGTTGACAAGAATTTTCCAAATCTAAGGGATGAGCCAGAGCTTTAAACTCAAGAAAGTGGTCAGCTCAACTAAAACAAAATGACAACAACAATGATATATAATTATGAGTAAATTGACTATCAGGCAAATAGATGCAGAGGAGTGCAACCCTTACAAAGAACAGGGCATTATAAGCTTAAATGATAAGAGAATTCTTATAACAAGATAATAATGAACATTCAGCATACATAGGAACAAAATGAGACAAAAATGACTGAAAAGGGGTGGATTCAAAGATACAGATTCGCAAAGGGGAATAGAGATAAGGCCCACACAGAAGAAAATGGATGACTGTATGTATATATATATATATATATATATATATATATATATATATATATATACAGTATATGTATAAATATGTATACATATATATTTATACATCCTTTACATATTCGTAATGGTAACCACACACCAAAGATTCAGAATTGAAGTATATAACATAAAACAACAAGAACCAGAGGGAAAACCCACAAAAGCTGACCAAAATAAAGAAAACAGAACACAAGCACAAGGAAGCAATGGAAACTGAGCTACCAGAAAGCAAAACATAAAATGGCTATAAGAAGACCTCGTATTTCAATAATCACCCTAAATATAAATAGACTGAACTCACCAATAAAAAGGCACAGAGATGCAGAATGGATCAAAAAACAAAACCCAACCATATGCTGACTCCAGGAGACACATTTCAGCTCCAAAGACAAATATAGACTCAAAGTGAAAAGGTGGAAAATGACATTTCAAGCAAATGTCTTTCTGAGAGAAGCGGGAGTAGCGGTACCAATATTGGATGAAATAGACTTCAAAATAAAAAAGGTAAAGAAAGATACTGAAGGACACTTCATAATGATAAAGGGAAGCATGCACCAAGAAGACATAACATTTATTAATATCTATGCTCCCAAACAGGGAGCCCCAAAATATATAAAGCAATTACTACCAGAACTAAAGGGAGAAACAAACCAAAACACTATCGTAGTAGGGGACCTAAATATCCCACTGTCGGATATAGACAGATCATCCAAATAGAAAATCCATGAGGAAATAACATCCTTAAATGACACGTTAGACCAACTGGACATAATTAACATATACAGAGCCATCCATCCCAAAACAGCTGCTTGTACATTCTTCTCTAGTGTACTTGGAACATTCTCAAGGATCAGCCACATACTGGGACACAGAAATAGTCTCAACAAATAAAAGAGGGTCAAAATCATAGCAACCATATTCTCTGATCATAATGCTTTGAAACTAGGGATTAACTGCATAAAAAAAATCAGGAAGTATCACAAATACATGGAGATTAATCAACATGCTACTGAAGAATAACTGGGTCAGAGAAAAAATAAAAAGAGCGATCAAGAGATACATAGAAAAAAATGATAATGACAGTACAACATATCAAAACTTTTGGGACACAACAAAAGCAGTCATAAGAGAAAAGTTCATATCATTACAGGCCTATTTCCAAAAACAAGAACTAGTCCAAATAAACAACCTAATGCTTCCTCTTAAAAAACTAGAAAAGTAAGAACGAATTAAGCCTAAAATCAGCAGAAGGAAAGAAATCATCAAAATTAGAGCAGGAATAAATGAAACTGAAAACAAACAAACAAACAAAAATACAAAAAAGAAATGCAACAAAGAGCTGGTTCTTTGAGAAGCTTAATAAAATTTACAAACACCTGACTAGACTCACTAAAGAAAAGAGAAAGGACACAATAAACAAAATCAGGGATGAAAGAGGGAAAATTACAACTGATATCACAGAAATACAAAGGATCATACAAGAATACTTTGAAAAAGTATATAACATCAAATTTAATAACCTAAAATGGACCAGTACTTAGATACAACCTTTCTAGACTGAATCAAGAAGAACTAGAAAATCTAAATAGACCAATCAGCAGGATGGAAATTGAAACAATCATCAAAAACCTACCAAAAAGTAAAAGTCCAGGACCAGATGGCTTCACCACTGAATTCTACCAAACATTCAGAGAAGATTGAATACTTATTCTCCTCAAACTCTTCCAAAAAATCGAAGAGGAGGCAATACTTCCTGACTCATTTCATGAGGCCAATACTACTCTGATACCAAAACCTAGTTAAGATAACACAAAAAAAACTACAGACCAATATCTCTCATGAA
The DNA here is from genome assembly GCA_028627145.1 of Eidolon dupreanum. Taxonomy (NCBI): domain Eukaryota; kingdom Metazoa; phylum Chordata; class Mammalia; order Chiroptera; family Pteropodidae; genus Eidolon; species Eidolon dupreanum. Next base: position 89,060,240 of record CM053502.1, on the reverse strand, counting down.
CACAGATGCAAAAATCCTAAATAAGATAGTAGCAAACTGAATACAGCAACATATTAAAAAGATTATACACCACAATAAAGTGACCTTCATCCCAGGGGCACAGGGATGGTTCAACATATGCAAATCAAGTAATGTGATACACCAAATAAGCAAATTAAAAAATAAGAATCATATGATCATATCAATAGATGCAGAAAAAGCCTTTGACAAGATACAGCGTCCATTTATGATTAAAACACTTAACAAAATCGGTATAGAAGGAAAGTACCTTAATATAATAAAGGAAATATATGACAAATCCTCTGCTAATATTATACTTAATGGTACAAAACTAAAAACCATCCCTCTAAGATCAGGAACAAGGCAAGGCTGTCCACTGTTGCCACTCTTATTCAATATAACATTGGAGGTCCTAGTGAGTGCAATCACACAAGAGAAAGACATAAAAGGCACCCAAATAGGAAACAAAGAAGTCAAACTGTCACCATTTGTGGATGACATGATTCTCTACATTAAAAACCCCAAAGACTCCACAAGAACACTACTAGAAACAATAAGCAAATACAGTAAAGACTCTGGACACAAAATCAACTATCAAAAATCCCTAGTGTTCCTATACTCTAACAATGAAGTGTCAGAAAAAGAAATGGAAAAAAAAATTCCTATTGCAATTGCAACAAAATGAATAAAATACCTAGGAATAAATTTAACGAAACAAGTGAAGGATCTATATAAAGAAAACTACAGGACCCTATTAAAAGAAATTTAAGAAAATACAAAGAAAGGAAAGATATTCCATGTTCTTGGATTGGAAGAATCAACATAGTTAAAATGATCTTATTACCTAAAGCATTATACAGATTTAATGCAATCCCCATCGAAATCCTCTCAGCACTGGAAGAGAAAAAAATGGTGTAGATGATAGAGGTTCTGTTAATCTCTCTAGCGACCAAATCAAAATTGCGACAGAAACAAGGAGCAGCAGCAAAGAAAAATTGCCTTAGATCTAGAACGAACGAGCCATACAACTAGGGAGAAATCCAAGAAAGCACTCTGCAATGGGAGAAAGTAGGACAGGGTGATGACACAGGATGACCAAGTCCCAAGCAGCTGAGTGAGACGGAGGCTGTGGCAGCAGCAGTGACAGAAGCCTCTTGAAGGGGCCGCATCTGCGAGCCGATTTTCATGGTGACGGAGCTGCTCGCTCAGCGCACCAGTGCCTGATTGGCTGCGTGCAGGTGGATGAGGGACTACAAGGAGATATTGTCAGGGTCGAGGCAAGATTCGCTTGATAGAGAAGTGCCGGAGGTATCCATTGTTCCCTATTTAGCCCTCGCCCCTCCCAGTGACACAGCACCACTATAGCACAGACATCATCAAATTGGATAACAGAGGTTGATCCGCCCAGAGGGTTCCCTGAAACCCCACCTCCCACAACTCCCCACCCCACCCAAGCCACATCCAGGTATATCCTCAGCGAGTCAGGTGCTCCTTGCTGAGCAGCGCCTAGACTCACACTGGAGGCAGCTGGCCTCAGTTTCTGGTGTAGCCTTTGAGGCAACTATAAACACAGCATCTGTGTAGTGCTTGTTGAATCTTGAAGGTGGCCCTGGAGGGGTAGAGGCTTCGGCTAAATTTGGCCTGCAGCTGAACCCCTCTCAACTATGCCACTGGATACTACTTCACAAATCCACACTAATAAGACCAGGAAACTTAGAAGCTTTGCTTAGTATATAGAAACAGACATGGAAAGGCAGCCAAAATGAGAAGACAAAGAAGTAGAAACCATATGAGAGAACAGAAAAGAGATCCAGATATAATGGAGTCAAGTAATCTAACAGATGCAGAGTTTAAAACACTGGTTATAAAGATGCTCAATGATCTTTTGGGAAGTGTAGAGAACTCCAGCAAAGAGATAAAAATGGAAATGATAAAAGGAAACCAGTCTGAAATGAAGAATACATTATCTGAGATGAGAAGTATATTAAATGGAATAAACAAAGTGAATAAAGAAGAGGATCACATGCCTTGTCTAGAGCACAGGAAAGCCAATCAGGGCACTCAAACAGGATGGCAAGAAAAAAGAGGCCAAGACTATAAAGATGATTTAAGGAGGCTACGGGACACGATTAAGGCTCCAAATATTTGTCTGATCGGCGTAACTGAAGAAAATCAAGATGTTGAACAGCTGTTTGAAGAAATAATGATGGAAAACTTCCCTAACCTGGTGAAGAAATGGACATAAAACCCCAGGAAGCTCAGAGGATTCCAAAAATCAGGGATCCTAAGAGGCCCACATCAAGACACATCATAATTAGAATGCCAAAGGTTAAATACAAAGAAAAAATTTTTAAAGCAGCAAGAAGAAAACATTAATTACATATAAGGGAACCGACTTCTCAAGAGAGACTATGCAGGGCAGAAGGGCTTGGCAAAAAATATTTGACAAGATGAAGACCCAGGATATACAACTGAGAATAATTTATCCAGCAAAGCTATCATTTAGAGATGAAGGACAGATAAAGAGCTTCCCCGACAAAAATAAGCTAAAGGAATTTATCACCACCAAGTCAGTATTACAGGAATTGTTGGGGAGACTTCTTTAAGAAGAAAAAACATGTATCAAAAACAGGAATAATAAAGAATGGTAACATCTACATTCCTAAGAAAAGTACCTTAAATGGAAAAGAATTAAGTGCTCCAACCAAGGGATGGAGTGGCTAAAAGGATAAGAAAACAAGACCCCCACATATGAAAAGGAAGGAAATGGAAAAAATATTACTATGATGAACCTAAAAGGTATTTAAGTCTGATAGAGAAAGATAAACATTATATGATTTCACTTACATGCAGAAGTTACGGAATAAAAAGAACAAACTGATCAAAACAGACTCATAAATATAGTGGACAATTTAGTGACAGACAGAGGGGAGCAGGGTTTGGAGGCTGGGAGAATGAGATCAAAGGTTAAAGAAATACAAATTAGTAGCTGACAGATGGTCACAGGGATGAGAAGCACGGCATAAGGAATGCAATTAGCATTAATACAATGGCTAGGTAGAGGGTCAGGGAGGGAGAGAGCAATTAGGGGGATCATTTTACTAACAATAAAGATGTCTAACCAATGTACTGTATACTTGAAACTAATTTAAAATAAAATCCCATTGGCATTTTTTAAAGAAATAGAATAAAATATCATCAGATTTGTATGGAAACACAAAAGAGCTCAAATTGTCAAAGCCATCCTGAGAAAAAAGAATGAGGCTGGAAGCATCACTCTGCCCAACTTCAAACTATACTACAAAGCAATAGTAATCAAAATGGCATGGTATTGGCAGCAAAACAGACGCATGGACCAGTGGAACAGAATCAACAGTCCAGAAGTAAACTCATATTTATATGGGCAAATAATTTTCCACAAAAAAGCCAAAAACATATAGTGAATAAAAGAAAGCCTCTTCAATATATGGTGCTGGAAAAACTGGAAAGTCACTTGCAAAAGAATGAAACTAGACTGTTGTCCATCACCACACACCAAAATTAACTAAAAATGGATTAAGGACCTGAATACAAGACCTGAAACAATAAAATGTGTAGAAGAAAACATAGGAACTAAACTCAAGGACCTTGGACTTAAAGAGGATTTTATGAATTTGACCTCAAAAGCAAGAGATGTAAGAGCTAAAATAAATGAATGGGACTACATCAAACTAAAAAGCTTCTGCTCAGCAAAAGAAATTGCCAACAAGGTAACGAGACAACCATCCAAATGGGAAAATATATTTGCAAGCGAAACCTCTGATAAGGGCCTAAAATCCAAAATATACAAAGAACTCATACAACTCAATAACAACAAAAAACAAATGATCCAATGAAAAAATGGGCAGAGGATCTGAACAGACACTTCTCCCTAGGTGACATAAAAATGGCCAACAAATATTTGAACAGATGCTCAACATCTCTAGCTATTAGGGAAATGCAAATCAAAACCACAATGAGATACCATCTCACACCTGTTAGAATAGCTATAATCAACAGGACAAGTAATAACAAATGTTGGAGAGGATGAGGAGAAAAAGTAACCCTCATACACTGTTGGTAGGACTGCAAATTGGTACAGCCACTATGAAAAACAGTATGAAATTTTCTCAAAAAACTAATAATTGATCTACCATATGATGCAGCAATCCCTCTACTGGCTATTTACCCCAAAGACTTGAAAACTCATATCCGAAAAGCTATCTGCACACCGATGTTCATAGCAGCATTATTCACAAGGTCAAGGACATGGAAGCAACGAAGTGTCCTACGATGGATGATTGGCTAAGGAAGCTGTGGTACATATATACAATGGAATATTACTCAACCATAAGAACAGATGAAATACTGCCATTTGTGACAACATGGTTGGACCTCGAGATAACCATGCTAAGCGAAATAAGCCAGACAGAAAAAGTTGAAAATCATGATATCGCTTATATGTGGGATATAAACCTAAAAGCAACAAATGAACAGGACAAACAGAGACTCATGGACATAGACTATAGACTAGTGGTTACCAGAGGGTAAGAGGTGGGAGAGGAGTGAGGAGGTAGGCATGGTAAAGAGAGTCAAATATAGGGGTTTAGGGGGAGGGTGAAGTGGGTAAAGGGATCAAATATATGGTAGCTGAAGGAAACTGGACTTTGAGTGGTAAACACACAATAGAAATATACGGATGTAAAATTATAATGTACACCTGAAATTATATAATTGTATTAACCAATGTTACCCCAGTAAACTTCATTTTTAAAAAACTGACTATAAGAAAAAAGCATTTTAGGACTCTTGAAGAACAGACTCTCAGTGGACAAGAAGAAACATGGAGCTCAGTTAAGAAGTCATTGCATGGTCCAGAGGACAGGTGATGGAAGCATCTAACAGGGTTCACAGTGACACGACACTAAGTTCTTAGCTTTGGGATATATTTTGAAAGCATGGTTACTGAGACTTGCTGATGGATTGGATATAGGGGATGAAAAAAGACAAATCTAGAATGGCACCCAGCTTCTAATGGCACCTAGCCTTAGAAGCAGGATAATTGTTGTTGCTATTAACTAAGATGCTAAAGTTTGAGAATGGATCATATTTAAGGACGATTAAGAGTCTGGTTAGATATGTGTTACTGTGAGCTGGTTATCAGACATCAAAATGGTGATATCTACTAAGCAGTTAGTAATACATCTGGAGCCAAGCAGAGAGGCCTGGGATGTAGATACTGATTCTGAAGTCATTGGCACAGAGATGGTGTTTAAAGCCATGAAGCTGGATGAGACTACCTGGGTAAAGAATGGAGACAGGGAAGAAGTCCCAGCATGGAGATCAGGTGCACTCAAGTATTTAGAGGACAGGGAGAAGAAAAGGCTTAGAAAAGGTAGGCAATATGATAGGAAGACAACTAAGAGGATGAGGCCCCTCTGAAGCTCAGTGAAGAAAGCATTTAGATGGATCATTTATGTCAAATATTGCTAAAAATCAAGTAAGAAGAAGATGAAATCAACCTTTGGATTTGGCAAGATTAAGGTCTTTTGTGACTTTGATGAGTCCAGTGGAAATGAAAGTTTGTGCAAAATGAGTTAAAGAGGTAAAAAAGGTGAGAAAGTAGAAGCAGTAAATAGTGAAAAAAAGAAGCTTTGACAGAAGGACAACAGGAAGGCCAAAGCTTTTCAGAAAAATATGTCTAATGGCACATTATATTCAATAATAGACCTACTGGGAAACAGATGGATCTTACCACAGAAATTACCTCAGATACTCAGACCTTGCTATTCATTTTGGAGTTTCTTTAAGAGTTTCTTTAGGATCCTGTGTTGACAAGGACACCGTCTTATGCAAGGAACTGATCACTGATCAGCAAGGAGCTGAGTGGAAGAGCATTTCATAAGAAACACCCAATTCTTCTTCCGAAAATTCTGTATCTAGAATTCCCCCAATTTGCCCATGAATCTGAAAGGCTGGCATACTTCAGTTTTCTCCATGACATAAGCTTCCGCCCACATGTGTGTAACTGGCCTAATGAATGTTTAGGGAACTAAGACAACTAATCCTTATCTCTTTTGCTATTTTTTTTTTTTTGGCAAATATGTCAACTTCGTTTTTATCTCATATCTACATGTAATTGCTTTTTCATGAGTCTGCCTTAATCTATCTGGTGACAGCTACAGGTTTGCTGAGCTTTTCTTAGGGCACTGACTTGTGTATTAAAACCTAGCCTATTTTAAGTACACTTCCATCTATTTACTAACTCATGTTCCACCTTAAAGAAACACAAGTAAGATTTTAAGTCTTGGTTAGCTAAGAATATCTGGAAATCCAAGAAGTAATCGCTCAGTCAGTAAACATTTGTGTCTAACAAATTTGATGGTGGAGGGGAGACAGACATACAAAGAGTTACAAATCAGAGTAACAAGTGGAAAAGCAGTGTTCTCATTTCATCAAAATTCTACTTTATCATGGATGTTTTGTCTGGTTTATAGTAGTACCTCATGCATATGTAAGGCATCATTCAGTCAGAATATTTGCTCCCTGGAAGGAAAAGGTGTCATAAATCTATTTGAGCACCTAATTTGTCTTTTCCAAAAAAGCACCACCACATATGATGTGATGGTAATTTCATGAGCCATGAGGTGAGAATTAAGCAGAAGGTTGACTTTTTTATTATTATTGACAACAGATAATTCTGTACCTTAGTCCACTGCCACAGCACTCTGCCGGCTGAAACTAAATTTGAAATCATCTCACATATTTCAGGTTTGAAATTTCTGCAAGGATCAAAGTATCCACAGCCAATAACTCCTAAAAAATAAATAAGATTGAAGCACAAGCTTACTAAAAGATTATAAGATTCATGTTTATCCCTGTAAATAAATCATTTCAAGACTGACTAGGTGACGTGAAGAATTTCTCTTAAGGAATCAGCTAAGACTGGAAGTCAGCAGTGGGGCCTAAGAAGCTTAGTATGCAGTGATAAGCATTTTATATGTTAACTCATTTAATCCACCAACATCCTATGAGAAAGAATCTGAGGTAGATATTATTATTGTTATTGTTATTATTATTATTCTCATTTTAATATGAGTTACTTGCCCACAGTCAGACAGCTTTTGTGTACAGGTGAATCTGAGATTTGAATTCAGGTAGCCTGGCTCCAGAGCCTATGAAACAGCACTCACCCTGAAGTACATGAGAGCTGGAGAAGAAATTATCTTACAGATAAGGAGACCAGGCCCAGACAGGTAAAGCAAATAGTTCAAGTTCTCATGGATTGGTTGCTAATAAAATTGGAATACAGACCCACATCTCCTAACCCGTAGTCAGTCGACAGTCTGCCCAGGGTTGGTCAACTAATGGTTCCTAGGAAACATCCAGAGCAGACACAGTCTGACATAACCATACTCAGGAGGGATGGAGTTGTAGATTTACAAACTGTTATTCAACTCTCAAAATGTTTTCAATTTTACACTGCAAAAACAGATTTACTCTATTTCACTCTGGTAAGACTGTATATTGAGAAATATGTTCAGTTCTAAGCATGGTATTTTCAGAGGAATATGAATATGATTATCTGCTCAAAGATGCAGAGCAGGTTTACGAAGGGTGCAGCAGCTGAAAAAACTGGGCTTCTTTACATAGACCGAAGAAGAGTAGCCTTGAAGGAACATAAAATTGTCCTCCAAAGGTATGGCTTATTGTGCTAGATGTCTGTCAGGCCCTTTTGCTTCCTGAAATCTTGTAATTCTAGATCTCCAGCTCCTGTGGGACAAATGTATTATATAAGAAGCATGGACTCTGGAATTAGCACCATATCTCTGCCATCAACTGGGTAAGTGACCTTGATTGGGCCTCTCTAAGCTTCAGTTTCTGATTTGTTTCCATACATAATTTTCAATATTAATCATATAGAAGCATGTATAAAAGACGTTAACAAGGAATCATCACTGACATACAGACCACGAGGATTGAGAAACATAACATGGCGCCAGTACATTAGAAACCCGTTTGTCCATTCCTATCCACAATCCTTTTTTCCTCCAGAGGTAGCCACTACTCTGACTTGGTAAAAATTGTTAACTTACTTTTATTTATAGCTTTGCCACTTATGTTTCTGAACTTTAACCTTTTCTTAACCATTTTTGAGATTTAATTCAACGGAATCATATACTTCTCTGCGACTTGCTTCTTTTTCCCAACATGATATTTCTAGGCTTCGCCTATGTTAAAGCATGTAGCTGTGTTTGCTCCTATTCACTGCTGCATAGCATTACACTGTGTGCCTATACCACAACTTATTTATCTTATTTTACTGTCAAATATTTGGGTTATTTCAAGTTTTTTTGCTATTATGACCAGTGTTCTATGAACACTGTTGTAGAAGTCTTCTGGCACACATATGCAAAATCAACTACAGATGAATTAAGGACTTACATATGGAAGGCAAAGCTGTACAATATTTGGAAGAAAATGTTTGGAGACCATCTGTATGACCTCTGGGCAGGAAAGGAAAAAATGATAAATCGGTATATACTTAGAAGTGGAACTTACGTAGGTGTGCACAAGTTCTACTTTACCAGTAACAATGTCCAATCAGTACCCAAAGGGCTGGCAGCAGCTCACAGGCCCACTTGCAGGAAATAAGCATTCTAATGGCTGCACATTCTTACCAATGCCTGACCTTCAACAAGGCTGTTTCTAAATATTCTTGAGACTTAAAATAGGCGATAAACATGTCTTCTTGGTATTTAGTCCCTCTTTTTTGGTATTTAGCTCTCTATTTCAAATATTTAATCCCTACTTCAGACTGAGTCTTTTTATTTCCTAAATAAGGTTTTACATGATTTATTTCCATTATGTAATGCAATAAAAAAATTCACCACCTAGAATAGTCATACCAAAAATTTTGTCTATTGAAGCATTTGAAGGCAATGTGCAATTAAACACAGTAAATTGTCTTTTTAAACGCTGTGGAATATCATTTCGACCACCTCCAGGGTGGATCATTGCTGCTATGAGCTGCACATCAACAATAGTAGTGAAGTCTCCAGGCTTATCCAAGCTGTACATTCCTTCCATTTCCATCATCTGTCGCACAATCTCATTAGTTATCTGAAATGTTATACAGTGATATTTTAGTAACATATCATGATCATATTCCTCCATAGCTCCCATAAAATAGTATAATTAGATGAGAAAAAATATTCAGCTCTTATCAATAAAGTGTATGTGAATGTCGATGATCACCTTCAAGGCAATTTGACTTAAATGATGCCACCCAGGAACTCTAAACCATAAGTTAAACATATGCACTGCAAGTCCAATGTACTCTTCATCAAATTGATAATACTAATTTCCAGATAACTTTACATAGATGAATTATAGAATATCTGGTACAATTATAACAGTATTCAGGAGTTACCAGTTTTACTATAGGTATCTTTCACACTCAAAATTCAACACTTCGAAATACTTTAAATCAGAATATGGGATGGTTTTACTCCTCAGCTTCCAATATTATACTACTAAATGTTTAGTTTTGGGTTTTGTGTCCTCATCTTATCTTTCCTGCAGCCTCTAACATTGCTAAAACTCCTTCCTTATTGAAAATTTTCCTTTCCAGGTTTCAGAGGCCTAATTCTTCCCAGGTTCATCTTGTGACTATGGGTACCATCTCAAGCCACTCTTTCTCCACCCATCCTTCACATATAACTGTTCTACAAGGTTCCATCTTTCTTTTTCTCATCTCACTATTTCAGAGAATGCCATCTCAACCCAAAGAATCTCAACTCTGTAACCCTAACTTCGGATTCTCTTCTAAGCTTCACACCTCTATATCTAAATTCATTTTGGGTATCTCCAAGTGAATAATACACAAACACCTCAGATAAAGTAATCTTTCATTCAACAAACATTTAATGAATGTCTACTGTGTGTCTGGCTCTGTTGTAGCATAGACAAAATTCCTTGTCTTCAAAGAGCATACATAATAGTGGTAAGAGACAAAATGTACACATGTATGTTCACATGTATGTATGTACATAAATAAAATGGTACATTGTACATGTTTGGGAAAAAAATAAGCAGAGAAAGGGAATAAGCAGTGTTCATGGGTACAACTGAATATGGATAGCAGGAGAGGCATCACCTCACATGACATACAAGCAAAGACTTGAAGGAGGTGAGAAAGGAAATCATTTAGATATCTAGAGGAAGAGTATTCCAGGTAGAGTAAATGGCAAATGCAGAGTTCTGAGTAAACATCATATCCAGTGTGTACAAGACTCATTAAATGTGGTTGGACCACAGTCATGGAGAGATGAGATCAAATAGGGTAAGGGCTTTGGGTTACAGTAAGAATTTTGGCATTTACATTCTACAAGTCTCGTGGGAGGATTTTGAGCAAAGGAGTGTGTCATGATACAACTCGTGTTTTAACTCGTTGCTCATTTGGGACTACATTTAGAAGGGCAAAGGAAACATGAAGGCAATGAGGAGGATTTGTAAAAATCAAGAAGAGAGAGGGTGGTTTGCATAGTTATTAGCAATGGAAGTGATAAGTAGTAGTCAAATCTTGAATACAGTTTGAAAATAGAGCCAATATGATTTCCTGACTGATTGAATGTGCAGTTGGTATTTCTTGAGATGGAGAACACTGTTGGAGAAGGGAGTAACAGGAATTTGGCTTTGGACATTTAAATTTGAAGTCCAACTAGATATCCCTAATTGTATAAATGAGCCTGAAATTCAGGAGCTCTTCAATTAATAGATGATATCTGAATATGCCTCCACTCTCCTCACCTTATAGGAATCGCTGAGAGGTCTGTCTGCCTTGGAATGCTGCTGAATGAAAGAGAAAAGGTGGGGGGAGCAAAGAAACCTTCCTTGGGAGGTTGTGGCCTAAGAATGACATTTGCATAGATTTGCACCCTGGGTTTGCATAGCCTAAGTGGACCAGAGACTTTCAAGTTTTAACTTTGCTTTGAGGTGATCCTGATTGAATAAGCTCTTTAAATTAAGCAGAAGAAAACTCTAAATCTGTCTCGACGAGGGCCATCCATTCTAGCCTTCAAGAAACAGCCACAGATAATTTTTCAAGGGCAATGTCCTGGCAATCAGTCAAAGATACATGTAGAAAACAAGACAATTTGAGTCTGAGCAAGAACTATTAAAACCATAGAGAACAGAAACAGACCCACATAGACTCACATGCTGGAATTAACAGGCAAAAAGTAAATTAAAACAATTGTGCTCAATGTGTTTAAAGAAATAGACAAAAATTTGAAAATATATGTGAGAAATAAGATTATATAAAAATGACAACATTTTTGAAAGAAAAGAGAATCAATTAGTAACCCAAATTAAAACTCAATGAGTAATTTGACCATATGTTGAACAAAGCAGAGAGGAAAATTAGTAAAGTAGAATACAAAAAAGAGAAATTGTCTAGAACATAAATGTTGGACAGAGAAAAGCTTAGGATGTACATAAGAGAATTAAAGAAACATAGAGGGTATAAAAGAAAGTCTAATATACATTTGGAGCTTGATAAAAGAGGGGAGAAAGTGAGGCAGAAGCAGTATTTGAAAAGATAAGAATTGGGAATTTTCTAGAACTGATGAAAGACACCAAACCACAGATTCACAAATCCCAGTGAATCCCAAGCAAATAAACACAAATAAATCTACACCAAGAAACACCATTTTTTAAAAAAAGAAAATATATAGGAAAGTAAAGTAAAGAAAAAGTCTTAAAAGTAGCAAGTGAAAAAAAGCAGATTAACTACAGAGGTGCAATGTTTAAGTGGTTGACTTCTCAACAGCAACAAGGGAATCAGAAGACAGGAATAACATATACAATGTGATGAAAGAAAATAACTGCCAACTTAGATTTTTACATCTAGCAGCAATGACTTTCAGATAATGAAGATGAAATAAAGACATCTGCAGACAAACAAAAACTAAGAATTAGTCATTAAAAGACCTTCTCTAAAGGAAGTTCTAAAAGCAGAAGGAACATGACACCAGAAAGAAGGCCCGAGATGGAAGACTAAGGAGCAAAGAAAGTGGTAAATATGTAAGTAATGCAAATGGAGAGTGAACATATAAAATAGTAAAAATAATGCCCCATTGGAGATGTTTTTAAAAAGAGAGATATAGACTTAAAATACAAGTCAGCAATAAGATAAGCCAAAAGAAAGATAAAAGAAATTGAAGTTTTCATTGGATATACAAAATGGAAATAAATGGTTTGATTATCTTTATTTTTTATTATCTGTGTATGCAGGATGTACTGTCTAGGGTAACCATTAGAACATAGAAATTGAGTACAGTATATAGATAGTAAACAAACAGAAAATTAATTTCCTCAGGGAAATAGAAAGAAAGCTGCAACACATCCATACTCAGCTGAGGGCAAGGAAATGAAGGTGTTGGAGGTCTGGGATGGGAAAAAGAAGAAAGTGTGAAATAGTTATGGCCCAGAGCAGGAGCCGGAATGGATGTGCAGCACAGGAGCAGACAGGACAAAGATAAAAAACATGAGACAGGCAGTATGATTGCTGGGCACTGTTAAGAGCTCAGCTGAGGTCCATGATCATGATTTTAAAGTAAAATTAGGATTGTGTGGTTTTCCAACCAAGTTTAGCCGCATGGGTGCAGGTGGATGGAGAGTAGACAGAAAATTTTAACAAGGCCTTACCGTGGTTAAGGCAGATGAGCAGAGGATGTATGCTACAGTGATTATAATAACAGATCGTGGAATTTTAGCTGAGAAAAGAAGTAAGGAAATGAGAGGAAATTGGGGAGAACTTATTGACAGTAGGAAAAATAAATAGTAGCTCCATCTGGAGTCTGGTTAGCAGAGGAAATGAGCTACAAAGAGTGAACACAGTAATCAAAGAATAAAATGCTCAAAGTTGAGATAATGAAGGAGTCGCATTGATAATGACAAAGCGTAGGGTATGACTGCATGAATGAGTCATTCAGACAGGGTGGAAGACATGATTACTGGAGCAGGTGAGGTCGAGGAGCTAAGAGGCCAAGATCACATATGTAGGTATTGGCATCACCAAGAATTATGAAAGCAGGCTGCATAATTTTCAGGGCTCAGGGCAAAATGAAAATGCAAGGCTCCTTATTCAAAATTATTAAGAATTTCAAGACAGTGACAGCAGAGCATCAAACCACGTGCAGGACCCTTTGAAGTATGAGTCCCTATGAGACAGCATAGTAACACTCCCATGAAGCTGGCCCTGGTAACAAGGACAGTACTGGAAAGAGCAGCAGTGGTCCAGGGACTAAAATATTCAAGGAAAGAAGGGGTGTTATCTGAGGGTCTAAGATGACTGCAATAGTAAAGCGAGCATAGATCAGACTGACTGGTTTTCAGAAGGAGGGCAATGAGAAGCAAGGAGGACGCCGGCCTCACCACCAGGCCCAGGGATCCAGTGAAGAAGTCTTCCAGGAAAGCAGCGTCCTGGGTTTCCATCAGGGCAAGAGCTGAAGGGAAAGTTAAGAGAAGAAGTTGAACTGACAATGGAATTTTGTGAATGAACCATGGCTTCCACAGGCACAGAGAAATGTTTCAGGAGTGGAGAAAGTGGGAAATGAGGTCGGGGACAGGCCATGTAAAGCTGTTTGGGGATTGGTCTTGGGGTAAACACAGACCTGGGAGTCTTGACCTCCAGGTGGGGTCTGAGGTGAACCAGGATAAAGGGCAGAATGGGATAGGTCCTGGCAGCTCCAGGTCAATGATACTGATGAAGCAGTGGACAGTGGTAGGAAAGAGGTGTTGGGGATCCCACAAGGGACATGCAGAACTCTGGCAGCATCAGTGAGGTCTGGGATCGACAGATGATCACAACTAGAACAGTGGTGTGCGGCACAGTTATAAAAACCAAAAGTGTTTTCTAAATCAAGTATTCCTTGGAGAGTCTGCAGAGTAAGAAAGCAAAGATAAAACCCTGGGAAGAAGAGAGGAGCCAGAAAGAACACTGAAGTCAAGTAGCCAGAGGGCATGTTGCTGAAAACCGCAGAGGGATTTCAAGAAAGGAGAATGTCAAGCATAACAGAGAAGTCAAAAAAGGCTGAGAATTATTACTAGGCTTAGTAAGATAAAAGCTATTGACATCTTTATATATAACAAAAAATACCAATTAAATATTACCTACAGGTGATATTTTAGTCATACCTGATCTCCCCATTCATTAATGACGGGCATATTAATATCATCAATAAACACAGTCATTTTTCTGCCTCCTGGTGGCCCATATGTGCTTCCCATTCGCTTATCCACATAGCTTTCAATTGTTCTCTAGAGAAAAGGAAATGGTTTGTCTTATGCATTAGATTTCAATCTATATTTCCAAAAATGATGAGCATGTTTTCCAGAGCAGAATATAATTTATTTAATATGTATAAATATCATTATTAAAGTATACAGTGAATTTTAAAACTGGATTACTGAAATATTAATCATTAATTTATGTTAAAAGACAGACACTCAAACATTCAGCTTCAGCCTCAATATTAGGCTGTTAATCCAAATTTTAGGCTATTAATAAATACTAGGCTATTAATCTAAAAATGTTATTTGGATTTGGCTTTAATCTCAGCCTTAGGAAGGTTAAATAGTCAAAATGATGTCAACTGCAACATCATTTCTTTTGAGATACACACACACACACACACACACACACACACACACACACACCAATGTTTTATATGCATTTACATTAACCACCACTTAAGTATTTAATACATTGATTACTACAGCAAACAATGGGTTTTACCTGAAACATCATTGGTTCTGTGGCAGATGAAAAGTTTAGGCTTTTGGATAACTGTATTTCAGGGTCATATTTTTTCAAATAGGCCTTAACCATTACAGTTTTTGCAGTTCCCTGCTCTCCTATAAGCAAAACAGCCTGCAATCACAGGATAATCATGTTGAAAGGTGTTATAACATGTTTAGTTTTAAATATCTTATAGTTCTAGTACCATTCTTTCATTATATAAATTGATACAACTAATTTTTAAAGATATTTTAGAATTACACCTACATCAAAATAAGTCCTAGTTGAATCAAAGATTTCAATGTAAAATGTATACTATAAAAGTGCTAGAAGAAATTACAGGTGAATGTTCATGTGACTACAGGAGCACTTTGTAAGCAGAAACTCACTTTCCTTAGCAAACTGGGAGTCAATAGTCTGGAAGATACTGAGTTGAAGTATATCCTGGGACTTGGGATTCATTTACCAAACATGACACTACTCCTAGATTGTTGTGCTGGAATTTAATTTTTCTATGTGTAGTATGTGAAAGGGATGTGTTTCTTATATAGTTTTCAATCATCTAAGAAAACTATCAAACTTACTTTATTTTGTTTTGCAATGGTGTCTATCAAAAAATTTGTTCTAATATTGTCAACATTTGGAACCAAAATTGATGAATATTCTGGAATACTGTCAGTTGGATAAAAATATGGCTGAAGTTTCTTATTCCAGTGCTCCCAATCACCTATACAATAAGATCAAACAAATGATCTTAATAAAACTGCATTCTTTGAAAGTAATCAGAACACAAAAATGCAAGTGCTATAAACAAGAGAATCATATAAACATTTTGAATATTTTCTTAAAACATGTTAACATTTCTGTTTATCTAATCTAATATCTAATCTAATATCTGCTTATCTAATATATGTGACATTTGATAGTTAAATTTGTTTTGCTTCTTTACCAAGCTTTTCAATTGCTAAATCATTCATCTAGAGAGATCTGGCCTAATGCAATCAGAATCAGCTAGTGGTAAAACCAATGACAAGTTTAGTATCTAGTAGGAAAGTCACATCAGCTGAAAGGATGGGAATGGCCAAAAATGAGAACACTCATTACCGGAAGAAGGATGTTTGCCATAAGAAACAGGGAGGGAGGAGGTAGATAGGAGTAAAAGGGATCAAATATTTAGTGACAAAAGGAAATCTAACTCTGGGTGATGAACACATAATATAATATATAATTTGGGTTTTTTCTGATCCTATATAAGGATCTTTACTTAACCCCATGACACAAACACTCTTTTGTTTTCTTCCAGAAATTTTACAGTTTTAGCTCTTGTGCTTAAGTTTATAATTTATTTCAAGTTAAATATTAAGGCAAATTTTTGTAAATAGTGTAAGGTAAAAGTTCTTGTTTTTGTTTGTTTCATTTTTTAAAAACATTTAGCTTTTAGCTTTTAGATTTAGATTTTCAGCACCACTGGCTGAAAATCCAGTCCTTTCCTCTACTGAATTACCTCAACATCTTTGCTGAAATCAATTGACCATATATGTGTGAATCTATTTCTGAACTCTTAACTTCTCCACTGATACTAATTATTGGTATAATAATTAGTATTATACCAATACTACATTGTGTTGATTATTATAGCTTTATTGTAAGCATTAAAATTAAGTCATGTGAGTTTTTTAAAAACTAATTTGATTATTCTAGGTCCATATAGTTTTAGAACTCATTTCTAAATTTCAACCAAAAAGCCTATTGTAATTTTCACTGACTACACTAACTCTATCGATCAATTTGGAATGAAATAACATCTTAACAATCTTGAGTCTTCTGATCCATAAATATTATTTCTCTCTCATTTATTTAGGGCTTCTTTAATTACTCCTAGCAGTTTTATAGTTTTTAATACACAGATCATACACATATTTTGTTAAATTTATCCCTAAGCATTTCATTTTTTGGATGCTATTTTAAATGGTATATTAAAATTTCAATTTCTCACTGTTGTGAGCTTATAGAAATATAATTTATTGTTGCGTATTGCCCTTTCATCCTGTGACCTTGCTAACTCATTTACTAGTTCCAGCAATTTTTTGAGGATTCTGTGAATGGTAATACTATCTACAAATAAACAAAGCTTCTCCAATCTGTAGGTATTTGTTTGTTTACTATCTTATTGCACTAGCTAGAACCTCTAGTTTAAGAGTGAATAGAAGTGGTGAGAAAGAATAGCCTTGTCTTGTTCCTGATCTTGGTAAGGAACATTCAGTCTCTTACCATTAAATACATAATGTTAGCCTTTTTTAGATGTCCTTTATCAGAATGATAAAGTTCCTATTCCCAGTTTACTGAGAGTGTCATCATGACGGGGTGTTAAATTTTGCCAAATGTTTTTTCTGCATCTCTATAGATGACTGTAGGGTTTATTTTTTAATCTGTTAAAATGGGAAATTATGCTGATTGGTTTCTGAATGTTAATCCAACCTTCCACTCCTAGAATAAATACTCACTTGGACTTAATATATTATCCTTTTTACATACTATTGGATTTAATTTGTTAAAATTTTATTAAGAAATTTGTGTCAATGTTCTTGAGGGATATTGGTCTATAATTTCCTTTCCTTGTAACGGCTTTCTCTGGTTTTGGTATCAGGGTAACACTGTCCTTATAAAACAGGCTGGGAAGGAGTTCCTCCTTAAACGTTTTATATATTTTGGAAGAGTTTATGTAAAATTGGTATTATTTCTTCCTTAAGTATTTGGTAGAATCCACCAGTGAAGTCATTTAGGCCTGGAGTTTTTTTGGAGGGAAGGTTTTTACCTACAAATTCAATTTTTTAAGTAGATATAGGGATATTTCGGTTATCTATTTCTTTTTTGTAATGTTTGATAGTTTGTATCTTTCAAAGAATTTGTCCATTTCATCTACACTGTCATATGTATTTTCATAAGGTTGTTTCTAATATTCATTTCTTTTTTTTTTTTTTTTAATGTCTGTAGGGTCTGTAGAGATGCTCCCTCTTTCATGCTGGACAATGGTAATTTATGTCTTCTCCTTTTTACCCTTGATATCTCTGGTAAAAAAAAAAATTATCAATTTTATTGATCTTTTCAAGGAACTGTCATTTGATTGGCTCTGGATTCAAAGAGAATTCATATCTATATTTAAGGATGCAATTAACTTTAGTTGTATTATGAGTCAGACCTCACTTTTATCATCCCAAATCTTTGATAGCATCTAATCACATGCTGTAAAATAATTGGTCATTCTGGTTAAAGATGGCCAGCTGAAAAATTTACTTACCTCAGTCTCTTTATAAAGGCTCTTTGAAACACTAATTTCTACTTAATCCCCATTTCCAAATGATTCCCTATCCTCAAATGTACCTAGTCCAAGAAACCCTATGTTTTACACTCTCCGAACAATAATTCTTCCATTTTGCCAGTTTGAGTAGGTGTAGTTGTCTAGCAGTGTGGCTTTGGAAAGAGGACCTAGAGGTGTGTTTCTTAAGCATACTTACAACCAGCCCTATGGTTTCTACCTCTACCTTCACCCTAGTTTCCGGCGCCTCAGACCTTTGAAGGTTCTGTGATGTATGCCACATTGCTTCTCAACTCTTCGCACTGCTTATTCAGAGCTTACCTTTGCCCATTGTGCTAAATCAACTGTGACTTACCTTTCTGCTTTTCTTGCTTTCAAAATGTAGTTATTGCTGTCTACTCTCCTGTTCTTTTGAGTTTATGCATTTAAAAACTTTTGCTCTTTTTGGGGTATTTTTCTTTTTAGGTTTCAGAGGTAAATAGAATTTTTAAGAAGAATGATATTTTTTCTCTGGGACTTAGAAGAACTGGGAGCTAGGCTCTGGATAAATGCACCAAGCTCAGGGCATTTCTTTTACTGAGAGGTGAGCTGAGCCCTACCACACACAGGAGGCTAAATGTAAGTAGAGCCCATATGTTTGGTTCTGTCTTATTCTGACATTTCCAACAGGAAAATTTGGGGATTGATCTGTTCCTGCATCATGGAGAACCTGCATTCTCTACACAGCTACCTTTCATTGTCAGGCATTAGAAAGTAGATAATGTAAGAGGTATTGCTAACTAGGTTATGCCAGATTTCACTTAGGCCACTCCAAAAGGAGGAGAACTTAAGAGTCTCTATACCAATTCTCAACATGGTCAAAATGCAAAATTATACAATTCTTTGCATATATGTCCTTCAAATGTGTATTAGCAATTATGTTATTCATAATCAGTTTAATATGTCCCCATAGAAGAGTTTATGGAAATTTATATTTTTCCCATTAAAAAATGTCATTCCATTTCACGTATAAGTCACTATGCTTACCATAATCAGTAACATAAAACTCATACATGGTTTGATTTGTGCCTTTAGGTATCGTTGGTAAGTCTAACTTGCTTTCATGACTTCGTAAAAAGGTTTCCAGCTTTTCTCTGCTTTCCAATTCCAGAAGGGCTCCTAAACTCCACATTAGGCCAAACACAAATAATTTATGAAGATGTTCGAGACATGAAACACCACCTTCTTCTTTGGAGGGAATTAAACCTTCCAGAAGAGTGAGAGACTGAAAATATTTAAAATAAAAGAAAATAAAATTTTATATTTAAATGTTTTAAATGAAAAACTTTAAATGATAATAAATTTAGAAGGAGGGAAAGAGGAAAGAAAACAAATATATCTCCAGATAGTCCTTGATCACTGCCTAACAGCCATCAGCATTTAAAAGAAAAGTTATGTTTGCTTTGACAGGCTACAAGGTCTAGCAGAAAGGATGGTAACCTGATAATCTGGAGGTTTAGTTTCTACTTACTCCCTGCTCATGCTTCTAAACTTTCTGAGTTTCAGTTTTCTGATCAGAAAAGCAAAAAGCCTCGACTAGATATTTTCTAAGATAAAATCTGGTTCTGAAGTTTGGTTACTCCGAATTTTCTAGATCACAGATTTTACTTATTTTTTATATTTTGCAGAGCTCAGGAAACTGTGGCCCAGGGGCCAGCCATCTGTTTGGCAAATGAAGTTTTACTGAAATAGAGTCACACTCATTCATGTAGGCATTGTGTCTGACTGCTTTTACCATACAACAACAGAGTTCAGTGGTTGAGAAAGAGTTGTATAAAGCCTAAAACATTTACTTGTGCAAAGCCTAAAATATTTGCTGTCTGCCAACATCAAAAAGAAATATATCTACAGTAAGACATCCCCAGTGTTTCCAAACAAAATTATTTGAAGATAGGATTTTCACTTATATTATGCATTTTAAAGTAATTACTAAATATTCGTTGATTTCGGCCTTATGTATTATTTCTAACCTACCCATCCACACTGACTGACGTTCTTTACACTAAGAGAGAATGAAAGCATTAGAATGGATAATGAGAGATCACTTATAGACTTGAATCAGGTAAGCCCTTAAATACCTATGCTTAGTTGTGTGGGTTTTTTTTTTTCTTTTTTCTAAAGACTAATAAGGAATTAGCATGGAAAAAAGAAATACTACAAACTACTTGGAGAATTGTTTAAAGGTTTCCCTATGTGATATGTATGAAATTTGCAAAGCCCAGATTGCCATCCAAGTTTTCCTGATTGCCACCAGCTCATTTTTTGTTCTTTTCTGCACTGCCAGCTTTATTTATTTATGTTGTCTACTTTCGTTACTGGACATACTTTCTGGAAAGTTGCTAAGCTTGACAGTGGGAAAGATCATTCATTCCTCTTCCCCTGACAACAACTTCCTTGGAAGTGAAAATAAGAGATCGCTGTAAGAGCATTAACAAGCTCCTTATTAGGAATCCGATGTCTTGGGCCCTTACAGCCACATGATAAGATTTCTATGGACTGCATGAATTTTCTATTTCAGATGCCTCTAAACTGCAACTTAGTGGGGGAAAAAATCTCAACTCTAAGTAGCGAGTGTACAAAAAAAATCTTACTTGCACAATATAGTTGCACTCTAAGAGATTCATTTTTGGATTGAGGTTTAGTTTCATAAATGTATGTATATCTTCGAATATTTTATCATAAAGAGTTTGGAATACAGAAGCTTCCTGTGTGGTGCGCTTGTTCAACCATGCCTGCAGCAAAGAAACAGAATCTCTGTTTATGAAGAAAATGAAACATTGAAAGACACTGAGCACGCTTCTGCAGGTCTCTCATCCCCACCTGTAATATCGGCTTCCAGCTGAGAGCAGAGCTGCTGATATAGACCATGCCCATCCTAGAAACTGTGGCAGGAGAGGCGTTCTCAATATTATGGACCTCAAACAAAAGCTTACAACTAGGGGACATGGGGATGCGATCTCCATTAGCTAACGTGAGCGTTTTATTGTCGTCCAACACAGAATTTAAGTTCTCAATCCAAATGGCATCCACAGGGCCATCTAAAATAAGGAAAATGTTTTCACCTGTGAAAAATTAAACAGAAAATTAAGCGAATAACCATTATTAATAAAGTGCCAGGAAAAAATAGATCACAAAGGAGAATTTATGTGTACCTTTTTTAGTTTTTAATGTTTTTCTCCACAGAGTAGAAAAAATCCCATCTGTCCAATCATTGGTAGCGGTGTCCAGTCTGCCAAACATCTGAGGCGCAGTAATAGCTTTTGGATTCATTCGCATTTCTCTATGAGGCCTGCCGCATTCTGTTAATGCCTTCATCAGGATTGTTATCACAGTTGTCTTCCCTGAACCACTGGGCCCAAGAGTCATCAAGCCGTGACGTACCAGCGATGTCTCATATAACTACGCAACGAAATGAAAAAAATCAATTTAAAAATGTAACTTATAAGTCTCTTGCTGACATTCATAGAAGTGGTGTATTGAAGTTTAAAGGGTTTTTAATAAGCGCTTCGTTAAAGTAACTAATTCACTCCTTAAAAGATGAGAATATGCAAAAAATGTGGAGGTTTTTTGTTTTATTAGATGTGGATAGCAAATTAGCACCACGCTATAAAACGATATAAGTGATACAGTAATGACAATGTGGAACTTGAAGTACATTTTGGAAATAATTGATTCAGGATCTAGTTTTTGCTTCTTAAACTACTATTTCTTGTGATTTTGTTTTGCGGATACACTTTGTTTTGCAAGCAGTTTTTCCTTTTTCTCGGCATGCGTTGTGATGATACCGCCCCCTCGTGGTGGAAAGCCGTGACACAAATCATCATCAGAAAGAAGCAAGTTAAACATTCGCCTTCTGGTTCCCCAGAAACATAGTTTGAGATGAGAATTCTTGTGCAAGTTGATTTATCCAGGGAGTGCTCCCAGGAGAAACTGATAAGGGGGTGGGGAAGCAGAACAGGAAAGGGGAGAAGCCAAGCAAGGTGTGATTGAGGACAAAATCTGGTAGAAGGTAGACTTAAGACTGGCCCTGAAGAACACTCTAGAATGTGTCACCTCAGTGTTTGTTCCATCAGGAAGCAGGGGAGCTTGTCTTTCCTACTCTGTCACTCATCAGTCCTTAACTAAGAAGGTGTTGGTTGGAGGTGGGTGGGAAATAAAATCCTAGGCATGACACTGCCTGCTCTTTGTGCCTGCCAACAGAGTGGCTCCAGTTCTCCAAAATGGAGTGGTGAATGTGGGTGAATGCATTTGAATGTATTAGAATCGCACAGAGAAAAGGTAAAAGAGATTCAAGGAGACACACCAAGAACATGGACAGTGTCACAACATCCTGTCTATTGTTTTCTTAATAAAAAATAAGAAGTCAAAGCTCTCACAGCTAATCAAAGGTAGAATTTGAGTTCCTAACTCATATTTTAAAAGCAACAGAGGCACTGGCCATAACATTCTGTTAAAGAGTAATATTATTGACATTGAAAAAGAACACAATATTCTAGTCCCCACCCACTGAGATGACTAGGATTTTAATACTCAGTATGCATATCCTACATAAAATGTTTTCCCAGAAATTAAAAAAGTTTTTCAATGGTTTCCAATACATGGATGATGAAAAATACTTAAACTTTTAAACTATAAATATTTCCTTGCAAGATTTGGATACATTTCATATACTTGCACTTCTTATAATCTGGCAAAAACAGTTAAAATAAGAATTTTTTTTCAAATGCAGTTTTAATACTCTCCACAATTTCAGCTCATTCGTATTCCAAAAGCCCTGGAAAATAACACCAAATCAGCAAGCTCATACAGATTTAATCCTGCATCTCTGCTACAGCTTCTTGACTCTGCTGATAAAGTGATTGGGTGGTTGTCATAACAGGTGAAATGTGATAGAAAGACATCAAGAAATGCAGATAAAGATTCAAGTTTTAGTGTAGGTGTGTGTGAACATGTCTACACACAAAGTAGGAGCAAAGTAATACTACCAGATTCCTCAGGCTCCGTTCCCCACAAAGGCACCCAGCCATGGGCGATACTGCCAAATTGGCACAAGAAGCCAGCTGGATCATTCCATCTCTCTGGGTTTTTATAACTTAATATCCCCTCCCAATTTTTCCTGGAAATTCTGGTTACCCAACCTTCTCACCAAGTGGAAGTAATCTCAGTAAACTACCACTTGTTTACTGTGAGGCAGGGTAAATCCAAAATGTTCCACAAGACTCTTCTCGCTTTGATGCGCTTTAATTTAGTTTCAACATTTACATCAAGTAAAACTAATATCATGAGTTCTCCTCTTCACATGGTGATCTTTAACAATACACGCTTATCATTATACTAGTAATAAATTAAAATTTCTTTACCTGGACAAGTTTAAGGTTCCAGGGTGGATGGTTAATCAAACCTTCTATACGGACCTGGTTGGCTACTGCAGCTTGTAGTTCCGCATAAGTACTACTATCCAGTTGCAATCCTGGAAACAGGTCATTGATTAAGCTGAGAAACAGCGGTTCATCTTCATCAACCTAAGATGGCATAGAATAAATTCACTCTAGTCAACACGTGTTTATCAGCCAGCTAGCAAACACATAGTAGTTACCATTGTATGGCTAGATAATCATTTATTATTCTTCTAACCAGACTTGTATCCTCTAGTACTTTCTCCTGAATACCACTGCTGAATCCACTTTACCTATAGCATTGCACCCAAAGTTCCTTGGCATTTAATATCTTCTATAGTCTAATCCTCATTAGCTATGTCTTTAATGCCTAGATCACCCCATTCCCAACAGCTGATCAACTTCTGATTTCTCCTTATTTTGGTGGGTTTTCCTGATGGTTTCTAGAATTCTTGTCTAGGAGTTTCAAGAATACTACTATTTAAGGGCAGTGAAGTGTACTGGAAGGAGCAGAGGATTTGGCATCAGAAAGTCCCATGGACTTTTGTTACAGCTTCTCAACCAACCGTGACTGTGGATGGGTTCTCCAAACTCTCTGAGTCTTGATTCTCTCATAAGTAAAATGACGACAAGCTCATTAGCCACCCATATCCCACAGAGTAGCTGTGAGACTCAAACAAGACTATATCCCTGCAAAGGCTCTCTAATAGTAATGAACTACACAGATGTAAATTATTAGCTCTTGTAATTAGAATGCAAATTTCCCAAGAACCATTTCTTCCTCAATCTTGTTCTCCCAGGGCAGAACAATATGTAGGTTAGAAAGGCACTACAATAAATACCACATGAATTTGTCCATCATTTAATTCAAAACAACCTGGCTAGCATCGTGACAAGGAAGAAAGCAGTGAAATAGCTATTATAATCTCCACAGCAAACTTTCAATGCTTATTGGAAAACAGAAATAATGTTGATGTTTTGGAAAAGACATATACACTAATCATATAAAAACAAAACCAAAAGTTCTTGTGATTTCCTGTGACTCCAGATTTTCATATTTACATTATGAATTGTTAACATTACATATTACATTATGAACAATGGTAAAGGACCATTAATATGAAGCCCACTGATGAAGCCTGATTTACAGCACATAACTGACAAGAGATTGAATTTCCAGTCCAAGTTGGTCATACAAGGCCATGATTTTTCTGCCTTCTGGAAGCACAACAGTTGCTTCGCACACCCATTGTCCCAGCAATTATTAACGCTCACAGCTTAACATGAGCCAACCCCCATTTGTCATCCAAGTAGAAAGAAAGCAGGGGAAAGGAAGGAGGTAGATTCAGGTCAAGGGGGTCAAATATACAGCAATGGCAGATTTGACTTTGAGTGGTGAACACACAATGCAATATACAGATGATGTATTATTGAATTGTACATTTGAAGCCTATATAATTTTATTAACCAATGCTACCACCAATAAATTTAATAAAAATTAAATAAAATAAGGCACAAAAAATTGTTAAATGAAATAAAGAAAAAATAAAAAATCTTGAAAGAGAAGTGAATTCAGAGAAGAAAGGTACCAATTTAGAAAGGTTCATATCTCTTAGTCCTCTCATGACAGTGCTTAATTCACTATCTTCTGGTCTGGCTCTTTTCTGAGATCCAAGTGTCCTCAACACAGATAAAATGTTTCTCAATCCAAAATCATAATGGACCTAAGATGAGAAAAGAGGGAAAGAAGGTTATTTAATTGAAAAGCTCTAAATGTAGACCCACTATATACATATAAGTAGATAATCTTGATACATATATACTGTAGTTTTGGACCTCTCTGTACATTTCTTTGCAACTTCCTTTGAATCTATAATTATTCCAAAATGAAAAGTTTTAAAAATATGTAACCAACAAGTCAAAGTATTTATAAATACATTTTAGAAAAGAGTCAATGAGGTTTTTTTTAAGCTCATTGATTAGCACTTATCAAGTTAAAATTGTAAATTAAAAAAAAAAAAAACAAAAAACAAGTTCTCTAGCTAGGGGAAGAAGAAATACAGAGTTACCTGCTTAGTAAGTTGCTCCTCACAGAGTTTATAAAGAACATAAAACTTTTGAGCCAAGATAACATTTTCAAGAAAGCCACAGCTTGCAAGTTTAACTCGCATAATGATCTGAAAAATTAATATAGTGAGGATTTTCAACAACTTTAGTGAACAACAAGTAAAGAACATAAATTATACTCAGCTTTAAAATCCCAATGCATACCTGTCTATCAGGAACCATCATAGCAACTGTTCTAAACTGAATTTTTAAGTTTTCTGGTAGTTCCTGGCGCCCAGCATATCCAGGGTTCTAAAAGTTAAAATTATTTAATTTCCAATTATTGATATAAATTTCATTTCATAAATATAAATACATTTCAAATTTCTTATTCAGATTCTAAAGTGTATTGGAAAAACATTAAATTCATAAAACCACCCTCCTTTCTCAAAAACGTGTATTGGACCATGCATATTTATTAAGGCCACATCACTCACTTTTACACATTTCCATTTTCTTTAAACTAACAAAGAGACAAACACACCACTTTGTGTGGCAAAAATTAAGCATCTGTTTATCTTTTGGTTATGACAATAGAAAAGAAAATGAAAAAAAAAAGAAACCAAATAAATACAGGGATAATTATAATCGAAGTGTTATTGAAAGAGAAAGATAGTTTAGAATTTCATACTGATTAGTCTATTTAGGTAATTTTAATTTCCTCTCTTCAATTACTCTTTTCAGTCAGAATTATAGAGTTCTTTGGCTGACAAGTACCATTTAAAAAACTCATGGGGGTGAAAGGAAATATAGACAGAAATGATGAGAAAAATATTGGAAAGGACAAATATAGAAGTGGAAAGGAAGCCAAGGCCTCAGAAAGTAGCTACAGGTTGAGAATGAGTCAGACCCAAAAGTCCAGAGGGTAAGGTTAAGGGTTCAAAAACAAGTAAAGGAAAGAGAGGTCACTCATTTTAGGGAAATATAATAAGAAGCTTTCAAACCCTGACCATTTACTGGGTACTGCCAATAGGCCAGATACCTTGCTAAGTGCTGGGAATACAGAGATTGCTGATTGCCTATCAATATTCCTTCTTTCCTTCTTCCTTAGCCAAAGAACCCCAGTTGCAAGCTGGGTACATTGCTATCCAGATTAAAAACTACATTTCTGAGCCTGCCTTGAAGCTGGTGTGATTAAATTCTACGCCGTGAGATGCAAAGGGCATGCTGTATGAAATACCCTGGTTTGTTTGAAGGCAGGTGATTCGTCAACTGACTGCAACAAAACAGAGATGCTACTGTTGCATCTAAGGTGATAAGATGACTCTGAATTGGAAACCATGATGGAGCAGAAACACAGAAGAATTTTAAGAGAATAAAATTCTTACACATTAAGCCACTATTTTTTGTGTCTCAATATTCACAGCCTAATCCGTATCTAATTGATATTTCTAATATTATTCTTAATCCAGGGAGAATGTTAAACTTTTTTTTAATTCTTCTACACCACAGTTATCACACTGAGTAAATCTCTTCATCCCATTTTCTAAGTTATAACTGATCACGTCAGGATTATTATGTACCCCCAACTGCTTTACTAGATGTTTGCTTACAATAAAACTTATCAGAAATTTTCTGATTTTGCTTCCTAAGATTTATCCACTGGGACATGTAAAACTCTGAGTACTTCCTATTATCCTGAAACTTAGAGATTTAACTGAGAACATGTAAAAACATTACATAAAACTGTTTCAAATTAACTTCACTTTTCCAATTCATAGAAACTCTTATTTACTCATGCCTTTTTTTTTTTCTGTCTCAAAGCTCTATTCTCCATCACATGGTATGAGTTTTTGGTATAGGGCCTTTTTGGAAATTTTAAATCATTTGCATCATTCCATCTTAAATTTCAGAGAAAAATCAAGTATAGAGGTTAAGTAGTCAAGGGTTGGTGTTAAACTGACAATAATATCTTTCTCTAACTGGCTGTGTGACTTAAGCAAGTTTTATAATCTCCCTGAGCCTCAGGTACTTCGGTTATAAAATAACCAAAATACAGTAGAAGACTACATTTCCCTGGCCTCCTGCAAATTATTTTAACCAATGGTTATGACTTGTGTCAGTTCTGAGCAGAAACTCTAAGAGCCAGAGCACAATTCTTCATGTTCTTTTTCCTTTACTACAGCAACCGGCAATGATTAAGACAGTACCTGAGTAAGGATATGTAAAGTGGTCCCTGCCCTCTCCACTCCTCCCCCATCGACCCACAGTGGTCATGTGGAATGAGTGAGAAATAAGTCTGTGAGGTTTTAAGAACTGGAAATTGTTACTATAGCTATCATGTCTGATACAATACATAAAACATTTAGCCCATCACCTTATACATAATAAGTGCTCAATAATAGTAGCTATTATCAACATATCATTATTTTATCTTATGTCTAGGCTATTGTTTTTACTCAAAAAAATTAACACAATAAGAGAGAATAGCTCTTGACCTCTAGATAGTCAGTCATTCACCCTAATAGATACTTTCTTTTATTTTAGTCTAATAGCAATTAAACCAATCAAATTGCATTTAATATCTATGCTCTCACCATTGTTAAGAAGATTCCAAATTCTGGATTTAAATCAACACAGTCACCATCAGAAAAAATGAACTGTTTTTTTCTCTCTTTTCTTGCTGTCAAAACAATATAAATTTGTTGGGCTGCCACTGACAAGACAGGCAATTCAATTCTGTTAAACTCATCAAAACAGCCCCAAGAACCTGACTGTGCAAGACCTGGTATGAAAAACAATTAATTCAAAAAGTTTTACTTCTTAACAGCAATCATTTCTCCAAAGTGCTCTCAAACAATTATATATTGAAATACAATTTATATCAAGTTTCATATCTGGCTGTTTCAAAAGACATATTTAATTCCAGTGATATAAAGAAGTTTCATTATTTGTACATCATCACGAAGATAATGAAAAGAGTACACTGCCAAAATGAAAGTATAGATGTTATTACACCCAGGGATGCTGAAGAGTGATAAAATTTGATTCAGTCTGGAAATGCCACCTCCATTGGGGTCGGGGGTAGAAGGAGCCATAATGTTTGGGGAAACTGACAAAATAAAGGATGTCCCATCTAGGTCAGATCACTCTGTCCCTTTCTTGTTAAAATGAGAGAACTATCAGGAGACTGGATAAGACAGAGAATGGCCAAAGCGTTTTTATTTATTTCTTACAAAACCTAGCACAGACTTGGATATTGTGAACATAGCTCCTGTCTAATCTCTAAGGATGAAAACCTTCATTATCTTTAGCTGCACAAAATGCTCTTCTTTTATTATTGCCACCTCCTTCTCCAGTTTTTCTTCTCTCTCCTTTGGGAATTCTATTTCATACAGATGTTGGAACTTAGATATCTATCCTCATGCCCCTTAAGTTTTTCTGTCAAATTTTCCATTTCTTTTTATAATGTATTCTCTTGGCTAGATAGTCTATTTCAAGATTTTTTTTTAATTTACATGTTCAATTTCCAAGTACTTCACAGCAACCCGCTTTTCTTGAATTGGTCATATGGGTTAAATTCTTGAATCTAAGTTATTAATTTTATTTACTTTGAGTTTTCTTCTGTTTCCTGTATTAATTGGTTTAGTGGTTAGTAGGTCTCTTTGCTGTTTGAGGTGCCTCCTTAATTCCATCAGATATTTTATGAGACTTTGTTATGTCTATATATGTGTGTTATTCCTTATCTTGAATGTAAATTCCTGTTTGCAGTATGCATGGGCTAGCATATCTGAGCTGGAGCATTACTAGTCTCTCTGGCACAAACTCCACCCCCCATTCCCACCCTGGTCCCAGGTTTAATCCCTGTCAGGACTCCCACTTCAGAGAGTGTGCTATGACTTTTATATGGAGGAAGACACTGAAGACAGTCATCTGTTTTTCTTTTCTCTGCCTTCTGCTATAATTTTGGCATTGTGGGGTTTACCTTGAATTCTAGTCTGCTTTTCTCTACCATCCCCAATCCTCAGGCAGAGAGTGATCTACAGAAGAGCCCTTCTCCTTGTTTAGAAAATGATCCTTGCAGTTCAAAAATGTTTTAACGAAATCATAAAGAATACTATAATGAATACTCTTGTACCCATCTATCAAATCTTAACAATTTTCTTCAGATTTCATTCTAAAGAATAAAATATTATAACTACAGTTCAAGACCAGGTATGTCCTTTTTGGATCCACAATACCTCCTCCAGATGTAACATCTATCCTGAATTTGATGCCAATGGTTCCTATGTATGGTTTTAAACTACTGCTCTTATGCATTCATGAGCTCTATTTATTTTGCTTGTTCAAAATTGATATGCATGTTTCTATTTATCTACATCTATCTAGATATCTATAAAATACGGTATATATCCTCTTGAAATTTGAATGACTTGCTCAATATTATTTTTCTGAGATTTATCTATGCGGATACATGTAGATGTAATTCACTATTTTAAAATACTGTGCTGCATGGTATTCCATTGCATAAATATGCCAGTTTAAAAATTCCTTCCACTCTTGATGAATGTTTGGGTTGTTACTAATAATTTGCTATAACAATGTAACAGTCTTGCTTATGTCGTCTTGCTATCTGTGAGGAGCGGAAATGCTGGGTCAAAGAGTATGTGCGCCTTCACATTCACCATCTGTTGCCAAACTGTTCTCTGAAGCAGGTCTACCAATTTACATACACATAAGAATTATTAAGAGTTACAATTTCTACGCATCCTTGCCAACAGTGGTTTTTGTCAGACTTATCCATTTTTGCCAATCTGGTAGGCATGACACTGGTATCTCACTATTGTTTTGTTTTGTGTTTGTTAATGACTTGAAGAAAATCTTTTTTTAATGCTGGATATTAATATTTTGTCAGCTATACATGTTAAAATATCTTCTCCTAGTCTGTAGCTTATGTTTTGTTCTCTTTCTTAAATGGAAAAATATCACATAAAGACTGTGGAATTATATATACACATATAAAACCATCGGTCAGGTAATTAAAGGTAAGAGCTGGGTGTGATATCATGAGCAATCTCATGGTACCTATGACAGGGACATATTCCATTTAAAGGAAGGGCTGGATGAATGAAGTCATGATATTTAATAGAGGGAAGCTCCAGTGAACTTTTTCCCAACTACATCCCCTTCCTTCCCTCCCAGAGAGAGAGACTGCTAGTCTGAACGTTGTGATAATCATCCTCTTGCTTTTCTCTTCTTTTTTTTACTAACTATATATATATATATAAATATATATATAAAATACATTTTACCTATTCTCGAATTTTAAATAAATTTAATCATACTATATGCATTTTTATGAGACTTGCTTCTTTCCCTCTAAACTGTTTTTGTGAGATTGCTCTATGTCAGTGCATTGTGTTATAGTTACTCATTTTTACCACTATATAGCATTGTTATACAAAATTTCAGATATATTATATTCTTCTTTCCTTTATGCATGATACAGTATATGTTCACAATTTACATATTTTTGTATCTAGTCCACCATAGGGGACACTCGAGTTGTTTTCAGTTGTTTGCTGGTATAGGCAATGCTGCCATGAACATTTACACACATACTCCCAGTGCTTAGGTGCAGTTATCTGAATGTATACTGGGAGGTAGGATAACTGAGAATATATGTGTATGCTTTTTTTTTCCAAACAATTTTTACATTCCTACCAGTAATATGCAATTCTTTGCTGGTCATTTGGTTTTCTTCATTTATGCAATGCCTGTTCAAGACCTTTTCTCGTTTTTCTTTTGAGTTATCTTTTTCTCATTGGTTCATAGGCATTATTCACATATTTGGGATACTAATCTTTTGTAAGTAATATATGTTGGGAATGCCATTTTCAAATTTCTGGCATGACTTTTCTCTCTTTTTGGTATCCATTGATGGTACCTAAGTTTTTAACTTAGGGTAGCCAATGTATCAATCTTTTCTTTATGGTTTGTGATTTTTGTATTAAAAATATCCCTTTCTATTCCAAAAACAAAGATACTTTCCTTTATTACCTTCTGAAAACCATATAGTTTTGCCTACCACATTTAGGCATTTAATTCCCAGAATAGATTTTTATATCTGGTTTAGGCATCCAATTTTTATATATATAGGGAGACAATTTCCCTTGTTAAATATTAATCAACTGTTTTCCTAGAACAATTTATTACAAAGTCTATCTCCTCATCACTGATTGACAGTATCACCTTTGCCATATGCCAAGTGTTCTTGGCCTAGTTCTGCATTCTTTATCATATTCCACTGGCTTATTTATCAATCCCTGAACCAACACCACACTCTCAAATTACATTCTAAATTATATCTTTCTGAAGTGTTCATTTTCTAATTTTTTTGTGGTTTAACAAAATAAAATTTATTTTATATATTGATATCATATTTTAGGAATCTTGCTAAATTCTATTTTTCTATAGATTTCTTTGAATTTTCTTTACACTACCTTATCACTTGTAAATAATGAAATTTCATATTTATTTCTCTCCAGTCATTGTATTTTTGTTGTTGCTGCTGTTCTTTTCTGCCCTGGGTAGAATCTAAAGTATAATTATGAATAGAAGAAATAATAATGGAAATCCTTGTCTTATACCTCATTTCAAAGAGAATGCTTTCAAATTTTCAATATGATATTTGTTGTGGACATCCTTTATCAAGTGAGCTATGTGGATGAATATCTGGGGGAAGAATCATAAGAACAGCAAGAGTAAGGGATCTGAGGAGGGAATGTGCTTCTAATGTTTGAGAAATACCAGAAAGGGCAATATAGCTATAGGAGAGAGAATGAGGAGAGGGGAGAGTATTAGGAGATGAGGTCAGAAGGTCAGAACAATACAATGGGGCAGCGGAGGAACAAGCATGATTGTGTAAGACAATATGGAACCATTGTAAGGATTTCAGCTTTTAAACGCTGAGTGAAGCCACTAGGCAGCTTTCAATAGAAGAGTGTCTTGATCTGACTTACATACAGAATTGCTGTGGTGCTGTTTTGAGACTAGAATGGAGGGGACAAGAGTAAACACAGGAAGGCCAATTAGAGGCTTATTAGAATAGTACACGTGAGAGATGATGATTGGCTTGAACCAGGATGACAGCAATGGATATCAGAGGTAATCAGAACCGGGATGTATTTTGAAGGTAGAGCAATAGTG
Organism: Eidolon dupreanum; assembly: GCA_028627145.1. NCBI lineage: Eukaryota > Metazoa > Chordata > Mammalia > Chiroptera > Pteropodidae > Eidolon > Eidolon dupreanum. Next base: position 89,027,410 of record CM053502.1, on the reverse strand, counting down.
TTTGCTGACAGTTTGGATGTGAGTATGAGAGAAACAGAGTGTAGAGGATAAGTCAAATATTTTTGTCTGAGTATCTGGAACAATGGAGTAGCTATGTAGAGCAATGGGGATCCAGAATCCTAGAAGAAGAGGGCCATCTCTAGAACCTGACCATGCTTGCATCCTGATCTTGGACCTCCAGCCTCCAGAACTAAATGTTTGCTGACCCTTGCATTGAAGAATGGTCTAGTTGAGTATCTACTCTCCTTGTTTAAAAATCTAGCACTGAGGGAATTCTGGGAAACATGGTGGAGAGAGAGACATCCTCAGATCTCTCCCCTTGAAACAATAATAAGCTGAACATCTAAAACTGAACAAAAAACACCCAAACTGAACACCAGCACATCTGAGCATGGGTTCTGCACATAAGAATTACCACAGGTCAGAACTCAGGTGTCAGGTGGTGGACTGGGAGAAATAAAGAACCTGCCTCCCGCAAACTCCAGAGCTCCTTGCAGGAAGAGGAGGAGGGATGAAGGTGCGGCAACTTCCCTGAACAGCCATGCCTGGAAGTGCTATGACTTCTATGCAGCCAGCAGCGGGGCCCAGTCATCAGGGCAGAAGGCAGAGAAGCAGGATGGGACTACAGAGAAACAACAGTTGATTTTTACCAGCCCCTGGTTGCAAAACTGGGCTGAGCAGTAGACTTCAACTCCCCAACCCAGAGGGCCCCTCCCCCCATACACTCCAAGACTGATCACCACAGAGCCCCAGGGGGATCTGAGCAAATGCTACCAGAACTATTGCTAACACTGACAGGGACTGAAACTGAGAGTAGTGAGTGTGATTAAATAACTACAAGAAAATAAAAAAAAAAACATTATTTAGACTTTATATAAAGCAGGGATCCAAGAGGCTAACACACCACCTACTGGAAACCAAAAGAAAAGCGCCTTCTTGGCAGCCCGCTAAAGACAGACCTTTATATAATAAATCTTTCTGGAAAAACAACAGAATGCACTCCTATTGATGCCCAGGCAGAGAAATAGTCCATTAAACACCATAAACAACCAAGGTGACAAGGCATCACAGAAAGAAAAATATCCAGAAAATAAGCTTACACACATACAAATATGCAACTTTAATGATTGAGAATTCAGGATGGTACTTCTGAAAAAACTCAGTGAGATTCTAAATGAGTCATATCAATAATTTCAAGAATTGAAAAAACAACTATATGAGCAGAGCAAGAAGACTGAAACCCTCAAGAAGAAGAGAATATATATTCTGGAGATAAAAAACACACTGCAATAGTTGAAAAATGAAATAGCAAGCTTGGGAAATAGAGTCAACCAAATGGAGGAAAGGATCAGTGATATTGAAGACAAAAATCTAGAAATAAATCAGAAGGAAGAAGAGAGAAACCAAAGAATGAAAAATAATGAAAGAGAAATATAAGAACTAGCTGATACCATCAGGAGAGGAAACATAAGAATAATGGCCTTTATCGAAGGCGAGGAAAAGGAGCAGGGATTAGAAAGCATTTTCAGACAAATAGCTGACAAGAATTTCCCAAATCTAAGGAATGAGCTAGAGCTTGGAATTCAAAAAGTCAACAGAACACCCAATTATCTCAACCCGAAAAGGCCTTCACCAAGACACACTGTATTAAAGTTATCAAAAATCAACAATGAAGATAGAATTCTCAGGGCAGCCAGGGAAAAAAAGACGGTAACCTATAAAGGGAAACCCATTAGCTTATCATCGGACTTTTCAGCACAGACCTTACAAGTCTGAAAGGAATAGAATCAAATATTTAAACTATTAAGTGAAAGGAACTACCAGCCACGAATAATGTGTCCAGCTAAGCTCTCCTGTAGATATGAAGGAGAAATTAGAGTGATGGGGAAGGCTGAGGATGGAGTAAATATGAGAAAGGGAGATCAAGTGTTTGGACCTATTAGATGTCTGAGTGGAGATGTCAAGTAGTAGATATCAGTTGTATGCATGAATCTGGAATTTCAAGAAGTCCAAGCTAGAGATAGAAATTTGATCAAATATATAGTATTTAAAGTTTGAGTCTGCATAAGGTCACCGAGAGAATGCATGTGGATCAAAAAGAGAGGAACATCAAAGATTGAGTTCTAAGACTGACATGCTCTCTAATCTTTTCTTCTTTGTCTGTCTGAAACCACCTCCTACCTATCTTTCAGAATTTTCTCAACATCTCTTGTCTGCTGAGAGCCCTTCCTTCTTATTTTCCAGTAAAGTTCTCCTCACACTCACTATGCTGTTAAAAAATCTTTCATTTCAGTGGGATTTAATGCAGAAAGGGAAGTCATATGTGTCATTGGTTTGTTATCTTGATCTTCTCTCCTCTACCGTTGTTTCAGGCAATAATAAATTGATTCCATTTTCATAATCAAATGCACACTCAACTCATGGACTATATCAGCAATAGTATTGAACCATGTGAAATTGATAATATCTAGCCATTTTGACCAAGGAAAATGGCATTATCATATTCATCAACTTATACTAATTTTGGTTCTGTGCAAAAAGATCACTTTAGATTTGTATCAGAAAATAACATCAAAGTACAATAAAAATAAATTCACCAAAAATAAATTTAACAGCTTTTGACACTTGCCTTTAAAAATCCTTCCTAGTCCTCTGAAATCCATTTGATCTGAACAGTTAAACACGACCACATATTTTCCCAAACATCTTCCCATGTCTTTTGTGGTTTCTGTTTTGCCAGTGCCTGCAGGTCCTGCTGGAGCGCCTCCCATGTTCATTCCCAAAGCCTGTGCTAAAGTGATATAGCATCTGCAAATGTTAATCAGATAAAACTTTGTGAATACGAGATAACATGCTACAAACAGAAGTCCAAAGTGATTGGAATGGGCCTGTTTATTTTAGAATTTGAGCAACCCACATGATTGAAATAGAGAACCAAACAAAACTGGAGTACTTGACATTCATTAGAAGTAATATAGTAATTACAAAAATTTCTTGAAACAAACTTCTAAACTCCACACCCTGACTTAGAACTTTATGCCTTCTTTCCAATGTAATCAGGATAAATCCTAAGACAGAGAACCAATTAAGCAGTGATGTGCTGGAAGATTTTTAACAACTGACTCTCCAAGAAAAAAAAATCTAATTTTTATATTTGCTGATTTCTGTGGTATAAATACTTCCACCATGGCCGTTGACAGGCTACCAATGTGATATCATAAAACTGGGAAACGATGCATGTCTCTGGCTCTCAAAAGCTGCTACAAGTCAACTCCAGCACACCACTGCAAAAAATTGTTTTACTCTGGAATGTTTCACTCATTTAGGTAAGTGTAAAAAATAATCTAATGAATCTCCTTGTATCTGATTCAGCTTCAGTTATATTTGTTTCATATCTAACTAAAACTTAGTAAAGCTTCATGATACATGAAGCTTTATATGTAAACATCAATAGAAGAGAAAACATTGACAAATGAATGCTGCAATGGCACTGGGCATATAAAGAGAGATTGAATAAATCAAGAGAAAAATGAAAATGAAATTTGACTGTATTATAATTTCACATGGAGGCAGCCCTATTCAAAGTAATGACAGAATTGTCCTATGACCCAGTTTAAGTCAATTCTACAAACATATATTGAGTGTCTTCTATATACAGCATTCTGAACTGAGTGTTGTGGGATATGTAAAAATGAGAAAGCTCAGTTCTTGTCAAGTGTCATATACTGGAAAAAAAAAACTATGAGGGCATCTGCCATTAACTGATTATTCAGGCCTGGCCAAGAAACTTCACTTTAAGTATCAATTTCCACATTTGAAAAACCAAGAGACTGACAGTCTCCAAGGTCCCTTTCTTCTTTACAATTCTAATGACATTTCTATATGGTTCTAGAGATGATTTTTTCCATCTTGCAATCTAAAATTTATTACTCAATTACTCATAGTCAACATTCGAATTTGATTTCATTCTTTTATCTTTTTTTACATCATAAAAAATTTAATGTACATGTATGTTTAAATAACAACTATGGTTATTTCACTATTGGACTGACTTTGATGAGCTAGCATAGACCTAACACAAGAGCAATAAGCTTTCGGTAATATTTCAAATACAATTTTAAAATAATTTGAAGCACATTAATTACAAAATGGAATAACGAAAACTGAGTTTCCTACCTATCTGTTAATGGAGTGATAACGAGACGATCAGTGCATCCCAGAAATTCATTTTGGTAAATAAAATCGACATCTGTAATAGACACCACAGTTTGATCCAAATCTTCTTTAAAATAAAATCTACTTTGTTTTAGCCATTCAAAATCAGTGACTGATTTGATATGCATTTTTACCTTAAGAACATGAAACACAAGGAGATTACATATTGAATTGCAATAGCATAAAACATAAGCATATAGGCAGTTTTTATTCACCCATTCATGAACTGATTCATTCATTTAACATATGTTTATTAAGTCCCTTCTAAGGCCTGACGCTGATAGGTAAACAAAGATAGACATAGTTTCTGCCTTTTGGAGCCGACAAAAAAGGACGAAAGATAAACAGATAAACAACTAATAGCCATAAAGTATAAAAAAATGCAGGGTTTATAAAAACATGTAGCAAGAGGACCTAATCTAGTTAGTATAGGGCTTCCAAGTGGGGTACTCAAAAAACAAAACATCTAAATTAACACTTGGATAAATAGAGGAATTTACCAGAGAAATAAATCAAAGGGAGTGATGGAGGTATGGGAGGGCAAAATGTTCTAGTCAAAGGCATGTTCATGGGTGGCATGTTCAAGAAACTGAAGAAGTTCACTACAGCCAAGGCATCCAGGATTCTGAAGAAAAAGTAAGAACTGAGGCTTCACAGGGCCTGGGAAAGGGCTTGGGCTTGTGCTCATAGCAAATGGGAAGCCTGAAGGGATTAAACAAGGAGATGTAAGGTCAAATATGCACACATGCCTGCTTCATCAGCACTATGGCTAAACCAATCAACCTGCCCACATTGGTGTACACCTATAGGGTAAGTAGTACTGGGCTCTCACCGCCATGGATGCCAGAGATAGAAACCAGGTAAGCACATTTAGGAACAATGTCCCACCATGACCACATCTCGGGGTGCTTCATGACTCCACTGGCAAACGTGGAGAAACCCCAGTCCTGCCCACTCAAGGGAATCAACATAAGAAAGTGGCAAATGGTCACCTTCACTGCTCCTTAAACCAGTGACCCACTTCCAGGTCATTCAGGTGACACGAAGAAATGGACCTCCGGCAACTGTACAATGTTTAGTGCTCCATCTAATTAAGTCTCTGTGCTATTTATAATCTTGTTTTTTGTTGTTTTTGTTTCATAGTTTATGACCTCGCCTTCCTTCCTGTTAAGAGTTCTGGTTTCCCTCCTAAAGCAGTTCGTATTCATCACCTTAAAACAGCTACTTTCAGGTAATATAATCTGCTCTCTAACATAGGACCCACAGCCACGGAAATGGAGTCAGCTAGCTACTTTCAACAATCCATTAAGATGGTAAGGAGGAGATGAAAGGGGATGAAGAAAGAACAGCAAATATTTATTGAGTTCTTACTGCATTAAGAACTGTTCTAAGCATTATACATAGAAAAATAAAATGCAAATATGCTGGCCATGAAATCTCATTCTAGTTGGGATGCAAACTAACCATGAGTTTAATAGTGATTAAGACAAAAAGAAAACACTTTCATAATTTTAATTGTGTATAGGCTTTTTAGTCCATTCTGTATGTAAAGTAAAGCTTTGCTCAGCACTTAAAAGAAATTTCTTCCATGACACTGGAGCTTTAAGAGTCAGTGAGAGATGTACAGACAACAGCCTCAATAGTATGCTCTTAACAGATGTAGTAATAGACTCCATTGAAGTTTCTTGAGGTGGACTTCAATAAAAGCCAAAATATAAAGGTAATTGGAATTCAGTGAAAGCAAATCTGTAGAAGGCCAAAGAAATATGGTCTAAGTGTGCAGCTCTCTGATGATTAGCTCGATCTATAGATCCAGAGACAAATCCTAGGACAGTGTTTCTCAAACTTTAATATGCATATAAATCACTTGGAAATCTTGTTGAAATGCAGATTCTGATGGGAAGGAGGAGGTGCTAGTCGTGGCAGAGGCTGGAAATTCTGCTTTTCTAACAAGCTCCCAGGAAATGCCAGGGCAACTGGTTGGCACACAATACTTTGAGAAGCAAGGATCTAGAGTCTGGTGGAATAATAGATTGTATGTCCTTCAGTCTTCAATACATATAATTTATCTAACCAGAGCTTTTGATTAAAACAGGTAGCCTGTGATCATATTCTCTAAAACAGAGCCCAAAGTTGCATGAATTATATGGCTCTGATGAAGGAAAGAGATGCCTTTAAAACTCATGAAATTAAATAAAACAATGGCAGTCAAACAGTGGTGTATCAAAACTGCCTGGGGCCGTTATCCTCTAATAGATAACTACTGCTTTAGAAGTTGGTCTTGCTCAAAGCCACTGGTTAGTAGAGTTCTATTTCCAAAGGGAATTCAATACTCCTCCTCTTATTCCTACCCTATAGAACTGTGCCCAAATCAAGCCCATGATGCCCTGTTGTTCACTATCAGTTAGACAAATAGCCATGAGGACTCTCTGAAGCTTGATTCTATTCGACCTGGACTTATTTCCCAAAACCACTGCCCATCATAACTCATGACCAATCTCACCTAAATTATACCATGTCCCCGTTATTTGGTTTAATGGGACAATTAGTTCACATCATATCAGTTGGTTCCAGACTTTCAGAATGCCCGATGTGAACATACATATAAGGTTGTTTAAACCACCAAATATAGATATTTGTAGATATCGTGCATATGGAGACAATTATAGAAAAGGATCAGGTAGATAAAAATTTCACATAGTTAGTTAATATGTGTAATTCTTAATTGTTTATTATTAAGAACACTAAATTATTAACTAGTACACTTAATTACTTTAAATTAAGCAATAAAAAGATACTTTACCAAGTCATCAAAAATATCTCTCTGATGCACATGGATGGTAATTAGAGTTTCAAATTTCACTCTTTCAAACTTGCTTAGGTCATGTGTTGTCTGACTAATTAAAGTATTTAGAATATCCAAAAATTTCTGGTTGGTCACTTGCATGATTTTCCTGTCATCTTTTGCATTATTCAAAGCTTCTTCTGAATCATGTGTCCACAACAATTGAATTCCCAGAAGCCCAACCTATAAATCCAGCAGACAAATATCCCAAATATTTAAAACAGATCCTGCAATAAAATCTGGTGGTCAAACTAAACAATGGACATGCATTTCTCCACTCCCTAAAGTAGTTTTCCAAAGGTCTCTTCACAACTTTTTTTTCTTCACAACTTTTAAAAAAGATATGCTGCCTATCTCCTTTCTTGATCTCTGCTCTCTAATATCCATATCTTTATCTACATCTACTTCTCTGTCTATATATCTAAAGGCAGAGACACAGAAAGTAAGAAGGAGAGAAGCTTGTCCCTTGTCTCCTGATGAAGGCATAGAGAAATTGTGAGTGAATGTTACCTTACCTATGATTTCTACCCCAAGAAAGGGAGTGAAAGTGATCAGAATATGCTCCACCTTCACCTCCTCCCCACAGCAGTTGTCCCTTTGGGAACTTTTATTCATCTGCAGAGTTAAGGAACAGATTCAAAACCATTTGGACCCAAAAGGAACCCCATATTTGGCAGAGGACTGAAAGCAGAGTGGCATGTGGATACTACTTGGCATGACATTCGAATGTGGATAAAGCAAGGGGTTAAAAAGTAAACTTTTTCCTAATCCCCTTCTCTCAGGAACTTCTGTTTTTCCTGCTAGAGCAGTAGCCAATCCTGGGGTCTGCAGGTGAAGATAAATGAAAGCACCTGGCTAAGATGAGCAACGGGATACAGGGGAAACAGCCAGTGTTAGGAAGCTTCCAAAAGCCAGCCAATGCTGACCCTGATGGCAGCAGAAGACAGCACAACATAGGAAAAGCAAAGAGAAACAACACAGAAATAGCAGTGTGAGGTTGTCTGATTTAAAGACAAACAGACCCACAGACCCTGAAAAATCATTGCATAGTGGTATATTCTAAAAACTAACCTTTAAAATAACTCACCAAGAAAAGTTTAAATTATGTTTTTTACTTGTGTAAGGGAACTTAATGGTGAAATAAGTGGATGGCTTATTAAAATAAAAAACAAAATAAGAATGCTCATTTTCATCAATATTATTTGATGCCTGTAATAAGCACATTAAAAAATACTGGAAGGGAATACACTAAAATATTTACAGTGATCATTTCCAAGTAGTAGAACTATGGGAAGTTTTTACTTTCACTTTTATATATTTCAAATTTTTCCAAATTTTTACAAGGATATATTACATGTATAATCTTAAAAATGTATTTAGAAGAAAGCAGAGACAAAATTTAAGATAATTTTAAATAAAAACTTAAATTAACATTGTAGTTGGCAAATTGCAGCTATTTGGAAAAAATGCTTTAAATAATAAAGGATACTTATATATTCATTCAATATATATATTCAACATATACTCATTCACTATGTTACTCTTTAAAGCAATTTTTCCAAATAACTTAAATTTGCCCACTAGAATGTTAAGATTTTTATTTAAAATTGTTTCAAATTTTACCTCTTTATTTGATTATATGTATATGTATGCATGCTAAACAAAATCCTGAAAGACAGTCAACTTTCCTGCTGTATCCTATTCACCTTCACCATTGCTTTGAACCTGCTCTTCAACTTTTCCACCTTTAATGCTAACTCTTCTTTCTAAACTAGACTGAGCCTCTCCTTCAGAACCTGTAGGGTGATCGAGCTTTCCCAGGAAAGGAAAGATACATTGATTTAATCTAAGGAGTTATTTTCTCAGCTTACCAAATAAAGTATTTCATAAAGATTTATCACAAAGGTAGCAATGCTAATAAAAATATTAAAGCTTACCAAGGATCTTATACAATATTAAAAAATCACAATATTAAAGTATTCTCTCCAATACAGACTTTTTCTATATCTGTACTCATGTCATTTGAATAAATAATTTCACACCACTTCACTTGTCTCCACTGCATGTACAGTAATTCAAGGTTTGGAGTGTGGTTTAAAAGGAGCAGTTGGCGAAGAACCACAGTTTAAGCAAAAACTGCCTATATTTTCTTTAGATATCTTTTGCTTTCTATCCCACACTCTCTCTGCCCAGAGCACAAATCATCACTTTTCATTTATCTTGGATGAAAATTAATGAAACTCTTGGCTTTTCATATTCTATATCTGGTTTTAATAATACTTGGTACATTACAATGCACTTCTAGTAGCCACAGAACTTGAGAGCTATTCAAGAGAACACCTGCTCCAACTCCAACCTCTTCAAGGTCTTCTCTCATTAAAAAGTTAGTTGCATGAGAAGCCCTCCTTTAACAGATAATGCCAATTTTTAATCACTTGAAGGGAAAATAAACAAAAGGCAAAATGGATTTCATTTCAGGAAAAGATATGCTCATTCCTTTAATATATATCCATACTCAGGTTTATATCTGTATCTATATTTACCTATGTTTTTTATATATAAGATGAAATTTTCCATAAGTGTATATCCTTAATGATGAGAGAACAGTGGCAAATCCTTTTCTGAGGGATGGGATAGGTGGGCCTCAAGTGGTATAGGTGGACGAGCAGGTGATTGGGCGCTGAGGGTGGGCAGACCTCCCTAACTAGTTCAAAGCTACAACAGCCTCCACACCATCAGGCTGACTGCCTCCTGAGTATCTTTCTCCCTTATTTCCATTCCTCATAACCATTATTTAAACATTGTGTATTCTCACCTGTGCTGGAAAATGATTGAGGAAAGGTAAGAGTTGAAATCCTGTATCACTGATTTGATAGAATGCAGATCTAATTATGTTATGTAATGATGACATCTGCATTTTTAACAAGTCCAGAAGCCAAATCTCTACAGGACCTTTGGCCATAACAGGAACATCCAACTAAAAAATATATTATAATATTAAAAATTGATAATAATTTGCTATTTTCACAAATGTCACACACTTAGTAAATCATAGTTACTCAATGCAAAGCAAATAGCTTTATGTTTTACACAGAATATTTAAAACATGAGTAAAATCAACTAATATTATAGTGGAAGGAAATATAAATGTCATCGGATCTAAAACTTCCATTTTATAGGTGATAAAATGAGTCTCAGAGAAGTTAAATGAGTCATCCAAACTATTTTGTCACAAGGCTACAGAACTGAAGCCAAGTTCACCCCACTTCCCTTTTCTTCATAAGAGAACTGCATTCTCTTCAACTAAAATTTTTAAAGAAATCCTAATAACAAAAATTTAACCAAGTTAAATTACAATAATTTTTTCTCCTTCTCTTGATATGACGGCCAGCATACGATCATAGTCTTTCGCATGAAATGACACCTCATTTATGTTGTCAGATACTGCAGGGAGATGTGGCTGAAAGAAGCACAAGACAGCAAAAACATACATGAGGCTGTGGGGTTTTCAAAAGCCTTAATTTTTTTTTAATCTTTGTAAAACATTAAGAATTTACTTCATTGTCTTAAAAAAAACTGCTTTGATTGACTTGGAGTCCAACTTTTAAAAATCTGGCCCAATAGGATGTTTCCTCCAAGTCCATAAATGCTCCTCTTAGACTATGGAGATTGGACTAATGACTGTCACCATCCTCCAGATGGAAATTGAACCATATGGTCCCTGCCCAGCTCTGTCCTGCCTTCTCTCTTAGCTACATCTCTGCTTTTACTTCTCTTTTTTTACACATCTTTTCTCTTCTCTTTTCTCATCCCCTCAACTTCCTGGAAACCAACAAGGAAGATACTATTAGTTGCTTCTCAGATTCCCAAACCAGAAAGGGCTTTGGAAAGGGTATTTCAGGGCCTCCCATGCCCAGTTCTCTGTAGTTTTTCTCCTCCTCCTGGAAATGTTGCCCTTGGAAATGTCTAAAAGCATTTGAGAAGCATTCTGGACCAAAAAAAAAGAAAAGGACAAATATAAACCACAAGCTCTTTTTGGCCTAAGAATATTTAGATTAAAATACTCATAATAATGAATTACATTTAGTGAGCACATACTAGTCCCAGATATTTTTCAATGCATTAGCTCACATAATCTTTATGACAATCCTATGAGGTGGGAACCATTAATATCCTGATTTTATAGGTGAGGAAACTGAGGTACAAGAAAATTAAGAAGCTGGCGAATAAGGTCATAGAGCTGGTGAGTGGCATAATCAATGATCCCTACCTCAGGTTGATGAGCTCCAAATACACAGAAAAAAAGAATATTTTATAATCAACATAATTTTTAATACCCTTCTTTTCTGCTTCCACTTTTAAGATGTTAACTTCATTTTTATTACTTTTTATGTATGCTGTGGAAAAAATTAAAGGTTTAGGTAATAGATACTTAGATTATACCTGTATGGTATGGGAATCACTGGCTTGTCCAAGTATTTCCAGGAGAACTGGATCAGATACAAAGAAGAATCTTGGAAATAGTAATCGCTTCTTCTCCAAATACCTTTAAATAAAGTCACGTTACCAAATGATTTTTTTTCTGAATTATTTACTTATATCTTTTTAGCCAAGACATAATCACTAACATCTTCAATAAGATAATAGCAAACACCTATTGTAATTTCCCACTTGCCTCTGAAATCTTTGGTTAGACTCAAAGTCTATGCTATACCATGGATGTCACTTGGGGAAAGTGGAAACAAGAAAAGGATGCATAGCAAGCCTATCCCACCCATCATCTTCTTTCTCATTAAGAGCTCTCCTGTGAGCTTTTAAGGGTATTTTGAAACTCATGGCTTAAACCCAAAGTGAACACATAATGTATCTCCAAACCAGCCCATTTGGATAGTGAAAGGGGGCACACCTAACCATTAAGCTAGGAGAAAGGCATAAACTTAGACAAACCAGGATATATGTTCACCTTATTTCAAATAGAAGTTGAGAATGAACTGCTTTTTAAGAAAAGTATCCATGAATTTGTCTAGTAAATTGTTCTCTTAGTGCATATCTCTACTCCATGCCTGTAGTGGGCTGAATGGAAGTACCTCAAAAGATAGGTCCATGTTCTATTTCTTGGAATCTGTGAATGGAATCTTATTTGGAAAAAGGGTCTTTGCAGATGTATTAAAGTTAGGAATCTCAAGAAGAGATCATCCTGGAGTATCCAGATAAGTCCTAAATCCAATAAATGATCTTATAAGAGACACACAAGAATAAAAAAAAAAAAAGGATATGTGAATTCTGAGATAGAGATTGGAGTTATGTAGCCACAAGCTAAGGAACTCCTAGACTCACCAGAAGCAGGAAGAAACAAAGAAAGTTTCTCCCTAAGAGCCTTCAGAAGGTACTGACAACTTGATTTCTTACCTACAGCCTCCAGAACAGTGAGAAAATTAATTTCTGTTGTTTTAAGACACCCAGTTTGTGATAATCTGTACAGCAGCCCTATGAAACTAATGCAATGCCTTAATTTGTCCACCCCCAAGTTGAAGGTATCTTTTCTTACAGAAAAATTAAATTTATGTGAAATGTGAAATTCCTCTCACCACTATTTCAGCCATCACTACCAAACCCAAAATGCAGTTGATAATAACATTAACTTGCTTGAGATATAATACCAGCATGTATAAAATGATAGGTAATTTAAAAATTAAATTCTTACCCTGTAAGTGACTTCTGACATACTTCCAACTGTTCGTGTAAATGAGGTAAAAGTTGTCCCATGGTTTCATCTCCAACACAGCAGCTAATCACATTGGGATTCTCATGAGCGCGCTGCATTATCTTTACCCATGACTTGTCAATGTTCTGAAAACGTTTTGCTTCCTAAAAACAAATCCACAGCAAAAATTAGCATTTGGATACTTGAATAAAGCAAAGTATTCACTTTAGAATTTCCTATATTTATTCAAAACAGGCTCTACTAGTCTCGGGCTACATAATTTAAAAAGGATGACTCTTTTTTCATCTGAATTAATTCTGAACAACAAAAATCCAAAGTCATAAAACTGCTTATTGAAATACTGCTTTATCACAGTAGGGTTTATCGCCTGTTTCCTTACATTTCATATGTTTTCAAAGTGCCACATGATTAATTTCACGGCTATTAACTTCAAGCTCAAACCTAGTCTTTCAGCACTCTGAGTGTTTTGGTTTGATGAGAAAACTGAAGAAGCGTGAAAAATAATTTGATCTCAGGATCTTTGGAATAATTACAGCTCAATAATATCCAAGGAAAAAGAAAGGAGAAAACAGTAAAAACTCAAAACAAAGCTTCGTTTACATTTTTGCAAATGAAAATTTTCTACTTACTGTGAATGATAGTAAGCTTTGCATTCAATTGCAAAAATACCTCTAGAAATTGGCACTGGTCTTGCCTACTTTAAAACTTTTAAGTGCATTTTTAAAAATGCAACTTTCTGATTTAAAATAAGATTTGTGTTTCAAAAAATATGTTAAAGAGAAATCAGTCATTTTCAAAACTCTTTATCCTTGATTTTTAATCTGTATATATCCTGTTTGTAGGTATGGAAATTCAGAGAGAGCAGGCTTAATTTTATAAGAGGGAGGTTACCTTCACGGAATAAAGCTATTAGTTAGTTTTGGCATTTATTTAAAAGGCCCCAATAGAGCTGTTTTAACAATTTTGTTACATCCTTCTAAGGCGAAGTTTCCTTACCCCACGGTGTATTTCTGATCTAGTAATTGACTTACTAATACTTAATTGCACTTACAGAATACAGATTAATTTTAATACTACTCTCATCAGGATATTATAAGGTTAACTCTTGGAAGAGATGAACTACTATAATTTAACAGTACCATACTTGACTATACCTCACACTCTCAGACAATCTGGAGATTTTTCACATCTGAAAAGATGAGAATTTCTTCTTTCTGTTAATGTAAGTCAAAGGTCACTTAATTTTTTTTTAAGTCTCAGATAATAAATATTTTAGGCTTTGCAGACCATATGGTCGCTGTTATAACTACTCAACTCTGCTGTTGTAATGTTAAAGCCTTTGGACAGTACATAAATGTGTTCCAATAAAACTTTATTTACAAAAATAGTCAATTGAGCCATAGTTTGCCAACTCCTGATACAAATAACCAAGACATGACCATACGTCTTGTGAAGACTTTTACAAAGATATACAGACAACACACACCAAATTATTCTATTGGTAAATAACAAAAAACCACATTTACCTGAGGCAGCTGTTTGGCAATATCTCCACCTACAAAGACAGCTTCAAGATAAACCCAAAGGTTCTGGACTACTAACCACTCTTCAATTATATCTGAGGAAGTAGACAATTTATATACCCAATTCTGTATATTTTTTTTAAATGGAGCATTATATCTAAAACGAAAGAATGATACAATATTACATTTCAATGAAGATTTAGAAAATAGCATTGCCTAACAAAATAATATACAGAAATAATATTCTTTTAGAAATGAACATTTTTTTCTAAAAGGCAGTCCCTAATAAATTTCTTCTAGCTAATGAGATTTTTGCTTTTTTGTGAATAAAACTCTTATAATCATAATGATTTCACTTATTGTTCCCATGTGTTAGTAATAGAGAAGGAAAATGAACCAAGTTTTATGCCACAGAAGTCCAATAAAGGAATTGTGCTCTTTGCTTCTGGGAGTAAAGGGAAAATAAGACACAAAATGGTTTTCCAAGACTTCTGTGAAACAAATCCAAGTGAAGACCACCTGTGAGAATAATACATAGGACACTATTTGTTACCAGTCTGTGGAACTATTACCATAGGCCAAGGTCAAGCTTGAGTCCTAATGCCCACTTACAGGTATGCTTTTCCTACCCAGAGAGTGCTGTGCCTTCCGCAGTGCTAGAAATCTCTGTTAGCTACCCCCAGATAGCATGGTTCCTGTTTTCTGACCATTAGGGCTAGCAAAAATGTTTAAGAGAATATAAAATGTCCAGAAAGCTAAGCATAGCAAAGAAAGACAAAAATAGAGTGGATGCCATAGAGGAAGTGATGGAAAGCTACTTAATAAAGACCCAATTACCTATAGTTGGATTAAAAAACTGACTTCAGTTTGTGACAATGGCAATTAGTTTTGGTGTAGTGGCATGTCCTAGTGAGTGACACATGTTGATGAGGGTCTTAAAACTTTTCTTGATTCAGGACAGGGTGACTTGATGGTGCTCACATATAGAATGGAGTTCTTGTGGGTATAATATGATGCCTGAATGCAACCTATAACTTCTCTAGAAGCCTTGTTATGCATAGAGAGTTATACAAAAATTGCTCCCAGGAGGTAGGTGAGTTGTTCAGGCATTTTTCTCAACATCCAATGTATATTGTCCATCTGGCCATTGGTCTACAGATAAAAGGCAGTCAATACTTCAAACACCTAGGTATTTGGGGACAAAAATGGAACTGCCTAAAGGAAAAAATAGTTATCTTTGATTATGTATAAGTTCCCAATGTAAAAAAGGGAGATCTGAAATAAAATCTAGCATAACTAGTTTTTGTCCTTTGGCCAGGTACCTGCATTGTACAGCTTTATGTGGTAGAATCTGTCATGATGAATGGGGATACCCATTGAAGCTCCATGGAATCAGGGATACACCAGAAAAGTGTCACAATCCAGTCAATATCTAGTCAAGTTCACTCATGGAGATACACAATTTCTTTCTGAAGTCACATCCAGGGAGCCCTGGAGATCCAAAAGGCCTTGCCTGCTACAAGATCAGCCTGTGGTTAGTTCTTGTTAAGCTTTATAGATCCACTGATGCTGCAAAGTTCTCTAGGAGGACAATCTTCCAGAATGTAGTGACTTCTTAGCTATTCTTATACTTTTTCTTAGCAAAGCCTTGATACTGAGTTTACTAGTACTATGAACAGGTACCATGCTAATCAGGTTGCATGCAAGTATACAAAAAATAAGGAAAGCCTTTAAATCCTGAATTCTTTTGCTAACATACACTGTTTAGGTTAATTCTCAGTCTTTCTTTAGGAGGTTATTATTTAGGAAATCAGGATGGGAAATTTTGCAATGAACTATGAGAAAGCAGTAGCCAGTGAAGTCTGAGAACCACAAATATCCTATGGTCACCTTTGCCAAGATAATTCGAATACTATGAAAGCAGAGGGTGAACCCTAAGATCTTAACCCCACTAAATTCAACCCAGAGCTCCCTGGACTAGGAGCTTTGTAGATTAGTACATTATCCAAATATAAGACTGTCTCTGGGGACAAAGGGCATCCAAGATGCCATTCATTAACCAGTGATCCCAACCTAGAAAATGGGTATTAGACTCCCCATGTATATTGACCTGTTCATGATTAGGATTAGAGGTTGCTAATGCCCAGACCAAGACCTGTCAGTATACTTAATCTGAGTCCCATTGGAACTTCCTAAAGCTGCATGAGATCACATCACCTCGAGCTGGTTTAGCAGTACAATGATGGACAGGTTGCCTCATTCAGGACATGAAGAACTCGGCACAGATATAGCCATTTTTCACCATAAAAATTGAAAATTGGTAAGTGCCAAGGCCCTGATGATATAGTCCTTTCATGTGTTACTAGCATGTTTTTCCTGGCCCATTGGGTGAACACCTAAGTGATGATGGCAAATCAGAGGAATGAAAGACAGAGAAGATAAAATGAAGAGGACATCTCAGTGAGGAGTCCAGATGTTCAGGAAATAGGCTGTCAATCTAGAGGAGAATAATTATGGGGACCACCAGAAAAAAATAGAAAGGAGAAATGAGTAGCATGAGAGATGGAGGCCATGATAATTAGGGGAAAAAGGCAGTTCATAGAGGAACAGACCAGAGGTACCACTCAAGGTCAGAACCTCATGTTATGTGGCAACTGCAAAACTGGACTTTTACCTAGTATTTTATAACCCTAAATACTAAGTTATAACCTTTCCCCGCAAATTACAAAATTACCTGTTGCTTAGTAAAGAACCTAAGATCATTAAACTGTCCTCCATCAATGTGATGATTTCTCCTGATTCACTCCCTTTGAGCAGGAGCTCTCCTTTTCCCTTAAACGCTGCAAAACTCAGGTTCTGGTTGGACCAATTCTCAATAACCTGAGTCAGCTTGGCTTCAATATCCTTCTCCTTAATAGCAGATATGCAAATATCCTTCAGAGAAAAATCAAAGAATATGTCACAACATTTTTCATTACAAATTAAGTGCACTGTAAAATCATAGACTTTTTCAGCTGGAACCTAGAAGTCATTAGTCATTTTATAGCCAAGAAAACCGAAGCTTAAGATCATTGTGTCACAAGTTCAAACTAGAACTTTTTGAGACTCTGACTGTGAGTTATTTTACTGTACCGCATATATGAGATAATGGAACTTAAATCATCATTTTTTAAATTATATTTTTAATTAGAGTTTTTTGCCCAAAATGAAGATAATCACAGCTACTCTATCTCAGTGGCTTGCTATAACAAACAAATGAGAATTTATGTGAGCATCTTTTGAACTCCTGACAGTAACATATAAACATTGTTAGATTCCTGTCTGTTCTGGCCCTAAAATGAACATCTCATTTACTTAAAAGTCAATTCTATTTTTCTTTTATGGTTTTCCTGTTTTTCTGAGAATCCTTGATATTGAAGTTTCACAAGAGAAAATAAAAGTAAGGTATTTTCCCCATCATGCCTTAATTTATTTTTATATTAGAATCACAGAGATGGAAAGGAATTTAAGGGTGCAAGGCATTACCACAAGTAAATGTAATACAAATCAGTATGTAATAAATGTTATAAGAGTGTATGAACTGTTATGAATGCTAAGGAGGGAGAAATGACTTCTGCCTTCAGTGAGGAGGAAAGACTTCATTCAGAAGGGTGCATCTGAGAGTTAAGTGGGATTCCAACAGGGGGTCAAAGGGAAGGAGAAGACATTCTATAGGGAGAAGAAAGACTTCCTTTAGAGGCAGTAGATCCAGTAACAGTAGGAATTTGGCTTGGCTAATGGCAGGGCATAAGGCACGTGAGGCAGAACAACAGGAGGTATCTGGTAAGACAGGGCTGAGAGTCTGTTTTGGTGTACCAGTGGTTAATAACTCAATCCTAGAATCCCTTGGAATTCTAAAATGTTTTCAAAGCATAGCCTATGAATGGCTATATTCTCAAATGGAAAAACTACTTATAAGAATGAGATAGTAACCAAAGCTTTTTTTTAACTCTTTAATTGTTTCCTTCAATAGTATTTCAATGACATTTATAAATATAACAAAAAAAAATTGAAAACAAAACTTTTAGTGTACATATGTTGTTAAAAAGAGATGGGGGGGGGAGGCAAGAAACACGAAACCATTTATATGAATTTCTGGTTACATGGTGCAGTTCCTCACCTCCAAAAACATAAATAATGGTTAAAATACAAAAAGAGAAAGTAAAAAACAAACATGGTCAGGCTTAAAAATAAGATAAACATCTCCATGAACCAGAAGTAGAAAAGATATTTAAAACAGTACAGTTAAAGTCCAGGCCTGAGGGCTCTGGCCTAGCACTTGATTCTTGTGAGATAAAGGGGATTAAAAGTGGCCTATATGAAAGGGAGCATAAGAGCCAAGGTCTAGATCTTCCCACAGTAGAAAGAGGCTGCCTCTAGCTGCCATCTAGGCATCTAGATTAAATGAAGCTATGTACTTGGAGATCAGGTGACATGGACCATACCCACAAAAGGACCTGAAGCAGGTCAGCTTGGCCTAGATCTCCCACACCATAGCAGAATAAGGGATGTTAGCTGCTGTTTTAACACCTGGATCTGGACTTGAGGATGAAAGGTAATGGAGGGTAGGGAAAGAAACCACAAAACTACTAAGCAAGGAAGGCTAAGATACCAAAGGAGAGAAACAATTTAAACATAATAATAAAAGCCACATTTATTAAAGCCTGCCATTCAAAATGAATCCCCTCAAAAATAAAAATTATAAAACCTATGAAAAAAATGAATACTCAGAGGGATAGCCAACATAAAAAACACTTGGAGCAAAAACTCATAAGGTGAAATTAAATTTACAGAACAATATGAAAAAAAAAATCTTTATGTTTAATCTGGGGGTGTTAGTGTATGGGAGAAATAGATAAAATAATGTTGGCCATGAGTTGATTATTGTTGAAGCAAGAGGCTCTCTACTTTTGTTTGAAATTTTCCATAATAAAAATGTAAAAATAATTATGTTTAGTATGCTTAAAGAGATAAATGAAGAATTCTATAGATTTGAGATTCATGGGTTTGAGACTATATAAAATATTTGAGAATATATACAGAAAAATTTAAGAATCTACAAATCTAAGATTCTGTAAAAAAGAGAAAAAAATGAAACAAATGCAGGTATGATAAAAAAAAAAAAAAAACAGGTGGCCACAAAAGAAAAAGAACGAATGGGTCTTGTGTTCATAGTTTCAACAGGATAGTAGCCAACAAAGAAGCAGTTCTTAACTGGTTATATCACTCTAGGGTTTGGTGCAGAAAGAGCAGCCAGAAAATGCCCATCTTCCAGTGTTTCTCTAAAAGAGGTGTATTTTCATACAATAAAAGCTTCTGCCTGAGGGCCTGGTTTCCAATCAGCCTGAATCTAGGTGCTAAATCAGATCCTCCGTTTTGGGACACTGACAGATCTTGGGACACCTTCAACGACTGGGAGCCACTGACATGGGCAATAACAAGGTTTAAGAAAAAAAACCAAGAGTTTAAGTAGGGATGAAACATAAGGTTCATATACTACATGAGACCTTAATTGAAACAGAGATAAGTGATTTACCTGATAAAAAGTTCAAAATAACAGTTATAACAGTCATTGAGCTAAGTGAGAAATTTCAACAGAGAAAAAATATTAAGAATTACCAAAGATAAGTCACAGAGCTGAAGAATATAATAGAGGGGTTCAACATCAGGGGAGATGAAGTGGGAGAAAGGGTAAACGAACTCAAACACAGAACAGTGGGACTTACCCAATAAGAGCATCAAAAAGAAAATAGACTAAAAATACAAAGATAACTTAAGGGACTTATGAGACAGATCACATGGATCACATGGACCAATATTTGCATTATAGGAGTCCCAGAAGGAGAAGAGAGAAAAGAGCAGAAAACTTATTCAGAGAAATAATGGCTGAAAACTTCCCTAACCTAGATAAGAAAAAAAAATCCAGATCTAGAAAATCCAGAGACCCTAATCAAAAGACTCTGAACAAACACACACCAAGACACATTATAATTAATGTGTCAAAGTTAAAGACAAGGAGAGAATCTTAAAAGCAGCAAGAGAAAAATAATGTTACATACAGAGGAACACCATAAGACTTTTTACCAGATTTTTTTAGCAGAAACTTTGCAGGCCAGAGGAGAGTAGCATAGTATATTCAAAGCAATAAAAGGGAAAAACTGCCACAAAGAATACTCTACCCAACAACTTGTTCTTCAGAATTGGAGGATACTCTACCCAACAAACTTGTCCTTCAGAATTGGGGATAGATAAAACATTTTCCAGATAAGCAAAAGCTAAAAGAGTTCATCACAACTAAACAGGAATTACAAAAAATGTTAAAGTAACTTCTTGAAGCTGAAATAAAGTGCACTAATTAGTAACAGAAAAATATATGAAAGTATAAATCTCACTGGTAAAGGTAAATACATAGTAAAATTCAGAATAATCTAATGTTGTAAAGGTTATGTATGGGTTAATCACTTATAAAACCAACATGAAGTTTAAAAGACAAAAAGTATTAAAAATAACTGTAACTATAATAATTTATTAATGGATATACAAGATAAAAGGATTTAAATTGTGACATCAAAAACAAAATGTGATGGAGGACAAACATTGTAGAGTTTAGAATTCATCCAATTTTGGTTGTTACCAATTTAAAATAGACTGTTAAAATATCAGTTGTTACATGTAAGTCTCATGGTAACCACAAAGCAAAAACCTAGAGTAGAGAAATGAAAGATACAGAAAGCAATCTAAGCATACCATTATAGAAAATCATCAAATAACGAGAGAGAACAAAGAAGAAGAAACAAAGAAATTACAAACCAGCCAGAAAACAATGAACAAAATGACAAGTACATACCTATCGATAATTACCTTAAATGTAAATAGACTAAATTCTGACAAGGAAAGACAGAGTAGGTCAGAAACATGGTGGAGTGAGAGATGTCCCCAGATCTCTCCCCTTGAAACAACAATAAGCTGAACATCTAAAACTCAACAAAAAACACCCAAACAGCACATCAGCACGTCTGAGGGTGAGATCTGCACATAAGAGCTACCACAGGTAAGAAACTCAGGTGTTGGGCAGTGAACTGAGAGAAACAAAGAATCTGCCTCTCACAGCCAGAGCTCCCTGTAGGAAGAGGTGGAGGGGAGAAGGAGCAGTGGGTTCCTTGAACAGCCCTGCCTGGGAGAGCTGTGAGCTCCACACAGCCAGCAGCAGTGCTCAGGTATCAGGGCAGAAAGCCGAGAAGCGGGGACGGCAGAGAAACAACAGTTGATTATTACCAGCTGTGGTTGCAAAAGGCAAGGCTGAGCTTCAGCCCCCATCCCCCAACCCAGAGGGCCCATCACCCCATATCCTCCAAGACTGAACAACGTGGAGCCCCGGGAAATCTGAGCAAATGCTACAAAAACTGTCACTAACACTGACAGGAACTAAGACTGAGGATAGCAAGTGTGATTGAATATCTATAAGAAAAAAAAGGCATTTTAAGACTTCATATAAAGGAGGGATACAAAAGGTTTAGATGCCACCTACTGGAAACCAAAAGAAAAACACCTTCTTTGCAACAGGCTATGAGAGAGATCTTTATATAATAAATCTTCTTTCTGGAAAAACAACAGAATACACTTCCATTATGCCCAGGAGGAGAAATAGTACTTCTGAAAAAACTCAGGGAGTTCCAAAACAAGTCATATCAACGATTTCAGGAATTAAAAAAACAACTAGATGAACAGAATGAATTCCTTAGCAAGGAGACTGAAACCTTCAAAAAGAACCAAAAACAACCTCTGGAGATGAAAAACACACTACGAGAGATGAAAAATGAAATAGCAAGCTTCAGAAATAGAGTCGATCAAATGGAGGAAAGAATTGGTATTATCAAAGATGGAAATCTAAAAATCAGAAGGAAAAAGAAATAGAAAAATGAAAAATAATGAATAAAATAAATTCAAGAACTAGCTGATACCATAAGAAGAGAAAACATAAAAATAATGAGCATTCTCGAAGGAGAGAAAAAGGAGCACGGATTAGAAAGCATTTTCAGACAAATAGTGGATGAGAATTTCCCAAATCTAAGGAATGAGCTGGAGCTTGGAATTCAAGAAGTCACCTGAACACCCAATTATCTCAACCCAAAGGCCTTCTCCAAGACACATTGTATTAAAATTATCAAAAATTAATGACAAAGGCAGAATTCTCAAGGCAACCAGGGAAAAGAAGATGGTAAACTATAAAGGAAAACCCATTATCTTTGGTCTTCTCAGCACAAACCTAACAAGCCAGAAAGGAGTGGAATCAAATATTCAAACTATTAAATGAAAAAAACTACTAGCCAAGAATAATGTATCCAGCAAAGCTCTCCTTTAGACATACAGGAGACATAAAGACCTTTCCACACATACAAAAAATGGGGAATTCTCCACTATGAGGCCTGCACTACAAGAAATAATGATAGGGGTCAGCCCACCTAAAACAAAATAATAAAAAAATACATAATTATGAGTAAGGTGACTAGCAGGCAGACAGAAGCAGAGTAGTATAACCCATATTTAGAACAGGGCATTATAAGCTTAAATAATAAGAAAAGATTTGCTATAGCAAGATAGTAATGAATGTACAGCATACATAGGGACAATATGAGACAACAATGATTGAAAAAAAGGAGGATTCAAAGATCCAAATTCACAACAGGGAATGGAAATAAGGCACCGGAAGAAGAAAATGGATGACTGTACATATATAAATATCTTTTACATATTCATAATGGTAACCACACGCTTAAGATTCAGATCTGAAGTATATAACATAAAACAAGAGGGACCAAAGGGAAAATCCACAAAGACAACTAAAATTAAAAAAAAAAAGACACCCAAGGATAAGGAAGTAATGGAAACACCGAGGAGCTACCAGAAAGCAAAACCTAAAATGGCTATAAGAAGATCTCATATTTCAATAATCACCCTAAATATAAATGGACTGAACTCATCAATAAAAAGGCACAGAGTTGTACAATGGATCAAAAAAACAAAACCCAACCATATGCTGCCTCCAGGAGACACATCTCAGCTCCAAAGACAAATACAAACTCAAAGTGAAAGGGTGGAAAATCATATTTCAAGCAACTGGCATTCAGAGAAAAGGAGGAGTAGCAGTACTAATATCAGACAAAATAGGCTTCAAAATAAAAAAGGTAAAGAAAAGTACTGAGGAACACTTCATATTGATAAAGGGAATCATGCACTAAGAAGACATAGCACTTATTAATATCTATGCTCCTAATCACAGAGCCCCAAAATATGTAAAGCAATTACTATCAGAACTAGAGGAAGAAACAGACCAAAACACTATCATAGGAGAGGACCTACATACCCCAATGTTGGATATGGACAGATCATCTAAACAGAAAATCAATAAGGATATAACATCTTTAAAAGACACATTAGACCAACTGGACATAATTAACATATACAGAGCCTTCCATCCCAAAACAGCTGCTTATACATTCTTCTCTAGTGCATGTGGAACGTTCTCAAGGATTGACCACATACTGGGACACAGAGATAGCTTCAACAAATATAAGAGGGTTGAAATCATACCAACCATATTCTCTGCTCATAATGCTTTGAAGCGAGAGATCAACTGTAAAAAGAAAGCAGGAAGAACCATAAATATATGGAGATTAATCAACATGCTACTGAAGAATAATTGGGTCAGAGAAGAAATAAAAAGAGATCAAGGGATACATAGAAATGAATGATAATGATAGTACAACATATCAAAACTTTGGGGACACATCAAAAGTGGTCATAAGAGGAAAGTTCATATCATTACAGATCTATCTCAAAAAACAAGAACAAGCCCAAATAAACAATCTAATGCTTCATCTTAAAAAAGTAGAAAAAGAAGAACAAATTAAGCCTAAAGTCAACAGAAGGAAAGAAATCATTAAAATTAGAGCAGAAATAAGTGAAATTGAAAATAAAAAAAATTAGAAAAAATAAATGCAACAAAGAGCTGGTTCTTTGAGAAGGTTAATTAAATTGACAAACTCCTGCTAAACTCACTGAAAAAAAGAGAGAAAGGACACAAATAAACAAAATCAGGATGAAAGAGGGGAAAATATGACTGACAGACACCACAGAAATAAAAAGGATCATACAAGAATACTATGAAAAAGTATATCACACCAAATTTAATAACCTAGAAGAAACAGACAAGTACTTAGAAAAATACAATCTTCCTAGACTGAATTCAGAAGAATGGGAAAATCTAAATAGGCTGATCAGCAGGATGGAAATTGAAATAATCATCAAAAACCTACCAAAAAGTTAAAGTCCAAGACCAGATAACTTCACCAGTGAATTCTACCAAACATTCAGAGAAGATTGAATACTTATTCACCTCAAGCTCTTCCAAAATATCAAAGAGGAGGCAATACTTCCTGATTCATTTTATGAGGCCAATATTACCCTAATACCAGAACTTGGTAAAGATAACACGCAAAAAAGAAAACTACAGAGCAATATCTCTCATGAACACAGATAAAAATCTTAAATAAGACACTGGTGAACCAAATACAGTAACATATTAAAAAGATTATACACCATGATCATTTGGGCTTTATCCCAGGGGTACAGGGATGGTTCAATATATGCAAATCGATTAACGTGATTCACCACATAAACAAATTAAAAAATAAGAATTATATGATCCTATCAGTAGATGCAGAAAAAGCCTTCAACAAGATACAGCATACATTTATGATCAAAACACTTAACAAAATTGGTATAGAAGGAAAGTGCCTTAACATAATAAAGGCAATATATGACAAATCCTCAGCCAACATTATACTTAATAGTGAAAAACTAAAAACCTTCCCTCTAAGATCAGGAACAAGGCAAGGCTGTCCACTATCACCACTCTTATTCAATATAATATTGGAGGTTTTAGTGAGTGAGATCAGGCAAGAGAAAGATAAAAAAGGTATCCAAATAGGAAACAAAGAAGTCAAACTGTCACTATTTGCGGATGACATGATTCTCTATATAGAAAACCCTAAAGACTCCACAAGAGGACTACCAGAAACAATAAGCAAATATAGTAACATTTCTGGATACAAATCAATGTTCAAAACTCCATTTCATTCCTATATTTTAATAATGAAGTGTCAGAAAAAGAAGTGGAAAAAATAATTCCTTTTGCAATTGCAACAAAAACAATAAAATACTTAGGAATAAATTTAGTAAAACATGTTAAGGACCTATATGATGAAAACTACAAGACCCTATTTAAAGAGACTGAAGAAGATACAAAGAAAAGAAAGATATTCCATGTTCTTGGATTCAAAGAATCAACATAGTTAAAATGACTATATTATCTAAAGCATTATACAGATTTAATGCAATCCCCATCAAAATGCCATCGGCATTTTTTAAAGAAATAGAACAAAAAAGCATCAGATTTGTATGGAAGCACAAAAGGCTCCAAATTCCCAAAGCCATCCTGAGAAAAAAGAGGGAGGCTGGAGACAACACTCTACCTGATTTTAAATTATACTACAAAGCGACAGTAATCAAAATGGCATGGTACTGGCAGAAAAACAGACACATGGACAAGAGAAACAGAATCAAGAGTCCAGAAGTAAACCCATATTTATATGGGCAAATAATTTTCAACAAAATGCCAAAAACATACAGTGAAGAAAGGAAAGCCTCTTCAATAAATAGTGCCGGGAAAAATGGAAAGCAAAAGAATGAAACTAGACTGTTGTCAATACCACACACCAAAATTAACTCAAAATAGTAAAGACCTGAATATAAGACCTGAAACAATAAATTGCATAGAAGAAAACATAGGAGCTAATCTCAAGGACCTTGGACTTAAAAAGCATTTTATGAATTTAACCTCAAAGGCAAGGGAAGTAAAAGCAAAAATAAATGAATGAAACTACATCAAACTAAAAAGCTTCTGCTCAGCAAAAGAAACCATCAACAAGGTAAAGAGACAACCATCTGAATGGGAAAATATATTTGCAAGCAACACCTCCAATAAGGGCCTAAAATTCAAAATATACAAAGAACTCATACAACTCAACAACAACAACGATGACGACGACGACAACAAAACAATCCAATCAAAAAATGGGCAGAGGATCCGAACAGACACTTTTTCCTAGAGGACATACAAATGGCCAACAAATATTTGAACAGATGCTCAACATCGCTAGCTATTAGGAAAATGCAAATCAAAACCACAATGAGATACCATCTTACACCTGTTAGAAAAGCTATAATCCACAGGACAAGAAATAACAAGTGTCGGAGAGGATGCAGAGAAAAGGAACCCTCATACACTGCTGGTGGGACTGCAAATTGGTACAGCTACTATGGAGAACAGTATGGAGGTTCCTCAAAAAACTAAGAATTGACCTAACATATGATCCAGCAATCCCTCTACTGGGTATTTATCCCCAAAACTTGAAAACTCAAATATACACAATCAGAAGTGAAAGAGGAAACATTACAACTGATACCATAGAAATACAAAGGATCATATGTGGTGACTATGAACAATTATATGCACAAGAATTGGACAATCTAGAAGAAATTAATAAGATCCTAGAAACATTACCTACGAAGACTGAATTATAAAGAAAGAGAACATATGAACAGGCCAATCACTAGTAAGAAGATTGGATCAGTTATTAGAACTTCCCCAAAACAAAAATCCAGGCAGGAACAGAGGGCTTCACTGGTGAATTCTACCAAACATTTAAAGAGGAATTAATACCAATCATCTCAAACTCTTCCAAGAAAAGGAGAAGAGGGAATACTTTCAAACTCATTTCATTAGCTCAGCATTACCCTGATACAAAAACCAGAAAAGAATACCATAAAAGAAAATTACAGGCCACTATCTCTGATGAATATAAGTGTAAAATCCTCAACAAAATATTAGCAGATCAAATTCATCAATACACGAAAAAGATCATACACCATGATCAAATGTGATTTATTACAAGGATGCAAGGATGTTTTAATATCCACAAATCAATCAATGTGGTATACCACATTAACACAATAAATGATAAAAATCATATGATCATCTCAATAAATGCAGAAAAAGCATCTGACAAAATTCAACATCCATTCACGATAAAACCTCTCAGTAAAGAGGGTATAAGGGAACATGCCTCAACATAATAAAGGCCATATATGACAAACAGCTAACATCATATCCAATGGTAAAAAACTGAAAGTTTTTCCTGTAACATCAGGAACAAGACAAAGATAACATTTTTTTTTCCAACATAGTATTGGAAGTCCTAGCCAGAGCAAATAGGCAAGAAAGAAATAAAGTCATCCAAATTGGAAAGGAAGGAGAAAATTTGTCTGTTGGCAGATGACATGATCTTACATATAGAAAATCCTAAAGACTCCACCCAAAAACTGGTAGAACTAATCAATGAATTCAGTAAAGTTTCAGAATACAAAATCAATATACAAAAATCAGTTGCATTTCTATACACTAATAACAAACTATCAGAATAAGAAATTATGAAAACAATGCCATTTACAAGTACATGAAAAACAATAAACTAGAAGGTGAAAGACCTGTACAATGAAAACAGTAAGACACTGATAAAAGAAATTGAGGAATACACAAATAAATAGATAATCCTTGCTTATGAATTAGAAAAATGTTGTTAAAATGTCCACAATACCCAAAGCAATCGACAGATTCAGTGCAATCCCTATCCAAATTCTAATGCCATGTTTCATAGATATAGAAGAAACAATACTAAAATTTGTATGGAACCACAAAAGACCCTATATAGCAAAAACAATCTTGAGAAAAAAGAACAAAGCTAGAGGCATCATACTTCCTGATTGCAAACTGTATTACAAAGCTATAGTAACCAAAAAGTATGGTATTGGCATAAAAACAAACACATGGATCAAATGGAACAGACCAGAGAGCCCAGGAAAAAAATCCATGCATATATGGTTAATTAATTTATGACGAAGGAGCCAGAAACATACAGTAGTGAAAGAACAGTCTCTTCAATAAACAGTATTGGGAATAATGAACAGCACATGCAAAATAATGAAACTGGAGCATTATTTTACACCATACACAAAAATTAAGTCAAAATGGATTAAAGATGTGAACATAAACTCTGAAACCATAAAATTCCTACAATACACATAGGTGGTAAGCTCCTTGATAGTGATCTTGGCAGTGATTTTTTGGCAATGATTTTTGAAACCAAAAGCCAAGGCAACAAAAGCAAAAATAAACAAGTGGAACTACATCAAACTAAAGGCAACCATCAACAAAATGAAAAGGCAGCCTACCAAATAAGAGAAAATATTTGCAAATCATAAATCTGGTAAAGGTTTAATATGCAAAATATATAAAGAACTCATATAACTCAATAGCAAAAACACAGATAATCTGATTAAAAAAAACATGCAGAGGATCTGAATAGATATTTTTCCAAAGAAGGCATACACATGGCCAACATTTACACGAAAAGGTGTTCAATATCACTAATCATCAGGGAAATGCAAATCAAAACCACAATGAGATATCACCTCACACCTATTAGAATGGCTAACATCACAAATACAAGAAATAATAAGTGTTGAGGATGTGGAAAAAAGGAACCCTTGTGCACTGTACCTCAATGTCATCCTTATTTTTAAGGAGTGGTGCTTCCATAATATTTCTAAGACAAAAAGAATCAGATTCCACATCAAATGGAGTTCCAGTTAACTCGGAGATTCGATCCCAGTGTCTCTGTTTCATTGCTTTATTGGTCATCATTTCTAGTAGAGGACATGACTCACTGAAATCATCAATTCTTTTTTTCAGATCCAAGAACGCTTGCCAATCTTTAAGTCCTTTTGGAAGTTTACGACATCTTTCAGGAAAAAAGAAAGAAAAATTTATTTCATCTGCACATTTCTTTGAAGAAGTTGTTATGCATTTATAGCAATTATCAGAGGATAAATTCATTAGTGAAATACCTATAGGATCGTAAAAAGATAAGCACTATAAAAACATAAGCTTAATTCCATTGAAACTCATTGAAACTCACCTGTTTTGAAATTCCTGTAGTTCTGCATTAATTTTTTCAATGTCTACATCTCCCCAAAGTATTTCATAATAACCACTAATATTGCCCATTACAGTATCATACAGTCCATACAGCTTCTGCAGCAAGTTGAGTTCCTTCCTGGGAAACCAAAAAATTAAGTCATTACTTAATGTACATTTTTAAAATAAATACCATTATTGCATAAGCAGAATTCATCCAATCAAATACTTCATACATTATGTGTAGAATGTCTTATAGACACCAACATGCTTACAACCCCGTCGGTTTCCAAAGACTTTATAAAAGCTCCATAAATTATGTCACATTTATAGCTCTCAAATGTTCCAAATCATAGAATGACTTGGTATTAACAAATGGTTTGATTATTATTACCATACCAAATATTGCAAACAATGTAACCAAACTTCATAACAAGATCAAAACTAAGGCTAAGATTTTATTTGATTTTTTCCTTTCAAATGCAAGCTGGATTTTTATGAGAACGTCTGCCTTTTAAGTCTGACATTAAACATCACTTTCCTACTAAAAGTTTTCCCTCATGTGCCTAAATGGAGTTTTATCCAGAGCAAGAATAAAAGATGGGATTCCAGGTTTAAGTCAAGCAAAAGTTTTTACTATATAAAACACCAAAAATTGACCACTCGACAGTTTTTGGATTCTCCCAGGAATTCCTCAACTGTTAGCACACTATGAGTGTCCAATACACCTAGTTTTAGTTTTTGAGTTTATTTCTTATGTAGTGCTAACCATTTGTAAGGACTGATATTCACAACTATTTTATTATAGGTAATGCAGAAACCAAAGCTAAAATGTGCTTATGTTTTTAATGGAGTAAAATTCATTTTATTTTTCTATTGCCAAATGAGCACACTGGCCTTTTTTATAAATCTAAGACACATTCTGGAATCCTAGTTATCTTGTTTTTTCATTTCTTGTTTCATTTTGCTAATTCAGCATCCTAGGGATTATTTCATTGTTAATCACTGATTATTCCCTACTGTGCTGAAAATGACTAAAATAATAAGAAAAGGGAAGAACAATGAAATCTCTAAGGATGATACAATAATAAAAAATATCCCTATTGCATCATCCTCCAGGTTTCTTATTGTGCTGCCCAAAGTATAACATCACCTTTCAAGAAAGTATTTAGAAAGTTCTCTGGAGATAACATTTTTGTGATCTTTTAATTTTTTGTTTATTTAGCTTTCACCTAATATAGTTAAGAAATCGATTTTTTCATTTTCTACCTAAAACAACAGGGAAGAAAATTGACAAAGGAAGGTACTTCCTAAGTATTAAACATAAAAGAGAAAGCAGCACTCTAGATTCTAATTTTGATAGTGAAACTAATTGTCTAAGCAAAATCTCAGACTATGAGTCTTTAGATGACCACGATCTAGATGAATTTTATTAAACTCATTAATTTATGAGTGAATAATGTATTTGAAAAGAGGCAAGGGCTTCTCCATGCAATATTTTGCAACAAGAGCTGAGACCGTACCATTTTGTGAAAAAGATAAATGACAATGTTCTTTCATTATTTATAATGTTTATGTAAGTTTTATTTGATACATTCCTTAAGTAGACACATGGTGAAGACAGATGTGTATTCAAAGGAAATAGATGATACAGATATGTAAAAAAATTGAATTTACCATTCAACCCTAAAAGTAAAAATTTTTATATTTATACTGCAAAGATGACAATCTTTCATTCAACAAAATTATGAGTGTCCTAGTTTTCCACAGTCTTAAGTTTTAACAATGCAAGTGCAAGAAAAACCAAAAGTAATTATAAGCTAGAAGCTATTGGAAATGAATTTGAAATCTGGAATTAGTGTTTATAGGATGGGTATGCTTCAGGTTCATGCATGACAGCATTCAAAGGTCGATCTCCATTTCTTGTATATATATTTTCAAACCAGGAGATTATGGAGTAAAAGTTTGGGTTTTCAATACTTAAGTTCCTACTAAATTTTCTAATAAAATTCCTTTTGTAAATTATTCATAAATTAAAATATTAAAAAAATAAAAATAAAAAGCGTCCATTGGTCCAAATGGTAAATAAAGGTGATTATTTTTCTTAGAACACTGAAAATTAAAATAATACATTGAGTCTCAGACTAAGTATGCAAAAGAATTAACTAGAGAATTTATAAAAATTTAGATTTCCCGAGACCCAATCCCAGAGATTCTGTTTCAGTAAGTCAGGGGCAAGGACCAGGCATGCAATTCTAACACAATTGGTCACGGCGTTAAACTTGGTGAATGACTACTTTAGGAAAAAGAATACTAACCATCCAACCTAAGTGGCTGAAGCATTAATTTATCTTCAGACAATTTCATGTCTATTTTGTCATGACATTTTCATGCTGTAACTTTGAAAGAAGTCTGTGTGTGTGTGTGTGTGTGTGTGTGTGTGTGTGTGTGTGTGTGTGTGTATTTTAGCCAAGATCCTAACTAACTACCACTGCTGTTTTAATTTTGCCCTGGAGGAAAGTTGTATTTAAAATTCTATTAGAGGATACTTGTTTAAATCCTAGATACACTGTTTAAAATAAATTGTTACTGTTTAAAAATCAATTAATTTCCTTGGCCTTCGATCTATGTCTACCCAATGGGGAAGAACACTTAGCATAAATGCAAGAAGGGATTGAGAGCTGAGGATGGCTATTCCTTTAAATAAACAAAAGTTATCCAAAACTGCAATGCTTCTGCACAATAACATTATTCAAAAAAGGTGAAAAGAAAAAAAAATAAAGCACAGGCTAAAAATAGGCCATGAATGACCAGAGTTTTTACAATGTATTTTCTACTCTTCTAGAACATTTCTTTTGTGTATGGAGACTCTGTATACAATGGGTCAGGAATAGCCAGGAATAGGGGGAAATTTTAGGAGTGTTGCAAGGGAAGCCCTTCTCCATATAATAAAGGATTTACGAACACATGATTCTTTAAGTAGACAGTATTTAATTATTTGCATGTAACACTTATACAATTTCTAAACTTACCTGACTTTGTGTAAAACCTCATAGTCAGTCACAGGCAATCCAAAAAGTTGTTCACCAGATGAATATGTAACAAATTTCCTCCACAGATCATCAAAATTGGCCTATAAAGGGTTTTTGAATTGTAGTAAAATATAATTAATTCACTCCCCATTACAGTAGAATTTATTATAATCAGAATAAAAGCTACATTAAAGTTTATTTAATACTATCTATGAAGCAAGTATTTGTGAAGCAAATTTATACTGATACCAAACTATCAGAGAAACAGTTAAGCACTTAGGAAAATTAAATTTCAAGCATTCTAAAAGTATTTATTTTATATCAGATTATTTCTTTAATAAAATTAAGCAGTCCCCA
The DNA here is from genome assembly GCA_028627145.1 of Eidolon dupreanum. NCBI lineage: Eukaryota > Metazoa > Chordata > Mammalia > Chiroptera > Pteropodidae > Eidolon > Eidolon dupreanum. Next base: position 88,994,577 of record CM053502.1, on the reverse strand, counting down.
GAAAACCTACTGTTCGAGTTCCCATAAATATGTCTGAACATAATAAAACTGCATTTCAAAAATTCTGTAATTCAGGCTTTATCATTAATTTAAACTGGTCATCTCTACTACAGGGTTCAAATGAGTGAAGCATTAGCATAATTCACCCAACCCTGTTTTCTCTATAAGCAATAAAGAATCTATAAAATGAAGGATCCCATTTTAACACCATTTGTGTCCATTTTAACAATTTAAATCAGCAAAGTTAATGCACATGTCTTTGAATTAGAATTTGAATCTCTTATAGTTAGAATGCTAAGAATTAAAGCACAAAAGCCAATAGAAATAATCTGCCTGTAACAAGATATGTGGGCTCTACTAAATGGTGTAACATATCAGTAAGAATCCTAAATTCTCAGCCCTAGAAAATATATGACATCAAAATGCTCAGATAGTGACATAGATCTGACAGACATATTAGCATATTTTACAGGAGCCAAATCAAGGTGTGAAGAAGACACTGGAGGAACTCCAATGAACTCTTCATTCCTAGAGGGCAAGGACCAAATTTTGCACTTTTTATACCCCTTAGTGGTTACTGAATATACTTACTGAACAAAGAGTTTATGGAACTATGTGAATATTAGCAAAGGAGAAATGAAAACATCAAAGTTAGCATGCATTAAAATAATGAAGTTTAAAATCTTGTTAATGTGGTGAAGATTATTAATGGATGCCACTCACTCACCCCTTTTTCTATTTGGGTCCCAAATAATATAAACAGACCCACAGTACCAGACAAACGAGGAACAAAATATCCGCTTTACCAACAGGCCAGCGAGTGCTTGTTAACTCCCAAAATCAGATTAAAGATGCACCAGAGATCACCACTGGGGCCTGAGACCCAATGTGAAAGTCCTGCTTCTTCTAGAGATCTAGATCTTATCAATTGCTTTTGGGGGAGGGCAGAGGGGAGCACCTGTTTTTGAGGAGAGTTGGGTCTGCAAATCTGACCCCAAGTCACATATCCACCCAGATGCATAGTAAACAGCCTGCTTGGCTCACACTCCCAGGCATAAGTAGAATAGAAGATACAAGAAGGCAAAAGATGTACCCTGCATTGCCTTTTCAACAAAGCGACCACAGCCTTGATAAAAGGGTGACACATTAAAGTCTCAGTTGCTGACCAATGAATTGGTAACTCTCGAGGGAAAGACAAGGAAGTGAGTCTACCTTCAAAATATACCCAGTCTTCAACCGCTTCTTATCTCCAATGCCACCACTCTAGTCCAAGTTATATCACCTCTCATGTAGATTATTGCAATAGCCTCCTACTCAGTCCTCCTGCTTCTACCCTTGATTACCAATAATCTATTCTCAACATAGTAGTGAGGGTGATTCGCTGAAAACACAAATAAGATCATGTTACTCTTCTCATTCAGAGTCAAAGCCAGTGTCCTTCCTGAGGCTGGCAAGGCTTCTGCAGTCTGTCCCCTCCTTTCCTTTTGGTCTTACTGCTATTACTCTCTCCCTGATCATTCTGCTCCAGCCATACCGACCCCCTTGTTGTTTCTCACATATGCGCTTACTCGGGGCCTTTGCACTTATTCTTCCCCCTGCCTAGAAAGCTTCTCCTCCGGATATCTGCCTGGCTCATTCTCATACTCCTCTAGGTCTCTACTCAAATATCACCTTCTCAAGGAGGGCTTCTCTGCAGAACCTATTTTAAATGTTACCTCCACTTCACGTACACACCGCCCAGCACTCTATGGTCCTCTCCTGCTATTTTTTGTCCTTGGCACTTATCACCATCCAACATTACTATCTCTTCTCATTATACATCTTGTTTTTATTACGGAGGGGTTCCACTGGCAGCCACCAGGTGAGTAGGTCAGTTTTAGTCCTGGCTCCTCCAGAGAGGCAAGCCATTCACTGGGACTTCAGATCCAAACCCGAGGACTTCAGGTAACAAAAGATTTCAGAGCCTCCTCCAGGGTCCAGCAGAAAGTGCTAGCAAGGGTGATGGGAGGAGCTGGTTTTAGTCAAAAAGTGACTGTCATAGTTCTGGGGAGAGAAGAATGCTCACAATAATAAGGGACTAGACTTTTTGTCTGAGGATATCACATTTAGGTGAAAGGTTCATGCCTGCTGCAACCCAGGTAAACCTTTGTCAACACATGCAACCTACTTGATAAAAATCCACAAGAGTTACTGGGCTAGACTTACCCTCCCTGGAATCAGGAGGCAGAGACACTGGGCTTTGTGACAGATTATTTTGTCTACTTACTTTGCACAAGTTTATTCCACTAAGGACCAAAAGCAATTCCTGATTGCTCCAATGATCCTGGAACAAAACTGTTTTTATCAGTGTATAGATTTTTCTATTTTAAAATACTCAAATCAAGGGAAAGACTTGAAAGTTAGATACCTACCATATGATAAATTCCAGTCGGTTATGGTGGGAAAAGCCTGAACTACTCCCATCACTCTCAGGAAAACCTGTAACTTGAGAGATCCCATCTACCTTGTTGAACCTTTTTGGCAAAAGGGTGCATAGAATCAGCCTAAACCATCCACGGAACTTATGCATAAAGCAACAAGAACAAAATTACTAACTCCACTCCTCTGTTTATTTGCTTGGAGTGAATAACCCAATTATCAATGAGTATAAACACAGAAAGAAATTAGAAACAGGTAAAGAAAAAAGTCAAGTCTAGAATGGGACACAGAACAGAGATTCTTACTGTACTTTAAGAAGGAAAGACAAACAGTTTAAAAAGTGCTAATCAAAAAGACCTAATAAACAGGAAAACATTAAAAGTAGAGAAAAAGGTTGACCTAAGAAGGGACAAAGTAAAGAGTCCCCAGGGACAAGAAGTGGGACACATCTCTCTGAAATTCAAATCACAGATCCTAATTTTCCTCTGTAAATTTGGAAACAAGATCATCTGTTCAAAATAAATCCCAAATCTACTCCTTTTCTCATATTTGTTATTAAGTAAATAGCTCTACTTTCAACTATTTGCCCAAGCTGGAAACCTTAATTTTTTGCTCCCAACCCAGGCTCCATGCCTATGCAGCCAGTCTCTATTAAACCCATGATCTATCCAGTTTTCTTTATTCCAAGTGCCACTTGCTTGGTCTTAATCTTTACAATTTCTTGTATAACTGAAACTTCCATCAGTCCAACGATCCTCGCTTCAAATCACCTTCACACTACTGCCGGATAAATCCTAAAACCATGACTGTTTTAAAGATCCAAACCTGACCATATCATTTCCTACTTAGAGCCCTCTGGCCCTCAGGATAGACTATGAACTCCTTAGCATAGCCTGCAAGTCCCTCCCATTAGTGACTGCTGACCATTCTGCTGCCTCATCATCTCTCATTATCATCTTTTTGGCCCATCGCACTCTAAACTATACTCCTTACATCTCCCTAAATCTCCCTACTTATCTCATTTTGGGGCCTTTGTACAAGCCGCAAATTCTGCCTAACTTGTTTTTCTTTCTCTTCCCCTAATTAACTCTAATTAGTCCTTCAGGATGCACTTGGATGTCTTCTCTTCCAGGAAGCCTTCTCTGTCTATCCCATCAGACCCCATCTGGGTTGGGAGCTACTTACATCTGTTTCCATGACACAAGTTCTCATAAGTGGCGTTTGCCGCATGATGTCGTGATTATCTCTCTAGCTCTCTGCCTCCCTACTAGGTTTTAGCAGCTTAGAGGTTAAGAACCATTTCTTAATCACCTTTTTATTGACCAAGTCACATAGCAGGCATCTGATATTTTTTAATGACTAAGAATGCAGGAAGGATAGGGGACATAAAGATAACATGAACATATCGTACAGACACTGCAGGAAACAGGAGAGGAAATAGAAATAAATCACGAAATTGCCTGATACTCCTGAAAAGCTAGCTTATAAGGGAATTCATGAATCTGCAAAATGTTTATCCAAATGAGTATGAGATTTTTCTCTAGGTGTGCTCAGCAACCTGAGTGTAGGAAAAAATGGCGAATGGTTTGTCTGATCCAATGAGTATTTTAAGGTCTGAGGAAGGACAAAGGAGTAGAGAAGTTGCAAGTGATGGATACAGAAGAAAGAAAATTAGTGGATACAGAGAGAAGACAGGGAAATCATTTGTCAACATTTAAAATCTTATTTGATAAATTTTATTATTCTATAAGTTTTTCTAACTTTACATACAAATGAGATGCTTAGAACTAAAACAGGGTATATATTTAAGTTCAAAATCAAAGTTTTATTCTCTAAAAATACAGAGATATTCTGTGGAAAAGAGCACAGAAGGACACAGAAAAAAGGATCAATTACATTATTTAGCAGATTAGAATACAATTAAAATCTGTAATGTAGTTTTACCTGAAATATCTGTAGTCTGTTGCTAGCTTCTTGGGGTGGTATATTTGGAACCATGGGCCCTTCCTGTAATAAATAATATAATCTCCATTTTAACTCCCAATTACATGTATTTATTAATTTATTGGGTTTATCTATTATTTCCTTTTAAATAAATATTATTTTAAATGTAAATGGTCTAATTTTGTCCTGTACGTGAGTTTTCATTTATTTTTTGTAATAGTTTTATTGAGATATAATCCACATATTATAAAATCCATCATTTAAAATGAACAATACAAAAAAAAATAAAATGTACAATTCAATGGTTTTGTGTAATGGAGATGTGTAACCATGACCACAATCATTTTAGAACATTTGCATCACTCTAACTTCCATTAATTTTTAAAGGACCTTGATATAGCTAATAAAATGTGTGACAAAATTTCATCCTGTATGAAGTTTGTACCACCAGAGCTCTGTTTCATTTAATTTGTGATTATAAATGATGATGCTGTGGTTGTGCATTAAAATAACTGATATAATTATTTATTCTATCCTAAGAATAGCCCCCTTTCACTAATTCTTCAACCCAATATGGAAATAGAGACATGAATAGAGTGAAAATTTGAAAGAAGCAATAGGCAGTATCTGGTGGCACAAACCACAAAATAGTTGCCAAAAGGACCCCAGATAGTCTGTACGATCATGAATATTATGGATAGGCAAAATAATAGGCCAGATTCTTGGTATAATAGGATGACTGGGCAATAAAATGTTGACTAATCCAACTAAAAGAGATAAGTTTAATACATGTAAAAAAAAGTGTCATATAAGTAGCACCAAGGGCATAGATATCTTATGAATCTAGATCCATTATGACTAATAAAAGAAAGAATATTCTAGGGAAATATATCCAACTTTTGAGTTTAACATTGAGGAGACCGACCATTATCAGTCATTATACCAAGCTGAGTAGTTTATGGGGATAACCAAGTATGACTTTTATTATTTATCTTCAGTGAAACTTTTCTCTAAGAGCTCTCTAAGCGTTAGTGAAAAAAGAAATCAGTTGCATAATGCCCTGGTATTATAGTATTTATAGATTCTTAGAGCCTTTTACAACTGTATAACATTTTCAACTATGAGAATCCTGGCCCTGAGAAAGGGTAAAACCAAACCCTTTGCTCCTTATGTGATCTGCAAAGTTCTTGCTCCTTTTAATACTTAAATCTTCTAACTCCATAAAACATGCTTGAAAGAGTAGCTATTCTCTTTTTTGATAGCTGCGAATATGTAAATACAGCCTCTTACATACAATGTATGAATCACAGTATAGGTCTCAGGGTTCATTGCTTTCACTTAATATAAACATACCAGCGAACATTTTAACACACAGCATGCAAATATTTAAATTACCGTCTCATATGCGTCTGCAAAATTCATTACATCCTCACGAAAAACTTCCACAGACTCGAGCAGATTACTTTTAAAATTTGGCTGCACTTGAACTAGTTCATCTTGTACAGAAACCTAGAATAAAAAAGAATGCTCAACATGAGAGTGAAAATAACGTATTAAACGAAAACTACAATTCTATTCCAGCAAGTCTATTATCTCACAGATGTTCTGTATGAACAAAGATGTCTCTGCAATGTTGTTTGTTTAAAAAAAATAAAATAAACAACACAAATGTTCCAACAAGAGATTCAAATCATTCTAGTTCATGACCCAGGAGGCAAAGCCATCTTCTCTAACTGCAGTTAGGAAAGTTTTCTGTCTGATCCATTTCAGGCCATCACTGTGGCCAGGGAAACAATTACTTCTACAGGCCCGGTCTGCGTCACCTGCTGTCTCTTGGGCCAGCCCAAGGTCTGCAGTTAGCAATCCCTAGTAGGTTCACATGATTGTAGTGGTTGAAGCTATTCTCTAAAAGAAAGTGATATTACTCTGGGTATAAAAAAATAATAGCAAATGCTCTCCACAATGGTCTTCAAAGCTTCTGCTTAAACCTTCAATTATAATACCTAGCACCTCATTCATGCTTACTATCTGCCAGGCTCTCTATATATGTTAACTTATTTAATCTTCACAACAACCCTGTATGGTAAATACGAATATTATACCGATTTTACAGGTGATAAAACTAAGGCATAGAGAGGGTAAGTAATTTATTCAAGGTTCTAGCATGAGTACAAGGCAAGGTCAAGATTCAAAACTTGGCAGTGGGGTTCTAAGGCACCTGCTCTTAATTGTTCTCAATACCATCTGTCTTGATTAGAACATATACTACTTTAAGCTTAATAGTGATTATAGTATTGAACTGTCTCTCTCTACTAGAGGATAGGTTAGTGGCTTCAACACTAAATGTTGAAGAGAAAGAATAACTCACAGGGTTTTTTTCCCATTGAACAAGAGAAAGTTGGGCTTCACCAAATCTCGATGGAGGATTACCCATTTCTTTCCTAAGAGTCACTCTCCTGACTAACCAGCAAGCATTTTTCAAAACAAGCAATTAGCCAACACTTAACATGAATATAAATAAACATGAATATTAAAAATATTTTATATACATTACCTCAAGTGAGCCTCATAACTGTGTATAAAATATTCCTAAAATATTTCTAAATGACTCCATGAAGAAATTTAGAAACAAAGGTTATTTACTTGCAGAAGATCACCCAACTAGCTGACAGCAAAGATGAAGTCACAGCTATGACCCCAATTTTAAGCTCTGTGTCCCTGCTACTATGCCTTGCTTTAATCTCAGTGACAAATTTTTCCATAAACAAGAAATTATAAGCCACTGTTAATTAATATGCAATAAAAATTTTTCAGTTTAATTAAAGAATTTGTGTTCTCCCTTGGAGTTCATTTTTAATGTTTAACTTGTGGTGTGTAAATATTTACCTGGTTCAAAAATGCTTAGAGAGTGGCGTAAGGAAATTTCACTTTGGGTGATGAATGCACAATGCAATATACATATGACATATTATTGAACTGTACACTTGAAACCTATTGATTTTATTAACCAATGTCACCCCAATAATTTTAATAAATACAAATAGACACAAAATAACTTAAAAATGCTTAGAGAGAAATATATATCTATAAATGTATACATTAATAGAAAAAAGATCTCAAATCAGTAACTAATGATCCACCTTAACAAACTAGGAAAAAAAGAACAAAATAAAGCCATAGAAGCAGCAGAAAAAAATAATTTAAAAAATAGGCCACAAATAAATGATATAGAGAACAGACTAACAACAGAGAAAATCCAATAAACCTAAAGTTTCATCTTTGAAAAGATCAACAAAATTGAGGAACCTTTACCTAGGCTACTTAAGAATAAAGGAGAAAGGGTTCAAATTACTGAAATTAGGAATAAAAGAGGGGTTATCACTACCTACCTTACAGAAATAAAAAGAACTATAAGGACATAATTAACAGAGTAAGCAGGCAACTACAGAATGGGAGAAAATAACTGCAAATCATGTATGTAATAAAATGGTAATATCTAGAATATATAAAGAACTCCTATAACTCAGCAACAAAGAAACAATCCAATTAAAAAATAGATAAATGACTTGAATAGACATTTCTCCAAAGAAGATACACAAGTGGTCAATAAGCATATGAAAAGATGCTCAACATCATGTATCATTAGGGAAATGCAAATCTAAACCACAATTAGATACCACCTCACCCATTAGGATGCTTATTATCGAGGAAACAGAAAACAAGTGTTGGCAAGGATGTGGGAAAATTGGAACTGTGTGCCTTGCTAGTGAGAATGTAAATGGTGCAGCAGCAATGGAAAATAATATTGCAGTCCTCAAAAAATTAAAAATAGAATTACTATATGATCCAGAATTCTATTCCTGGGTAGATATCAGAAAAAAAAAAATGAAAGCAGGAACTCAAAAAGATAGTCATATACCCATGTTCATAGCAACATTATTCACAATAGCCAAAAGGTGAAAGTGACCCAAGTGTTCACTGATAGATGAATGAATAAATAAAATGTGGTATATACTAATAACGGAATATTATTCAGACTTGTCAAGGAAGGAAATTCTGACACATGCTACAACATGGATGAACCTTGAAGACATTATGCTAACTGAAATAAGCCAGTCACAAAAGGTCAAATATTGTATGATTCCACTAAGATACGTAGAGTAGTCGAATGCATAGAGAGAGCAAGTGGAATGATAGGGGCTGAAGGAAGGGAGAAACAAGAGTTGTTGGTTAATGAGTATAGAGTTACAATTTTACATGATGAAGAAGTTCTGGAGATTGATTGCACAACAATGAGAGTATACTTACCATTACTTAACTACATACATTTAAAAATGGTTAAGGTGATAAATTTTATGTTATGTGTATTTTACCACAATTTGAAAGAAAAAAAAAAAAAACAGTACAAAGCTACAGTAATCAAGACAATATGGTACTGGTAAAGGAATAGACATACAGATCAAGAGAACAGAAATGAGAGTCCAGAAATAAACCCTTCCATTTACGGTCAACTGATTGTCAACAAGAGTGTCAAGATAATTCATTGGTGAAAGGATAATCTTTTTAGGAATGTCACTGAGACAACTGGGTATTCACATGCTTTTTTTTGTTGGACCCAAAAGTCAAAATATATACAAAAATTAGCTCAAAATGTATCAGAGACCTAATGTCAAGGCTAAAATTATACAACTCCCTTAAGAAAACATAGTAGTAAATCTTCGTGGCCCTAGATTATGCAATGGTTCCCTAGAAATGGTACCAAAAATGCAAGCAATGAAAGAAAAATTAGACAAATTGGACCTCACCAAATAAAAACTTTTTTACTTCAAGAGACAGCATCAAGAAAGTGAAAAGACAACCCACAGAGTGACAAAAAAATATTTGCTAATCCTTTAATAAAGGACTTTTATCCAGAATATGTAAAGACTCTTACAACTCAAAAATAGATAACCAAATTTTTTAAACAAGCAAAGGATTTAAATTCACATTTCTCCAAAGAAGATACACAAATGGCCAATAAGTACATGAAAAAATTCTCAAAGTCATTAGTCCTGAAGAAAATAAAGTATTGGTATATTTGACAATACAGATAAACCTTGAAAACTTTATGGTAGGTGAAAGAAGCCAGTCGCAAAAGACTACATGTTGTATGATTCTATCTATATAACATGTTCAGAAAAGGCAAATACATAGAGACAGAAAGTAGATTACTGGTTGCCAGTGGCTGTGATGAGGAGGAAAATAAGGAGTAATTGCTAATGGGTATGGTATTTCTTTGGAGATGATGAAAATGTTTTAACAATAAATAGTGATAGTGTCTGTACAACTCTATGAATATGGTGAAAATCACTGAATTGTATAGATTGAAATGGTAAATTTTATGGTATGTGGATTATATTTCAATAAAGCTATTAAAATAATATATATTAAGTTTTTAAAAAGTAGAAAATGTATTTTTCTGGAGATAGTAATTTAAGTAAGTCATTATAAGATAAAAATTAAATAACTTATAAATAAAAAATAAGAATTAAGTTTGTACTTACAGCTTTGCTCTGCAATTTGTTGAAAGAATATCTCAAGGTATCAACTGCTTCTGATTCCTCTTTGGTTACTTCAACTTCAAATCTGTTTAAAATAGCATAGGCTTCCTGTGGGGTGAAGGTGGAGTTCAGAAATATCAGAAGGAAAGCAACTGCCAAATGATTTAGATGCCTTCTAGAAACACACTCCTATGTCATAGAAGAAAAGGGCATATTCCAGAAGAGTTGTTTCCAAAATGAAACATGTATATGAAGCACCTCTAGGTTCTCACTGACATCAGCATTGATGCTATAGCCAAGTCTTGAAATCTGCATTTAATAAATGTGTAGGTGATTCTCATGGAAATGTGGGCATATCATATTGAGAGACTATCCTAGAAAATATCCCTAGAATCATTTTCTACCTCTCTCTCCTCCTTGATCTTGTGTCAACACCTTGCAAAATATTTTCTCATGCTCTATTAAAATATGGGCTGGCTATATAAAGAATGGAATGAAATGAAGATGCGGGAGATACTCTGAAAAAAAGAAACTTGTATGATTAAAGCAATAGACTAGCAATTGGCTTTACTAAAAGAATTTATGCTAAAGAATTGAGCTTCTGCAGTCAGGAAAACAATGATATGATAATTTGTTAAATCTTGAGGAATGGGTCAGCATCCCAAATTCCTAAATACTAAGATTGTAAAAAGTAGTAAAGGTATAAAGTTCATTAGCTACCAAAGAGTATAAACTCTAAATGGGTACAAGAAAGCAATGCTTAATTATGAGCACTGGGTGCCAAAAAGAGGCAGTGGAAGTGCCAATTCTCCTGGTATTACAGACAATAAATGATTGCATTGTCCATAGAGAATTTAAAAAGCAGTAATAAAATGGATTAAGAGTCTGATTTATATTGTCACTATGAGCCAGAAATTTTAAAAATTAGTTGTAAAATACTTGTAGTAGACAAAATAATGGCCTCCTCAAAGTTGTCCACATCCTAATCTCCAGAATCTGTGAATGTTATCTTACATAGCAAAAGGGGCTTGGCAGGTATGATTAAGTTAAAGGACTTAATTATTGGTGTGTGACATCAGAAGCATGGCAGAGAGATGTCCCCAGATCTCTATCCTTGATATAACAATAAGCTGAATATCTAAAACTCAACAAATAATACCCAACCTGCACACAAGCACATCTCAGCCAGGGATCTGCACATAAGAGCTACCAGAGGTCAGAACTGCAGAAGTCTGGTGGTAGACTTGGAGGTACAAAGAAGCTGCCTCTTACAGTAGGACTCCCTGCAGGAGGAGGGGAAGAGAAAAGTTGTGGTGGGTTCCCTGAACATACCTGCCTAAGAGATCTGTGAGCTCCAAGCAGAGTCAAAGTCCATATCAGGCATAAAACAAAGCATGGATAGCAGAGAAGCAACAGCTGATTATTACTAGCTCCAGTTGCAAAATGCGAGGCTGAGCTACAACAACCCCATCCTCCAACCAGAGACCTCCCCCCACCATATTCTCTAAGATAAAATACTGCGGAGCCCCGCGGGTATTTGAGCAAATGCTACCAAAACTGTCGCTGACTCTGTCAGGGACTGAAACTGAGGGTAGCAAGTGTGATTAAATATCTACCAGAAAATTAAAAATGCATTATTTAGGCTTTATATAAAACAAGAATTCAAGATGCTTAGACACCACCTACTGGAAACCAAAAGAAAAACACCTTCTTTGCAACAGGCTGAAGAGAGACCTTTATATAACAAATCTTCTTTCTGGGAAAGAAAATAAATAAATAATAATACACTTCCATTAATGCTCAGAAGCAGAAAAAGTCCATTAAACACCATGAACAACTGAGGCGACAAGGCTGCTCAGAAAGAAAGAGAAAAATCTCCAGAAAACAGGCTTAAAGACATAGAAATATGTGACATAAATGACAGAGAATTCAAGATGGTGCTTCTGAAAAAACTCAATGAGATCCAAAATGATTCATATCAATAATTCCAAGAGTTGAAAAAACAACTAGATTAGCAGAATGAGTTTTTTAGCAAAGAGACTGAGACAGTGAAAAAGAACCAAATAGAACTTCTAGATATGAAGAACACACCGAAAGAGCTGAAAAATGAAATAGCAAGCGTGGGGAATAAAGTCGACCAAATGGAGGAAAGGATTAGTGACATCAAAGACAGAAATCTAGAAATAATTCAGAAGGAAGAAGAGAGAGACTGAAGAATGAAAAATAATGAAAGAGAAATATGAGAAGTAGTTGATACCATCAGGAGAGGAAACATAAGAATAATGAGTATTCCAAAAGAGAGGAAAAGGAGCAGGGATCAGAGAGCATTTTCAGGCAAATAGTTGACGAGAATTTCCCAAATCTAAGGAATGAAATGGAGCTTGGAATTTAAGATGCCAACAAAACACGCAATTATCTCAACCGAAAAAGGCCTTCTCCAAAACACATTGTAATAAAATTATCAAAAACCAATGACAAAGAAGATGGCAACCTATAAAGGAAAACCCATTAGATTATCATCAGACTTCTCAGCACAAACTTTCCAAGCAAGAAAGGAGCGGAATCAAATATTCAAACTATTAAATGAATGGAACTACCAGCCAAAAATAATGTATCCATCAAAGCTCTCCTTTAAATCTCGAGGAGTCATAAAGACCTACAAAAATTGAGGGAATTCTCCACTATGAGGCCTGCATTACAGGAAATAATGAAAGGGATCAGCCCACCTAAAACAAAATGACAATGATCTACATTCAAATAGTTTACTGTAATATAAGCCTAAGTGCACTGCTCCCTCTGTGCTGCCCATGATATGCCGCTGGTCATGAGTGAGACCTATAACTGGTTTCTAAGGAAAGACGAAGACATTTGGAGAATCCGCCTAACATGTTGAGACTGATGTGAGAAACTGCAACCATTCCCTGCCATAAAATGTTGGTGCTAGCAAAAAAAATGAACTGTCTGGACTAGTACAGCATTATTAATATATTAATATTCCTTTGTATACTGTTCACTGTTGATAATTGTCCAAATACCTTCAAGAACACCAATATCAGAAAGGAGAAACAGGCAGCCTGTGCCATAAAATAAATGGAGAAATACATTAATAGAATCAACTTTTTAGTGTGTCTCTATTTTTTAAAAAAATAGCATTTCAAGAATGAAAAATGCAGTTTCTTACTTCAATTGGTCCCAAAGTCATGTCCATTTGAATTTCATTATCACGGATACAAGACAAGGCTTCCATTGCAAACCTGACATCATCTAAATCACGAATAGGTCTAGATAACTTTTTCAAGTAGTCATTAATAAATGCTATCATGTCTGACATTTTCTTTTTGTATTCTTCATTCAGATATCGACAGAGTAACATCTTCCATGCCTTAGCCTCAATTGATAAGGCCAATTTCATCGGCTCTGGTGAAGACAAGAACAGATCAAAATAGCAATACATCTGACATTCTGAAACGATTCATTTTATGTATAATCTGAACATCTGTAACAGCACTGTCCCAGTTAATAGTCACTAGCCACATGTGGCTATGAAGCACTTGAAAAGAAGTTAGTCTAAATTAAATATGTTATGAGGTTACTAGATTTTGAAGATTTCATTCCTATCCCCATGGAGTATGTTAAACTGTGCATGAGGACACTAAAAGTCTATGGAGAAGAATATCAGAAATTACTTCTAGCACTGTCCAACATGAACCTTGCTCTGTTTCTGGTCATCCCATTAGCAGCTTTCACTATCTCATTTATGACTAGGTAACCCCACACAGTGGAGGGTAATATATTTTTTATCTGCCAAACCTGCCCATTATCTGTTATTCCACTCTCTACCTCATCTACATGGTTAGAGAATACATATAACCTGACCCACGACCTGGGCCTAGCTGATTGTCCTAGTCAATCTTGACCTTTTCTACACTAATCAGAATCTACTCTTGAGAGTTTGGAATGAGACTTAAGGGAGAGCCCTCTGGCCTGGAAAGCAGAAAAGGTCATGCACAGAGGGAAGAAGAAATGAGAGCCAGAGAGAAAGGATTTCCTCAGCTTCCTGCATGGTCCCTGGTTCTGGTCCATTCCTAAAGCCCAGCTGCATCTTGGATTCTGGGATATACCATTTTCCCCTTAACATAGCTCAAATGGGTTTCTGTCCCTTGAAAACAAAACAGCTCTAACTAGCCAACTCTACCTTATCAATCCCTACTCATTCCTTTTATCTACACTCGGTACCCCCAAACTCCCCAGCCCTGCCAAGCTTGAAACATAACTTGAAACATAACTGTTCCCCTCCCAACTTCCAACAGTTAACGAGAAAGGACTAGGAAGCTGAGGACAGTGTAGCCTGAGAAGAGACACACAGCCAGCTTGTTGGTTGAGGTTGTGAAATTCTATCTCATGAGGTCCACATCTCCTAGGTCTCTTTTCCTCTTTTCCTTGGACCCCAGGGATTCAGTCCACTTTACCCTTTCTTTATAACCATTGTCGCTTATTACATTTTTTAGTTTCCTCTCTCTAAAATCAAGTACCTGGCCAACTAGAACACTGCACTACAGGTGATTTTTGTATTAAGGATCACAGTCCTAACCACTGTAAGGAAATAAAAAGGACATTAAAATACTAGATAGAGTACAGTTTCTAAAATGCTACAGAAGTTCTTGTAATTATTGTCCCTGATATACAGTTTCTGATTGCTAGCTAATAATCTCAAGTATTTGTGATTCTTCTCCAAATTAAATCCCTTATTGACAGATATAATGGTAGTCAATATTTATTGAACATCAACTATCTACCAAGCACCATGCTAAATGTCTCATATAAAGTAGTTCGTGAGGTGGGTGCTGTCATTGTCACCAGCAGAAGAGGGATCAAGTAACCTTGGTAGTCAAATTTGAGAGCCACAGTTACACTGATTCCATGAGGATAGATCTGAAAATCTGCTTAAGGTGGATAGTTAATGTAAAATAGTCATTCAAATATCTTCTGAGGATAAAGTCTTCTCACAAACTTAAGATAAGAATGATTGTACCTTCATAACCATGGCAATAAGTAGCTGCCACACCCAGTTTTAAACCTAAACCATAGACCAATTCACTTTAGTTCACATACTTTTGCAAGCCAATTAGTGTCAGCCCCTTTCTTCTGAATGGAAACCAGTCAGGAGGAATATAATAAGCCTCCATCTAAGTGCCAACCATTCGAAAACAGTGTCACCCGAGCAAGCATCCTTCTACAGATGATGTTAACCTATTTAGGCACACAATCCTTAGACTCCATGCTGCCCAGCCACCCTGTGTGAGACTGGCAGTCTGCTCTGTTGGCAGCGCTGTGCCTGACCAACCTCTCCCTCACTGCAGTAAGCCATAAAGTCACCTTGGGTTTTCTATTTCAGACATTAAGTGGTTGTCCCAATATCCTTTGTACTCTAATCCCAAATGGATTAACTTCTCAGGAGACCTCAAACTGACTCTTATCTCAGGTATACAACCTGCTCCTCACAGTAACATGAAAAAGAGTTTTGCCCGTACTTTTAGTTATTTGACTGCCAATGGAGGAACTGTTTAGAATATTAAGTATATTAAGCCACCCTGTTATAATATCATATGTAAAATATATAATAATATATAACATACATACATAATGCATATATAAACAATATTGGTGGTCCTGAAATATTTAATATTTATAATATTTACCAAAGTAGCTTAATAACTGCTTTCTAAAGTAACATTTCATGTGAAAATACAGATATTTTATAGAATATTTTTTAAGTACCTGTATGCAATTCAAGTGCTCCTACAACAATAACAGGCTTCAACTCATCAATCTCCTGTTCAAAAGTAGCATAGTGCAGAATTTCTGATCTGATTTCAGTCAGAGAGGGGTTGTTAGCTAAAAACTCCTGTAGTAAGGAAACAATGTTTTCTTTAGCTTTTTGACAGTATAAATCTGAGACTTATAATAGTTAAATCAGAAAATTGCATTTGCTTATACACTTCCCACTTGTATGTACTATCAGGCTAGTGGCTCGGTATGAAAGGGATAAATTCATAGTGCTAAAAGAGGAGGCTATGTGAGAGAATTTCACAAAATAGCATGAATGGTTATTCAGAGTTCTCAAGTTACCTTGAGTCTCTAACCAAAAATATAGCCAAGTCTAGGTAAGTGTGACACACCCTTGAGTACCTGGCCTCTGGACCTGTCTGTAACATCCCTGATACTGAATTGTTTAAGCTAATTAAACACAATCTGCCTGAACCTCATTATTATCAATCCATGTGAGAATTACACGTGATATAATATGTTAGGTGCTTTGCATTTATAGGTTCTTGACCTCTGCTCATGAGTTCCCGTCATCATCACTGATATTTTCTTGGTGTTCCCGCACAAGTTGGATATAAACAATTCAAACCCAAACTGTATCACAAGTAGCAGAAACACACCTTCACTTTCACATCTCGGTCCTCCGTCCAGAGTGTCTTGTATTTTTGAAAGTCCTGCAGGGCCTCATGAGCCACTTTTCTTAGAGAATTCACAGAGGAAGAAAGGAGGAGGACCAACTTGGAAATGTCTTTGTGCTCCGCTACACCAGGATAAAAATTCTTCAGCTTCCTTGCAGGAATTATTTCTTCAAAAGATCCTAAAAAACAAATGTTTTTATATAGAGACAACTTGAATATTCAACTTTAAATATTATCAATTTTAATATTTATAGATTTCTTCAAGCTGTATTTCCTTAAAAGACTCTCCCTCCAAGTAATTAAAAGCTATTCTCTTGCTATATGCGCTTATTCTTATTAAGCTATTTTGAGATCTAGGTTTCTTTGATGTGAAAAAAACTGTTATTTAGAGGAGAGAACTAAAAGACACTGATTAAACCCCTCCAAAAAAAAATTTTTTTTTAAGTCCTCTGAGGTCAAGAGTTGAAACTGCTACCATCCAGAATAGCTTGTTGGTTAAAGGGGAGGCACAGCATTTATTACCCAAATAACCTTAAGCCGGTTATTTAATCTTCATGGAAATACTTGTGAGAATTAAATGAGACAACGTATGTTCATCTTCAGCTCAGCATCTTGTATATAGAGATCATCCAATCACTATTCAACACTATAAACATCTCTTGCCAAAATCTGGTCATGTCACTGCCTTGATCGAAATTTTCAAGTATTCTCCTTCAGAGACCATACAGATACTGTTGTTTGGCCCAAACAGTGCCTTACTTGTTTAAAACAGTTGTTAACAATTAAAAATCATGGAATTTCATGCAAAATT
Organism: Eidolon dupreanum; assembly: GCA_028627145.1. Lineage (NCBI taxonomy): Eukaryota > Metazoa > Chordata > Mammalia > Chiroptera > Pteropodidae > Eidolon > Eidolon dupreanum. Next base: position 88,977,400 of record CM053502.1, on the reverse strand, counting down.
CCAGATTTCCTGCTTCCTTTTTTTACATGGTTTAATCTGGTAGTACAGGACCACATTACTGCGTGACGATGATCAGCTAAAGCTGAGTACTGTCTCTAAAGGGGGTATTCCAGCTGAATTTACCACAGTATTCTCTCAGGCCAGTCATTCATTTGCTCTTTTGAATTATATTTAATCAAAATTAAAGCAAAAGAAAATACAAGGAATTGGCTTAATTAATGTTGCATATCTTAGTAGTTTTATACGTTTTACTGCAGAGAAATACTCCATTGCGTAGATTAACCACATTTCGTTTATCATTCACCAGTTTGGGGCTATTATGAATAATGCAGCTATGAACATTCACATAGAAGCCTTTACACTGATATATGATTTCATTTCTCTTAAAATCCTAGGGGTGGAGTTGCTGAACCAAATGGTAAAGATGTATTTAACTTTTTAAGGAAGTGCCTAATTGGTTCCAGGGTGGCTGTACCTTTTTATATTCCAGCCAGCAACATATCAGAATTCCAGGTTCTTTGTTAACAATTGGTATAATCAATTTTTTAAAATTGTTGCCATTCAAAATGGTGTATAGTAGTATCTCATTATGGTTTTTAATTTACATTTTCCTAACAACTAATGATGTAGAACATCTTTTCATGTGTCTATTTGTAATTCATATACCTTCTTTGTTGAATTGTCTAATCTTTTGCCCATTTGGGATGAGGGAAGGCATCTTCTTCTTATTCAGTTGTAAGAGTTCTTTATATATCCTGAATACAAGTACTTTATCAGATTTCTGGTTTACAAACATTTTCTCCCAGTCTATGGCTTCTCTTTTTAAATTTTCTAATAGCGTCTTTTGAAGAGCAAAGGTTTTCAACTTGAATGAAGTTTATCAGTTTTTTTCTGTTTGGGACCATACTTTTACTGTCATATCTAAGAAATATTTGTCCAAACCTAAATCATAAAAAGTTTCTCTATGTTTTCTTCTAAATTTTTTATAGTCTTAGTTCTTCTAAATTCACTCTGAGTTAATTTTTATATATGGTGTGAAGTAAGGGTCCAATTTCTTCTTTTGCATACACACACACACACACACACACACACATATAATTGTTCCAACACCATTTGTAGAAAAGAGCCTCCATTATCCCATTAACTTGACTTGATATCTTTGCGGAAAGTTAACTGACTCTAAGAGTTTATTTTTGAATTCTCTATTCTTCACTATTGATCTATATACCTCTTCTTAGGCCAGTTTCACACTATTTTGATTACTATAACTTTACAGTAAGTTTTGAAATCAAGTAGTACAAGTCCTCTAGCTTTTTTCAAAATTGCTTTTAAAATTGTTTTTGACTATTATAGATCCTTTGAATTTCCCTATTCCCTATTAAAATTTTAGGATCAACTTGCCAATTTTTGCAGAACAGGCTTCTTGAATTTTAATAGAGATTTCATTAAATCCATAGATCTATTTTGGGAGAAATTGTCATTTTAACAATATTGAGTCTTACAATCCATGAACATTGTGTATCTCTCCATGGTATATATTCAGCAATGTTTTGTGGTTTCCAGTGTACTGGCCTTAAACTTCTTCTGTTAAATTTATTTTATTCTTTATGACACTATTATGAATGAATTTGTTTTCTTAATTTCATTTTCAGATTGTTCATTGCTAGTATTTAGAAATACAATTAATTTTTGTATATTATTCTTGCATCCTACAAACTCGTTGAACCTGTTTATTAATTCTAATAGTGTGTGTGTTCTTGAGGATGTTTTTATATAAGAGATCATGTCATCTGCTAATAGAGTTTTACTTTTTTCTCTCCAAACTGTGTATCTGTAATTTCTTTCCTTATCTTAACCCATTAGAAAGAACATCCACTATAATATTGAACAGACATTATAAGAGTCAGCATTCTTGATTTGTTCCTGATCTTAGGGGAAAACAGTTCCAGTCTTTCACCATTAAATATAATATTAGCTATAGGTTTTTCATAGATCCAGAAGTTCAATGCTATTCCCAGATTATTGAGGATGTTTATTGTGAAAGGATGTTAGATTTTGGCAAATGCTTTTCTGTGTTTTTTGAAACAATCGTGTAGTTTTTGTCTTTTATTCTACAAATAAGATATGCTTTAGAATTTTGGTCATAGCATATACTCCCCTTTATATGTTGCTGGGTTCAATTTGCTAGCATTTGTTAAAGATTCCAGTATGGTCACTTAATTTAAGAATCTTTTAAAGATGGTTTTTAAATATAGAGAAGTCAAATTTAACCATATTTTCTTCTATGGTTTGAGCTCTGTATATCTTAAGAATCTTAACCTACCCTGATATCATAAATATATTGTACTGTTTTATTCCAAAAGTATTGCTATATATTTATAGTTAGTTACTATACTCTATATGTATATAATATATATATTATATGTTATATATTATATATTACATGTTATGTATATTATATATATATGTAATGTATATATTAGAATATAGATTAGCAGGTATATAATTTTAAATACATTTAAGATCTAATTTAAGTCCCTATGGATTAAAGTCCCTAGTGCCATTTATTAATATTACATTCTTTCCCCTCTGATTTGTAATTCCACCTGTTATAATCAAATTTTCATACATATGCCTATTTCTGCTGATTCTGTCTTGTTCGACTGATCAATTCTTGGGCCATTAAAAGATTATCTAAATTAGTTTGGCTTTATAATACTCCTTGCTATTTGGCAGAGCAGGGCCCCCTACCTTGTTTTTCACCAATTTTTAAGCTTTTTTTGGCTCTTTGTACTGCCATATAATTTTCCAATAAAATATTCAAATTAAATTAAGAAACTGTAGAAAAATTCTGTTGTGATTTTACTGGAATTGTATTTAATTTGTAAATTAATAAAAAACGTAACTTCTTTTTTAATTAAATTTATTGGGGTAACATTGTTTAATAACATTACATAAGTTTCAAGTGTACAATTCTTTAAAAGATCATCTGTATATTGCATTGTGTGTTCACCACCCAAAGTTAAATCTCCTTTTGTTACCATATATTTGATCCCTTTCTACCACTCTTCCACCCCACTTTCCCTCTGGTGACCACTATCCTGTTATCTTTGTCTACGAGTTTTTATTTGTTTGTTTGCCTTGTTCACTTGCTGCTTTCAGTTTTATATCCACATATGAGTGACATCATATGATTCTCAACTTTTCCTGCCTCACTTACTTCACTTAGCTTGCTATTCTCAAGATCTATTCGTGTCATCACGAATGACAGTATTTCATCTTTTCTTATGGCTAAGTAATATTCCATTTATATATGTACACATCTTCTTTATTCAATCATCTATCGAAGGACACTTCTGTTGTTTCCATGTCATGGCCACTATGAATAATACTGCAATGAACATAGGGGTGCAAATATCTTTACAGATAAATATTTTTGAATTTTGAATTCTGGGTCATATGGTAGTTCTATTCTTAATTTTTTAAGGAACAGTGGCTATGCCAATTAACATTCCCCACAAGCTCTCCAACACTTATGTTTTATCTTAATGTTAATAACCATTCTAATAGGTGTGAGGTTTTGTGGTTTTGATTTGCATTGCCTTAATAACTAATGAAGTTAAGCATCTTTTCATATGCCTGTTGGCCATTTGTATGTCTTCTTGGGAGAAGTGTCTGTTCAGGTCCTCTGCCTATTTTTTAATTGGTCTGTTTAACTTTTTGTTGTTGAGTTATATGAGTCCTTTATTTTGGATATTAGCCCGTTATTGAAGGTGCTGTTTGCAAATATCTTCTTCCATTTGGTTGATTGCCTCTTTGTTTTGCTGATGGTTTCTTTTGCTGTGCAGAAGCTTTTTTGTTTGATTTAGTCCCATTCACTTATTTTTGCTTTTACTTCCTTTGCCTTTGAGTTCAAACTCATAAAATCTCTAAAATCAAGGTCCAGGAGTAGGCACAGTGCAGTGAAAGTCAATTTTCAGCTCACACCAAAATATCAAAACTAAGTCATCATACACCAGGCCTGACATTTTTTTGTCTTCCTTTAGCTGGTTGTAGGGAACACCCTGTGAGACTATGTAAGCTGAGAGAGCAGTGCTGGTGCAACACAGAAAGGTGGCATGGGGGTCTGGACTGCCTGTTCATGTAACTTACATGGTATCTTATTTGTAATTTGCATTTTCTTGGTTACCAGTGGAGGTCATAAGGTTTCAGAAAAATAGTTTGACTTTATTTTTAGATTTCACATATAAATGAGATTATACAACATTTTTTTCTGTGTCTGGCTTATGTCACTTAGTATAAAGTCCTCCAGATTTATCCATGTTGTCACCAATGGCAGGATTTACTTCTTTTTAAAGCAGAATAATATTCCATTGTAAAAAAGTTGAACTCATAGTAACACAGAGTAGAATGGTGGTTACCAGAGTCTGGGAGTGGAGGAAAGGGGAGGTATCTATCAAAGGGTACAAACTTTCAGTTACAAGATGAATAAGTTCTGGAAACCTTATGCACAGCATGCTGATCTAGTTAATAATAATGTATACTTGAAATTTGCTAAGAGAGTATATATTTCTCACCACCCCCAAAAAAATGGTAACTATGAGAGGGGATAAGTATGGTAACTACTTCGATTGTGATAATCATTCACAGTATGTGTATATATATATATATATATATATATATATATATATGTATATATATATATATATATATTTCAAGATCTATTTTATTCCTTAAATATATAAAAAAATTTTGTCAAAATAAATAAATATTTTTAAAATGTGGCAGAAGAGCAAAGAAAAAAGAAGAAAAATTTAGCTTATAAGTATTTCATGTATAAGGAACACATGACCCAGATCTTCTAAGCACCATGTTCTAGCAAACTAGGTTTATCAGACCAAATACGAAGCTAAAAGTAGTACTAATACTAAGGTTTGTTTGAATTTTTAACTTTGAATCTAAAATTATGATAGTAGAACAGTGATAAAAATCCTTGTTCACCCATGACAAAAATCTGGAAAGAAATGTCTGCATGTTATGTTTAAGATGGAAAATGGAGAACACTAGTTTTTTAATACAAAATTTAACAAATAAACATAAAAAATGACTTTTAAAAATATCTATATGCTGTCATACCCAGGAAGACTCAGAAAAAGCACTTATTAATTGTTATAATTCTAAGATTCTATTGATCTGAGATTTGTTTTAACATTCTTACTCTCTTCCTTCTTAAACTGTTTTCCTATGCTTGGATGGGTCAGGTCAGCAGTGGTCCGGGAGGGGCTACTAGTAATGACAGGCTTGATGTGACGGGTCTGCTGTTGCCCCCAGTGAGCCACTCCTCTGCTGACCTCTAAGGTTAACTGGATCATGCGGTTAATGGCTTGCTGAATGTCATCCAAACTAGGAATCATTACCTGTGGGAAGAAGAAACAAGTTCCTGGCACTGCCAGCACAACCCCCACCTCTGATTCTCACCAATCCCATTCCTCACTGAGTGGGGCAAGCCCCAGCTGGCTAAGGAAAAGGCTGCTTTGAGGAGAGAGATGTGAGAGGAGTAAAAACTGCATGCAGACTTTATCCTGAAGTTTTCCCATTCCATCAATTCCTGCAGGAAAAAAGGTCAAACATAGTACTTATCATCCTTTCCCTGTGAGGGTGGCTGGATGCAGCCAAAAATTGTGGACTATATGTCAGACATCCATGAAGCAAAATAACTGAAGAAGCTATATTGCCAAGATTCTGACCTCAATTCTTTGAACTGTGCCAAATAAGCAAAGAAGGCATCCTCCAGGAGGCCAGACTAGGTAGATGTGGTGTTAGGCGAGTCATAGTCCCCACCTGGTCTTATCCCTTGGCTCCTCACAAAATGCACTTCAGTCATCCTCTGTGACTTGGAGTTGCAGATGCCAATAAGCAGCTGGGATAGTGGTAGAGATGAGTCTCATGGGGAAAGCACAAGGGATCTGCAGTACTCAGGGCACACGCTTTCTCTCTCTCTCTCTCTCTCTCTCTCTCTCTCTCTCTCTATTTCTTCCTGCCACCATTAGGTGGTTGCCTCACGAGCGTGTGTTTGTGGTAGAGATTTGAACTTCTAAAATGGTCTTATTTAGATAATTTAATATTTGAAGTAATAAAAAGTAAGATTTTTAGAATACTTCCTTATTGATGGTTGAACAGATGCTTAACTGTTACACCAACCTCAGTACACCATGAGCTCTGCAGAGCAATCTTTTTCTTTTAGGATAGGAAATGTTTATATTTAATTGTTCAAGTCACTAAGAAGAATTGGGGAGGCACTTTGTAATTAATATAATTAACTAATTTATCTATTATTTTAAAAAAACAAGATAAAAGATTGCTGCAATCTTTTTATTATAGATATAAATGATAACATTTTGATTTTTGTTCAATACTGAGGTGAAGTCAAAAAATACATAGGACTAAAAGATTACCATGACAGTTCAGTTCTTATGCTATACTTCTCAAGTAATTACCAAAATATCATGCTTTAAGTTGACTATTTAATAATACTTACCACATTAGGAATCGCAAGATGTACTTCAGTTTGTATAAAGGAAATAACATCTTCTGACCGCTTTCGTCCATAAAGGCTATAATAAGATGAACATTTAGCTGATAAATTTAACCTATAATTTCATAAATCACTTGTTATGCTACAATACTCAACGCTAAAAATAAAGGCCATTTTCAAAATACTGAATTACATGAAGAAAATGTTATTTATAATGGAATCATAATTTCAGAGAACTAAGAAAACAGTGACAATATTCTTAGAAGTAAAATATTAGTCTCATATACATTTTCTAGTATTTTAATGTTCTCTCTCAGCAATAACCATTTAATAATGTTTACCAAAAGCACTACTTTTTCACAGCCCTATAACAGATGTTGGACAAGATCACCAGCAAAAAGTATATGCTTTCATATACTTTTTTATATATACTTTTTTGAAAGATTAAACAAGACATTGTTGGTCAAAGCCTTCCACAAACTGCCTTTTAAAATAATATCACTCATGTTCAGACAGAAATACAGACATACAGACATATGAGTGTAAATAATGAAGGACACATATTAAAGCTGCAAATTAATTTGGTTATCACCCTCTGCCTTGACCTATGCCCCCATACCAGATAAAATTATAATAAATGTAAAATTTCCATAGCAAGAAATGCCGATATTACTGAAAAACTATGCTTCCAGTTATAATTACAAGCAGATGGGGGGAAGGGGAGACGACAAGAAACAGGAAGCCTCCACAGTTCAAAGCAGAGACCCAACTTCAGCACTCTGGACCAATGGTTCCCAGATAAACATATCATTGCAAGAAACTCTTCAAACTAAAAGCAAAGAAAAAACTTCTCATTCTTAGTCTTGCTGTGAAATTCAAGATGCAGCAATAAAGTGTAGACTGTATTAAAAAGGGCATGATCTGAGAACAAGAAAGAGTTTTGCAAAGTATAAGCAAAAAGCTGAAATAAACCAGGCAGTAAATAATGAACTAGATTATTCAGTAAGTTATCTGATAAGTAAAGATTAATGTATGCCAGGCACTTTTCCAAACACTTTCCATTTATTAACACATTTCATGCTCACATTAACTCTGTGAGGCAGATCCTGTGACTATTATTTCCATTTTGTAGATGAGGAAACCAAGACAGGGAGAGTAACCTACCAGAAGGTCACTCAGCTCAGAGATGCTTTATTACCTAGGTCCAATGTGTCAATCCTACATATAAAAACTTAAAGCACAGCCCTTCTCTAATCTTAAAAATAAACTTGTTTTATCATCTTGAAAAGTTTTTCTGTGTGCCCAACAGAATTAATGGGGAAAAATGGCCGACATCTAAACATATAATTTATGAATTTCCAGAATAAGGTGCAAAATCCTGCAAGCAACAAACAACAGGCTGTTACTTAGAAAAAGAAAATCCAATTAGCCACATAACTCTAATCTGAAATGGAAACAAAAGAAGCCAATGAAACAGTTTCGTGGAGTATGAGAGAGAGAGATGGTGATCTAAGCTGGCCAAACTACCATTCCTGTGTGAGAGTAAGAGAAAGACATTTGAGACAAAGAGAATTTCAAAGTATTGTACTCATGTAAACATTTTCCAAAATTATTTAGTACTGTAGCACTGTAAATCGAAGTGGCATAGTGAGTTCAGATTTCAAAAATGCCTTTTTGTGCCAAATACATCATAATCACGGATGGAATATAAAGGATGTGAGAATGTGCTCAAATATAAGATAAACATCAACATGAATCAGAAATGGATCAGAAACAAACAGCCTGGCCAGGGTTCTGTTTAGGAAACAGTGACAGTGGGAGGCTAGCTCCCCTGGTCTACAGGGGGCTGAAAGCATTCCATGTGAGATGAGACCTCAGCCAAGCTTGCTAACTGAAGCCAGCAAGTAATGATGTCCCCCCACCTGTAAAGAAAGGCAAAATAACAACAAAATTAAGTCCATCAACCTACTGCTTGCAGCTATAGCTTTTCCACAAGTTATGATCTGGGGTGACAGAAGCAAATCCACAGCATTCCCAGTAAACAACTGATTATGACCACTTGTTTGCTCCCCAGCTGAACCTGCAATATCCCAGGATCTCTTCAGGGGGCAGTAACTGTGAACTGATAAGACTTGGTTCCGTATTCAAGGTTACAAGGGTCATGGGAGGGCTTAAAAGTGAAACTCTTAGTTGGGGAGAGAGGGAAGGAGAGAAAAACACACAAAAACAAACAAAATAAAATTTCTTGCTCAAAGAGGTATTACAAACTAAAATCCCAATGAACATGAATATATCTAACAGTAAGAAAGAGAACTAAAAAAAACCAGTAATTGAACCAGATACTCACCCAAGATAAAATTCAATGACAAACTCTAAAATAAGTATACTGAGAATGTTCAAAGGGATAAATGAAGGCTATCTTCTCCCCCGCCCCCCCCAAAAAAAAAACAATAATGAAGAATTGCGAAACTAAAAAGGCAGAAATGATCAAATATCTGGAGGATAAGAAAAAGTATTCACCAAAATATTTAAGATGCAATAGATGAGATCATCTTTAGACTAGGTAAAGAGACGTTGCCCATAATGTAGCCCAGAAATTCAAAAAGAGACGAAATATAAGACAGAGCAGTCAGAAGATAGGGAGGAGAAGCCCCAGTATTTGAGAGGACTGCACATCCAGTGTGCCCAGGGTAGTTTCTGGTTTGGTCTGTCCAGACACTTCATCTAAATAGTGCCCCTTCACTCAAAAGAGTGTCCTAGTTGGAACAATAAATTATGTGGTTAATCTAGGCAAGATTCAGCTACCGGGAGTTCCATAAGAAGAGAACAAAGGCAATGTCCCAGAAGTCCTCAAATAGAAAGGCACAGCTAAAACAAAAGAGGATTAAAGACAACCTCACACAGAAAAATAAAACTGCAGAACATCAAGGATAAAAAACAATCTTCAGTTAGGCTCACTGCAGACTTCTCATTAGCAACAAAAAAATGAACTATTTTCAAAGTGCTGAGAGATCCAACAAAAAATGTTTATGCAGCCAACCTTGTCATGAAAGTATGAGAGCAAAAAAGGGCATTTTCAGACTTAAACACACTCTCACACACACTCACCAGTGGGATAAAAAATACACAGAAACCTGATGATTTTAATAAAATATGCCGATTAATAAATTATTTTTGAGTGTTCAAAAAAAGGTAAAGTTAAACCATCAAACAGCAATAATAAGGTAGGTACAGTTCAGTTAGTAATGCATGCCAATACCTTTGTATTTAGAAATAAGACTAAAAAAATTAAAATTTTAATTTAATTGCACTGTTAAAATCTCCACTATTTCTAAATCTGGAGCCAAATATGTGTACTCTAAATTTAAGGGTAACTGCTTAAAGAATTAAAAAAGAATAAAAGGGGGAAAATTACCCATCACAAAGATAATAGAGATAATAAAATGAACAAAAGAAAATGAATAGTAAGAAGAAAACACATAATAAAATATTATAAATTAAGTGTAACTATACCACAAAATCACAGCAAATATAAACAGACTAAACTATTTAAAAAGGCAGAGATAATCAGAGTGAATAAAAATAATCAAGAATATGATACTTTTGAGAGGTAAAACTGCACAGTAAGATTTAAATGACAGGATAGAAAAACATATGCAAAAAAAGCTGAGAAAGTAAGATAAATGATAGACTAAAAAGAATATGAGGAATCAGGATTAATACTTTTATGATTCTTAATACATAATAAAAACTTGCACTCTAGAAAGTCTGTACCAATTTACACTCCTACCATGATTGTGTGAGAATGCTTAGTTCAGTAGACCATCTTCAGCCCTGAGTATTACCTTCCAAAAAATGTTTGCTCATTTGAAATATTAAAAAGAGAAGGTATTTGTCTTTGCATAATTCTCATTATTAGCAAGGTATAATAAATTTTATATACTTAATTTTTATAAATCATTTGCTCACATCATCTGCACATATTAAAAACTTGTTTTCTTACTGACACACATGTATTTTATTAATAAATCATCTATCTACCTATCCATCTATCTATTTAGAAATACAATAAAGCTTAGCCTGCTATTATTTACAAATAACATTTTCCTAAAATGTCATGTTTCTCATAATTTTACTTATTATGTTTTTATTTACTTAACGTATATTTAGATAGCCTTATTTGAAAAATTTTCCTGTTTCTTCTGTTGCTTTTATTTTTTATAGATTCATTATTGAGACTTAATTTTTAGTCTGTAGTAAATTTAACTTTGTGTGAACTGATGTTCAAAATGCCATATTTTCCCATATTTCTTACATTAAATATTATTTACCTAATAAAGTATCCTTTCTCTAAAAAAAAACATGGATAAGAGGTTCACCAAATAAAAATGAAAGTGCTTTAAGCAGATCTAAATACTATGACCTTGTATGTACCTAATAGCATAGTCCTAAAATACATAAAAATAGAACTGACCAAGCAAATGGAAAATTTGACAAGTTTACAATCACATAGAGAGATTTTAACAGTGCAATTAAATTAAAATTCAGCAATGACTAGCCAAGAAATAAATCTAATAAAAATATGAAAGACTTTTACACAGAGAATTATAGAACTTCACTGAGAAATATTAAAGAATATTTAAATAGATCCATGATTTTGGCAATCCATGATTCTGGATGGTAGATTCAATATTGGAAGGATGCTAATTCTCTCCAAATTTATTATAGACTCAATGTAATTTAAATAACCCTCCCTGCTCCTCCAAAAATTAATTTTCAACAACTTTTTCTTGGTTAATTAACCATATGGGAAAAAAATATATGGGTTTCCTGCCTCACACTAAATACAAAAATCAATACCATATGGATTAAATCACTAAATGTAAAAGATAAACTATAAAACTTTTAGAAGACATTATGAAGTAGGGAAAGATTTCTTTTAAAAGACAGAAAAATTATAGATTACTAAGAAAAAGACTGATAAATTTAAATATTTTAAAGAACAGATTGATAAATTTGAATATTTTTAAACTCGGCAAAGGATACCAAAGAGAATGAAAAGAAGGGAACAATTGAAAGAAGATATTTGCTATATTGTTGAGAACATCAAAGAGTAAATCCAATAGAAAAACAAAGGAAAAAGGGAGAAGAGGAAAGAGGAGGAGAGGGCAGAAGGGAAGGAGGGGTAAGGAGAGGAAAGGAGAAAAAAGGAAAGTAAAGGACAAATTTTAATGAAGATAAAGCACAAATATCTCATAAACAAAAAAAATATGTTCAACCTTATCAGTAACCGGAAAAATGAACATTTAAATCCTGTTGAGATGCTATTTCACTCCCCCTCTGCTGGCAAGATTTTTTTAATTGAATAATACCAACTGCATGCAAGGATGAGGAGCCATGGGGCCTCTCAGGCTAGGCTTTGCCTGGTAAAGTGAGGCATGCACATACCCCAGGGCCCAGCCATTCCTCTCTCAGCAGGTACAGCAGAAGACAGGTACCAGAATGGTCACAGAGGCTTTATTTATAATAGCTCAAACTGGAAACAACCCAAGTAACCATTCCCAATAGAACAGATAAAAAAGATTGTGTATGCTCCAACTATATAGAAGTGAAAATAATTACATTAACAGTTGAATCTCAAAAACATAATACTGAATATAGACCAAAATAGGCAAAATTAAATGTACATTGATTAAGGATACACTATGTAGTAAATTAGTTTTAAAAAGAGGTGCTATTATTAGCATTATGTTAAAATAGTATTACCAGACATATTTAGCATATTTTGAACTTGCCTGGCAACAAATATTCTTTTTTTCATTGTGTCCAAAGACAACCGTGTAGCTTTTTGAAGACTGTCTAGTAATTGATGAGAGAAGAAAGCATAAACCTCTCTACATTCCTGTAACAAGAAATCATATTACATTTGGTACAAAAATTAAGAACTCTAACACACATCCCTAAGCAAGAAAACAATATTGGAAGTGTCATGTGAACGATGAAAAGTAATAAATTATACTATTTCAATTATATTATAGAAATAAGTTCAACCCTAAATTACTTGTTTATTTTCCAAAACAATATATGCAAGGTTTGCTTTCATAAACACCTTAGCAAACCATAAAGACTTACTGAAAGGCCAAAATTTGAATATGGTTTATTCAAAATAATAGTGGTTTCTTTTATATTCAATAATTCCATCAACAAAGCTGAAGCACCTATTAAGTGTGGTACACTTCTCAAAACTTAGGGGTGCGGGTGTAAGAGGATATTCAGTCTCCATCCTCATAGTACTCAGCTTGGTAGATAAACATATTTTACAATGTATAATACTAAAATATATGGGAGAAACTTCCACAATCTTGACCATGATTTGCCTCTCTCTCCAATCTCCTCTTTCCTTGCAGAGAAGTGGCAAGTTTATTGGTCAGAGTGAGAAATAGGTATGGAGCTTGAACAGGGATCTGGGCACCGTGTCTTGCTTTCACGGTGAGTCATACACACATCCAGGGCCAGTCTCTGGTCATACTATTTCTCTCCACTCTACACCCTACCCCTCTGAGACTGACTGGGTGAGTCAGGTTGAGTTGAATCAGAAGGGAGGTTCATCAGCTGAGAACAAGAAGGAATAGGTCAGGGTCAATGAACTATCAGGCTAAAGTGCAGGTACGACATAACCGGATATTTACATTAGACCATTCTGACAGCAATGTAGAAGGTGAATTTAAGAGGCAGAGGCTATTTAGGAGGTGACTGAACTAATGCAGGTCCAAGTGATGCCCCAGTTCAAGAGGCACTAATGGCACTCGTCTTACTCTAAGGAGCCCAGCCAGTGTTAAAGGGAATGCGACTGGAAGACAAGAACTGCTGACATGGGACTACATTTTCTCTCTCCAGCTGACTTCTTGCCTGGGGCATGGTAGTGAGAAAAATTCTACAGCTAGACACAGCAAGAAAGTGTTTCCTGATCCATTGGTGATGCTGTCCTTGAGCAAGAAGGTGAAAGTGGACAAATGTGTGCCGTTTATTTCCAAAACTGTATGTATTGGAACATATGTTCAAAAGGGTAAAATACCATAAAATAAAGAAAGAATGAAAAAATCAGTAATCATAAATTAAAAGAAAACTGACAGGAGCAGGAGAAAGCAAGAATTAGTATGAATGTCGGAGTGGCATTCAGAGTCGATGCATGACCAGAAGAGTGATGCCTAAGAAGGAGAAAGAAACCTTGTGCCTCCTTCTCAACCTTTGTTCTCAAAATATTTGAACACATTGTGAAAAGCTGCCCACCTAGGGTTTCTCCTAGAGGAGACTACACAGCCTATCTACTACGATGCTAGTTAAAAATGCAGATCCCTGGCCCCCAAGTGAACCAGAATCTGGGCTTGCAATATAGGTAACTCTATTAAACACAATAACTGAGAAAAAAAGTTCTCCAGCCTGAGTCAAATAGATTGGCACTACAATCCCAGAAGTGACATTCACTATATAAGAAAACATTGTCAATCACAATAGGGAAAAGTAACTCTATAAACATAGTTGACAGATCACATTAAAAGTTGATGATATTGGGGAAACTGTAACGATTGCTATATCTTGCCAGAGTCTACAGTGTAGAATTGAAAATTATATTTTCTGAATTCTGTTATAAATCCAAATTAGTTATAAATCCACATAGGTTGGTTGCAAAACTACTTGGACAAAGCACCATCCAGGGTTATTTATAATCCTATTAGTCATAATTCTGTGAAATTCGACGAGGTTGTTTCACAATAAATACCTTTTTAAATTCATCTTCTTTATCATTAACAGCAACCTCAGTTACAATATTAGTGTCATAATCAATGTTTTCACCCTCTTCTGTTTCACTTCCAAAAACAACATGTTTCCTCTGTTCTATAGATATAAGACAAAACAAAAATATAACATTTAATGTTGAGCATTTGGCCAAATCTTCTCAGAAAACCCCTTCTTAAAAAGTTCTTAATTTAAATTTTTAAAACTTATTCCTGTAGGAATCATCTTTGAATTCAATTTAAATCACCCATCTCAACAGAATCATCATTCTACTAAGAAATATTCTCTTTAAATATACTATGTTTTAGTATCTAGGATAAAGAAACATTTAAGGAGGATTTTACATGTTATCTTTCTAAACTTTTTTAGTTTTCTACTTTAATGGGCTCATATTTTTGTGTATTTGACACTTCGGAAGAAAACTGATTAAACTAAATGTAAAAATTCTAAGAGAAAGAAGACATGGTACGGATACTTGTTTAAGCTCAGAGTTTCTCATCCCTAGCACTATTGATATTCGTGGTTGTTAGGGGCTGGCCTGAGCATTTAGGATGTTCAGGAGCACTCCTGGTCAGCACCCTTACCCAGGAGATGCCAGTAACAACACTTCCCCATCCTGTGTGGCAACCAAAAATGTCTCCAGACATTTTAAAATGCTGGCAGAGAAAGAGAGGGGATGGTGGGGAGAGAGAGAGAACATAGCAAACCTGAGACCACTATTCGTGGAAAGACTGCTTGAGAACATAGCTGTAACTCTTGTGATTCAAACGTTATAGCTAGTGAAATTACCTGGTACGTGTTTTGTTGTTTTCCCACTGTACTTAACTTCATAAATAGTCTCAAATATTGATATAAGTTCTTTGACAGCTTCTTCCACATGCTTACTTTTGTGGTTTAGAATCTCAGCCCATTCTTTTGTGTATGTCTATTAAATAAAGAAATTACTATTAATTTCCAGATAATATACTGTGAAAATTATTAATATGACATTAATTTATAAAACTATACTTAACATCACTTGAAAATAACTAGAGATCATTGCCAATAGCATAATGTTTCAGATCCAAAAGTGTCAATGGTTAAAGGCACAGCTGTTAAGGACCACACAAAGAAAAGGAGGAGAAAGTAGAAAAATTCAAAGTCTTTGACTTTTATCTGACTCAATTACATACACATAGACATCTACAGTCACATTAAATGATGAAAAGAAAGAAGGCTGAAGGAGCAGAGAGATGATGATGTCAAAAGTTGAAAATGAGAAGTAGTTTAAAAAAGAACAATCCAAAGCCTTGCTTTAAGATTCAAATGAGATGAGGTTTTTAAGTGAGCATGTTGTTATATGCCAGACATCAGTTTAAGACCTTTATGTGTATTAATTAACTCTTTTAATTAAATGATAACCTCTTGGAATGGGTAATAATTATTTTCCCCATTTCACAGATGAGAAAATTGAGACTCAGAATGAATAAGAAATTTGTGGGTGTAAAAATAGAGGTTTAAAACCAGCTTTGACTGATTCTAAAAGCCTGTGCTTTACCTATCTGAACTCTTAACAGTCAGCAAAGGCTTTAGGAAGAAGTTGAGAATGAGTTAAATTCAGAAAAGAAAACAGGCTTATAAAATTTAATAGCTTTCTGACATGTTCACAACATCCATACATTTTAGGAAAGAGAAAAGTAAATGGGAGCAGCTAGCCCGGACCAAAAATCCACTTCTGTAAAGAAACTCAAGCCTGTCTATGCAAACCCCTCCCTGCGGACGCCGGGGCAGTCCCACATTGCCCGTATACGGCCTTCATGTGTTCCTTTCCTGGCTACTGGACTGAGGGAGGTATTTCTAAAATTGTCGTTCCCATTTATACCACTTCATCTGCATCTGAAACCATCCTCGTCTTTTTCCATTCTCAAGGGAAATGGCGTTCCTCCTCCTACCTGAAGAATTGTCTGAACCTTCCAGCCCCAACTCTTCTGACTTTGCTCTCATTCATTCCTTCTTTCCATCCTTGCTAATTTATTCTACACAGTGGTAACCATTGGAATGACAATGATGGCTGAGAGCCACTTCAGTCTAGCAGGAAAAACTAGTGTTAAGCAAGTGGACACTACCAGCTAGCTGATCTTGGCAGAATGAACACATATAAACATCCCATCCAAACCCCGCCTGCTCTGAAATCTCCTATGAAAGGAACCAGACACTACTACTTAAACATGACGGATTGAACACACACATTTATCTCAACATTCCCCTGATATCTCCAAAAACCTCAACAAATAACATAAAATAATCTTTTAAAAAGAATATGCCCACAAGAATAAATGAGAAGATACCACATGAATTTTTCCATATGTTTCCAATAGCATATAAAAATAAAGTTAATGGGAATTGACAATTGGTGGTGGGACAACTGAATATCTACTTGCAAAATAATTAAACTGAGTTTTTCTTTATGTTATACATAAAAACTAATTCCAAATGATCATAGACCTTAATGTGAGAGGTAAAACTATAAAACTTTTAAAAGAAAACATGGGCGTAGATCTTCATAATCTTGGATTAGGCAAAGTTTTCTTAGATATAACACCAAAAACAGAGCAATGAAAGAAAAAGAAGATAAACTAGACATCATCAAAATTAAAAACTTTGGGGCTTCAAAGGACACCATCATGAAAAGTGAAAAGACAACCCAAAGAATAGGTGAAAAATTGCAAATCGTATCTGATAAAGGACTAGTATCTAGAACATATAAAGAACAATTACAACTCAAAAAAAAAGACAAATAACACAATTTAAAAAAGCATTTTTGAAGAAAAGTATACAAAAGGTTAATAAGCACATGAAAAAGTACTTAACATCACTAGCCACTAGGGAAATGTAAAGCAAAACCTCTTCACACCTACCAGGTGAGATATCACTTCACACCCACCAGGATAGCTATAATGAAGAAGACAAATAATAAGTGTTGGCAAGGATGTAGAGAAATTGGAACCCTCGTACACGGCTGGTGGAAATGGAAAATAATGCAGCCGCTTTGGAAAACAGTCCAACAGCTCTTCAAAAGCTTTAACATAGAGTTAACATATGACCTAGCAATTCCATTCCTAAGTATACATCCATGAGAAATGAAAACATATCCTCACAAAAACTTCTACATTTATGTTCACAACAGCTTTACTTGTAATGGCCAAAAAGCAGAAACAACCCAAATCTCTATTAACTAATGAACAGATAACCAAAATGGGGTATATCCATACAATGCATTCTTATTCAGCAACAAAAAGAAACAAAGCACTAATAAACCAGACAATATGAATAAACTTTGAAAATATGGTGCTAAGTGAAAAAAACAGTCATAAAATATCACATATTACATTATTCCATTCATATAAAATGTTCAGAATAGGTAAATATACAAAGGCAGAAAACAGATTAATGGTTGCGTAAGGCCAGGAGGGTTGAGAGAAAATGGGGAGTGACTGCTAATGAGTACGGAATTTCTTTAGGGGTAATGAAATGTTTCTAAAATTTTGGTGGTTTGTACAACTCTGTGAATATATTCAAACCACTGAATTGCATATTTTAAATGGGTGAATTGTATGGTATATGAATTATATCTCAGTAAAATTCTTAAAAAAAAAAAAAACTATTAGTGCTAGCAATAATTTGAACCAGGAATTGGGGAATGAAAATGGAGATGGAAAATGAGAAATGGGAAAGTAAAGGCAGCATGTGTGTGAATTTGGAGAAGCTTGGTTGTGAATGAGAAGTGATAGAAAATGAAGGAAGATTTTTGTTTGCTGGAAAGGATGAGAACATATTAGACTGCTGCTGGTGGGAGAGGTCCGGTGGAGAGGACAAAGATAGACTTTGAAGAGAGTGGGGTAGCTTGGTGGAGTAAGGCTGGCAAGAAGGCAAGAAGGCACAGGATCTAGAAACCATTTAGGGAACCTAGATTTTTTAAACAGGTGAGTACTTTCTCCATGGAACCAGGAGGAAGGAAGAGATGGATGCAGAAGCAGTCAACAATATACCAAGAGCTCTGACTGTGAAAATTATTTACGTGACTTTAATTTAGAAAATTATAAATAACCCCTGAACCTCTTTCAGAGTCATTTTGTCAAACACCTCAGGTGCTGGTTATTCTGCATTTGCTTTCTACCAGCCCATTCTCAGCTCTTCTACACCCTGCTCTGTGCAGAGGGAAGCTGGCCCCTGGGTCTCACTTATCCTAAGATTACCAGTTGGGTCTGACCCAATGGGAAGCACCAGCAAAAGCTAGAAGAGCTAGAGGAGAGAGAAGTGGAGGTATTTCTTCCTTACTCCTTTCTCGCTTGGAGGCTGCATCTCTGATAGAGACTGTTCACAGATTCAGCTTCTACAGGATGAGCCCTCCCACTTAGCTCCAGCTTTTACTGGGCTCTAACAGCACTATTTCCTCTCCTGATCCCCTCAGTCCTAGCAGTGGCAATGACTTCTACCCTTGGGACTCTCGAGGTATCTCACTTTGCTGGGGTCTTCACTGGTACTGTCCTATACTCAATATCACAAACTCCATCCTAGTGCCTAAACCCTAACCAAAGAACACCTGCAAAAAATCCTTATATTTGATCCTTGCTGAATTGGATCATACTGAATAATCATGAAAACTCACACTGCCAAAAATGCCGGGGACAAAAAACTTAGATGTATGCATTACCACTGCAGAGAAATTTCCTGTGTCAGCTGTCAATCCAATGGCCCAGCCATCTTCTGTTCAACAAGCGACAAAAGAATGACACTGCAAAAACTTCCTCTATACCATGCCACTACCAGTTGAGATCACATGAGGTAAAGCATCCTTTCCTGGTAAGGACTCCATCTCTTCCTGAGAGGACTAACTAGCCCTAGATAATTAAGACCATTCTTAAAACCCAGTGAAGAACAGACTGAAATACTAAGGGACAGTATAGGGACATACTGCAAGACTGTAAAATAGATTATCTAGATTTCTTTCACATTTTTAAAAATTGAGATATATGTCATATGCCACAAAATTTGCCTTTATAAAGTGTGCAGTCCATTGGTTTTTAGTATTTTTACAGACTCGTGCAACCATGACTGCTATCTAATTCCAGAACATTTTCATCATCCCCCAAAAAGTCTCCACATCCCTTAGTAGTCGCTCCCCATTTCCCCATCCCCATGGTCCTTGCAACAAGTAATCTACTTTCTGCCTCTATGGAGCCAGGTTGATTTTATTGATATAATTTTTAATACCCTTTAATGTATTAACTAGCATTCTCCTATCTTAGCTTGGATCTTAATATTTCCCTTTGCGTGCGTGCGTGCGTGCGTGTGTGTGCGCATGCGCGCGTACATATATATATAGATATATAGATATAGATATAGATATAGATATAGATATAGATATAGATATAGATATAGATATATAGATATATAGATATATAGATATGTCAGTCAAGGTCCAGTCAGGAAGACAGATGCCACACCAGCTATCTTAACTAACACGATGAGAGAATTTAATATAAAGAGTTGGTTCAACAACTGTTAAAGGATCGAAATGGCAAAAGGGGACACTGAGATCACACAGAGATGGTAACTGCAGAAAGCAGCTACCACCTGGGGAGCCTGGGGAAGCAAAGGGAGGATGCAGTTATTAGAACGTAGAGCTGGAAGGTGAGGTACCTGCCCAGCCAGCATTGCTGCCTCAGGAGCTCAGAGACAACCTCATCATGCTACTATGTCTGAGGGGCACAAGAGGCTGGTTCTGTAAGGGCAGGAGAAAAGCTCAGGCCTGGGACTAACTGTTGCTATCAAGGTAAAGAGTTTTTGCTCATGCAACCGTGTCAGGAACAGAAGGCAAAACTGGAAAGAACAAGTGCCTTCTCTCTCCTCCACCCTCCTTCTAGCATCACTATCATCAAAGCCAGCTCACCAAGAATACAGTTTGCAGAGTCCCAGCCCCAGCATCATAGAACGGAAGGTCCAATCTGAAGCTGATGGACAACAGCTTTTTAATAATTAATTAATCTGTCCTAAACTGGGCTTAGATGTTCCACATCAAGGAACACTACACTGACTGCAAATAGCCCAGGTTCCCAAATACAATCTGAAACCACTGCTTGGCCCAAACTCTTACCCCCGAATTAACATTACGTGTGGCATGTTTCCAAAATTGACTTCTGCCCAGACTTTTCCTGACATTGCAAATCTTATTCTGCCTTCACTATAATGGCTGCCTGATGACAAGTTTGTGGGAAGACAGCCCACTGTAACCAGATGTTAGATCCCTCTGCTGCAAGTGACTGGGGCATATTGATTGGCAAAGGCAGGCTTCAAACTCTACCTCATGTATCTTGATGTACAAGTGGTAAGTTTTGAGACTTACCATTTATCTAATAACAGCATCTCTTGTGTGCCACCACATTTACACTCGGTCACCTTTAATCTATCCCAATTTTGTTTGACTTGTTTCTCTTCCCATGCATATAAAAGTTGTTTGTGTGTTAAAAACAAATTTTCTCTGATAGTATAAATTTTCCCCCACTGAGCAGTTGATAGTGTCAGAACGGTTTTAGGTACATACCAATATAAGGTGATTTCCATCGTAAATGAGACAAGAGGAAGGAAACAGACATAGAAATTTCCCTACTCCTTTGAATCCTGTTTGTTTACAAGTAAGATCTGGTATGCAGTGCATATAGTCAGATTCTAGGATGAGCAAGAAGAAAATGATAGGCAGAAAATTACCCCTTACCCCTAGAAAGGAAACAGGAGCCTTCTTTGGAAAATTTTAATTGCTGAGAAAAGACCAATACAGCATTCCAAGGGCTCTCTGTCCTAGAGTAACATGGAATTAAGGAAAAGGAGCAGAGTGCTGCGTTAACAATTTTGCATCTGATTGGGAAAGTAATCAACCCAGATTGAAACAGGGATTCAGAGGGCTTTGAAGGGAGGTCTCTTGGATGTGGGAAGAAAATGGAACTCTGATATAATAGTGTTTTTGAAAGAAAATGTGGAAAGAAAAGAAAGGCAATTAGAAACACCATGAAAAATAAAAAGTTATATAAGATATATTACATGTATACTACATGTCTCTGCATTGGCTAATATTTATATAGGCATAATAAGGTCTTGCTATTTACAGCTACTATTTAACTAAAAATAATTTTATAACTGTATTGAGAAGACAAAGGAAGAATAATAGAGGATGGGGTCAAATAGCTAAATGCTTACTTATTAAAGCAGAAAGAAAATAATTTGTGAATTTCCAACTCAAGAAACAGTACCCCAAGTATATTACTTAGAGATGCAGAAAGAGCTAAAAGTTAAAAATGGACGCCCTTCATAGCACCCAGTTGTGGTCGCCAAATACCATTTGCCACTGCTATCCATAAAAGGAATGGGCTCACTGGAGGAATAGGTGGTCCCAGATCTGGCGTGGGGAATATATAAGAGAGCCTAAGATATTATATAGCTCCAGAAAGTAAGGAAGCTTTCAAAGACTACTGGATTCTTATCAAAAACACAGAAGTCAGCCTTTGTCCACTGGACAAAGATGGGAAAATTTAAACTTCAAAAAGAACAGTGACTGCAATGGGTTGAATCTCTCGAATATGTAATAGTCCATAAATTCACAATATTTAAAAAATTTTAAACTCGATGATTATTTTAGAATAAAAATAGGTTGAGACAACTCCTTCCTTTTGACATAGGAATTTCCCTCTTCCTACTCATTCTGAAAACTAGTACATGAAAGGGAAATTGGAGCATTGAACCTCACTTTTCTGCTCAAATGCTATTTCAGAGTAACCAGTTAATGAGGGAAATTCCTTCTTTATAAAAATATTTTATCCATAAATGCTAAAATTTTTTAAATCAACATTTTGCAACCTCCAATGAAATAACAGTTCTAGGCAACAATAATCAAAGACTGCTAAAACCTTTAGAAAACTTCTAGGTGAAAAGTTGGTGTGAAACTTTACAATGATGGATAAAGCTGACTACATCTGAGCACTAATCAATCTTAATATCTATCACTAAAAGGGAAACCATGTGACATTGTGCACCTCATGATGTGATGCAGTAGGAAAAACAGTGTCACCTGTGAACCATTCTGTCAGAAAAATCAAAAGAAATTGAACCTGAATTGAATTAAGCCTTCGAATCTAATTAATTTACAGAAAATTCAAGGGATAGAGGAATATGTTAACATTTTAAATCATACTATTAGGATGCAATCAGCAAAATGTGAACATGGAAAATTCTATAGGACAAATGAAATTAAATAAAAAGCATTAGAAAAGGAAGATGGCAAAAAACTCAAAGACATTTCTCCAAAGAAAATACACAAATGACCAATAAGCACATGAAAAGATGCTCAATTTCAGTAGTCATTAGGAAAATACAAATCAAAACCACATTGAGATAGCACTTCACACCCATTAGGATGGCATTTATAGAAATAAACAAAAAATCAAAAATGAAAAATAACAAATGTTGTCAAGCATGTAGAGAAACAGGAACACTCCTGTATTGCTGGTGGGAATGTAAAACAGTGAAGCCTCTGTGGAAAAAACTATTCTCATTAAACTTTTCCTTAAAAAGTTTAACATAAAATTACTAAATGATCCAGTGATTCCACTTCTAAGTATATACTCAAAAGAACTGGAAACAGAAACTCACACAGGTAATTGCACACCAATGCTCATAGCAGCATTATTCACAACAGCTAAAAGATGGTGACAACGCAGATGTCCATCCACAGATGAATGGATAAACGAAATGTGGTGCATACATACTATGAAACGTTACTCAGACATAGTAAGGAATGAAGTTCTGATCGCACTACAATATGGATGAACTTGAAAGCAACATGCTAAGTGAAATAAGCCAGACACAAAAGGACAAATAGTTCACACGTATGATTCCACTTAAATGAGGTATGTAGAATAGGCTAATTTATAGAGACATAAAGTGGAATACAGGTGTTACCGGAGTGGGGGGAAGAGAGATTGGGCAGTTGTTATTTAATGTGTACAGAGTTTCAATTTGGGATGGTGAAAAAGTTCTGGAAATAGATAATGGTGATGGTTACACAATATTGTACATATGTTTTTACACTGAACTTTATTTTTTTTAATGGTTAAAATGGTAAATTTTGTT
The DNA here is from genome assembly GCA_028627145.1 of Eidolon dupreanum. Taxonomy (NCBI): domain Eukaryota; kingdom Metazoa; phylum Chordata; class Mammalia; order Chiroptera; family Pteropodidae; genus Eidolon; species Eidolon dupreanum. Next base: position 88,953,906 of record CM053502.1, on the reverse strand, counting down.
ATGTGTATTTTACCACAATAAAAAAAAATGTTTCAAGCAAAATAAGGGGGGGACAATAAAAAGAAACTTAAGAGACATAGCAATCAAATGCAATGTGTGAACTTGTTTGGCTCCTAATTCACACAGCTCAATTCAAAATTAAAGACAGTTTCTGTGGAAGCTAAATATATTCATAACCAACAACCCAAGTGATTTCACTTCTGGCATATACCCACCAAAAAAAGTATTCAAGTCCACAAAAAAAATGTACAAGAATTCTCTCAGTGTATAATCAAAAGAGTCATAAACCATCCAAATACCCTCAACAGTACAATGGATAAGTAGATTATAATAAATTCATAAAATAGAATACTATTCAGCAATGAGAATGAAATAACAATGACATAGATGAATCACACAGATGTAACAATGAACAAAACAATCCAGACGTTTGTTATATATGCTACATGATTCCATTTATATGAAGTTCAAAAACAGGCAAAACTAATATACAATGACAGAATTCAAGGAGAGGGGTGTTTGTTGCCCTAAATGAAGCATGCGGGAATCATTTGTGCTAAAGGAAACATTTTACACATTGATCTTGGAGATGGTTATAATGATATGTCATATGTAAACATTCACTGAATGGTGCACGTATGATTTGCACAATTTGCTGTATACACACTTTATCTTAATTTTAAAAAGAGAAATAATGGGGATCATTTTATAAACTATATAAATGTCTAACCAATGTACTGTATACTTGAAACTAATTTAAAAAAAAAAAGATGTGGGCCTAAGATCAAAAGTAAGCTGTACATATGTACATATGTACATAGAAACATATGTACACAGTTTCTATGGGAACCTTTTTATTTTTCCTCCATAACTAAAACACCAAATAAGGCCTTGGATTCCTCACAAGTAGAGGAGGCGGGAACTGAGACCTACCCAGCTCCTTCTCACACATAATATCAGGCAAATCAATGGTTACACTCTCAAGGAAAGGGTAAACTAAAAGGAAAGTGAGCTATCTTGGTTGAGGCTCTGGGGAGGAGGGACAAATTCTCTCTTGGGACTTTACAACCACTGGCTTACACTCACATAGATTTAGGACTTGAGTTTATACTACCTTGTATTTTTGGCAACTCTGCCCTCTGGGAAACTAACACAAAGTTATTCTGAGTCCATAAAACTCCTAGGCACCACACAGGAACAAATAAAAAGGGGCAGGTTCTCAACCAAATGGACATGTGTGCATTAGCTCACAATCCAGAATATTAAAAACATAGAGAAACAAACCACACTGAGCATGAGCTGGCAGAAAAAGCAAAGAGCAGAAAAAGACCCTCCAATTTCTTCAGATAACAGAGTTGTTGCAAAATATATTTTAAATGTCTAAATAAAAAACAGAATTTTAAAAAAATGAGAAAGGAACAAGACTGTATAAAAAGACCACATATCTTTGAAAAAGAATAAAAAATAACTTCTAGAAAAAGGTAAGTAAATTCACAAAAAAGATATAGAAGTATATCCAAATATATTGATAGAATAAATGTAAACAAACTAAAATTACCAATTTTTTAATAATAAAGAGATTTTTCAGAGTAGATTAAAAACAAAATCCAGCTAAATGTTCTTAATAAGACAAAACCTAAAATACAAGCACCAAGAAAGGTTGAAAATAACAGAGAAGAATATATATCTAGAAAATAATAATCTAAAAAAGCTGGTGCAACTACATTAATATCAAACAAAATAGACTTCAAAGATAAAAAGCTTAATAATGACAAAAGGAACAAATGGGCAGGAAGATATAATCATTTTAAATTTACATGCTCCGAGAACAGGATGTTAAAATGGGGCATTTAGTGTTGTCTCTGTTATAACCAAGGCCCCCAATGCTGAGAACAAATGATTTTAAGTCCTACACATTATGAAGAAGGCAGTTCTTAAAAGGTAGTGGGGGAGGCAACCCTCAGCCCACTGCCCACCTTGAGGTTATAGCAGGAAGCTTGGTAGAGACTGGGTAGAAATAAATGTAGGAACTACTCAGAGACCCTGACACATGTCCTCTAGAATTTGGGAATGAAGGGGCTGACCCATGCCTAACAGAAGAGAAGAGGCTGGCTGGGCACCATAACCCCTAAAGACAGGAAGAGGTGTCCTTGGAAGAAGCTGCATTTCCATAGAAAGAGGAGGAAAGCCACCTGTTTTTCATAGGTCAGACTGGGCTCCTTGAGATGGAGTTACCCTTGGCTGTCTTGAAAAGGACACTGGCACGGTGACCTAAACCAGAAGGGTGGGTGTAGCTGAAGTAAAAGACAGGCAAGAAAGAAAAGAAGAGTTCAGTTCAAGACATATAGTGAGTGCTTTTGAGACAGACTTTATAAATGTGCCAAGCCTCGAAAATGATTAGATAGGGTTCCTGTCTTTGTGCTTTCAAGCCAATGCAGGATAAATAGGTATTTGAGTAACTTCAACATAATGTGATGCTGAGAAGGCTCGGTTTTGTCCTATAGGGACCAGATATTGAATGATTTAAGCTGGGGAGTTTCACAATTGGATTTGGTGGCAATGTGGAGGATGGATATAATGAGGCAAAACATAAGAGACAGAAAGACCAGTTGGACCACAGCATTGATTGCTAAACTCAAAATGAGCCTTAAGACCCTGACTTAAGAAGAGGGTAGTAGGTATGGAAAAGAAGAGGCAATTAAAGCAAAATCTGAGTAAGAAGTAAAACCTGGCTAAACTTTGAGACTGACTGGATTTAGGAAATGCGAGTGAGAAAGGGACTGCAAATGACTCCCGGATTTCTGGGTGACTTAAAGGGCAAGTTTGTGGGTGGTTAAAACCATAAGAATAGATGATATTGTCCTAGGAATGTGCACAGAGGAAGAAGAGCAGTGAGCCACTCATAGAACCCCAAGGAACTCCAGCACAGGATTGAGGACATCAATCCTAGGGCGTGTCCATCGGCTTGAGCTGTTGAAAACGTAAATCTTTAAAACTGATGATGTTCAAAAAAAGCTAGAATATCTAAATACTATTGACACAGATTCCCACTTTTAGATTATAAATTCACATTTTATGTTTATGAGCCAGTATTTCTATGATTAAAACATAATACATAAATGCATACCTCATTGAGCGTCAACATGTCTTCTACTTTTGTGGCTCCACCTTCAGGCAGGGAAATTAACACAGTTTTGGCTATCTCCTTTAGAACTGTATCAATATGCATTTCACATAAGTCACTGATCTACCAACAAAAAAGAAACTGTGGAAGAAAACTCTGCTTTCATCCAAAATGTACTTGAGTTATAAAGTAATTTAGAGGGCTAAATTATATCTGGAAATATCTAAATATTTGGAAACTTGAATCCAGAACCAATAATAATTTGGCGGAAATTTTTAGGAGTACGCCTGCAAAAGAAAGCTTGACATGGAACTAACATATGCCATAACTAATATATGAGGTTATGGCAGCAACGTGTGCCATAACCTCATATGCGTTATCTCCTTTAATCTTCATTCCAGTCCATGAACTGTTACTATTCTTGTTTTACAGCTAAAGAAATCAAGGTTCAAAGAAATAAAGTAACCTAGGAAGGAACACATAGCTAGTGAAAGGCAGAGAATCATACCTAGGTTTATCCAACTTCCAAGCCTCTGAATTTTGTCTATTACAACATGTTGCCACCACAGACAGACTAGCACAGACAGACTAAAAAGATATGCATGTTCTAAATAGCGAACATGTCACAAGCCAGTAGACAGTCTGCAATTAGATGGCTGCCTCATTTAATTAATATCAGATGCATTAACATTTAATCACTCTATTCTGCCATCTTGCACAGTCTACAATTATCCATTGTCTAAACTACACTGTGGAGATGAACCATCATTTTAACGTTAAAGGCAAAGTGATATAGAGAAAAGAGCAGGCAATTGTAAGTGAAAAGGACCCAAAGCAATTAAAGAAACATAAAGTGTTATTTTTTTTTAACTTAATGGATGTCCTTTCAGTTAAGTTTTTAAAAATGTATCTATATACCTTCTTTAAAAGTTGATTGAACATATCCAAAACTGAGTCAACTTCTTGAAAGAAACTTTCTAGTGTTAAAGATGACCATGTTAATATTGTAAGCCCCTGTCTCAACACAGATTCCACCTAGAAAAAAGTAAAAATATATATGTTTCCATTTTGAACAGGAGCATCTGCATTTATAAAAAAAAAAAAAGCTTTCTTTTATTACCTGAAAATATTACAGGTCATATATCCTTAATTAGAGTTCCCCTCCACTACACCTAGCAAAGGTGACTTTTTGTCTTTAAAATCATCTTTGGCTGCCCACGAAGCAATCATGAATTCTTAGAACATGCTCATTATTTAGATTGAGATGTTTTTCAGAGGCAACAACACTTAAACAAGGAATCATTCTGTAGAAATAATAGAGCTATAAAGTTGAACTAAGATAGAGGGTCTAGGCAAGAATAGATGTTCTAAAATCCATAACCTATAGAACCATAATCTAATTTTAAACAACAAGGATATCAATATAAACCTTCACTATTACCCACCTTTTTCATTTTAGGGGTCATCAGATTGACAAACACAGGAGGCACCTCCTGACATAACTCATCATAATGCTGCAGAAGACCCTATTAAAAGTCAAAATGGCATGTTTTACTTTAATTTTAAAGCAACTGTCATATTCTGATTCATACTAAGTTTTCATTATACCTGTTTCCTCATAGTCCTGCCAAGATGGAAGGTGCTCATTTAAATTTCTAACAATATATTTCTTCCTCACCTTTAAATTACCTGAGCATCTCCTTTAAACAGTGAATCAATAAAGCTTTCTAGTTTTGTACTTTTAATATTTATTATTTAATTATCTTTCTATATTTATGCTATTGTAGTTTAATTATCTTTTCATGATGTCTATCATATATTTTTCCTTTTTCTGTTCCTTGCCTTCTGTTTCCTTGTCTTGGCCACTGTGAATAATGCTGTTATGAACATGAAAGTACATATGTCTTCATGAATAAATATTTTCAATTTGAAGGGTAGATACCCAGAAGAAGGAATGCTAGATCATATGGTAGCTCTAGTCTTAATTTTTTTAGGCACTTCCATACTGTTTACCACAGTGGCTGTACCAATTTACCTTTCTACTATATCCTCTCCAATACTTGCTATTAAGACATGTTATGGCACACATGGTATTAAGATTTGTTACTGATAATAGTCATTCTCACAGGTGTGAGGTGGTATCTCACTGTGGTTCTGATTTACATTTCCCATATAGCTAGTGAAGTTTAGCCTCTTTTCATATATCTGCTGGCCATTTGTATATCTTTTGGGGACAAGTGTCTGTCCAGGTCTTCTGTTTATTTTTATTTTTAATTGAATTGTTTGTTTTCCTTTTGTTGTCGAGTTGTATACAGACTTAATGCAATCCCCATCAAAATCCCAAGGACATTTTTCAAAGAAATAGAACAAAAAAAAACTATCAAATTTGTCTGGAACCACATAAGATCCTGAAAAGTCAAAGCAGTCCTGAGAAAAAAGAACAAAGCTGGAGATATTACGTTTCTTGACTTCAAATTATATTAGAAAGCTATCGTAACCAAAACAGTATGGTATTGACAGGAAAACAGACAGAAAGACCAATGGAACAGAACTGAGATCCCAGAAGTAAACCCACACATATATGGACAACTAATTTTTGACAAAGGAGCCAAAACGTACAACGGAGAAAGGAAAAGCCTTTTCAGTAAATAGTGTTGGGGAAATTGGAAGGTCATGCAAAAGAATGAAACTAGACTGTCAACACCATACCCAAAAATTAACTCAAAATTAATTAAATACTTAAACATAGAACCTGAAATAATAAAATACATGGAAGAAAACATAGGTACTAAACTTACGGACTTTGGTCTCAGGGAAGTTCTTGTGAACTTGACTGCAAAGGCAAGGGAAGTAAAAGCAAAAATAAATGAATGGGACTACATCAAACTAAAAGGTTTCTGCACAGTGAAAGAAACCATCAACAAAACACAAAGGCAGCCAACTGAATGAAAGAAGGTATTTGCAAATGATATCTTCGATAAGGGAGGGGCTTATATCCAAAATATATAAAGAATTCATATACTTTTTCTTTTGTACCTTGTGTTTTTAGTGTCATATTTAAGAAATCTTTGCCTAATTCAAGGTCATGAAAATTTATGCATATGCCTTTTTCCAAGAGTTTAATAATTTTAGCTCTTGCCACAATAGTATGTAATTGTTATATTTAAAAAACTCAGAGGAGTGTTGGCATTGTGGAAATTTTGACTTCAGCATTAAAAGCTTTAGATTTTCATACTGGCTAGTTATGGCTTTGGAGAACTGAGTGTCAAAGTGCTGTTATAAATTGAGGTTAATATTACTTGCATTGCATCTTACAGAATTTAGGTAGTATTGGATGGTATTATGAAAGTTAAAGTCCTTTACCAAGTGTCAAGTATACATAAAAGTTTAACTACAAGTAACAGAAAAGGAGGGATGGAATGAATGACTTTAAAACTCTTAAATAAACATTGAAACAATTTAATATTATTAGTTTGAGGTGGTAATAACTTGAATCCACATCTCCTATCATACAGCGCAATAAATTACAAAATGATCAAAAATTGATCATTACACTTCACCTCTAAAAAATCTAAAAGAAAACAGAAAAGTTTATTAATTCTGATTGTGTGTACATTGATTTTGATTCAAGAAAACGAGTGTGGAATCAGTGATAAGTATGTTTTGAGAATCTCTATTCTAATACTCCAATCATATTTTTTGTTCCTCCATATTACCCCACAATGTTGAAGAATCATTTTCCACTCATGTCATTTTATAGTCATCCTACCTTATTAATTTATATCCTATTAATATCAGGATTAAATATATTATGAATTATAATGCACTTAATCTATAAAGTTATAATATTAAGAATATTTTTTAAAGCTTGCTATTCATCATTGTTATTATCCAGAAGTCCAAATCTGATTTCTGATAAACTTTTCATCTTCTGTTTTCCAACTTCACTCTTTCCTTTTGTTTGCACATCAATATTTCAATAATGTCAAGAATCAACAATGGAACAGGAGAGAGAGCTCAGAAATAAACCCACGCACATATGGTCAATTAATTTACAAAGGAGCCAAAAATAAACAATGGGGCAACAATAGTCTCTTCAATAAATGATGTTGAGAAAACTGGATAGACACATGCTAAATAATGAAATTGGACACTCACCTTATACTATACACAAAAATCAACTTGAAATAGATTAAACACTTAAATTTAAGAACTGAAACTGTAAAACTCCTAAGAGAAAACATAAGGAGTAAGTTCTTTCACATCGGTCTTGGCAATGATTTTTTGGATTTAACACCAAAAGCACAAACAATGAAAGGAAAAATAGATAAGTAGGATTACATCTAACTAAAAAGTTCCTGCACAGTTAAGAAAACCAACAACAAAATGACAAGGCAACCTATGAAATGGGAGAAAATATTTGCAAATCATATATCTGATAAGAGGTTCATATCTATAATATGTAAAGAACTCACACAACTCTGAAGCAAAAAAAAAAAAAGTTGATTAACACATGGGCAGAGAACTGAATGGACATTTTCTAAAGAAGACATACAAATGGCCAACAGGTGTTCAACGTTACTAATCATCAGGAAAACACAAATCAAAATCACAGTGAGATATCGCCTCACACCTGTTAGAATGATTATTATCAAAAAGATAAGAAATAATGAGTGTTGGCAAGGATATGGAGAAAAGAGAACCCTGTGCACTATTGCTGGGAATGTAAATTGATGCAACCACTATGCAAAACAGCATGGAGTTTCCTCGAAAAACTAAAAATAGAACTACCATATGATCCAGCAATCCCACTTCTGGGAATATATCCAGAGAAAATGAAATCAGGACCTCAAAGATATATCTGCACTCCATCTTCATTGCAGCATTATTCACAATAACCAAGGTATGGAAACAATCTAAATGTCTGTTGGTGGATGAATGGATAAAGAAGGATATACACACACATATATACACACATGTATATATATATACAAACGCATATACCCATATATGTGTATATATACACACATATGTGTGTACACATATATACGCACATAAACAATGATATATTACCCAATCATGAGAAAGAAGGAAATCCTCACATTTGCATGTATGAACCTTGAAGGCATTATGCTAGGTGAAATATGTCAGACAGAGAAAGACAAATAGTGTATGATATAACTTATATGTAGAATCTAAAAAAGCTGAACTCATAGAAATAGAAGTGGAAAACTGGTTGCCAGGGACCAGGGCCAGGGAGGTGGCGGGGTGGAAACAGGGAGAGGTTGGTTAAAGGGTACAGATTTTCAGGTATACAATGAATAAGGTCTGAGGATCTAATATATAACATGTTGGCTATAGTTCATGACACTGTGTCATATAGTTGGAATTTGCTTAGAAAGTAGAACCTAAATGTTCTCACAAAAAAAGTACATATGTATACACACATAGGTAAAGTGACAAATGTGTTAATTAACTAAGTGGGAGGAATCTTTTTATAATATATATGTATATCAAATCACACAATGTACACTTTAAATATCTTACAATTTTATTTGTCAATTATACCTCAATAAAGCTGAAAAAAAAAGACTCAACATAATTTCTCCTAAATGCCACATTAGCACAACTACAGCAGTTTCTTCTCAAAAAGAAAAAAGAAAAAAAAAACTACTTCAAAAATAATTAGAAAATATATCTTACTTGCAAATACAATTTGTCTGCCTTCAATTTACTTTCCAACTTTAGCAATCTCCTTGCCTGTTCTGGTACATCCAGCTTCATTTTTATCATGCACTTAGTTTCCCGAACAACTTCCAGAATTTTGGGATCAAAATTAACCAACAACTTTCCTGATTCTGGATGTCGCACAAAAAGTGTGGCTTGTAAAGCTACAAAGAAATGATTGTTGGCATTAGTTATACTGAATTTCTTTTCTGCTTCCAGCCCTGTTCACATGCCTGTCTTCCCCACTGCATCACTGACTTCTTAGGGGCAAAACAATAGTTTTAGATATCTCAGGTTCTAAGATGCAGTATCTGACACATGGTCAGTACCGAAAACTTTATAAATAAATGGAGTGTCTATCGGGCCATAAAACCAGATCAAGAGAGAGAAAAATAGATCAAGAATGGATAGCCATTGTGATATGAGCTGCAACACTTTCCGGAGTGGGTCTAAGAGAGCTGTGTAATACAATGTATGACTACAATGACAACTACAAAGTATGACACACCTCATAGATTTCAAACCCTTTTCCATGCCTAACTCCAAACTAGCTTCTTTGAAGAGATTTATCTGAATGAAATCTCCATCCTGAATTTCTGATTACTAGGCTCAATATCAGTAAGATATTTATTAAACACCATTGCACTGTGAACTCCTGGAATCTAGGGGAAGATTTTTTTTACACAATATTTAAACTACTACATGAACAGCATTAATACAAATAGGCATTTTCAGACATGGTTTTTATTATGAATTTGAACACATAATCCCAATGGTTCATGCTGAGTAGCCTTAGATTCGTTATCTTAACGTGAATTACCTCTAGAGGCATAACAACACACAGACAAGTATGTGCTAGCTTGAATTACATCATATTAACAAACACTACTAACATGAGATTTTCCCAAGTATATTCACATTACTGCACAGAATATGACTGCATCAAATTTCTACGAAAATAAAATAGTCTGTATATTCCTTTGAAGTTAGTGGACTTTTACTCATCAGAAGAAAATTGTCTTATATGGCTCCTAATGATGCTGGTTCCATGAGGATTTCAACATAAAATCATAGCCAATTCATTTAGAATTTTTTTAAAATTGGGCTAGAAATCATTTATCCTCCCAAGTAACCTCCAAAATAACCTTTGAACATTTATTTAATGAAATCTGCCTTCCTTAAGGCTGTACTTGGCTCTCTTGAAAGGACAAAATGATCAGTAAGACCACAAACAATAACGATAGCCAGGAAGTATGACCCAGGACTGAGTGAACATTCATCCCAGGTAAATCATCATCAGAGACACTTTATGCAGCAAGCAACCAAAAGAGTCCGATACTAGGTCCCCAATTATTATTCTGAGTTCCTGTATAATTTTGTCACATCACTATAACAACAAGAAGTCTTCCAGAGCAATTCATTCCCACTAGTCTGTGTTCACATGAAAGGCAGATCTGAATCCTGGCCCTGCCACTTCCAAGCTGTGTGATCTTGGGCGAGTCATTTAACCTCTCAGTGCCTCAGTTTCCTCATCTGTAAGATGAGGATAATAATAGTTCCTCACAGGGTTGCCATGAGGATTAAAGAAAGTTGTACATGTAAAGTGCTCAGACAAAGCCTGGCACACAGTAAGCACTATATAAATGTTAGCTATGACTTATTTAAAGGATAGAAAAATATAACAGACATAGAGAGTATCGTTGGAATGTGTAGGGGAGATAAGACAGATCTATAAAGCAATTAGTGTCATGAGAAAGAACTGCAAATAAAGTGTGTGGAAGACTCTAGAAGAGGAGGACATTATTTTCTGCCAGGAAGAATAAAGAAGGGTTTTATGAGACAGATAACTGTTGAACTTGGTATTGAACATGTACAAGTAAAAGGAAAAAGCAGGACAAAATAAAGAGTAGAAAAGTGCATGGTATTGTAGGAGCTAAATAGTGCATGCTCCATGTGTCAGTTGTTAAAAATTCTCTTTTGCCATTTTCCATAATGCGAATTTAAGCTTCTTTTGATGCTCCTTTGAGAGTATTGCTCCATTAGCAGGCCTTCATTGGGATCCATAGAGTCTCACCATTTGTATTACCCAGAAACAGCTGACCTGATAGAAGTGGCCTATTAAAGATTAACTAAGGTGCCAATTGGGGAGGACACCCTGCAGGGTTGGGGCCCTGTCCTGCAGGGCACAGGAGTGCAGTGAATCAATGGCCTGTATTTAGTGCTGTGTCCCCAATAGCTAAAATATATGGGTCTGGAACCAAGAGGCAGAAGCAGGAGGGGCCCTTCACTGTCACTCCCAGTGACCCAACCACAGAATTTGTTTGTGCCAGCAATTCTGGGGTGGGAGGGAGAAACCTTTCTACCAGGGGACATAGTCAGGGTTCCACCAAGGTTATGGCTGAGTTTAAGGTTAAGGTGGGACAAAGTATGACCAATGATTGAGACCACACAATAACAACACCCCAGATGAGGTCAGCATAGCTGGATAATGGCTTAGAATCATCCATCCCCCACTTCACACTTAACTCTGCCCAACGCCTCATCACCCCTCAGAGGTACTTAGACATAGCCCTGATACTCTTAATGTATCGAAGCTCAAAATTGAAGTCAAATTCAGTTATAGAAAAAGAAAAAAAGGAAGGGAAGAAAGAAAGGAGGGGAAGAAGAAAGAAGGGAGGGAGGGAGGGAGAAAGGGAGGAAGACCAGCTGCAATTCTTTCTCCCCTGATTGGGACTGAGATTTCAATTTATAATATGATAAAACTAAACATGAAAACTTTCCTAATTCTATGAAGAAATATCTTTAAAGAGTCTTGATATTTACTTTTAAATACTATTTTTCAGGAGGAGGTCATAATCTAAGTAAATCAACTTTAAGGTCATGAAAATTTTTCCTTATAAAATCAGAATATCATTACTAACTATAAAGACATAAATAACTGTATCATCCCCAAATCGAAATTTAACCATCATAAGATTACATAAGAGAGAGGTAAAAACTTCTCCAGACCATGAACTC